>JAUNZO010005050.1:1200000-1860367 GCA_031894775.1 Chloris gayana | reverse complement strand
CGATTGCTTGTGGTGTTATGGAGTCTTCCGCTAGCATGTAATCTATTTAGTCTTTTGAGACAATATTGATATAAGTAATTATTTATTTAAAGACATTGTTCTTTTATCATATTAATTATCCTATATGTGTGAAAACTTGTTCCTTCACACGCATACAGAAGCATTTGGTTTTGGTTGTTAAAACCGGGTGTGACAGCAGATGCGCGAGGGAAAGAGGAGGGCATGGAGAGGAGAGAGAGATGGAGAGGGAGGGGCTTGTTAGGTGAGAGAGAGAGAGAGAGAGAGGAGACGTGTGGGAGACAGAAGGAAGAAACAGAAGAGGAAGAAGATAAGTATGAGGACAGCTACCTTGCACGACTTCTTTTTTCACTGTTCTGTTTTCACCCGTGCACCGTACTCGTCGCCGATCTGAATCTCACGGTAAATAAAAGCATGGAGAGGTGGCCACTGGGAATGCCTAGGGTGGGTTAGAAACTTAGGGGAGTAAATGTACAAAATTGATGTGACTGCAAACAATATCATATTAGTTCGTACTGAATCTTTTTTAGAATGTAGTAATAATATAAGTTATCCACATGTTAACTAAAAATACCACATAATCCCTCCATTCTTTTTGTGTTGACTTTATTGAATTTTTTTGCTACGTTGACCATTCATCTTATTTAAATAAACTAGAAACTTGCCAAAAAAAACTAGGGTCAACATTTTAAATTTAAATGCATTTTCACCTCATCGAGTAAGTCGATATTCGAATCCGCTTCAACTACATTGTTATTTAGAATTATTTCTATGAAATGTGATCTAATATTATTTTTTGGATTTTTTATATTCATTTTTTGTCAACATTTTGAATGCACTATGTTAACATTTATTTATGGGGGCAATTGTATTTTCTCTCTCAAATCAGCTTCATTTGCATTTTTACCCCCCCCCCGATTTTTGGGTTTGTGATTTTGCCCTCAAATTTCAAACTGAACCTGCCGTCTACCCCTCTTTTCTAATCCGAATTTCGGATTAAAAATGTTGAGTTATTGGTAGATCGTAAGCACGTAGTAATACGTAGTAGATTATCACATAACGAAACGATAAAAACTGGTAGAATACAGGAGACGAAATTCTTTATTGATCTATATTTTCGTATCACAACAGGGGCGTCTCTTCAACTATTTATAAGGGTGGAACCCTACTGCGTATTGAGCCCAGATTCGATAAGGAGCCCATATGAGCCAGTAAGCCTTCTTTTAGAAGGTGGGCCTGACCCAATAAGAGTTTTTTTAAAACAAATAGAAAAATGAAAAATGACGCAAGTACCCTTTGCTTATTCTCAACACACACGAACACATATGAGCTCAATCCTGTCTCCCGAAACAAAACACATCCCTCCGGCGGCGGCGGCGATTGTACGTGAGGCCACGTCCGGTGGCGGCAGTGGTCTGTGCGAGCCGGCGCGCACAGGGCCTGCGAGCAGCTGGGGAGCACGCGCTGGCCGCACGCATGCGGTGCACGGGCAGGGCCCGGTTTGCAGCGGGCTCAACCCGGGCCTACGGCATGATGGCACGGACGGCTTGGGATGCTAAGGCGGCCATGGGGACGGCCGCAACTAGCAAGAGGGCGAGACCTGGCTCAAATCTTACGTGGCCTCCGATTTGATTTTGGAGCTATTATTGGTG
This sequence comes from Chloris gayana, assembly GCA_031894775.1. Taxonomy (NCBI): domain Eukaryota; kingdom Viridiplantae; phylum Streptophyta; class Magnoliopsida; order Poales; family Poaceae; genus Chloris; species Chloris gayana. The sequence continues at coordinate 1,858,697 of JAUNZO010005050.1, read as the reverse complement.
GCTTTTACTCTTATAGATTATTTTAAGCTAGTAATTGCTACGGGATTTTGTGATTTTGCATGAGAGAACTTCGAGAAGCATGGAAAGATGGGTGGAAGAAGAGATGCGCACCATTGATGCCACTACATGTAGGACCCACATGTTCAATGTATTATTATGACTATGGGTGTGTTCGTTTCCTCCCTCTAAAATTTAGCGCTGTCACATCAAAGAGAATCTTATTATTTATAAATATTTCGATCAATTTAATGACAAAACCCTATTGACAGTTGGTGCTAATTTTCGAGATGAATCTAATGAGCTTAATTAATCTACATTTTGCTAAAGTGATGCTACAATGAATCGTGTCTTCTAATCACGACTTAATTAACCTCATTAGATTCGTCTCGTAAATTAGTCTAGGGACCTGTAATTTGTTTTATAATTAAACTTTATTTAATACTCTTAATTAATAAGATTCTTTTTAATGTGACAGCTCTAAAATTTAGACCCCGAAAACGAACACACCCTATGTTAAAATAGGGGTAGAGTGAGAAACAAATATTAAAAGTAAGGATAAGATCACAAGGGTATTTCTATCTTTTTCCATCATATTTAACACCGGCAACATGGCATAACGGAGTAGAGGTATACTTTGTGTTCATCTTCAAAAAGCAGGGGTAAAATCACAAACCCTAAATTTGATGGGTAAAACTACAATTGAAATTGAAACAAGGGGTAAAAACACAATAGCCCCTTTGTTTATACGGTGTCAACATTTTAAAAACACAATAGCCCCTTTGTCAATATTTATGGAAAATTGTTATTTCTAGTTTCTTTTTCTTTGAAAAAACTGAAATGAATTGTGAATTTTTCATAAAAAAATCAAAAAAAATCATCAACATTTTGAGTGTACTATGTCAACATCTATTTATACCGTGTCAACATTTTGAATATTCCATATTAACATTTTTGTGCAGATGTTGATTCTATTTTTTAAAATGTTGAAATTAACTTTGAATTTTTAGAGTTAAATGTGCATCATTTTTTATACATGTATTATATTAATATTTATTTATACTATGTTAGTATTAAGAATATTCTATATCAATGTTCTCGTATAAATGTTGACTCTAGTTTATTTAACGGTTGATATCATATTCGTGTTATTGAGCTATTCATGATCTTGTGTAAATGGATCTAATGGGGCTGATTTCTGGAGCACAAAAAAAAAACAAGAGAGAGATAGAGAGAAGATAGATCTGCATAGAGGATAATAGGGTGTCCACCGTACATGGATATTGGGCTTGTAATCCAGAAAAATATGGATATTGGGCTTGTATAAATCCAGAAAATATGGATATTGGGCCCATTCGCTAAGATGTTCTACTCTCTGAAGGAGCGCACCGGTCAAACCCAACAAGCAGTTAATGGACTCAAACCAACCAGAACCTTTGTCTCAAAAAAAAAAAGATATACTATTTGCCTGTGCAATGTTGTACTACTAGTTGGAGCCATTCAAACAGCGGCAATTTGCTCACCACAAGTGCCAAGTGCTTACAGTTACAGGGGAAGTACCCAGTTGATTTCTTGCTCAAAAATCAAGAGTTTCCGGAGGCAATTAGCACACCACACTACCAAGTGCTTACAGGGAAGCCGAGTTTGTACTTGCCAATGCAAGCGGCTCTGCCATTCGATCAGTGCTGTTCAGAGATATGCTTGGCTCACTACCGGAAAACGAAAATTCGCCGTGTGCCTGCGGCACACGGCGAAGGCCGGAAAACACACGGCAAACAGTATTGCCGTCGGTGGCCTACGGCGAAGGTTCGACGGCGAATGGCTTAGACGGCAAATCAGCCTTCGCCGTGTGCCATAGCACGGGCTCACGGCGAAGACTTTGCCGTGTGCCACGTTCAGCACACGGCAAAGGTAACAGTGCCGTCACGTCACCTTCGCCGTGTGCCGACGGAGTAGCACACGGTGAAGGAACGTCACCTTCGCCGTGTGCTCGACTGCCTGGCACACGGCGAAGGCTCGGCCCTTTGCCGTGTGCCCGACCCCTGGCACACGGCGAAGGCTCGGCCCTTTGCCGTGTGCCCGACCGCCCGGCACACGGCGAGTTTTGGTCACTTTGCCGTGTGCTGCGTCCGGCACACGGCAAAGCGACCAATACGAATTCCCAGTATGGTCACTTCGCCGTGTGCCGGGCCTCCGGCACACGGCAAAACAACCATCTGCATCCAGATTTTTTTCTGTTTTTTTAGCCCCGGATACCTCATTTAACATTTCAAATACAAACACAGTAGAAATATATCACATCATCATCAATTCATCGCACATATCACCGCACAACACATATATCTCAAATAAAACACATATCATCCGTTTGTCTCACAACATCACAAATATTGTCACAAACAATACATATAACATTCATAGACCGTCAACGAGTACAACAAACCATGATTTCACAGATGTGGGTCGAAGGGTGGTGGCTCGAACGACGGTGGGCCGAGAGGTGAGGGCTCGAACGGCGGCACTTGTGGGAACAACTGCTGCGGGGGCATCGTAGGTGACATGTTCACCGAGGCATTCGATGCCGCCGATAGGTTCTGCAAAAAGTAGAAAAGTTTGCAAACCAGAGAATACTCATTTTAGTTAAGATTGTAAGTTTCTACAATATCTAATTCTCTAGGTTATCTTAGTCTCTAAGTAATTATAAATTGACCAATGTTTCTTGATTACCCGAGGAGTGACTGGAAACATATGAGACATAGTTGGAGGCAGTGGCGGTGGTCGTCCTGCTGCCAACTCAGCTTGCATTTGGGCAATGTAAGCATACAAGTTGGCCATATCCCCTCGCTGTCGCGCCGATTCCTCCTGTCGCTGCCTTCTCTCTTCGGCGAGCTCGGCCTACAAAAGTTTCCATTAAACTGTTACAATGCAGTGATAATACATGATTAGAAATTGAATAATTGTTTAGTGAAGCAGAAATAACCTCAAGTCTCTGCACTTGCAGCTCTGCTACGGTCCGGCGTGGACGTATAGGCGGGGCAGTGGCTGGGTCCCTCGCCCGAATCTGCGAGAGGGTGGGGCAACCGCTCGTGTCCACAGTGCCGTCGCCTATGATCAACCGGCCATGCTTCTTGCCTCCTCCCGCCCTCATGGCCACCTCAGCATCAATAGGATGGACGGTCGGATCCCACTCGAGCCATAGAGTTGCTTACCCACCTCCGTATATGCAGTGATACGGGAGTAGACGGAGGGGTTGCTGTAAGCCGAAGGAGGGTTTTCGGGGTCGTAGCTGGCCCGAGTAGCCTTCTTCCGGTGGGCCATAGCCCAGCCCACGAACTCAGGACACTCGGCGCCTCCATGTGATCGGGACTGCAAACAAAATAACAAGTTCATTAGTATTTATACATAATTATGAGATAAAACAAATAAATGACTCGCATACCCATCGAGCCCTGTACTCCTCGTTGCTAAGGCTGCCTTGGTGGTGAGATGGACCAGGCATCAACGCACGCCGGACTCGGCCAGCGTTGTGCATCTCCTCCCACTCGGGTGAGAACCACTTGTCCACTATGCGTTCCCAGCACAAGTCGTCATTACGACACCACGGCGCCGGCACCTACACGGGACAGATGAGAGACGTCAAAAAATCAAATGAAGCAATGCATTAAATCGGAGATAAATCTATATTTACCTGCAAGTATTGCTCCCGTGTGAGCTTCACGAGTCCTAGCCGCATCTTTGGTTATCTTCTTACGAAGGATATGGCCATAGTAGTTAATAACGCACCGAACTTGTGCCTCGTAGTGCATGTCCTTCACGAGCTTCCGACATCGGTTGTTAGCCACAACCTTAGCCATCTCCTCGTAGCCCGGCTCACAAGTGTAGAAATCCTGCATGTAGACATAATTTGTTTAGTTTTTATTGCATAAGTGTACAATGAATGGAATGAATCAAAAGTGTAGAGCGAGAAAGACTTACCCACAATTCCGACACCACTCGATCCGCCTTGTTGACGGAGCACCCGTTGAATGCGTCAATTTGCTCGGTGGCGACGCGGTAGTGCTCCCAAGTCCACGCCGGCTCGTACCTTTCACCAATGTGAACCTGACTCGGGAAGTGCCGCCCGACCAAAGCACCAAGGACGGCGTTCACCTTGCGTTTATGACTACCCGGGGTGATCAATTTCCAACTCCTGCGAAAAGTGATTAAAAAAAATATTAGTTACATATTAATAAAGATTTTCACATTATCAAATGAAGGAAGTAGTTAGAAGTTACTTACGATGGCATTATCGGTCGAATAACCGGTCGCGTGGACAAAGGTATCGGCCCGTCGGGGAGTCTCGTAGGACCCCGCAGCCACACGATGAGGCTGCTGCTCCGCCTCGCTCCCCCTCTTCCTCCTCCCCACCCTCACCCTCATCCTCACCCTCCTGCCCGTCCCCCTCCTCCGACTCTCCCTCCTCGCCCTCCCCCTCCTCCGAGCCCCCCTCCTCCTCCTCCTCCTCCTCCTCCTCCTCCTCCGCCTCCGCGGCGGAAGGTGGTGCTACGGACCTACTCCGAGTCACTCGACCCTTAGTGCCACCGCTCCCGGTGCACTTAGAGCGATCTGCTCCCGCTGCCCTTGGGACCACCCTTCCCCGACCCAAACCTCGTGTGGACCCGAGTGGTACATCCGAGTCCGGCATCTGTCTCCTCCAAACGGACGTGCACCGTCGCTGCGGCACACCTCCCACCATCTTTGTCTGGTCACCCGAAATAAGTAAGACATAATTAGAAACATACATATAAAGAAATATATTATTTAAGACATAATAGTAGCTTACATTTATTAGAAATAATCATCCCAATCGGGATTAATTGGATCGTCCGACTGATCATCACTATCATACATGTCGAGATCACATTCTGGCACATGCTCGGCGGAGGAATGACCTCATGAATGCCTAATTGTAAATTCTCAAGTAATTTTAAGTCCTTCGGATTGGAAACTACATCTCCGATGTCCTCGTCATCACCTCTTTCATCATCCTGGACATCAACCCTTTCATTATCCTCGTCTACTTCCATTTCCATTGCTCCGGTTAGGTCTATCTCAAAACGCCCTTGTAACCCAACTTCTTGAAAGAATTCTCCGTCATATGTTTTAGGGTCCATATTGTAATCTTCATTATTTGGGACAGGTAGTCTACCGTGTGGCGATACCTCGTGCACAACGTCCCACCCTAGAAGACGTTCGTCGGTTTTGCACGGTATGAGAGATAATACACTTGCGTTGCTTGTTGAGCCACAATATAGACATCGTCTCCTGCATAGACGGATGATTGTCGAATTTCAACTAGTCCAATACTAGGTGTCCGTCGTACTTGGTTAGGATCAAACCAATGACATTTGAATACGACAGGCTTCGGAGGTTTGCGACCAATGAATGAGAGTTCGTATATTTCTTCAATTATTCCATAGTACTCGACCCCATCATCGGCTTTCGTACAAACTTGGAAATTTGTTGTCCTCCGATTGGCCCGACTTTCATCGTATCTTTTAGTGTGAAAACGATATCCATTTACGTCATAGGCGTTGTACGACATTACCCTATATTCACATCCATTTGCTATCCGTCTCAGCTCGGCAGTCATTGACGCATCATTTCGGCTCTTTTGTTTGAACCAAGAAATGAAATCCGGCATTCCACGACCCGCGCCTCTTTTAAGAAGGGCATCAACATCTTGAGGAGTCGGTGCCCTATTTCTCTCGCGTAATTGTTGAGTAAATTCTCTATACAAAAGAAAATCGAGAGAAGTTAGATGCATATTAGTGACTATCTCGTTATAAATACTATAGTGCAATATCAACTTACTGTAAGTATGGCTGCACTTCGAAAGGTTGGTCAACACATACAACATGATAGTGCGGAACTCTTCATGTTTCAAGGTCTTAGGAGTCCCACCACTTGCACTTCCAAGTTGCCCTACGAATAGGCTGAGATTGCAATCATTTTCGTTAGCATTGTAACGAGGGGGTGGATTGTGCACGCTTGGAAGGGTCTCAAGCATAGTATTTTGATGTGAAGTTTGACACCTCTTCACTACAATATGCCTCTGCCATGGAGGCTTCAATTTTGCACTTGTTTCTACATTTGGTTCGAAGAACCTTTAATTGTCTCTCAATTGAATAGCACCAACGACCATGCACAGTCCACACATTCGTGCCTCATGCGGGAGATGCAAAATCATATGCTCCATCGGGTTAAAAAGCCGGGGGAAAGATCTTCTCCAGCTTACAAAGCAACACGGGAGCCATTTTTTCCATTTCTGCTATCACAGTTCGAGATAACTCCTTAGCACAAAGGGTGCGAAAAAATAGCTTAACTCTGCAAGCACTAGCCACACATGGTCGGGAAGATAACCTCGGACCATGACCGGAAGAAGGCGTTCAATCCATATGTGGTAGTCATGACTCTTCATCCCATTGACTCGCATAGTACTTATGTTCACACCCCTCCTCAAATTCGCTGCATACCCGTCGGGGAACATTAAAGTTTTCATCCATTCTAATACTTCCTTTCTTTGGTACCTCTTTAATACAAAATCGGCTGGAGGCTTTTTCCATCTTTTGCCGTCTTTAGGAGACGGAATGTCGAGCTTTGGTCTATTGCATAAGCTAGCTTGATCCACTCTAGCCTTAACGTTGTCCTTAGTCTTACCAAGAATGTCCATGATTGTAACCCAAAGTGCCTCGACGACATTCTTTTCAGTATGCATCATATCTAAAATATGTGGAAGAAGAATGTCAATCATATACGGCAGCCTCCACGGACCCGAAATCCGAGTCCATGCATGCTCCTCACCATATCCTTCAAAACCACCACCGACCTTTTCCTTGAGCGCGTTTAATTGCTCAAGAATTTCGGCACTGTCAATATATGTGGCGGGGGTTCTTCAACCACCACACCTTTTGTAAAGTTCTTTTTGTCCCGTCCGAATGGATGACCCATAGTAAGGAACTGTCGGTGTTTGTCAAAAGCAACGTACTTGCCACCATTCGTCAACCAAAAGAATTTGACAACCGACTTGCATACCGGACATGGAAACCTCCCGTGAACACACCAGTCGGAAAAATTCCATATGCCGGATGGTCATGCATGGAGTACATGTACCACACTTTCATTTTGAAGTTCCTCTTTCTAGCCCCGTCGTATGTCCATACCCCAACATTCCAAGCATCAAGCAACTCATCGATCAAAGGCTCCATGTACACACTCATTTTAGTCCCCTGGATGTCCAGGAATTATCAACGACAAGAATATGGTTTGTGCTTTAAACATGATGCCGGGAGGGAGATTGAGAGGGATAACAAACACCGGCCAACAAGTGTATGGGGCAGATGACATTCCATAAGGATTGAATCCATCTGTCGCCGGTGCAACCCGTACATTACGAGGATCCTCAGCTTCTTCAGGATGTTGCCTGTCAAAATGCTTCCATGATTCACCATCGGCTGGATGTACCATATTCTCGGGACGGTATCGTTTGCCTTCTTTGTGCCATGTCATCTGTTTTGCGGTCTCCTCGGTCATGTAAAGGCGTTGAATCCTCGGTACGAATGGAAGGTACCGTAGGATTTTCATGGGGATTTTGAGTTGCCTCTTATGACCATCACCGAGAATCTACCTCAATGAACCTGGAGGAATTACATTTAGGACAATAATTTTTTCTCGAGTTATCTTTCCTGAATAAGACGCATCCGTTAGGACAGACATGTATCTGCTCGTACGGCATCTTAAGTGCACGAAGGAGCTTTTGAGACTCATACATGTTGCGCGGCAGATTGTGACCACTCGGAAGCGAGGCTACCAAAAACCGTCAACATATTATCAAAGCCGTCTCGACCGATGCCAAGCTGAGATTTTAAAGCCATTAGTCGTCCGACAAGCATCCAGTTGAGAAACATCCGTATGGTCGTGAAATGGTTTCCGTGCCGAAGACAACATGTCGTAATAGGCTTTTGCGGTAGGCTCCGGCGGCTCCTCCCCAACATGGCTAGGTCCTTCATCAAAGTGGGCGTGATGAAAATCATCTAACATGTCTCCACATCCGGCATCGGAATCATATTCTGCGATGCGTTGCCTCACGACCTCGTCCCTAGCTCGATGGGCTTCACCATGGCAGATCCAACGGGTGTAGTTTGCCATAAATCCATTATTGCAAATGTGTTGACCCATTTTTAATTGTGTTTGATATGTCTTGTTCTCACACTCGGCACATGGGCACATTGCTCTACCCCGTCCTGATTGAAATGCCTTTTTCAAGAATTCATGGACCTTGTAAATGAACTCATTCGTATAGTCACGCTTACCCCGCCATCCCGTGTACATCCAATCACGACTATCCATCCTTTAACATAGCGCAATAGATGTTATAGAAATCATATGCAGCTACGCAATACCTATCATGCCCTAATAGGTAAAGATAGGTCCTAATCCCACTCGAGTATGTGTAGATGGGTAAGCTTCCATACTCCACCCCTATCCGAAACAGAATTTCGACAGCACCTTCCCGCTGTTCTCCAAATACACGTCCTATCAAGGAGATTGTGTATCCGGAGAACAACAGGGGGTGATGCCGAAAACCGTCTCGGATAGGGTGGAGCATGGAAACTAACCCCATCTACACATCCACGAGCTGTCCAAAAACGTGGACAATTCGAAACAGATACGGTCGTACATATGCAAACAAATACATATTTTCAACCGTATCTCTTTCGAACGGGAGACGCCTAACAAGGTTACGCGACCTAACAACATTATATGAAAAGAGGGGTCCTGTTATCTCACCTTACTACGTAACGAAGCGATGAGTTAAGGACGGCGCCTCTCTACAAAGCCTCACTGCAGAAAGTAAACAAAAAAATTAGTGTCCAACAAAAATTTTGGCAGCACCTACCCTAAACAATGAGGGTTCAAAACCTGCAAAAAAACCATCGACACGATGGCCGACAACCACAACAAATTCACGATGGCCTACCCTAAACAGCATCGACACGATGGTCGATTCATATTCATAAAGTCCATGTCTTCGATTACCTACAAACCTTTGCTTATCCGTGGCGTAGAAAGAAGGTTCGGCTCGGATGGCGTCTAGACGGGGTGGCTGGCGGGCGGCGGGGCAGCACCGCGTCGGGGCGCCGGGCTGCGTCACGGGGCACGGGCGGGGCAGCACCATCGGGCGCGGGCGTCGCGGGGCGGCGCCACGGGCCGCCTCCTACTCGGCGGGTGTTGGGGTGGCGACCGGGCCGCGGGCGTCCCGGGCGGCGCCACGGGCCGCCTCCTACGCCGGCCGGTGCCGCGGGGCCGCGGGCACGGGCGGCGCCACGGGCCGCGTCCTACGCCGGCACGGGGTGGCGGGCCGCGGGCGCGGGCAGGCCGGGGCGCGGGCAGGCCGGTGCGGCGCGGGCAGGCCGGGCGCGCGCGGCAGGCCGGTGCGGCGCGGGCAGGCCGGGCGCGCGGGCAGGCCGGGCGCCGGCAGGCCGGTGCGGCGCGGGCAGGCCGGGGCGCGGGCAGGCCGGTGCGGCGCGGGCGGGCGCAGCAGGGAGCGGCCGGGCGCGGGCAGGCCAGCGCGGTGCGGGCGGGGCGCGGCCGAGGCGGGGCGGGCAGAGGCAACGGTCGCGAGGAGAGTGAGAGAGTTAGAGTGAGAGAAGAGAGAAGAGAGAAGAGACCCGCGCGGCAGTAAAGTCCAATCTTTCGCCGTGTGCCCGGATCCACGGCGCACGGCAAACTACGTGTTCGCCGTGTGCCAAGATCCACGGCACACGGCAAACTACGTGTTCGCCGTGCGCCGAGGACTCCAAGCACACGGCAAAGAAAAGAGTCCTGATTTTTTTTTTGGAAAAGGTTTACGTTTGATTTGCCGTGTACCAAAAAACGAGGCATACGGGGAATGGGAAAATTTTGCCGTGTGCTGCCTGGAACGACACACGGCAAAGCTCACAACCCCACATGGCGGGGTCTTTGCCGTGTGTCTCGGAATCCCAGCACACGGCGAAGAGGCCCTTTTGCCGTGTGCTATCCTGGCAGCACACGGCAAAATTTCTTACCACTTTATTCTTCCCACCAAATCATTATTTGAAACTCTTTTCCAATCAAATATATGGCCTCAATCATATGAATATTAAGTTGGCACACACCAAAACAAATTATTTCATGTAATTATAGCTCATAATCATTTAATAAGAATTAAAATAACATAATTGCATGTTATTTCATTGAAATTGTGAAACTAGTACGAAAATAGCTAAAAAAAACTTGTTATTTCATGTGGTTTCATGTAATTGTGTATTGTGTATATAAGAGAGTTTTGAATTGAACTTATAATTCGAATATGCATTTGCATGTATGAACTTGATCTCTTGTTTTATAATGTGTATGGAACTTCATCGAGTAAGTTTCACGTTACAAACACCTGTACACGATAAATTTCACAAAAACAACTAAACAACTTCATCGAGTAGTCTTATTGTAGTCTCAATATCATAAATGTCATTTTTTCACTCACTGTTGTCTATTATTTTATGCACTTCCACTTTAAATTTCTTATATTCCAAAAAATTGTTTTAGATAACATAAATTAGATAAATATAGAAAAAATCACAAAAAGCTTCCAAATCGATCCATAGTGTACTAGCCATTTACTAACATTAGAAAAAAAGTTGGGGAGGCTAAATGAAAAAAAGTTTAATCTTCGCCGTGTGCCCAAGGCTAGCACACGGCAGAAACGGACAGCTGCCGTGTGCCCACCTTCCGAGGCACACGGCAAAGGGGCAAAGGTGACGGTGGCAGACGGCCGTCTTTTCGCCGTGTGCCACGCATTTGGCACACGGCGATAAGGACCCTTCGCCGTGTGTCTGTCGTTTTGCTCACGGCGAAGACGCTTTTGCCGTGTGCCTGTTCTTCGCCGTGCGTTTGCAAATATAGCACACGGCAAACGTTCACTTCGCCGTGTGCCCGAAGGAAAGCACACGGCGAAGATTGCGGCACACGGCAATTTCCTGTTTTCCGGTAGTGGCTCTTTGATTATCATACTCAACAAGTAGAAACAAAGCAAACAATCGTTTAAAGGACCAATCATCGTCCTAGCATCGCAGATTGAAATGAAACCATCAGAAAGGTCAGAACAGAGGGTGGTGAACAGAGAAACATGCTCAAACAACCATACTGCAAGCAATATGTATATACATGAACCGCATCAATAGTTCGATCCAATCATCCCATCGATCGTGCATCACAAGTCACCAGAACATTCATCTAACGTGGTGAGCTCAGCGGCTCAACAGAAACAATGTAGAGTCGATCCGGACTTCGACACAGAACTGCTAAAACGCATTAACTGGACGCATCAAGGGATGCGCGGACAGAGACTTATCGATTTCGTTGCCTTGAGCGAATGAACGCCATCCACGCGCCGAAGAGAGGTAACACAGAGCGCGGCTCACCCGGCGCGCCTCGTGCGCCCGACGCAGGAGGACGAGGAAGCGGAAGACGATGCGCCCGATGCCGAGCACGCCACGGACGACGCAGGCGGCGACGCGGAGGACGACGCCGAGGACGCCGCCGTGCTCGCAGCCTTGAGCAGGTCAACCCGCTCGCGCTCCTGGCTGGCAGCGGTCCTACGCAGCGCCTCCTTTCCTCGCGCCTTGTTCGCCTCCTCGGCCACCCGCTCCTGCCTCCGGGCCAGCGCGGCGGCCGCCGCCTCGCGCCTCGCAAGTGCGTCGAGCGCCTCCGCCGCCGCCCGCTCAGCCGCCGCCTCCGCCGCCGCCAGCGCAGCCGCCGCCTCCGCCTTCTCCATGGTAGGTCCAGGGCACCAACCCCAGTGCTGGAGGATCTCCGGTAGCAGGTACTTGCGACCGTCGTGGCAGACGTTGCACTGGAGCTTGAAGCTGCTAACGGGGCTCGGGTCGGGTGGCTGAATCGGCATAACTACGGCCTGGGTGCGGAAGGGAAGCTTCCAGAGGAAGGAGGAGGAGGAGGAGGAGGAGGCGTGTTCAATGGCGGACGGAAAGGAAGAGAAGGCGCGGGCAGGGAGCGGTGGCTGGTTTCGGTTTGAGTTTCTGCGAGCGATGGCAGTTTTATTGACGGCCCCGGAGGCGGTTGCGTGCCAGCTGTCGCCTTTCTGTTACGCCAGCTGTTCAATCCCGTCGCTGAATTCTGAACCCCGCCGTTCTTCAGCCTGTCCCGCCCGGCCAGTGCGCGACGCTCACTCTCAGCGCGTTCCACATCGACGGCCAGGATCCTGTTCAACATTGGGCCTTCTCACGCTGCGCGGTTTGCGATCGCTTGTGCTTGCTCAGCATGGCGATAATTTCACATCGGATACTTCGATCCATTCATGTGGTAGCGTTTTGGTGCACCCAATTTTGACGGTTCGAATCTTCTCTTCGCAGTTCGGAAATTCGGTGTGCTGCTCTGCTTCCTCAGAGTTCAGACTTATCGCAACTGAGGTTTCATGATTGTGCAAGATTTGTGTTGGGTTGTCTTCAGTCCCATGGACATAGAGCCCTTTGTCTATGTCGGCGTGTGTGTGTATGCTCCATATGTATATGTACATGTACAGAGATATAGAGTTTCAGAAATTTCTTCCAGTCCAACATGGTGTCAGAGCAGGAGATGGTGAGAGTGCCGGCATCCGGCGGCGCGAGCGTGCGGGCGCACGAGCTGGGCTTGAGGGCAGGTGCGGTGCGCTGGCTAGGCGCGCGTGGTGGGAGGAGTTGCGAGCAGGCGGCCGCGGAGCAGCGCGGGCATCACGCGCAGGAGGCGCGGCCAGGCGTGCGGGTGGCGCGCGTGGAGGCGAGAGCTCCGCACAGCAAAGAGCGTAGAGACGCTGCAGCAAGACACGCTCAGATCAACAAAAGAGATTCCTGCGTGCAGTGCAAGTTGGAGGCGAGCAGGGCGTGGAGTTCTGCAGCTTGTTCGAAGCGATTGTGCCCAGCAGCTCTTGGATCAAAGGCAGCTCACGTCAGCGGGAGAGCAGAGGAGTGTTCGTGTGTGTGCGCGCGCGCGGGCTATAAATGGTTGTTTTCCTGTGGGAGCACGGAGCAGTAAGGCTTTCTATTGATTGAGCCAGGATTACAAGGCAGTTGGTACCTGGTTTGCTCGAATTTCACTCAAATCGCACTCAACGGCAAGAGAAATTGAGATGCTCCTGGCTCTACGCTGGATTTGTGCAAAGCGTGTGCTGCTGATTGCTACTGGCAATGGGAGAAATATCAAACAATAGTCCTTGGGAAATTGGTGGAATTGCTTTCCGCAAAAAAGGTGAGCCTCCCTCTTCCAGCAAAAAAAAACTTGTTATTCATGGAGACCCAGTACGGAAGATAGAGTTTATGTCAAATGAAATCAAATTGGAAGGGGTTAAAAATTATTTCGCTTGGTCAAGAAGAGCACCGAGGTTGTTGAAAGCTAAGAAGCTTGAAGGCTTTGTCAGTGGAGATGCAGTAGAGCCACCAGACAAGTCAAGTGTTGAGAATGGAAGGATTCAGATGCTACAAATTCTTTGGTGGCTGCATGACTCCGGCCATTGCAAGCGTAGTTGATACAATTTTAACTGCAGCAGAAATATGGAAAGCTCTAGAACAAATGTATTCGGGTGCTGGAAATGTAATGTTAATGGCTGAAATAGAAGACCGTCTCCATAACCTCAAACAAGGGGAGCGCTCTATTGCATATTAAAGAAAATTTTGGAATGGTCTCAAACAATCTCCTCGGTCGTGGTTTGACAGATTTAGACGTGCACTATATGGCATGGGTTACAAACAATGCAACGATGACCATATAGTTTTCTATCGACACTTTGGAGGAAAGATTACGGTTTTGGCTGTGTACGTGGATGATATTATTATTACAGGCCATGATGCACTAGAGATTAGAAGCATAAAGAATAACTTAAGTAAGCAATTTGAGGTTAAAGATCTTGGTTAACCCAGATACTTCCTTGGCATCGAGATTGCTCGATCTCCAAAAGGAATATTTCTATCACAGAGAAAATATGTTCTAGATTTACTTCGTGAGACTCACATGCTTGTATGTCGACATGCATCAACACCCATTGATCCAAACCACAAGATATCTACTGAATCTGGTGAGCCGGTGAACAAGGAGAGATATCAAAGATTGGTTGGAAGACTTATCTATTTGTGTCATACGAGACCTTACATTTCATATGTTGTCGGTGTTGTGAGCAGATTTCAGCATAATCCAAGAAGTGGTCATTTGGATGTTGTTTATCAAGCACTAAAATATTTGAAATGTAGTCCCGAAAAGGGACTTATGTTCAAAATCCATGGTCATTTAAATGTTGAAGGATATTGTGATGCTGACTGGGCAAGTTGTCTTGATGACAGAGCGATCAACATCATGATATTGTGTGTTTTTTTGGAGGAAACTTGCTGTCATGGCGAAGTAAGCAACAACCGGTTGTGTCTCGATCAACTGCTAAAGCTGAATACAGAGCCATGGCACAAAGGCTTTCTGAAATCTTATGGGTGAGAAACCTTTTGTCTGAATTGAAGGTGATGAAGAAAGGTCCTTCAAGGTTGCATTGTGATAACAAGTCAGCTATTAACATTGCCAATACCTGTTCAGCATGATAGGACCAAACACCTTGAGATTGATCCTTTTTTTATTAAGGAGAAGATAGATGATAATATTGTAGTGTTGGCTTATGTAACGTCTCGAAATCAAGTAGCAGATTGTCTAACCAAAGGCTTATGATTAAAAGAGTGTGAGTTAGCATATAACAAGATGGGGATGACAGATATCTATCTCCCGTCTTCGATGGGAGTGTTGGATTGTGTTGTGTTGTCATCAGTCCCATGGACTTAGAGCCCATTATCTATGTCGGTGTGTGTGTGTGTGTGTGTGTGTGTGTGTGTATGCTCTATATGTATATGTGCATGTAGAGAAATATAGAGTTCCAGAAATTTCTTCCAATCCAACAATTTGTATTGGTTTTTCTCCGTTTGGAAATATCTTGTGCTGCTGCATAGGTCTGCTTTTTCGGAATCCATGTCCTTTTTGTCGGGGGTGCAAGAGTGTACCATAGTTTTCCCCTTAACGCACCATCTTGAAACAGAGTTCTCTCTTCGGAACAGACCGGGACATCAAGCACAACAGAGCGGAACAGAGCGTACGGAAACTCATCGGCACCCAGTTCATTGCCTAAGATTTCTTCTTTGCCTTCCCTTTTTTATGCTTCTTGAACGTGGTAGGGTTGTTTTGAGTCGTCAGGGATGCCTTCTCTAGCACCTTGGGAGCTCCATTACCCTTGTTCTTGTTCTTCTTGAAGTTTGTGGCATTCACTTCGTGCGGTGCTATCGAGCCAGTATGACAAGATTTATAATTCTTCATGATCAAATTGTCCTCCCCCTAATCATGTTGCAATGCATTGCTCAGGGCGACATAGGTTTCATAGTTCTCCTTTCACATGAGTAAACTTTGGGTGAAAGGTGGAGCGGGTCTTGTTGATGAGATCTTTTTCTTCTTGCTTTTTGCCACATAGCTTTATGCGTGTGACAATCCCATAAAGTGATGCATTGTAATCCTCAAGAGTTTTGTAGTCTTCGAATTGTAGGTTCAGTCATCCACTCTCCACTTTGGCAAGTAAGACTGCTTCAATCTTCTCAAAGCATTTGTGCAATGAGTCCCACAAGACCTTTGGATTCCTCTCCCTCATGTACTCATTCTTCAATGTAGCACTTAAGTGATGCCTCAAAAATGCAAGGCTTGAGCATTCTCCATGTCATTGGTAGCAACATTCCCACTAAGTAGGCAAGATGGTCTTCAAGAGGCCTTTGCCGGCGAGGAAGATTTTAACATCGTGAGACGAAGATAGATAGTTGCTGCCATGAGGGGAGAGCACTTCGAATTCTAACTTCTAGAGCTCGGTATCTACAAGATATCATGGTGCAAGAATTATTTCATGCATGTAAGTAACAAGGTAGGCAGGCATGCTCCGCCGCGCTCATTTTTACTAACATTTGAAGAGGGGAGGTAAAATGTAAATTAAGCTATTATAAAAAAGGGTAGAAAGTTTCTAACAAAATTATTAACAAAATTGGAGGGTTTTAATGAAAGAGCGCTAATATGTACCACAATACGAAATTTTATCAAAGATTAAGTATAAAATTGCAGATAACCTTGAGTTGATGAGAACTACGAATAGAATGAAGTACGGGTATTTTTTCGCAAAAATGTAAGAGAATAAAAGGGCCTAACCCTAACCGGCTAACCCTCCACTCCTCGCGCTGTCCTCCTCCCGCCGCTCCCGCTCCTCCGACCACCGCACCCCCCCTCCTCCCGCCGCCCGCCCTCGATCTCTCGGCCCCGTGCCGCCCCCATCTCTCTATCCTCCCTCTTCCCCACAACACGACCCCCTCCCTCTCCTTCCCGTGCATCGGCATCGCGACCCCACCTTCCCCCTCCCGGTGCGGCAACACCGCTCCTCCACTCCCATCGCGCGTGGCGGCGCCGCCTCTCCCTCCCTCCTCGATGCACGACGGTGCCGCTTCTCCCTCCCTTCTCGCTGCACGGTGTCGCGGCCTCTTCCTCTCGCTTGGCGCACGTGACGAGGGCGCCGGCGTCACCCCACACCCGGTGGCTCGGATCCGGCATCACCAAACCACTTCCAACAACGGCGAAGGAGGCGGCCTCTTGATGGCCCGCGTCCGGTAATCTCGGTTTTCCATTTTGGGCCGACAACCCAAGGCCCACCGGACGGCTCTACGGGGAGGCGGCGACGTGGCTGTCCATGGCGGCTGCCACGACGGTGAAAAACGCGTGTCGCGCGCGCACGATGTCCACGGCGCCCAAATCACCGAGGAGCCGTGGATTCCTCCGCGTATCGACTTTAGACTATAGGGGGCATAAACAAGGGGTATAACAAAAACTACACATTTAAGTTATTTATTGGTGTTTCTGTTTGAAAATAACCATATACATGATAAAATGATATAATATAAATATTGTAGTCGATATTAAAAAAATGTGGGGTGTTATATGCAAAAATTTACATGCTCCCGTGAAATTTCTACTTTTCTTTCTGGACCCATGGTAATTTTCATCAAGACTAAGGGGTTCGTGTAAATATCAAACAACGGGTTAATTCCCGAAGAAGTTAGGGTTTTCTATGAGAAAACTAGGACGCTATCATGAAATCCGTCAAATCGGGGGTCTCATTGTAAATGTTGCGTAGCGAGTATGAATAGCATTGAAACCCTATTTTTTTCTTTACTCCTCACTCTCTTCCTCTCATATCCTCGCCGCCACTTCTCTCTCGCTTTCTTCTTTCCTCCTTGTGAGCGACGCATAGTGGTGGACTCTCTAGCGTAGCCGGAGGAGCGCAAGACAGCGAGCAGCCGGCTGCTATGCAAAATTGGTGACCAGGGCTTGACTGTTCCCGGTGTGGCAGCTGTGCGAGCTCCTTCGTTGAGCCTAGCGGTGGCCTTCTTTATGGGGGTGGCGACACAATCCACTCCCGGGCTCTATGCCTCTAGTGGTGATGGCCAGCACTACCTCCGGGGCAACGAGCCTCCGACCGGGGCGTGGCTCAAGGCGGTGGCCCACGTCCTCACACGAACGTGGCACGGCTCGGCTGCCGGCGATGTCGTAGCGGGCCCGGATTTGGGTCGTGTGGGCCCGAACCTAGGCCATGCATGCCTAGATCCGGGCCAAGACGGCCTTCATCTCGTGTTACACTTTCTTCTTTTTTTTTTTCTTGTGATATAGTGTCACTGTCTTTGTGATGCGGGCTAGGTCGTGGTGGGTCGGATCCGGTCATAGCGGGCCCGATCTAGGTTCCCACTTCGTGGCTCGCAGCTAGGTTTAGGGTTCTTCGTGAACCTTTTTCACCTTTTTCAATCTTTGATTTGTTGCTTCGGATCTCGGGGCCATGCACTACTACAAAAAGAGCTAGCAATATCGGGGGCATTTTCCAGCAATAGCGGGCACACAAAAACGCTATCGCTAGGTGCCATTGCCGACGTCATCGGGGTGTAACGCTATTGCAGGGGTCACTACAATAGCGGGTGCGGATGACGTCATCGGAGGCAACACTATTACAGATGAGGGTCACCCAATAATAGTGGCCACTCGGTGACATCACTTGTCGGTCGCTATTATCGGCCGAGTCCGTAATATCAGCCGCACGATGACGTCACTAGCGGTCGATATTATCGGGATAGCCCGCAATAGCGGCCACGTGTGACGTCACCTGGTCCGTTATTACAGGGTTCCTATAATATCGTCGCCAGGGTGACGTCATCATGCCCGCTATTGCAGGCAACAATGTATAAATTCCTGTCCTTCCTCCCGACAGAGCTCTGCTTTCGCAAGCTCACGGACGAGCTGTCCGTACGGAGGGTTGAAAAAGCCAAAAAAGAGGGGGGGGGGGAGGTTTTGAACCAGTTTTTTTTGGAAGGATATTGTTCTAGGAGGTAAATCCATGCCGTTCCATGTTTTTTTTTGTGTTTATTACTTAACTTATCCTCTCCATACATATGTGTAGGATTTTATATGTAGGGTTCTAGTTTTGGATCTAGACCAAGTTTTGGATCTAGGTTTTATTCATAAATCTTGTTTTTTTAACAGTAATTTATGTAGAGATTTTATTATTATTAACTTTTAAATCACATGTAACTATAGTATGTAATATTCTTATGTCTAGATTTTATTATGAACCTGTAATATAGCCTTCACTTTTGCTTTTTAGCATATAATTCCTTTTTGACTTAGATTTTAATTATTATTCATTTCTTTATTTACGATACATGTGTATAGAAAGATGGAAGATCGATCTTAGATGTACACTCGTTGGGGGTGGTGATGCTGTTGTATATTTCCAAAAGGTCGTGGGTTTCGTTGAAGAAGCGAAGCGACACGCTAGAAGAAGGGGTACACAATATATCTATTGTCCTTGTACCCATAGCAGGAACATGTTTATGTTTGAGACACCCGAGACTATCCGTGAGCACTTGTTGGACAAAGGATTTATCAAGGACTACTATATCTAGATAAAACACGGCGAAATAGGACCTCATGCACAAGGTGACCACGTCGAAGAGGTGATAAGAGCAAGAGTTGACCTCAACGAGCGTAGGGTGAGGGCTGAAAGTAGCACAGAATATGCAACGACAAGCAAGTCACACGGATGGCCCGAACTTGTCAATGAAAGCGAGGACTTTGACGGCGGTCTCGATGTGGAGGAAATGTTGGTCCACATTAACAACGAGAACCTAGTTCAAAAGAAAAGGCGAGCTTTGGATAACTTGGATGCATTGGAAAAGGCGTCAAAGGAGTTTCTATACGAGGAATCTAAGGGGTGTCATAAGGATTGCACGTTCTTGCGGACGATGCTAGAGCTTGTCACACTTAAGGCTAAGAATGGATGGTCGGACACAAGCTTCAACCAACTTTTAGAGTCAGTTAGCCAAAATTTTACCAAAACCAAACTCTTTGCCCACCAACACATACAATGCAAAGAAAGTATTGGCACCATTGACCCTAGGCGTACAAAAAATACAAGCTTGTCCAAACCACTCGCGTATTGTACCGCAAAGAGCATGCCAATAAGACTAGATGTCCAACATGCAACGCACGTCGATACAAAACTAATGATGGAACCGATGATACGGACATCATGGATAAGTCCAAAAGTATAAAGAAAGTCAGGCGGAAGAGGAAGAAAACCAATACTGATTGTGTTCCTCATGATGTGCAAGAAGAAGTGGTAGATGAAAGAAAAGTGCCAGTAGTAGAGACGCTAAACTCATGACATGGTACCTTCCGATAATCGATCGCTTGAAGCATCTTTTTGCCAACGAGTATAGACGCTAAACTCATGACATGGCACGATGATGTTGACGGGCGCAAGAAGGATGGGATGATTCGTCACCCTGCCGACGCTTGACGGTGAAAGAACTTCGACATTAACCATCCCGATTTTGCGTCGGAAAAGATGAATCTAAGAATGGCCTTAAGTACAGATGGAATGAATCATTTCGGAGAGATGACAAACCCGCACGATACTTGGCCAATGATTAGTTGCTTCTACAATATTCCTTCATGGTTGTGCCACAAGAGGGAGTACCTTCTACTAACTACAATGATTTCTCGGTCCGAAACAAACTGGAATTGATATTGATGTCTTTCTTAAACCACAGATGGAAGACATGAAACTATTACGGGAACAAGGGGTGAAGGTTTATGATGCGTACGGACAGGAAGAGTTCACCCTACAAGCCATCTTTCTTTGCACCGTTAGTGATAACCTGGCACACTCGGATCTCAATGGGCAGATCAAACGGAAGACAACATGCTTAACATGTGTCGACCGGACTGCATCGTTGTACCTTCCTTTCTCGCGTAAGTTGGTGTATGTAAAACATCGAAGATGGTTAGCAAAAAGGCACCAATACGTCAAAAGACAGATGAATTTGATGGAACAGTTGAGACATGGTTGACTCCTAAACTTCGAGACGGCCAATTTGTGTTTGAAATGGTGAGAAATATCAAATAAACCCATGGGAAGAAGAAGAAGGGAAAGAAAGGGAAGATTGCCGATACGGGCGTGCCATATGTTTCCGTATGAGCGCTTTATGTCCATTATGAAGGGACATGTTCGCAACCGGGCTCACCCCGAGGGTTCCATGATAGAGGGATATACGATCGAAGAGGTTCCCGAGTTTTACAATGATTACAACGAAGATGGAAAAACAATTGGTCTACCGAAATCACGCCATGAAGGAAGAATTTTCGGCCAAGGAACCACAGGAAAGAAAACATATAACGACGAGAACTATCAATTGGTGAGTCAAGCACATTTCAGCCTCCTCGCAGCGAGTTACGACTTGTTGAGCCGTACATCCAAGCAACACTTAGAGCAACTTCGTGCAGAAAATGAAAATTATTCCGAGGATTGGATCATCAAAGAGCACAAGAAAATGTTTACAGAGTGGTTGAAGGACCAAAACATCCCAATTGGTGAAACAAGGGATGAAAAGACAATGCATCTATTGGCTAGAAGTCCGCAGCAGTTAGTTACAACATGGCAAGGCTATGATATTAATGGTTTTACATTTTACACTAGGGATAAGGACAGGAAGAGTCGGGA
This sequence comes from Chloris gayana, assembly GCA_031894775.1. Lineage (NCBI taxonomy): Eukaryota > Viridiplantae > Streptophyta > Magnoliopsida > Poales > Poaceae > Chloris > Chloris gayana. Next base: position 1,837,549 of record JAUNZO010005050.1, on the reverse strand, counting down.
CCAAAATAGTGCTATTGGTGTGACAAGCACAGGACAACACGTTGAAAGAGAACCCCTACTATGGGTGTATTGAAGAAATTTGGGAACTCACCTATGGGACTATCGTACGGATACCCATATTTAAGTGTCAATGGGTCAAGTATCCGCAAGGTGTAGAGGTAGATGAATATGGCTTCACTCTCGTTTCTCTCAATAATGTAAGCCATAAAGATGATCCTTGGGTACTCCTGAACGTGTTACACAAGTGTTTTATGTACTCGTGCTCGAACTTGAAAAGAAACATATTGTTCTCTTCGGGAAACAAAGAATTATTTGACTTCAAAATGTGAAAGATCCAGAAGAGCACAACCAGTTTGACGAGGTCTCCCTCTTTTCGGACATGAAAAAGTTAAAACTCATTCAAACACAAATCTCAGTTATACATGCGTGTCGATGACGATGGGCGCAACGAAATGTTGGTTAATGGCTAATGTATAGTAATGTTGTGTAATGCCTAATTAGTATTTGTGACATATCATGGAATTTTAATTAAATATAATTTGTATTTTATTATCCTCTTTATTGATATATTCATATAATATATGTGGGCCATGACTTAATTAAGATTGTTTGTTATTCTAATTCAAAAATTATTATGTAATTTGAATTTTATTATTATATAATCTCTAGACAATGAACAATTTTTTATTGTTTGTTACTTAATTTATTTTCTTACTTATGTTCCTTATTAATTTTCTTATTTTCAAATATTTTATATAATGTTTTGATTATTCAGAAATTTAACAAAATTTAGAGCCCACTATACGTAATTTATTTTCTTACTTATGTTCCTTATTAGTTTTCTTATTTTTTATATATTTTATATAATCTTTTGATTATTTGGAAATTAAAAAAATTTAGAGCCCACTACTAATTTATTTTCTTACTTATGTTCCTTATTAATTTTCTTACCTTTTTATATGTTTATATAATCTTTTGATTATTCGGAAATTAAAAAAAATTAGAGCCCACTATACTTAATTTATTGTCTTACTTATGTTCCTTATTAATTTTCTTATTTTTATATATTTATATAATCTTTTGATTATTCAGAAATGAAAAAAATTTAGAGCCCACTATACTTAATTTATTGTCTTACCAATGTTCCTTATTAATTTTCTTAGTTTTTATATATTTTATATAATCTTTTGATTATTCAGAAATTAAAAAAATTAGAGCCCACTACTAATGGGCCACTATTAAAAAGTGGTGGCCTATCACCGGGCCCAAATTCACGGCTCATGAAATAGCAAGGCCTCAAACAGGCCACAAACCGCGGCCCACCAAGTTACGAGAGAATTTCAAATGGACAGACGCGTCGCGGTTTATATAGAGGACGACGCTCCCTTGAACGGGCGATGTGGTACTAAACCACAATCCGCGCGTGCGGCCCTCGCCGACACGTGGACCCAACCTCGTAATAGTGGGCGGGTGACGTCAACCGTCCGCTATTACAGAGCTGGACCGAATTATTTAATTAAAGTAATTCGGAATTATTTAAAACAAATCTAAATAACTCACAATAATTAAAAATAATAGAAATAAATGAAAATAATTTAGAATAATTCAAAATACATCAAAATAAACCGAAATAATTCAAAATACCTAAAAATAATATAAAATAATTCAGTTAGGATAATTCAAAATAACTCAAAGTAAATCAAAATAATTCACAATAATTTTGAAAAATATTAAAATAATTCAACATAATTTACAATAATTTGAAATTATTAATAATAACTCAAATGAATTCAGAATCATTTTAAATATTTTAAAAATCAAATATAATTTTAAATGTTTTACAAATTAAAAATTAAAAATAATTTTGAAAATTTTATATATTTTGAACCGATACTTAATGTTTGGCCCATCTAGGTCCAAAACCATTGGCCCCTAGTTCAATGACACGTGGACCCCACATGTTGGCCCCTAGTTCATGCACTTAAGTCTCTTTGCTTCTTTTGATTCGAATTTAAATTTCCAAACTAATTTATATTAGTCAAATATTGTCGAAAATAAGCAATTTGTTTTCTAAAATTTTCTAAAATTCATACCTATCACTTAGGAGAGTTATTTTTCCAAAGTTAACATTATTTTCTTTACGTACCTATGTACGAAATCATGGTCCAAGTTTAGCATTTATTTAAACATTTGTATTTTGATAACCGTAATGAATTTTACAACACTTTTTTGTTTGAATGCCTAACTTGTTCCAATACACACGTGTTATCTTTGGTTTATTTTTTTGAAAAGTAGAAAAATGTTTGGAGTCTAACCAACAAGAATTTACGTGTGAAACTCATTTCACTTAGGACTACATTTCCCGTTTGAATATGTTTTTTCATAAAAATCTTTTAAAAAATATATAAAAAATATATTTGGGTTCGAATGGTGTTGAAATAGTGTCATGCCAAAAATGAGGTCAAAATAACTTGTAATTTGAAAAATAAAATGGTAAAATTAATTGCAAAATTGATGTTTCTTCTGTTGTTTTCTATCTGTAATTTTCTTATTAGTTTTGAACTAATATTTGGCACACACAACTTATATGACAATTACAAACTACTGTATTTTGGTAGAATTATTTCAAATATTTAATATATGTGACACTCATAAAAGTTCATCTCCTAGTTCAAATATATTAGTAAAATGATATGATAAAAAATGAATAAAAAATATATTTGGGCTTGGAAACATTTGAAACAATGTCATGCCAAATTTTAGATAAAAAATCAATAGTGTAGAAAATAAAAATATAAGAAATAAAAGAAAAATACCATACACCCGTGCCGACGTCATTCGAGCGATATTACAAGCTCCAACGACGTTAGCACGACCGAAATTATAGGGTTGCCCGTAATATCGGGCGCCGATGACGTCGGTGATGCTCGATATTACAGGCCCCGCCAATAAATATCGGACCGTCCCTCCCGATACTTGGCCATTTTCACGCGCGCCTCTCTGCCCTCCAAACCCTAGCGCCGCCGTGCCCCGTCGCCGTCCGGGCGCCGCCGCCGCCTCCTCGAGCTCGCCGACCGCCTCCCCGACCCCGGCTCCCTCTCCTCGAGCTCGTCGACCCTCCCCCGACACCGGCTCCCTCCTCAAGCTCACCGACCCTCCGCCGACGCTGCCTCCCTCCTCGAGCTCGCCGCCCGCCGCCACCTCCTCGAGCTCGTCGGCCCCCTCCCCCGCCTCCTCGAGCTCGCCGGCCTCCTCGCCGGCGCCCTACTTGCCCGCCTCCCTCGTCGGCGTCCCCGGTATGCCTTCCCCCTCTCCCCCTTCCCCTCCTCTTCCCCCTCCCCGACGGTGAGGCCTCGCCCTCCTCGTCGGCCCTCCCCGGTACGCCCCTTCCCCCTCTCCCCCTCCCGGACGGTAAGGTCTCCTTCCTCACGAGGCCCTTACTTTTTTCCCTGGTATAATTTGCATGCTTGCCTTGTTGGTTAACTATGCATTATTACTGTGACATGTGGTGGTTCCTAATTGTGGTCGATCAGATGAGATGAAATGTTTTGCTCTGCTCTGATTTCTGAAATGAGATGAAATGTCGGCCCTTACTTTGTTCCCCGGTATAATTTGCCTGCTTGCCTTATTGGTTAACTGTACATTATTGCTGTGAGATGTGGTAGATCCTAATTGTGGTCGATCATATGAGATGAAATGTTTTGCTCTCCTCTGATTTCTGAAATGAGATGAGATGTTCTGATCGAGATGAGATGAGATGAGATGCTCTACTCTGATTTCTGAAATTGATACATAAGCCATTTTATCTGCATGGCTTAGCTTCCATGCATGGTAACATAAGCCACTTCTGAAATTGTTGCATCTGGCTTGGCTTAGCTTCCATGGATACATAAGCCATTTTATCGGACATTTTCAGTGCTAATGTTGTACTTAGTCATGCCTCTAAAACATGGTTTATGCTATGTGATATCTTAAACATAAAAATTGTGCAACTCTGATTCTCTTTGATCCTACCTAGTTGACATTTTCAGTGCTGATGTTACATAAGCCATTTTAGCTCATATACTTGTCTATATTTGGGACATAGTGACTCAAACCTCCAGGACTATTTTATATTTTGAAAACCTTGATAATGGCAGGTAGCAAATGTATACCTTGGTCAACTGTGACATTGGTTTATTTTTTTATGCTCCATACAAGCACCAATTGATATTAGATTTTGGTGTTTAAACTTGATGCTAAATATTTCATTTTGATGTTTGTCTTGTCCCTGTTTAGCCAATGCATGTCCTGTCCATGTTAGTCAATTCTGAAAGTTTATGATGTAACTGGACTACAATTTTATATGTTATTTAGTGTGCTCTATGGGGTGATCTACAATCTTGAATTATCTCATAGCTACGTTCGATAAAATTCTGTCAATTATGCTGTGACAATTCCTGTTGCTCAGTGCTCTTCCATGGTTACATAAGCCATTTTATCGGACATTTTCAGTGCTAATGTTGGACTTAGCCATGCCTCTAAAACATGGTTTATGCTATGTGATATCTTAAACATAAAAATTGTGCAACTCTGATTCTCTTTGATCCTACCTAGTTGACATTTTACGTGGTGATGTTACATAAGCCATTTTAGCTCATATACCTGTCTATATTTGGGACATAGTAACTCAAACCTCCAGGACTTGTCTATATTTTGAAAACCTTGATAATGGCAGGTAGCAAATGTATACCTTGGTCAACTGCGACATTGGTTTCTTTTTTTATGCTCCATACAAGCATCAATTGATATTTGATTTCGGTTGGTGTTTAAACTTGATGCTAAATATTTCATTTTGATGTTTGTCTTGTCCTTGTTTAGCCAATGCATGTCCTGTCCATGTTTAGTCAATTCTGAAAGTTTATGATGAAACTGGACCACAATTTTATATGTTATTTAGTGTGCTCTATGGGGTGATCTACCATCTTGAATTATATCATAGCTATGTTTGATAAAATTTTATCAATTATGCTATGACAATTCCTGCTGCTCAGTGCTCTTGCTATGGTCGATAAAATGTTCTATCAATTCCTGCTGCTCGGTGCTATGTTTGATAAAATTTTGTCAATTATGCTATGTCAATTCCTGCTGCTTGTTGGTATTTCTTACGTCACGAATAAATCCGCAAGCGCACGGAATACCGTTGTAGCACTTCACCCGGGAGTATTCCAAGGTATCGTATTTATATCCGCGAGGGAACAGAGTATTTCTGCAACAAGGTTAGTTTACCCAAGGACAACCAAGACAACGTAGCAAAATAGGGTCGAGAGGGTGACTCTTATCTATTTATCCTTTATAGGTAGACGAACGCAAGCTAGACTTGTTTACTTCGGGCACCGTCTTAGGCTTGGTCCGCAAGCCACTCCGGTCTACGAAAGCTCTACTATGTACCCGAACGTGGAGGGTTCCTTTGGATGACAGGGCTGTCACTTCCTGCCACCTACCTCTACAAACCGTGGGGCACACAGCAAACAAAGGCGATCTCCGGCCTAGACACCACGTCTATGCTATTGACCACTACTCTAGCCTCGGCCTAGAACTGAGTTCGAAAGCTAGAGTACTTCTTGCGAAGCGATGATCCCGTAAACAAGTATAACAAGAATTACGTCTAACACAAAGATATGTCACGATAGATAAGTAGATCACCACGTATAAATCACCCAAAAAGAGTGTTTACACGCCAAGGTAAAAGAAAAGGAAATATTACTCCACTTTACAAAAGGGAGGAACACTCCTTCCTCTTCCTTGCCCTCTCTCCTATTCTACTAAAATACAAGAGGCCCTTGGCCTAAGGATGAGAGTTTTGTCTTGTATCTTGATGTTGGTGGTGTGTTGAGAGAGGGGGTGTAGCCCTTTATTTATAGCCTTGGAAGGTCGGCAACTTGGAGGCGGTTCCGGACGTCGGTGGCATTAATTGCAGGTGGAACCGACCTCCGGACGTCGGTGACAAACCGCCGAGAGAAAGATGGGCCGGGGGGTGCACTGTCGGTTCGGCCGAACCCACTAGGGTGGTTCGGCCGAACCGGCCTGGACTCCCCGGGCTTGATTCTTCTCTGGTGCCTTCCTCTGGCTGTGTAATGGCCCAATCCACTTGCTTGGTTTGATGTTGAGGCTCTGTTTTGTGGTTTTGGGCTTTTGGACTATATTCTTTAGTCCGGGGAAAATCCGTCGATTGCAAAGTCCATGTTTCGAGCATGTTTTCCCTGTTTTCATATGAATTGCACCTGCATTCATAATTTCACCAAGACTAGTGGAATTTGTTAGAAATAATCCCTATGTTTATTCTTGGTGATGGTGTTTGATTCAAAAAGATGCAACATGTTGACGGTAAAATTGGACCATAAGGACCGTCAACAAGACCCCCACACTTAGCTCTTTGCTCGTCCTCGAGTAAAGGTGGGAGCGTAAGTTGAGAGATCTCTCCTCTTAGAGACCTGCACACATGTTATTACAAGCCACACCGTTTTACTTGTGAACATGACGGTGGCTAACATGCATTCTTGGATGATTGATAAGTGGAACAGCTCATGACTCAAGTCACTATACTTTTGCTCACTAAGCACCTTGGGTTTTTGAAAGTTTTGAACATAAACAACATGACTCCCGCTCCTCTTTGATTCTCTTGAATCGCTCAAAAAGTGTTTTCCTCACCAAGGCATTGTGTTGCCTCTCTTTTTCCTACTTCTTAGGCTTGTATGTGGAGCTCGGTAGGGAATGAGAGAGGCATACTTGTATCACAAATATTGCTAAGCCAAAAGAAAGGATCCATGGAGAAGCCAAGTCATGCAACCTTGATCAAGAAGTGCGTGTGTGTATGGATATGAAAAAGTGACAACTCCTATTGCAATTGACCTCTCTTTATTTTGCATTTTCGAGACATGGCTATCTTTTTATTTTCTTTCTTTTCTTTTCTTGCTCTATGCTTGAGCATCTCTTTTCTTCTCTCTTTTTCATTGCTCGTCTTTGTGAGCTTTCTTTTCATTGCTCATCCGTGTGAGCTTTTCTTTTTACATAGCCATGTCTCGTTTATGCGTGATTGAGAGAGAGAGAGAGGTAAAAAGAGGTGCAAACGAGGAGTGTCTTTATTTTGGTGAAGTGTACGTGATCTTGATCAAGAGAGCATGACAAGTTTCTCTCTAGGGTCACTCAATTTTGGTAAAGCTCATTGCAATCACAAGCAGCATATGTATGTAAGTTTTGCAAGGTATGATCATCATATGGCATTGGTAGGAATTTTTGTATCAAGAGAGGAGCATGAAGCCATGGTATTTTTGTTTTGTGAAATAGAATTCCCAAGGACTCGGTAAGCTAAGCATAAGATCATTTCGTCGAGCCATATCACACTTGCCAATAATCTAGAAAAACATGGGTCCTATGGATTTGATTATTTGTTCACGGGCAAGTGGTGATGAAGCGAGTAATAAAAAGTGTGCAAGATTATCATGAGAGCATTAGGGAGAGACTTGGGATTTTCAAAGGTATTCAAAAGAAATCTTCCCAAGTTTTAGTTGGTCAAGTTTTAGTAATTGTTTTTCGCGTCTCGGAATGAACTTGACAAATAAAGTAGGCGAAAAGGAAGTGTGGGAAACAAACTCAAGTGCCACGAGGAAGCGAGGGCTGAGTGGGACCCACCGGGGTTCGGCCGAACCACCCTTGTGGGTTCGGCCGAGCGGCTCGGGCCCCACTGGTGCTCTGTTTCGCGAGGTTGTGTTTGTGCTGTTTTCCTCGTGATGTTTCTGCGCGCTACGCGTGTGTTTGTCTTTGCTTTCCGCGATGTCCCCCCCACACTTGCCTTTTTGCCTGTTTTCTTCAAAATAGACAAAGATATTTCGAAACAAAACTTGCTCTACCGGTAAGGGAAGACCGGGGAGCACTAATATGATTAAAAATTTAAAAGAGCAGGCGCATTATAATCTTGAGGAATTGAAAAAATGATTGAAAAAAGGAAATTAAACTAAATGCGCTGCGAGAAATGATGAACGCGGGAAGGTTCATTTTAAACGTCGTATTCGTCCTCCTTCCCCGCGTCCTTGAAGAGACGCTTGATCTTGGAGTTGGTGCTGCGGCGATGGCTCGCCTGGGCATCCTTCAAGTCTTCAATAGCGTCTTTGATCTCCGCGACATTGTCACGTAGGCGTTCATGGGCTTCGCGGAGATCAACGTGTTTAGCGAGGAGGATTTGGTAGGGGCTCTTTTTAGGAGTTTTCTCCTCCTCGCTTTCATACATTCCCCCTGCCCTCTTGATGGGAGAGGGAGAGAGACGCCTCCTTATCCTCTTAGGAGGAGTGTCGCCCACGGATTCGCGGGCGTCTCTCTTTTCCGCCGAGGTGAGCGGCGGGATGAGCTGCTTTCCGCCACCGCGGATTCCCTTGATCTTGAACCTCTCGCCGGGCTTCTTGATGGGGCTAGGCAGGTTGCGCCCTTATATTGATGGTGCACCACCTGCCCGCTCTTGGTAGCGAGGGTGCCGACGTACTTCTCTCCGGGAAGGAGAGCGTTGTCGGCGGCGTCGGCGCTCTTCTTCTTGGGGGTAGATTTCCCCTTCTTTTGGCGAGGTGCCACAGCAGCGGGAGAGCTTTTGGAGGGTGTTTTTGCTGCTGTGGGTGGAGGTTCAATAGCGAGCGGTAGATCATGGATCATCAAGGCTTGCTCGCTGGGAATGGAGACATGATCAAGTATGTCTTCGAGGCCGACTTGGCGGCAAAGCTCGCTGGTGGTGACGGAGACGTCGAGGCTTGGGATGCTGCTGTCCATGGTGCTGGGCAAAAGCTTTTTTGTGCGAAATGGACAAGGTGGAAGAAAGGTGCAAGGGAAAAATGAAAGAAAACACCTTCATTTATAGATAAAAGTATGGAAAGAATTAATTTGATTTTTCCCGCAGCATGGAAGGCACTAAGCCGGGAGATTTGATCTTGTGACCGTTGGAGACAAAAGATGAAAGAAAAAAGTGACCGTTTGGGGTCTGTACTTGGTTCGGCCGAACCAGCAAGGGGGTTCGGCCGAGCTGTAGTGGGCCCCTACGGTCCCCTTCTTTTTACGGTTGATTGCTTGCTAAAATTATTTCGGGGAAAGAGCTACTACGGGTGATAGATAAGAAAGAGCTATCATGAGAGAAAATTTAAATTAATCAAGTGCATGACATCAAATTCTTTATCTTTATCGGGCTCGAAATAAATTTTAAGGCGCTGACCATTTACCTTAAATATTTTACCTTCGTCGTCTTGAAGTGTGATTGCTCCATGTGACGAGGTGTCAATAACCGTGTATGGTCCGTCCCATTTACTTCTTAATTTTCCATGCCCGAAGAGTTTCACCCGTGAATTGAATAGCAAGACCTTATCTCCAACCTTAAATACCTTTATCTTTATCTTTTTGTCGTGCCACCTTTTTGTCCTTTCTTTGTATATAGCTGAGTTGTGGTAAGCTTTGTCTCTCCATTCTTCTAACTCAGCTATCTCCATTTTCTTTTGCGTCAGGCACCATTAAGGTCCATGTTCCATTTCCGGATGGCCCAATACGCTCGGTGTTCCATCTCGACGGGTAAATGACATGTTTTTCCGTACACGAGCTGGTATGGGGACATGCCTATGGGTGTCTTGTATGCTGTACGGTATGCCCATAGTGCATCGGGTAGCTTGTCCTTCCATCCCTTCCCCATTTCTGTTACGGTCTTTTGCAGGATCCGCTTGATTTGCTTGTTTGAGGTCTCGGCCTGCCCATTGGTTTGAGGGTGGTATGGAGTAGCGATATTATGCCTTGATCCAAGTTCTCTTAGGAAGCTTCGGAAGGTCTTATCAATGAAGTGAGACCCTCAGTCGCTTATCACTAGCTTCGGTGTTCCAAACCTTGGGAAGATAATTTCGTGGAACATCCGGCGAGCATGCTTGGCATTTGCGGCCCTGCAAGGCATTGCTTCCACCCACTTAGACACGTAGTCTACCGCCACCAAGATGTATTCGCAGTCATGTGACTTGGTGAACGGTCCCATGAAGTCAATGCCCCATACGTCGAAGAGCTCGACTTGTAAATTGTAGTTGAGGGGCATTGCATCTCTTGCCGTGATGCCTCCAACTTTTTGACATTACGGGCATCGCACGACAAATTCCTTTGTGTCTTCGTACATGGCTGGCCAAAAGAAGCCACTTTGCCATATCTTGGCACATGTGTACTGAAACACGCCGTAGTGTCCCCCGTATGGCGATGCATGGCACTTCTCAATGATTCGTGTGCTCTCGGGTATGGGCACACATCGCCTTAGCAATCCATCGGCGCGAGACACGGTAAAGGAAGGGCTCTTCCCATAAGTGACGGCGACTCTCATAGATGAGTCGTTTCTTGCTCTTTCCGGGTGGTACGTACCCCGTTGCCATGAAGTTCACAATGTCGGCGTACCATGGATGTGAGTCCCTCACTAGGAGCAGCATGTCATCGCGTAGGAAATCATTGATGGGTAATTCCTGCAGGTTAGTGAATTGTATACGCGACAAATGATACTGCCACGGAATTTTCTACTCCTTTCTTATCACGGATTTCTACATCAAACTCTTGGAGTAGAAGAACCCATCGTATCAAACGAGGTTTAGCATCCTTCTTATTGAGCAAAAACTTTAAAGCGGCATGATCGGTGTAAACAATGACTTTTGCTCCGGTCAAGTAGGATCTAAACTTATCAAAAGCAAAAACAACGGCAAGGAGCTCTTTTTCGGTGGTAGTGTAATTTAGCGAGCTCCGGTCAAGGTTTTGCTTGCATAGGAGATTGCATGATGCTTTTTATCTCTAGTTTGGCCAAGAACAGCCCCCACGACAAAATCACTAGCATCACACATTATCTCAAAAGGCGGCGTCCAATCGGGGGTTGGATAATTGGCGGCGAGATGAGTGCATTCTTAAGGGTAGTGAAACGAGTCATGCATTCATCGGTAAACTCAAAGGGTGCATCCTTCGCAAGCAGATTTGTAAGGGGTCTAGCAATTTGAGAGAAATCTTTGATAAACCGACGATAGAACCCCGCATGTCCCGGAAAGCTGCGAATGCCCCTAACATTCACGGGAGGTGGAAGCTTTTCTATAACTTCTAATTTAGCTTTGTCCACCTCTATCCCCCTTTCGAGAAATCAAATGCCCCAGAACTATGCCTTCTCTAACCACGAAATGGCATTTCTCCCAATTGAGCACTAAATCATTTTCTTGACAACGTTGCAAGACTTTGTCTAAATTTTCTAAACAATGATCGAAGGTTTTTCCATAAACGAGAGAAATCATCCATGAATACTTCCATAATCTCTTCGATCATGTCGAGAAAAGATAGACATCATGCAACGTTGAAAAGAAGCGGGTGCATTGCAAAGCCCAAAAGACATTCGTCGATAGGCGTAAGTTCCATAGGGGCATGTGAAAGTGGTTTTACTTTGATCGTCGGGATGGATGGGGATTTGATGATATCCTGAATACCCATCAAGGAAACAAAAGAAAGAATTATTTGCCGGCCGTTCCAACATCTCATCGATGAAGGGCGGCGGAAAATGATCCTTCTTTGTAGCCTTGTTAAGTTTTCGGTAATCTATGCACATCCTCCATCCCGTGACGGTGCGTTGAGGGATCAACTCATTTTTGTCATTATGGACGACCGTCATTCCTCCTTTCTTGGGTACAACCTGCCTTGGACTCACCCACTCGTCTGTGTGGAACGGGATAGATAATGCCGGCATGTAAAAGTTTTAAGACCTCCTTTTTAACGACCTCCCGCATCGCATTGTTCAACCTCCTTTGAGGTTCCCTAGATGGTGTACTATCGGGGTCTATGGGAATGCGATGGGTGCAAAAGCGGGGCTGATTCCCTTGAGGTCTCCAAGCGAGTACCCAAAAACGGAGTGATGTTTTTCTAGCACGGCTAAGAGTTTTGCGGTTTCCTCCTCCGAAAGCTTGTCACTTATGATGACGGGGGTTTCGGGATTTCCGTGAAGAAAAACGTAGCGCAAGCACTGGTGGAAGAGTTTTGAGCTCTACGGGAGGTGGCGTAGGTGTAAAAGTTTCGGGCAGCTCAAAAGTTTCCGCCGAATCATCCTCTTCTAAAATGAAATCAAGAGCATCTTCATCCAAGGATGATTCGGGGTTTTCATGAGGAAAAATTGCCATAACCTCCTCCATGCATTCTTCTTCCACAAGCGGCTCCTCGGCAAAAGAGTTTTGTGCATGAATGATAGGAAGAGAAAAAGTTTTCTTGCCGAGGGTGAAGTCTAAGGTTCTGAAGGTGATATCCCTAAGAAAAGCTTTTCTATGGGATGACCAGACCAAAACATCGAAATCCGGGATTCAGAAACGTGAAAGTCCAAGGAAACCTCTGCTTCATTACGCTTAATGCAAACATCTCTAATGATCCCCAAACTCTCAAAAAATTGCCCAGGTGGGGCTTTAAGGAGTTTGTCGGAAGGTGCCCATGTCTCGTTTCCAAATAAAGTTGAAGCAAAAGATTCGGACATGATGTTGGCACCTACTAGAGGATTATAGAGAACATCTACCATTACTCCCCGAATTGAGCCACGAATGGTTGATCTAGGATGATCAAGTCGAAGAACTTCAGAAGAAAGTTCGTTTTCCATCAACCATTCATCGCTCATAATTCTTTGTCAACTTCCGAACAGTTTTTAAGAGAAGAGATTTTTCAATAGGTTCGGGGGTTGGTGCGAGGAGTGCTTGGTTTCTTTTGATAGGAGTAGTTCAAGGTGTTTCCAAAATCTTCAAAAATTTCTTCCTTGAACTCAAATGGGAAATCAAGAGGTTCATCTTCCTCTATCATTGTTCTTGTGTTAGATGAGGACTCGAGTGCTAGGTGCTCCATCATGGGCACCAAGTGTTGTGTCTCTTGCACAACGAGTTCCTCATCTTCGACTCCGGCTCTACGAGTAAGTCGGCGGAAAAAGGTGTGTTTTCCACAATTCGATCCAAAAGTTCGTGTGCTTCCGCTATGGTCTTATGAGAAAAAGATCCACCCGCGGCCGTGTCAAGATAAAGTGCGGTATCGTTGCTCAATCCCGAATAAAAGTGTTGTAATAAAACGGGTTCGGGGAGCAATAATTCTGGTCGGAGTACGTTAGAGAACAGAACCGAATCCATGACGCACTTAAGGTTTCCTTTTCTTCTTGTCGAAAGCCTATTATTTCCGCTCGTAGAGAAGTGATACGAGATACGGGGAAGAATGCTAGACAAAATTTGTCTCGCAATTCTTTCCAATCACCGTTCACTCTCTTAGCGGTGTAAGTGTACCATTGCTTCGCCTTCTCATTGAGAGAGAAGGAAACAACTTCCACTTCAATGTTTCTTGTGTCATGCCATGGATCAATCGGCATGAACACAAATGTTCAAACTCTCGCAAGTGTTCATAAGGATTTTCATGTTTAAAACCCGAAAAGGATAAACCTCTAATCATCGAAATGTAATCGGGGGAGAACTCATAGCCGGGTGAAGAAATAGGTTGTGATGATGATGGTGGCTCTAAGAGTTCACCCCGTGGAGTGGAGAAAGATTGGATGGTTGGGTGTGACTCCATGATATGTTTTTGTGAAATTTTGAATGTAAGGAAAAAAATAAAAACGAACGGTAAGTAAGATAGATTACGAGGGCAAACCTGATTCGTTACAAAGATAACAACCGTTCCCCGGCAACGGCGCCAGAAATGCTTGTTGGTATTTCTTACGTCACGAATAAATCCGCAAGCGCACGGAATACCGTTGTAGCACTTCACCGGGAGTATTCCAAGGTATCGTATTTATATCCGCGAGGGAACGGAGTATTTACTGCAACAAGGTTAGTTTACCCAAGGACAACCAAGACAACGTAGCAAAATAGGGTCGAGAGGGTGACTCTTATCTATTTATCCTTTAAAGGTAGACGAACGCAAGCTAGACTTGTTTACTTCGGGCACCGTCTTAGGCTTGGTCCGCCAAGCCACTCCGATCTACGAAAGCTCTACTATGTACCCGAACGTGGAGGGTTCCTTTGGATGACGAGGCTGTCACTTCCTGCCACCTACCTCTACAAACCGTGGGGCACACGGCAAACAAAGGCGATCTCCGGCCTAGACACCACGTCTATGCTATTGACCACTACTCTAGCCTCGGCCTAGAGCGAGTTCAGAAAGCTAGAGTACTTCTTGCGAAGCGATGATCCCGTAAACAAGTATAACAAGAATTACGTCTAACACAAAGATATGTCACGATAGATAAGTAGATCACCACGTATAAATCACCCAAAAAGAGTGTTTACATGCCAAGGTAAAAGAAAAGGAAATACTACTCCACTTTACAAAAGGGAGGAACACTCCTTCCTCTTCCTTGCCCTCTCTCCTATTCTACTAAAATACAAGAGGCCCTTGGCCTAAGGATGAGAGTTTTGTCTTGTATCTTGATGTTGGTGGTGTGTTGAGAGAGGGGGGTGTAGCCCTTTATTTATAGCCTTGGAAGGTCGGCAACTTGGAGGCGGTTCCGGACGTCGGTGGCATTAATTGCAGGTGGAACCGACCTCCGGACGTCGGTGACAAACCGCCGAGAGAAAGATGGGCCGGGGGGTCCACTGTCGGTTCGGCCGAACCCACTAGGGTGGTTCGGCCGAGCGGCTCGGACTCCCACGGGCTTGATTCTTCTCTGGTGCCTTCCTCTGGCTGTGTAATGGCCCAATCCACTTGCTTGGTTTGATGTTGAGGCTCTGTTTTGTGGTTTTGGGCTTTTGGACTATATTCTTTAGTCCAGGGAAAATCCGTCGATTGCAAAGTCCATGTTTCGTGCATGTTTTCCCTGTTTTCATATGAATTGCACCTGCATTCATAATTTCACCAAGACTAGTGGAATTTGTTAGAAATAATCCCTATGTTTATTCTTGGTGATGGTGTTTGATTCAAAAAGATGCAACATGTTGACGGTAAAATTGGACCATAAGGACCGTCAACACCTGCTCGGTGCTCCTGCTATGTTCGATAAAATGTTCTGTCAATTATGCTTTGGAACTTCCCGCTTAGCCATTGAATTGCCCGCGGCTCGGTGCTCCTGCTCTATGAATTGCCTCGCTTAGCGGTGAATTGCTGAATTTGAGGATGCTGAATTTCTGAATTGAATTGCCCGCTGCTCGGTGCTGAGTTGCTGAATTTTTAAATTTGAGGATGCTTAAACTATTGATGATTGATGTAATCTAGGCAGTGAGATTATATATAACTGTCCATTTCCTCTCTTTCCTCTATTTCATTGGCCACATATCTGAATTATACATTGGCCACCTATTTTCTCATCACTTTCCTCTCTCTTCTCCTCTCTTTCATGGCTAGACCACTTTTTAAAAGTAAAACTATTTTATCTTCTCTACTCTCTTCTCTTGTTTCCCCTTTCTTTCCTCTCTTTTCTCCTCTATTTCCTCTCTTTTCTCTTTTTTTATCCTATCTTTACTCTCTCTTTGTCTCTCTCCTTGGTCTAGCCATGCTCGATGATGAAAGCGGGCAAAGTGAGATGAGTGTGGCAGCATGGACCGCATCCTCGGATGTTGGAAACAAGTTGCCATACGAGTCGATGAACTTAATGATAGCGTTGGATGGCTGTTGATTCGGCAACCCGCACCGAGAGCATCTTTCCGGCAGATGATGACTTTTAATAGGAGACGAGGTAGATGGGGTGAAGAATATAGAATGTAGGGTGTCTTTCATTAGGAAGGTTGGTACAATAATATGCGGGACCTACTACAACTCGTACGACCTTAGGTAGACATGGTCGGATGATTGGGTATTCTCGGGATCATCTTTGTGATGTGTATGCCACATTACATTATATTTTCCGGGGATACCCAAATATTCGGCCTATTTACCTCGAGGTTGTATAAATTGCGGTATGCATTGCATAATGCGTACTTGCCTTTCTTATGAAAACGTTCTACATTATATGTCCTTCATTTTCATCTACCTCCTCTACTATATGATTCCGATGCTATCCCTTCTTTCCCTGGAGAGGTTTTTGGACAAGATGGATATTTCGACTTAAATGTGCCTTTTGAGGAGATCCATGCCTTGTACCGTCTCCAATGCATGGATGCCACCCTCGTTACCATCCGGTGCCCGTAAGTGTTTTCGACCTTTATTATATTTCCAAGCAAATAGCACATGAATTCAACAGACTACCCTTTTTCATTACTCGGAATGTGTCATCACTCCGGTGCCTCAAATGAAGTCGGATATCCAAACCCAACCGCCATTAGCCAAAGCGCGATGAATCCAAAGATTACCGATAATCATCCCCTATTGGTCGGAAAGAAGGTGACCAAGGACAAAAGGCAACAAGTACATGTCCAAGCGGTTAAGGATGCAAGGAGATGTATAGCAACCTACATTGGGAGACGCCTGTATGAATGGAGAGTGAGACGATGCATTATGGCTCCAACGCTATGAAAACATGTATTAATTCTATAATTAACTTGTGGCAGCAACGCTATGAAAAGGCAAAAACAGGTTCCTACTTTGAAGAAAGCACACTCGAGCTCATTGCAGCCAAACTCATCCGCTTCATGATTCGTGAGTTCCGTAGTGAAAGAGGCAAGTATTTTGATCCTCTAAGTGATGTTACAATGCATAAAGAGTTGTATAGCTACAGCGGCCAAAAGGGCCTCCAAGATGCAATTATGCAAAATACCAAGACAGAGGAGCAGAGATTGAAGGCACTAGAGCCGAAGTGGCCGGATAAGTTATAATTTAGTTGTGTTTTGATGGATGAATATTGTGGTATGTTACAGTATTGGAAATATGGTGTAAAATGGATGAAAACTATGTCGTATGTATATATAAATGCTTTAAGGATTATTTCTATGGTCTTGCGTATATATAATGTGAATGTATTCTCAGTTCTATAAAAATATTTAAATTTGTCACCTAGAAAATAAAATAAATAGAAATAATTATATCATTTCAGAAAATGCCGATAATATCGGGCACGATGATGTCACTAGCCGATATTGTTGTCTATGCCAACAATATGCCAACAATATCGGGTAGGTGACATCATCGTGCACGATATTGGCAAAACCACAGCAAAATCGAGCATTGTGATGTCATCTGCTCGTTATTGAAGGCTCACACGGCAATATCGGGCAACGTGATGGCAGCTGACCGCTATTGTAGGTGACCCTTCAATAGCGGGCAGCATGACATCATCTGTCCGCTATTGTTGGGTTACCGTGCAATAGCGGTCAGCTGACATCACGCTGTCCGAATTTGCTGGGTTTCCTGCAATAGCGGGCGGTCCTGGGCGCTATTGTTGGTCCGCCCTGCAATAACGTGTGCGTAATAGCGCCCGGAAAGCCCGATTTTGCAGGTCCGAAATGTCCGCTATTGCAGGGTTGAATCCTAGTAGTGATGGGCTCTTCCGATCTAGATCTTGATTGACTTTTCTTTGTAGATCATTACTTTAGTGGCTCTCACGTGGCCTTGAGAGCTCTTGGGCGGCCTTTTTCTTCGCATCTTTTTGATATTGCACCTCGGCGGATCTACAAATATTCATCCAGATTGCGGTGGCTATCTTGCTTATCGTGTCAAGATTTGCTTTCTGCTACCAATTGGTAGCATATGTTACGGGCCAACATGAATTTTCAAGATCATGACTGCATCAAGTCAAGATGTATATGGCAAACTCATTGTGAAAGATCTTGACTACAACATGCCAAGATATAACTGCAATCATAAATAAAACATACCGTAGGTCGCCGAGTTTAAGTATTTGATAGCTGATTCATAGTATTCATTCATCGAATCGAATTGCACCTTGGCTTCAACTCTATTAGAGCGTGCGAGATAACGTGTTGAGTTATCGGTGGATTACAACACGTATATGATGACAGAGAATGAAAAGTAAATATCGAAGAATAGAGGAAACAAGATTCTCTATTGCTTAATTCCGATGAAATTACAAAGGGGTGTCTCCTCAACTATTTATATGAGGAACCCTACTACGTGTTGGGCCCGGATTCGATAAAGAGCCCACATGGGCCAAGTCCTTTTAGAAGGTGGGCCTGACCCAATAAAAGTTTTACAACAAATTACATCACATGTACCACAACTTGTTTGGTGGGTGCAACTTCGCCACACATATTGCAAATTTGTCACTAATCAAGTTGTGAGGGTGTAATCGGGTCATCAAACCGCCACCTCGGACAATCAAGCACTCATGGTGCTGACTAGGCTGACAGCAAGGCCATGGATAAGTTGAGTGGCACAAGCCTTCGGCCCTGCCAATTTTATAAAAAGATCCGTTTGTATGCTAATTTTTTTAATAAAAATGGCCCTTGCTCGTGTAATCATTGTTGCATCGAGTTATCGATCGGTGACCTATTATTGCATAATAGTTCGTTCTTTCGGTGGACTCTCTTTAGGATCAATAGGTATTGGTGGACAAGGCGAGGTAACAACATCGAATGCATTTAGGAAATTTCTATAACAAAAATTTCTAGAAAATTTAAGGTTAGAATCTTACTCCTAAAAGTATGAATAGTGTTCATAACCCAAAAGACATGTTCGATACAAAGTTAGTTTTTTATAAAGGGTGGTTTATATTATATTTCAGAAATGTAAAGTACAAAGTCTCCTTGAAGGAAGATGTAGACAACGCTGCAGAGCAGCAATGCCGTGGTGTGAGGAGCCGGATTTCACCCAAGTGAAACCCGAACCCTTTGTACCTCTATGCCACTCCTAGGAGTGTGGCACGTACATCCATCACAAGTTAGTATAGAAAAACCATCAAGATAGAATAAAGACAAGGTAAGATAATAGAATCTCCAATAGTACAATATTAAACTCAAATCTCAATCTCATGGATACAAGAGCATAGCACGCATGCCATCGCGATAACAAGGATGAAATCTAGCGGAAGCGTCTCACGTGAAGATCGGCGATGAAGACCAACACCCAAAAGCGACTCGAGTGCGGGTGAAATCGTCACTCCACTCCGTCAGCTACCTCGGCTGGCTCTGTAGGATCCTCTGCACCGGCGTCCGGAAAACAAAGTGGGAAAGCCGTGAGTACATAAAGTACTCAACAAGCCGCAACTACCTAGCAACAACGAATGCATGCTTGGATAATTCAAGGATAGACAAAGGCTAGCACCTAAAGCAATTATTCCTCAAGTCTATGTGATTCACATTTTATTATTAGTCAAAATTTTATAAGTGGCCTTGCAGGAAACAACACAATCCTGCAAGGGTCAAATTTTTATGTCCAGCACACCTCCACTAGAACCACAGCTCGAAGCCGGAAGTAAAACACCTATCGGAGAGGAGAAGTAGTAAATGCTAATCAAGCGTGTCGCTCAATGGTAGTGCCCAATACCTTGGGCAAGGCTATACGTATAGATTTATATATCTCAGCGAGAGTAAGTAAGCTGTACCCACGTGAAGAGGTACTCAAACAAAAGACCACCGTCGTGGCCCAAGCAAAGCAACACTCACAAGATCATTCTACAAAGCATCGATCGCTAGGCGCCCGTCCCTCGGGTCTAGTATCCTCTAACCACAACATAGGAAAAGAAGGTCCTGAAGGGTGTGACAAGGCGTACCACGGGCCAGGTGGGGTATCCTCTGCTCGTGGGTCGAGACAAACCCTCCAACAACCTACTACCACTAATCTCTACACCACGGCGGGCCACCCAGTCCTCCGCTAAGTATAATGATCCAGCCCGCCCATACAAGTCATGTGGTAAGCTAGTAAACCAAAGAGCGAGCAACCAAGAACCGGTCCTCAAACTGTCGGGGCGAGTCACCATCCCTCTCCTCAAAACAAGCTGTCTCAACACTAGTGTCACCACAACAGGAACCCCATAGCCCAAGGTTCCTACACAACCGTGCCTCGCAACGGGCACTCTCCAAATAGAGACTCCCCAAAAGTCTCCCAGCACCTAACCACCTACACTCGCCCCGCAAAAGTCCTACAGGGTATCTAGTACGAAACTCGACACCTAAGAAATACCTACAATTTATTTTACACAAAAACATGTATAAACATCATATGGGATTCAATTAAGCAACTAAGAAATTACTAAGCATGCGAACAGTAGTAGTAGAACAACCTATGGCAAGCAGTGGCAAGGATAGCATAGTATGGCATAGGTAAACTACAAGTGCAAGTAACAGTTCACATGCATGGATCAATTTAATGCAAATTGCAAAATAGGTACAAGAGTGGTCAAGGATTGCGGCTTGCCTAGAAAACGTTGGTCCTAGGCAGCGTCGGGGTACTCGAACGGCTGCTCGGTGGAAACTCCTCAAGCTGCGGCTCCGACGGAAACTCCTCGGCACCCTCGACAAACAAATCGCGAACGGGGGTTAGCCATGCAAATCGAGGCAATAGGAAAAAGGACGAAACGAACGATAGAAATTACGCTACTAGAACATGACCAAAACCTACACTAACGCGTAGAGAACGTCGCGGCGAGTCCAATGGAACCGACCGCATATTTTTCTTACACTCCGGGAAAAAGATATGAGTTTGCAAAGAAAAAGGAATTATGGAAATTCCGGAAAATCCAAGAAAATGAAAAACAAGGGAATATTCCCTCAAAATATTCCGCGGTCCATACTTGTTCCGTGGACCGGGTCCACGGGCTCACTCAACCTTTTCTCTCTCTGTGGTCCACATGGACCGCGTCCACGCAAGAGTAGGGAACCAAGGCCATGGACCAACCGGACTTGGCGGGCCCCACCGCCGACGTCACCCCGACGCCGGCGAGTCGGAAGGGGCGGCGCCGCCGGCACTCTGCCACGGCTCTTGTCGGAATCCACTCTCCCGGCGCTACAGCTCGTCGTGGCACGAACGGAGCACACCAAAACCTCCCTCGCAATGCCGTGCACCAGCCGGACCCCTCTTCTCCGACCAGCTCACCGCGGACAAGCCACGGGAGCACGCCGGAGTTCCGTGCGCGAGAACCGCAAGCGGGAGAAGCTCTACGGATGTGAAAACTGCGACTTTGAGCACACCGGGTGGTAGCTCATGCTGCGAGGAGCGTAACCACACCAACGCCCACCCAAAAAGATGGACGGAGGCCCGCCGGCGGCGAGAACCGCGGCGGTGGCCATGGCAGCTCAACCGCGAAACACCAAACCGCTACCTTTCTCAACGGAACACGCGCGCACGAGATCCCCTACTGCCACACGAGTTTACCAGTCACACTAGTTGAACACAAGCTCTACTCCAACGACCTCCCCACCGGCGCTCGTGGCACGGCGGAGGCGAAAACCGACGAAGGTGGTCGATTCACCACGAATCCAAGGAGGAAGGAGAGGGAAACGGGGTGGGATCTCACCGGCGAGGTCTAGCGACGCTCGGGAAGGAAGAAGGTGCCTTGGTGACGACGCGCGGTGGAGCTCCGGCGATGGCGAGGTGCGAACGACGCGCGAAGGTTGGCGGTGACCACGGCTCGGACGTTCCGGTCCTAGAGGACCGCCGACGGGGATGGACGGCGACGGAGAAGAAAGTGACTCAAAAATCTCAATGGCCCACTCGTCCGCCACACCGAGACGGAGCGACGGGGAAGACGAAGGTGGCGACGAGGCTAGGTTTTGGGTTCTCCTGCACCGGGCGGCGCCGGGTGGGATGAGGAAGAGATGGGGGCGGCGCAGGGGTTTTGTAGGCTCAAAATGGTGGAGGGAGTGGTTAGGGCGGCGGGTTTGCTGGGCGGCAGCACGGGAACCCGCCGCGTGGCCTCGGCGTCCGTGCCGTACCGCGCGCGGGAGGGGGTGGGTGGCAAAGGTAGGAGAAGAAGCTGTTGAGTTCGGGCTGGGCTGGACCGGGCCGCGAAGAGTGAAGGGAAAACAGGCTACGCGAAGAGAATCGGCCCAATACGCTGAAATTCAAACTAAAAAGCTTTTCGAATTTCCTTCTCCAATTCTTATCCAAATTTGGTTTGAATTCTTTCCAAATTTTATTCAACTCTTGACCAAATTCCGAATACTTCATTACAAGAATCTTAGGTACAATTTAGGGCTGTTACACGTAGTCTACTCCATGTACCAAAACCCGGACCACGAATGAAGCGGTATTCGTCTAAGCACCGTACATGGACAAAACATGATAAGACAGCTAGACAAAGAGATCATTGACTTTGCTCCGGTGGCATTGGTAGTCGTAAGACAACCGGACGAAGGTGCCTCCACTGCAATGGTCGAGGTAGGGGTAGAAGCACGATATCGGTGTTAAAGTTTATTGTCGATGAATGAGATATGATTGAACTATCATTGAGATGTCCAGCCGGATGGGTCGAGGCCGCCCGGACACCATAGGAAGAGCCCCGGGTGTTGAGGAAGCATCTAGGCGATACGGGGCTATAGGGCTCGCAACCCGTAGCGGCCAGCAGGCACCGACTCGTGAGGGGGCCTTCCACGTTGGTGTCGTGTGTGTCGGCTTGGAGAGTCGGCAGCACAGCGGAGCGGCACACGTGACCCATAGTGATTGGTCACTCGAGGTGGCCTCCTGCGATGGCACCAAGTGCATCGGGTTCGAGGGCCGGTGGTTGCACCCCAGCTAGTCTATTAGTTCTAATGAACGATGATTCGAGCAGTGGACCTGATTCTGGCCTTGTAGATTGGCTATTAGCCTAGTCACCACCATGTGGCCTTGTAGATTGGTTGTTAGCCTAGTCACCACCACGTGTGCTCGATTGTCCGAGGTGCTGGATTATGAGGTTTTTAGTGCTGTTTTTATCGTATACTTGCCTTATGGGTATACAATTATCAAAGGAATGGATAACAGAGACCTAGTGACATAATAATAAAGATAAGACTGGTGGAGAGGGCCCACGAGTGGTGCTCGACCGGTATGAAATAATAGAAGGTTCCATACACCGGTATGGAAACAAGGCGGACGTGAAAACTGGTATGATATGGCTTGATCAACAAGTAAAGAAGCAATTTTAGCCTATTAGGACTCTAAATTAACATTGAAAGCTTAGAGATAGAACTTCCGAGTATGTAATCTTTGTAAACCGACTAGGACTCTGCATATAACCCTATCTTCCTGGATATATAAGGCAGAGAAGGGACCCCTCGAAATCTCTTTGACAATTCGCAATTAGTAATCTGCTAAAGGCAATACACAACATACAGGACGTAGGGTATTACTCTCAATCGAGGGGCCTGAACCTATCTAAAATCTCGTGTTCTTGTGTGTTTCGTGTGTTGCACCATCAAATTCCGTACTCGTGAGGGACCGGGTAGTTCTAGTGTCGAGATTAAGACTCGACAGTTTTGTCCGACATGGATCCCATATATCAATTGCTAAGTCATTTTTTTCCTTCTCTCTTTTCTCTCTTCTTTCTCTTCTTCTCATTTCACTTCTTTCTCTTCGCCACCGGAGGAGCGGTGGTGGCATGAAGCTCCAGCCCTCCTAATCCACCCCCGGCGGCCGGCGCCAATGACACCTCCACCGATGCCGTTGCAATCGTCGCTACCCGCCCCAACCACCCCCACCGCCACCCCTCTGACACCATCCTCAACCACCCCTACCACTTGTGTATGGAGAAACAAAAAAGAAAAGTTGTGTTAAGGGGTGGGTAAATTGAACTAAATTATATTGTTTTGGTGGTTAAACTAAACCAATAAATAGTTTAGGGGATTATCAGGACTTCAACTATATTTGGAGGGAGTAAGTTGGACTTTATCCTATAAAAAATGATCCAACTATGTTAAAGGAAAACTGCAGCTATATGACAACCATAGATACTACGTCAGGCAAGCAAAGCAATGACATTACCCCCTGATTAGTGATTAGTACGCTAATCTCATCTACAAGGATACTGCATATATGTAGTTGCATGCTGGCGGAGATCCAAACTGAAATAATTCTCACTGCATGTGTATATGACAATATGCTTATATGCAGTCATAGTGAAAGAAATGAAACAATGTTACAGTTTTGTCCCATCTGCATGAGTTGTTCAACCAAATACTATTATATATAAGCGCATACCAAATATTTGCTAAGTATAAAAGGGTCAAACGACACGGCCATATCTGCATGCGGAAAACCACAGCATGCATAAATACCAAGCAACATTATGTGCGTTATTATGTGCATATACATATAAAACAAGGGTCATATTGACGATCTTTGTGAAGGACCTTCATCACCAACATCAAGACGACGGAAGATTTTATTTTCCATTATAGTTTGTAATAGCCACATGTTGTGATCATGTAATTTTATTTGTATGTTGGAATTCTTAATCACGGGTTTTCTCCATAGAGATGTAGTTGACATAATTTATATGTAAATACAAAGACATCAAGGTGTTCTTTCAACAACAACAAAAAATCAGTAAAAGATTGCTCACTGCATGCATTCGATTCTGAGAGGAAAACAACCCGCACTACAATATCGACCTATGGTTCATGCAATATAGACTCGATTAGTTTGGTATGAGAATGCAGCACACTAAATAAGTTAATGCTATCCTAAAAAAAAGCTAATGCTGACAATCTTTCACATCGAAAGAGCTAATTCAAGGCTGAACGGGAACCAGCCAAAACGGTTTGCAGGAAAGGACTGGAACATCTTGGGTAGGTCCAGCAACCTGACGCGTGCCTTCCATGAGATTGAAAATGTGAAAGTCGTTGCTGTGCCCAAACAAGTCGTAGGCAAAGTAGACGCACCCCCTCTTGAGACCATGCTCAGTGGCAGAGCACGAGGCTGCGAAGTTTTCAGGACCGAGAAAAAACGCTCTATCGCCAATGTCAGTCACCTTGCACCATTCATGCTTGTCGAAATCCATCCTGTAGGCACCAACCTCCTCGATGCGTTCTAGAGTGCAGCCACGGTAGAAAATGCAGACCATAAAGAGCTCGTTGGAGGATTCGAGAAGGTAACTCATGCTGACAGTCATCTGCGCATCAGTTTTGATCCTAGGCATAGGTGCATTGAAGTTTGCAATCTCCAGACGTGGCTCGGGATCATGAGATAGGCTGAGAACTCCGAGCACATCTCGCTCTGGCGCGTCTATTACGTAAAACTTTCCATTTACAGCAGCCATGGCACTGAATTCTACCTTGGTTGGGGGCATAGAACGTCCCTTGGGTACTGCGTAGAGGCCGATGTCGTAAGATAGACTGAACCATGCGTTGCCTCCACTGACCTGACAGAAGAGAAGCTCGGTTTGACAGAGGGCGTAGACGAGGACAAGGCAATCAGGAGCAGTGATGGTATTGGAGAGCAGGCACCGGCAACGATACGGCAAATCCTTGTCCAATGCCGGCAGTGGCGTCATCTCCCCTGTCTGCGGGTTCCAAAGGCAATTCTGCAAAGAGACCGTGTCCACTATCAGCATCAAACCGCTGGAAGTCTCTAGGCATAGGTAGTTCCTCATCTCGGGTACTTGGTAGGTGCGCGAGGATCCATCCGCGACGGAGAGCATCATCTGAGAGTTGTCTGGCTGCTCGCCGTAATTGTATACCAGCAACGGGAAAGAGGACGCCGCCGCCGCCAGCGAGCCAAGACTCTCGCTTGCTTTTGACTCCATCTCAGATCGGTTTCGACGCCACACGCACAAAAGCAACTGCAAGCAAGCAAGAGACGACGAGTTCGCAAAAACCTTTGAGCTGTTGATCTCGTCGGAGGGGTCTTTGCCTCTTTAAATAACAAGAAACAAGATATTTACCGACTCGACCCGGAGACGGAGAGGCACCAAAATCGAACGCCGCAGAACTGGACTCGTACTCGCTCGGCCTCCACCGGGCACCCTAAGACGATCAGGCGAACAAGTCGGAATCGGAATCAGCAACAGGGCCGAACCAGATGGCACTGTGCAAAATACGCGAGCCTTCAAGGCGAAAGAACACCTGGTTGGACTGGGATCCATAGCTCGTGGGCAATCGGAGGCCGAGTGCCAAGTGCGATTTCTACAGCTTTGGCATTGTTTCTAAGGCAGTGCTTTCTAACGGCGCCTCTGTGCATCCTCTGAATTGGCTCCGCGATGTCTACCATCAGAAGTTCAGAACTCGACTTGAAGTGGTAGACCGGCGGTTGGACGGCGAGTTCGACGAGCAGCAGATGAAGCGCGTGCTCATCAGAGGCCTATGGTGCGCGCATCTCGATCAGAGCCAGCGTCCATCGATTGCCCAAGCCACGGCGGATGTCCTGTGACGACGTGAAGAGAGAGCTTCTCTGGTGAATTGTCGGGAGATGACTCCTCAGCCTGTGATTGTTCACCGCCTGAAACAGAGTATCACACTTCTGAGTATTCAGTTATCTTCTAGCACCTGACTAGCAAAAGAATTGGAACACTCATGCCCTCTGTGCTCCATTCTTGTGTGTCTGCAACAGCAATGGAATTAGTACAAAGTTATTTTTCATTGAACACTCCTGCCATGTGTTCCTTTATATCCATTATTTCAGCATACTCGCCGACGAGAATTATTCCTGCTTTGTGTTAACGTTGGAGATATTTTGAAGATTAAGACACTGCAATCTTTCTGAGCTCCTCCACAAGTACACGTGTCTTTTATATATATGCAAGTGTAAGCTCTTATTCAATCGGTATATTTTCCTAAGCAACACATGAGCATCACTTGCTTAATTTAAATTGAATTACAAAGGAATATGACTGCTCACGAACGAATAAGAAAGAAGATTATTCCATTTTCCCTTGCCATGCCATATTTCTTAGTACTTAAATACAATGAAATTGATATGAACCTACCAGTAGTAGTAAGTCAAATACAATGTGCAATTATTGTCCTAGGAAAAATTGTGCCTAATAAAACGAAATATTAATTCTGATTTTACTTTTTTTTGCTGATTTGATTGATTGGATTTACTGATCCGGAAATATAATATGGCTTCAGAAATATTTTAAATTGGGAGGTTGGAAAAAAAATGTCCTCTTGAAAAAGATAACTTCCATGCTGCCCAACCGAGATTTTGTTGTAGGCTCAGCGTCCAGTTAGGCCTTCTTGAACAAACCATTGTTCTTGGCTGCACTGTTAATCATCTTTTGTGGTAGAAAATTGTAGAACCATTTTGGCAAGTGATACTCTTACAAAGCTTTGTACATGTCATTGAGCAAAAATTCACAATAGGTGTGCTGACTAAAATCTAATTTTAAGATTATTGTGTTTGTTGTGTATGCGGCAATCCATTCTTTTTCAGGCTGAGTTTTCATATGCCAACATTTATGACATGCAAATGGTAGTTCCAATACTTATGGGCAAGTCTGTTAGGCAAAACATCAGATATCTGGATCCGTATTCAGATCTTTTAAACATTGACAAACATTTTCTATTCTTTATTTGTCTAGGTCGAGTATTTGACTTGGCAGTGCTACCCATTTATCTTACATACAACTTTGTCATCGTTATTCCAACATAGAAAGGAAATTAGCCTAAGTATTCACTGAATTTTCATAGGATAAATATGATCAAGGGATAGTGACTAGTGAGCGCAAAAATCACCCGAAACTTAGTTCTGAATCAAAAGACATCAGTTTTGGAAATTCTGGGGACCTTTTTGTAAATACTTTTAATGTCATAGGGAACTAGTTGTAGTTACATAAAAGTTTGGAGGGAATTTTTTGTAAAATATTAGGGACCTAAAAGATAATTTCGAGAAAGTTTAGGGGTTTTCTCTTAAAATCTAGGGACCTAAACATAATACAGAAGAAGATCAAAGGCTTAACTGCAAAAGTGCAGGGACTTGGGATTTTCTAGTGTTTTTGAAATTATTTTTATGTGGAAAATCCGTGGATCAAGTCCACGGTTTTGTGGACCACGCCTATAGGCTTGGTCTATGGTGCACCTTCGGGTTGAGGGATAACATTTTGTGGAAGCGATGGGATCTAAATGCAAACATGCAAAACTCACATTTGAGTGGTCTTCTTCCTCGGGCACGGACTCCATGGCCGGGCGGTTGGAGGTTTGGGGCGCGCACGGGGAGTTGGGGAGGGAGGCCGGGGAGTGGGGGATTTGGTGGAGGAGGTCCACGCGCATCCGTCTAGGGTGGCAAGAGGAGGGGAGGTGGCTGGGATGCGACATATTTTGGAGCAACGTGTCCATAGTTGTAGAGCTCGAAAAGAAAGGGGAAAACTTGGATTATGGGTAGCTCGGTGTGGGAGAGGAGGGGCGCTCGCGCCGGTGTGAAGAGGAGAGCGAGGCGCGTCCCTTTTATAGGCGAGGAGCGGCGGATGAGCCTTGCGCGACACATAGCTGCAAGCTCGCCATTTATGGCGATGCTACGGCCACGAGTGTTCGCCGTGGGGCTCGCACGTGTCGGGCGATGGAGTCCCGGCGAAGAACGGTGGGGTTCGGGCACCTAGCGTCGGGGAGCGGCCCGGGTTGAGCGGTGTTGTTCGGTGGCGAGAGGAGGAGGACGACGGAACTAGCGTATCCCGTGCCTCACGTACGTGTGTGCGGTAACCAGAGGTGGGAGACGACCGGGGCGGCGCCCGGACCAGCTGGGTAGCGCGCCCTCTTGGCTGCGTGTGATATCCCTGCGAGGACAATCAAGAATCGGTACGAGAGGAACACTGAAAATAGACTTCATCTCTCGTGACATCCCTTCCAGGACACCCAGGAATCGGTACAGAGGAACACTCGACGAAGCGAGTTACAATAGTACATTCATTCATACAAGCCAGAATATATACATCATGGTATAATACAACCATGCTTTCAAAATACAAACAGTTCAGCAACGGAAATTGAATACAACAAAAGAGTTTAAACTAGACGAATCTTACAGCGGAAGTTAAATTACAACAAGAGACCTTCTAGAACAACTAACGTGATGTACCGAGCCCGACGTACACCACGGATCTTCGTGCTTCACTTCGACGGGGTATGTTCCACTCGGAGTGAAACTCCCTCAATAAAATGCTCCTCACCAAGGAGACTATCGTACGAACCCCTGGTCGATTGCTTGTGGTGTTATGGAGTCTTCCGCTAGCATGTAATTTATTTAGTCTTTTGAGACAATATTGATATAAGTAATCATTTATTTAAAGACATTGTTCTTTTATCATATTAATTGTCCTATATGTATGAAAACTTGTTCCTTCACACGCATACTGAAGCATTTGGTTTTGGTTGTTAAAACCGGGTGTGACAGCAGATGCGCGAGGGAAAGAGGAGGGCATGGAGAGGAGAGAGAGATGGAGAGGGAGGGGCTTGTTAGGTGAGAGAGAGAGAGAGAGAGAGAGAGAGGAGACGTGTGGGAGACAGAAGGAAGAAACAGAAGAGGAAGAAGATAAGTATGAGGACAGCTACCTTGCACGACTTCTTTTTTCACTGTTCTGTTTTCACCCGTGCACCGTACTCGTCGCCGATCTGAATCTCACGGTAAATAAAAGCATGGAGAGGTGGCCACTGGAAATGCCTAGGGTGGGTTAGAAACTTAGGGGAGTAAATGTACAAAATTGATGTGACTGCAAAATATCATATTAGTTCTTACTGAATCTTTTTTAGAATGTAGTAATAATATAAGTTATCCACATGTTAACTAAAAATACTACATAATCCCTCCATTCTTTTTGTGTTGACTTTATTGAATTTTTTTGCTACGTTGACCATTCATCTTATTTAAATAAACTAGAAACTTGCCAAAAAAAACTAGGGTCAACATTTTAAATTTAAATGCATTTTCACCTCAACAGTAAGTCGATATTCGAATCCGCTTCGACTACTATGTTATTTAGAATTATTTCTATGAAATGTGATCTAATATTATTTTTTGGATTTTTTATATTCAATTTTTGTCAACATTTTGAATGCACTATGTTAACATTTATTTATGGGGGCAATTGTATTTTTCTCTCTCAAATCAGCTTCATTTGCATTTTTACCCCCCCCCCCGATTTTTGGGTTTGTGATTTTGCCCCTCAAATTTCAAACTGAACCTGCCGTCTACCCCCTCTTTTCTAATCCGAATTTCGGATTAAAAATGTTGAGTTATTGGTAGATCGTAAGCACGTAGTAATACGTAGTAGATCATCACATAACGGAACGATAAAAACTGGTAGAATACAGGAGACGAAATTCTTTATTGATCTATATTTTCGTATCACAACAGGGGCGTCTCCTAAACTATTTATAAGGGTAGAACCCTACTGCGTATTGAGTCCAGATTCGATAAGGAGCCCATATGAGCCAGGAAGCCTTCTTTTAGAAGGTGGGCCTGACCCAATAAGAGTTTTTTTTTAAAACAAATAGAAAAATGAAAAATGACGCAAGTACCCTTTGCTTATTCTCAACACACACGAACACATATGAGCTCAATCCTGTCTCCCAGAAACAAAACACATCCCTCTGGCGGCGGCGGCGATTGTACGTGAGGCCACGTCCGGTGGCGGCAGTGGTTGTGCGAGCCGGCGCGCACAGGGCCTGCGAGCAGCTGGGGAGCATGCGCTGGCCGCATGCATGCGGTGCTCGGCAGGCCCGGTTTGCAGCGGGCTCAACCTGGGCCTACGGCATGATGGCACGGACGGCTTGGGATGCTAAGGCGGCCATGGGGACGGCCGCAACTAGCAAGAGGGCGAGACCTGGCTCAAATCTTACGTGGCCTCCGATTTGATTTTGGAGCTATTATTGGTGGCTTTTACTCTTATAGATTATTTTAAGCTAGTAATTGCTACGGATTTTGTGATTTTGCATGAGAGAACTTCGAGAAGCATGGAAAGATGGGTGGAAGAAGAGATGCGCACCATTGATGCCACTACATGTAGGACCCACATGTTCAATGTATTATATATTATGACTATGTTAAAATAGGGGTAGAGTGAGAAACAAATATTAAAAGTAAGGATAAGATCACAAGGGTATTTCTATCTTTTTCCATCATATTTAACACCGGCAACATGGCATAACGGAGTAGAGGTATACTTTGTGTTCATCTTCAAAAAGCAGGGGTAAAATCACAAACCCTAAATTTGATGGGTAAAACTACAATTGAAATTGAAACAAGGGGTAAAAACACAATAGCCCCTTTGTTTATACGGTGTCAACATTTTAAAAACACAATAGCTCCTTTGTCAATATTTATGGAAAATTGTTATTTCTAGTTTCTTTTTCTTTGAAAAAACTGAAATGAATTGTGAATTTTTCATAAAAAAATCAAAAAAATCATCAACATTTTGAGTGTACTATGTCAACATCTATTTATACCATGTCAACATTTTGAATATTCCATATTAACATTTTTGTGCAGATGTTGATTCTATTTTTTAAAATGTTGAAATTAACTTTGAATTTTTAGAGTTAAATGTGCATCATTTTTTATACATGTATTATATTAATATTTATTTATACTATGTTAGTATTAAGAATATTCTATATCAATGTTCTCGTATAAATGTTGACTCTAGTTTATTTAACGGTTGATATCATATTCGTGTTATTGAGCTATTCATGATCTTGTGTAAATGGATCTAATGGGGCTGATTTCTGGAGCACAAAAAAAAAACAAGAGAGAGATAGAGAGAAGATAGATCTGCATAGAGGATAATAGGGTGTCCACCGTACATGGATATTGGGCTTGTAATCCAGAAAAATATGGATATTGGGCTTGTATAAATCCAGAAAATATGGATATTGGGCCCATTCGCTAAGATGTTCTACTCTCTGAAGGAGCGCACCGGTCAAACCCAACAAGCAGTTAATGGACTCAAACCAACCAGAACCTTTGTCTCAAAAAAAAAAAAGATATACTATTTGCCTGTGCAATGTTGTACTACTAGTTGGAGCCATTCAAACAGCGGCAATTTGCTCACCACAAGTGCCAAGTGCTTACAGTTACAGGGGAAGTACCCAGTTGATTTCTTGCTCAAAAATCAAGAGTTTCCGGAGGCAATTAGCACACCACACTACCAAGTGCTTACAGGGAAGCCGAGTTTGTACTTGCCAATGCAAGCGGCTCTGCCATTCGATCAGTGCTGTTCAGAGATATGCTTGGCTCTTTGATTATCATACTCAACAAGTAGAAACAAAGCAAACAATCGTTTAAAGGACCAATCATCGTCCTAGCATCGCAGATTGAAATGAAACCATCAGAAAGGTCAGAACAGAGGGTGGTGAACAGAGAAACATGCTCAAACAACCATACTGCAAGCAATATGTATATACATGAACCGCATCAATAGTTCGATCCAATCATCCCATCGATCGTGCATCACAAGTCACCAGAACATTCATCTAACGTGGTGAGCTCAGCGGCTCAACAGAAACAATGTAGAGTCGATCCGGACTTCGACACAGAACTGCTAAAACGCATTAACTGGACGCATCAAGGGATGCGCGGACAGAGACTTATCGATTTCGTTGCCTTGAGCGAATGAACGCCATCCACGCGCCGAAGAGAGGTAACACAGAGCGCGGCTCACCCGGCGCGCCTCGTGCGCCCGACGCAGGAGGACGAGGAAGCGGAAGACGATGCGCCCGATGCCGAGCACGCCACGGACGACGCAGGCGGCGACGCGGAGGACGACGCCGAGGACGCCGCCGTGCTCGCAGCCTTGAGCAGGTCAACCCGCTCGCGCTCCTGGCTGGCAGCGGTCCTACGCAGCGCCTCCTTTCCTCGCGCCTTGTTCGCCTCCTCGGCCACCCGCTCCTGCCTCCGGGCCAGCGCGGCGGCCGCCGCCTCGCGCCTCGCAAGTGCGTCGAGCGCCTCCGCCGCCGCCCGCTCAGCCGCCGCCTCCGCCGCCGCCAGCGCAGCCGCCGCCTCCGCCTTCTCCATGGTAGGTCCAGGGCACCAACCCCAGTGCTGGAGGATCTCCGGTAGCAGGTACTTGCGACCGTCGTGGCAGACGTTGCACTGGAGCTTGAAGCTGCTAACGGGGCTCGGGTCGGGTGGCTGAATCGGCATAACTACGGCCTGGGTGCGGAAGGGAAGCTTCCAGAGGAAGGAGGAGGAGGAGGAGGAGGAGGCGTGTTCAATGGCGGACGGAAAGGAAGAGAAGGCGCGGGCAGGGAGCGGTGGCTGGTTTCGGTTTGAGTTTCTGCGAGCGATGGCAGTTTTATTGACGGCCCCGGAGGCGGTTGCGTGCCAGCTGTCGCCTTTCTGTTACGCCAGCTGTTCAATCCCGTCGCTGAATTCTGAACCCCGCCGTTCTTCAGCCTGTCCCGCCCGGCCAGTGCGCGACGCTCACTCTCAGCGCGTTCCACATCGACGGCCAGGATCCTGTTCAACATTGGGCCTTCTCACGCTGCGCGGTTTGCGATCGCTTGTGCTTGCTCAGCATGGCGATAATTTCACATCGGATACTTCGATCCATTCATGTGGTAGCGTTTTGGTGCACCCAATTTTGACGGTTCGAATCTTCTCTTCGCAGTTCGGAAATTCGGTGTGCTGCTCTGCTTCCTCAGAGTTCAGACTTATCGCAACTGAGGTTTCATGATTGTGCAAGATTTGTGTTGGGTTGTCTTCAGTCCCATGGACATAGAGCCCTTTGTCTATGTCGGCGTGTGTGTGTATGCTCCATATGTATATGTACATGTACAGAGATATAGAGTTTCAGAAATTTCTTCCAGTCCAACATGGTGTCAGAGCAGGAGATGGTGAGAGTGCCGGCATCCGGCGGCGCGAGCGTGCGGGCGCACGAGCTGGGCTTGAGGGCAGGTGCGGTGCGCTGGCTAGGCGCGCGTGGTGGGAGGAGTTGCGAGCAGGCGGCCGCGGAGCAGCGCGGGCATCACGCGCAGGAGGCGCGGCCAGGCGTGCGGGTGGCGCGCGTGGAGGCGAGAGCTCCGCACAGCAAAGAGCGTAGAGACGCTGCAGCAAGACACGCTCAGATCAACAAAAGAGATTCCTGCGTGCAGTGCAAGTTGGAGGCGAGCAGGGCGTGGAGTTCTGCAGCTTGTTCGAAGCGATTGTGCCCAGCAGCTCTTGGATCAAAGGCAGCTCACGTCAGCGGGAGAGCAGAGGAGTGTTCGTGTGTGCGCGCG
Source organism: Chloris gayana (assembly GCA_031894775.1). Taxonomy (NCBI): domain Eukaryota; kingdom Viridiplantae; phylum Streptophyta; class Magnoliopsida; order Poales; family Poaceae; genus Chloris; species Chloris gayana. Next base: position 1,803,587 of record JAUNZO010005050.1, on the reverse strand, counting down.
CGCGCGGGCTATAAATGGTTGTTTTCCTGTGGGAGCACGGAGCAGTAAGGCTTTCTATTGATTGAGCCGGGATTACAAGGCAGTTGGTACCTGGTTTGCTCGAATTTCACTCAAATCGCACTCAACGGCAAGAGAAATTGAGATGCTCCTGGCTCTACGCTGGATTTGTGCAAAGCGTGTGCTGCTGATTGCTACTGGCAATGGGAGAAATATCAAACAATAGTCCTTGGGAAATTGGTGGAATTGCTTTCCGCAAAAAAGGTGAGCCTCCCTCTTCCAGCAAAAAAAAACTTGTTATTCATGGAGACCCAGTACGGAAGATAGAGTTTATGTCAAATGAAATCAAATTGGAAGGGGTTAAAAATTATTTCGCTTGGTCAAGAAGAGCACCGAGGTTGTTGAAAGCTAAGAAGCTTGAAGGCTTTGTCAGTGGAGATGCAGTAGAGCCACCAGACAAGTCAAGTGTTGAGAATGGAAGGATTCAGATGCTACAAATTCTTTGGTGGCTGCATGACTCCGGCCATTGCAAGCGTAGTTGATACAATTTTAACTGCAGCAGAAATATGGAAAGCTCTAGAACAAATGTATTCGGGTGCTGGAAATGTAATGTTAATGGCTGAAATAGAAGACCGTCTCCATAACCTCAAACAAGGGGAGCGCTCTATTGCATATTAAAGAAAATTTTGGAATGGTCTCAAACAATCTCCTCGGTCGTGGTTTGACAGATTTAGACGTGCACTATATGGCATGGGTTACAAACAATGCAACGATGACCATATAGTTTTCTATCGACACTTTGGAGGAAAGATTACGGTTTTGGCTGTGTACGTGGATGATATTATTATTACAGGCCATGATGCACTAGAGATTAGAAGCATAAAGAATAACTTAAGTAAGCAATTTGAGGTTAAAGATCTTGGTTAACCCAGATACTTCCTTGGCATCGAGATTGCTCGATCTCCAAAAGGAATATTTCTATCACAGAGAAAATATGTTCTAGATTTACTTCGTGAGACTCACATGCTTGTATGTCGACATGCATCAACACCCATTGATCCAAACCACAAGATATCTACTGAATCTGGTGAGCCGGTGAACAAGGAGAGATATCAAAGATTGGTTGGAAGACTTATCTATTTGTGTCATACGAGACCTTACATTTCATATGTTGTCGGTGTTGTGAGCAGATTTCAGCATAATCCAAGAAGTGGTCATTTGGATGTTGTTTATCAAGCACTAAAATATTTGAAATGTAGTCCCGAAAAGGGACTTATGTTCAAAATCCATGGTCATTTAAATGTTGAAGGATATTGTGATGCTGACTGGGCAAGTTGTCTTGATGACAGAGCGATCAACATCATGATATTGTGTGTTTTTTGGAGGAAACTTGCTGTCATGGCGAAGTAAGCAACAACCGGTTGTGTCTCGATCAATCTGCTAAAGCTGAATACAGAGCCATGGCACAAAGGCTTTCTGAAATCTTATGGGTGAGAAACCTTTTGTCTGAATTGAAGGTGATGAAGAAAGGTCCTTCAAGGTTGCATTGTGATAACAAGTCAGCTATTAACATTGCCAATACCTGTTCAGCATGATAGGACCAAACACCTTGAGATTGATCCTTTTTTTATTAAGGAGAAGATAGATGATAATATTGTAGTGTTGGCTTATGTAACGTCTCGAAATCAAGTAGCAGATTGTCTAACCAAAGGCTTATGATTAAAAGAGTGTGAGTTAGCATATAACAAGATGGGGATGATAGATATCTATCTCCCGTCTTCGATGGGAGTGTTGGATTGTGTTGTGTTGTCATCAGTCCCATGGACTTAGAGCCCATTATCTATGTCGGTGTGTGTGTGTGTGTGTGTGTGTGTGTGTGTATGCTCTATATGTATATGTGCATGTAGAGAAATATAGAGTTCCAGAAATTTCTTCCAATCCAACAATTTGTATTGGTTTTTCTCCGTTTGGAAATATCTTGTGCTGCTGCATAGGTCTGCTTTTTCGGAATCCATGTCCTTTTTGTTGGGGGTGCAAGAGTGTACCATAGTTTTCCCCTTAACGCACCATCTTGAAACAGAAGTTCTCTCTTCGGAACAGACCGGGACATCAAGCACAACAGAGCGGAACAGAGCGTACAGAAACTCATCGGCACCCAGTTCATTGCCTAAGATTTCTTCTTTGCCTTCCCTTTTTATGCTTCTTGAACGTGGTAGGGTTGTTTTGAGTCGTCAGGGATGCCTTCTCTAGCACCTTGGGAGCTCCATTACCCTTGTTCTTGTTCTTCTTGAAGTTTGTGGCATTCACTTCGTGCGGTGCTATCGAGCCGTATGACAAGATTTATAATTCTTCATGATCAAATTGTCCTCCCCCTAATCATGTTGCAATGCATTGCTCAGGGCGACATAGGTTTCATAGTTCTCCTTTCACATGAGTAAACTTTGGGTGAAAGGTGGAGCGGGTCTTGTTGATGAGATCTTTTTCTTCTTGCTTTTTGCCACATAGCTTTATGCGTGTGACAATCCCATAAAGTGATGCATTGTAATCCTCAAGAGTTTTGTAGTCTTCGAATTGTAGGTTCGGTCATCCACTCTCCACTTTGGCAAGTAAGACTGCTTCAATCTTCTCAAAGCATTTGTGCAATGAGTCCCACAAGACCTTTGGATTCCTCTCCCTCATGTACTCATTCTTCAATGTAGCACTTAAGTGATGCCTCAAAAATGCAAGGCTTGAGCATTCTCCATGTCATTGGTAGCAACATTCCCACTAAGTAGGCAAGATGGTCTTCAAGAGGCCTTTGCCGGCGAGGAAGATTTTAACATCGTGAGACGAAGATAGATAGTTGCTGCCATGAGGGGAGAGCACTTCGAATTCTAACTTCTAGAGCTCGGTATCTACAAGATATCATGGTGCAAGAATTATTTCATGCATGTAAGTAACAAGGTAGGCAGGCATGCTCCGCCGCGCTCATTTTTACTAACATTTGAAGAGGGGAGGTAAAATGTAAATTAAGCTATTATAAAAAAGGGTAGAAAGTTTCTAACAAAATTATTAACAAAATTGGAGGGTTTTAATGAAAGAGCGCTAATATGTACCACAATACGAAATTTTATCAAAGATTAAGTATAAAATTGCAGATAACCTTGAGTTGATGAGAACTACGAATAGAATGAAGTACGGGTATTTTTTCGCAAAAATGTAAGAGAATAAAAGGGCCTAACCCTAACCGGCTAACCCTCCACTCCTCGCGCTGTCCTCCTCCCGCCGCTCCCGCTCCTCCGACCACCGCACCCCCCCTCCTCCCGCCGCCCGCCCTCGATCTCTCGGCCCCGTGCCGCCCCCATCTCTCTATCCTCCCTCTTCCCCACAACACGACCCCCTCCCTCTCCTTCCTGTGCATCGGCATCGCGACCCCATCTTCCCTCCCGTGCGGCAACACCGCTCCTCCACTCCCATCGCGCGTGGCGGCGCCGCCTCTCCCTCCCTCCTCGATGCACGACGGTGCCGCTTCTCCCTCCCTTCTCGCTGCACGGTGTCGCGGCCTCTTCCTCTGCTTGGCGCACGTGACGAGGGCGCCGGCGTCACCCCACACCTGGTGGCTCAGATCCGGCATCACCAAGCCACTTCCAACAACGGCGAAGGAGGCGGCCTCTCGATGGCCCGCGTCCGGTAATCTCGGTTTTCCATTTTGGGCTGACAACCCAAGGCCCACCGGACGGCTCTACGGGGAGGCGGCGACGTGGCTGTCCATGGCGGCTGCCACGACGGTGAAAAAACGCGTGTCGCGCGCGCACGATGTCCACAGCGCCCAAATCACCGAGGAGTCGTGGATTCCTCCGCGTATCGACTTTAGACTATAGGGGGCATAAACAAGGGGTATAACAAAAACTACACATTTAAGTTATTTATTGGTGTTTATGTTTGAAAATAACCATATACATGATAAAATGATATAATATAAATATTATAGTCGATATTAAAAAAATGTGGGGTGTTATATGCAAAAATTTACATGCTCCCGTGAAATTTCTACTTTTCTTTCTCGGACCCATGGTAATTTTCATCAAGACTAAGGGGTTACGTGTAAATATCAAACAACGGGTTAATTCCCGAAGAAGTTAGGGTTTTCTATGAGAAAACTAGGACGCTATCATGAAATCCGTCAAATCCGGGGGTCTCATTGTAAATGTTGCGTAGCGAGTATGAATAGCATTGAAACCCTATTTTTTTCTTTACTCCTCACTCTCTTCCTCTCATATCCTGCCGCCACTTCTCTCTCGCTTTCTTCTTTCCTCCTTGTGAGCGACGCATAGTGGTGGACTCTCTAGCGTAGCCGGAGGAGCGCAAGACAGCGAGCAGCGGGCTGCTATGCAAAATTGGTGACCAGGGCTTGACTGTTCCCGGTGTGGCAGCTGTGCGAGCTCCTTCGTTGAGCCTAGCGTTGGCCTTCTTTATGGGGGTGGCGACACAATCCACTCCCGGGGCTCTATGCCTCTAGTGGTGATGGCCAGCACTCGCCTCCGGGGCAACGAGCCTCCGACCGGGTGCGGCTCAAGGCGGTGGCCCACGTCCTCGCACGAACGTGGCACGGCTCGGCTGCCGGCGATGTCGTAGCGGGCCCGGATTTGGGTCGTGTGGGCCCGAACCTAGGCCATGCATGCCTAGATCCGGGCCAAGACGGCCTTCATCTCGTGTTACACTTTCTTCTTTTTTTTTCTTGTGATATAGTGTCATTGTCTTTGTGATGCGGGCTAGGTCGTGGTGGGTCGGATCCGGTCCTAGCGGGCTCGATCTAGGTTCCCACTTCGTGGCTCGCAGCTAGGTTTAGGGTTCTTCGTGAACCTTTTTCACCTTTTTCAATCTTTGATTTGTTGCTTCGGATCTCGGGGCCATGCACTACTACAAAAAGAGCTAGCAATATCGGGGGCATTTTCCAGCAATAGCGGGCACACAAAAAACGCTATCGCTAGGTGCCATTGCCGACGTCATCGGGTGTAACGCTATTGCAGGGGTCACTACAATAGCGGGTGCGGATGACGTCATCGGAGGCAACACTATTACAGATGAGGGTCACCCAATAATAGTGGCCACCTGGTGACATCACTTGTCGGTCGCTATTATCGGTCGAGTCCGTAATATCAGCCGCACGATGACGTCACTAGCGGTCGATATTACTGGGATAGCCTGCAATAGCGGCCACGTGTGACGTCACCTGGTCCGTTATTACAGGGTTCCTATAATATCGTCGCCAGGGTGACGCCATCATGCCCGCTATTGCAGGCAACAATGTATAAATTCCTGTCCTTCCTCCCGACAGAGCTCTGCTTTCGCAAGCTCACGGACGAGCTGTCCGTACGGAGGGTTGAAAAAGCCAAAAAAGAGGGGGGGGGAGGTTTTGAACCAGTTTTTTTTGGAAGGATATTGTTTTAGGAGGTAAATCCATGCCGTTCCATGTTTTTTTTTTGTGTTTAACCATAGTTTAGTCTCTTTTTTTATGGTTACTTTTCCTAGGGTTTGGATCTATTTTTTTTTACCTATAAATGGCAGGGTTAGTGCTCCCCATGCATCTCATAGGTTGTTTATTACTTAACTTATCCTCTCCATACATATGTGTAGGATTTTATATGTAGGGTTCTAGTTTTGGATCTAGACCTAGTTTTGGATCTAGGTTTTATTCATAAATCTTGTTTTTTTAACAGTAATTTATGTAGAGATTTTATTATTATTAACTTTTAAATCACATGTAACTATAGTATGTAATATTCTTATGTCTAGATTTTATTATGAACCTGTAATATAGCCTTCACTTTTGCTTTTTAGCATATAATTCCTTTTTGACTTAGATTTTAATTATTATTCATTTCTTTATTTACGATACATGTGTATAGAAAGATGAAAGATCGATCTTAGATGTACACTTGTTGGGGGTGGTGATGCTTGTTGTATATTTCCAAAAGGTCACGGGTTTCGTTGAAGAAGCGAAGTGACACGCTAGAAGAAGGGGTACACAATATATCTATTGTCCTTGTACCCATAGCAAGAACATGTTTATGTTTGAGACACCCGAGACTATCCGTGAGCACTTGTTGGACAAAGGATTTATCAAGGACTACTATATCTAGATAAAACACGGCGAAATAGGACCTCATGCACAAGGTGACCACGTCGAAGAGGTGATAAGAGCAAGAGTTGACCACAACGAGCGTAGGGTGAGGGCTGAAAGTAGCACGGAATATGCAACGACAGACAAGTCACACGGATGGTCCGGAACTTGTCAATGAAAGCGAGGACTTTGACGGCGGTCTCGATGTGGAGGAAATGTTGGTCCACATTAACAACGAGAACCTAGTTCAAAAGAAAAGGCGAGCTTTGGATAACTTGGATGCATTGGAAAAGACGTCAAAGGAGTTTCTATACGAGGAATCTAAGGGGTGTCATAAGGATTGCACGGTCTTGCAGACAATGCTAGAGCTTGTCACACTTAAGGCTAAGAATGGGTGGTCGGACACAAGCTTCAACCAACTTTTAGAGTCGTTAGCCAAAATTTTACCAAAACCAAACTCTTTGCCCACCAACACATACAATGCAAAGAAAGTATTGGCACCGTTGACCCTAGGCGTACAAAAAATACAAGCTTGTCCAAACCACTGCGTATTGTACCGCAAAGAGCATGCCAATAAGACTAGATGTCCAACATGCAACGCACGTCGATACAAAACTAATGATGGAACCGATGATACGGACATCATGGATAAGTCCAAAAGTATAAGGAAAGGCTGGGCGGAAGAGGAAGAAAACCAATACTGATTGTGTTCCTCATGATGTGCAAGAAGAAGTGGTTGATGAAAGAAAAGTGCCGATAGTAGAGACGCTAAACTCATGACATGGTACCTTCCGATAATCGATCGCTTGAAGCATCTTTTTGCCAACGAGTATAGACGCTAAACTCATGACATGGCACGATGATGTTGACGGGCGCAAGAAGGATGGGATGATTCGTCACCCTGCCGACGCTTGACGGTGGAAGAACTTCGACATTAACCATCCTGATTTTGCGTCGGAAAAGATGAATCTAAGAATGGCCTTAAGTACATATGGAATGAATTATTTCGGAGAGATGACAAACCCGCACGATACTTGGCCAATGATTAGTTGCTTCTACAATATTCCTTCATGGTTGTGCCACAAGAGGGAGTACCTTCTACTAACTACAATGATTTCCGGTCCGAAACAAACTGGAATTGATATTGATGTCTTTCTTAAACCACGAGATGGAAGACATGAAACTATTACGGGAACAAGGGGTGAAGGTTTATGATGCGTACGGACAGGAAGAGTTCACCCTACAAGCCATCTTTCTTTGCACCGTTAGTGATAACCTGGCACACTCGGATCTCAATGGGCAGATCAAACGGAAGACAACATGCTTAACATGTGTGGACCGGATCGCATCGTTGTACCTTCCTTTCTCGCGTAAGTTGGTGTATGTAAAACATCGAAGATAGTTAGCAAAAAGGCACCAATATCGTCAAAAGACAGATGAATTTGATGGAACAGTTGAGACATGGTTGACTCCTAAACTTCGAGACGGCCAATTTGTGTTTGAAATGGTGAGAAATATCAAATAAACCCATGGGAAGAAGAAGAAGGGAAAGAAAGGGAAGATTGCCGATACGGGCATGCCATATGTTTCCGTATGAGCGCTTTATGTCCATTATGAAGGGACATGTTCGCAACCGGGCTCACCCCGAGGGTTCCATGATAGAGGGATATACGATCGAAGAGGTTCCCGAGTTTTACAATGATTACAACGAAGATGGAAAAACAATTGGTCTACCGAAATCACGCCATGAAGGAAGAATTTTCGGCCAAGGAACCACAGGAAAGAAAACATATAAGGACGAGAACTATCAATTGGTGAGTCAAGCACATTTCAGCCTCTCTGCAGCGAGTTACGACTTGTTGAGCCGTACATCCAAGCAACACTTAGAGCAACTTCGTGCAGAAAATGAAAATTATTCCGAGGATTGGATCATCAAAGAGCACAAGAAAAGGTTTACAGAGTGGTTGAAGGACCAAAACATCCCAATTGGTGAAACAAGGGATGAAAAGACAATGCATCTATTGGCTAGAGGTCCGCAATGATTAGTTACAACATGGCAAGGCTATGATATTAATGGTTTTACATTTTACACTAGGGATAAGGACAGGAAGAGTCGGGACCAAAATAGTGCTATTGGTGTGACAGACACAGGACAACACGTTGAAAGAGAACCCCTACTATGGGTGTATTGAAGAAATTTGGGAACTCACCTATGGGACTACCGTACGGATACCCATATTTAAGTGTCAATGGGTCAAGCATCCGCAAGGTGTAGAGGTAGATGAATATGGCTTCACTCTCGTTTCTCTCAATAATGTAAGCCATAAAGATGATCCTTGGGTACTCCCGAACGTGTTACACAAGTGTTTTATGTACTCGTGCTCGAACATGAAAAGAAACATATTGTTCTCTCCAGGAAACAAAGAATTATTTGACTTCAAAATGTGAAAGATCCGAGAAGAGCACAACCGGCTTGACGAGGTCTCCCTCTTTTCGGACATGAAAAAGTTAAAACTCATTCAAACACAGCTCGGTTATACATGTGTGCTGATGACGATGGGCGCAACGGAAAGTTGGTTAATGGCTAATGTATAGTAATGTTGTGTAATGCCTAATTAGTATTTGTGACATATCATGGAATTTTTAATTAAATATAATTTGTATTTTATTATCCTCTTTATTGATATATTCATATAATATATGTGGGCCATGACTTAATTAAGATTGTTTGTTATTCTAATTCAAAAATTATTATGTAATTTGAATTTTATTATTATATAATCTCTAGACAATGAACAATTTTTTATTGTTTGTTACTTAATTTATTTTCTTACTTATGTTCCTTATTAATTTTCTTATTTTCAAATATTTTATATAATGTTTTGATTATTCAGAAATTTAACAAAATTTAGAGCCCACTATACGTAATTTATTTTCTTACTTATGTTCCTTATTAGTTTTCTTATTTTTTATATATTTTATATAATCTTTTGATTATTTGGAAATTAAAAAAAAATTTAGAGCCCACTACTAATTTATTTTCTTACTTATGTTCCTTATTAATTTTCTTACCTTTTTATATGTTTATATAATCTTTTAATTATTCGGAAATTAAAAAAAATTAGAGCCCACTATACTTAATTTATTGTCTTACTTATGTTCCTTATTAATTTTCTTATTTTTATATATTTTATATAATCTTGTGATTATTCAGAAATTAAAAAAATTTAGAGCCCACTATACTTAATTTATTGTCTTACCAATGTTCCTTATTAATTTTCTTAGTTTTTATATATTTTATATAATCTTTTGATTATTCAGAAATTAAAAAAAATTAGAGCCCACTACTAATGGGCCACTATTAAAAAGTGGTGGCCTATCACTGGGCCCAAATTCACGGCTCATGAAATAGCAAGGCCTCAAACAGGCCACAAACCGCGGCCCACCAAGTTACGAGAGAATTTCAAATGGACGACGCGCGCGGTTATATAGAGGACGACGCTCCTTGAACGGCGATGTGGTACTAAACCACAATCCGCTCGGCCGCGTGCGGCCCTCGCTGACACGTGGACCCAACTCTGTAATAGCGGGCGGGTGACGTCAACCGTCCGCTATTACAGGCTGGACCGACCTAATTTAATTAAAGTAATTCGGAATTATTTAAAACAAATCTAAATAACTCACAATAATTAAAAATAATAAAAATAAATGAAAATAATTTAGAATAATTCAAAATAAATCAAAATAAACCGAAATAATTCAAAATACCTAAAAATAATATAAAATAATTCAGTTAGGATAATTCAAAATAACTCAAAGTAAATCAAAATAATTCACAATAATTTTGAAAAATATTAAAATAATTCAACATAATTTACAATAATTTGAAATTATTAATAATAACTCAAATGAATTCAGAATCATTTTAAATATTTTAAATATTTTAAAAATCAAATATAATTTTAAATGTTTTACAAATTAAAAATTAAAAATAATTTTGAAAATTTTATATATTTTGAACCGATACTTAATGTTTGGCCCATCTAGGTCCAAAACCATTGGCCCCTAGTTCAATGACACGTGGACCCCACATGTTGGCCCCTAGTTCATGCACTTAAGTCTCTTTTCTTCTTTTGATTCGTATTTAAATTTTCAAAGTAATTTATATTAGTCAAATATTGTCGAAATTAAGCGATTTGTTTTCTAAAATTTTCTAAAATTCATACCTATCACTTAGGAGAGTTATTTTTCCAAAGTTAACATTATTTTCTTTACGTACCTATGTACGAAATCATGGTCCAAGTTTAACATTTATTTAAACATTTGTATTTTGATAACCGTAATGAATTTTACAACACTTTTTTGTTTGAATGCCTAACTTGTTCCAATACACACGTGTTATCTTTGGTTTATTTTTTTGAAAAGTAGAAAAATGTTTGGAGTCTAACCAACAAGAATTTACGTGTGAAACTCATTTCACTTAGGACTACATTTCCTGTTTGAATATGTTTTTTCATAAAAATCTTTTAAAAAATATATAAAAAATATATTTGGGTTCGAATGGTGTTGAAATAGTGTCATGCCAAAAATGAGGTCAAAATAACTTGTAATTTGAAAAATAAAATGGTCAAATTAATTGCAAAATTGATGTTTCTTCTGTTGTTTTCTATCTCGTAATTTTCTTATTAGTTTTGAACTAATATTTGGCACACACAACTTATATGACAATTACAAACTACTGTATTTTGGTAGAATTATTTCAAATATTTAATATATGTGAAACTCATAAAAGTTCATCTCCTAGTTCAAATATATTAGTAAAATGATATGATAAAAAATGAATAAAAAATATATTTGGGCTTGGAAACATTTGAAACAATGTCATGCCAAATTTTAGATAAAAAATCAATAGTGTAGAAAATTAAAAATATAAGAAATAAAAGAAAAATAGCATACACCCGTGCCGACGTCATCCGAGCGATATTACAAGCTCCAATGACGTTAGCACGACCGATATTATAGGGTTGCCCGTAATATCGGGCGCCGATGACGTCGGTGATGCTCGATATTACAGGCCCCGCCAATAAATATCGGACCGTCCCTCCCGATACTTGGCCATTTTCACGCGCGCCTCTCGCCCTCCAAACCCTAGCGCCGCCGTGCCCCGTCGCCGTCGTGCACCGCCACGCCGCCTCTATGAGTCCCGTCCGGCGCCGCCGCCGCCTCCTCGAGCTCGCCGACCGCCTCCCCGACCCCGGCTCCCTCTCCTCGAGCTCGTCGACGCTCCCACGACACCGGCTCCCTCCTCAAGCTCGCCGACCCTCCGCCGACGCTGCCTCCCTCCTCGAGCTCGCCGCCCGCCGCCGCCTCCTCGAGCTCGTCGGCCCCCTCCCCCGCCTCCTCGAGCTCGCCGGCCTCCTCGCCGGCGCCCTACTTGCCCGCCCCCTCGTCGCCCGTCCCCGGTATGCCTTCCCTCTCTCCCCCTTCCCCTCCTCTTCCCCCTCCCCGACGGTGAGGCCTCGCCCTCCTCGTCGGCCCTCCCCGGTACGCCCCTTCCCCCTCTCCCCCTCCCGGACGGTAAGGTCTCCTTCCTCACAGGCCCTTACTTTTTTCCCCTGGTATAATTTGCATGCTTGCCTTGTTGGTTAACTATGCATTATTACTGTGATATGTGGTGGTTCCTAATTGTGGTCGATCGGATGAGATGAAATGTTTTGCTCTGCTCCGATTTCTGAAATGAGATGAAATGTCGGCCCTTACTTTGTTCCCCGGTATAATTTGCCTCGCTTGCCTTATTGGTTAACCGTGCATTATTGCTGTGAGATGTGGTAGATCCTAATTGTGGTCGATCATATGAGATGAAATGTTTTGCTCTCCTCTGATTTCTGAAATGAGATGAGATGTTCGATCGGATGAGATGAGATGAGATGAGATGCTCTGCTCTGATTTCTGAAATTGATACATAAGCCATTTTATCTGCATGGCTTAGCTTCCATGCATGGTAACATAAGCCACTTCGAAATTGTTGCATCCGGCTTGGCTTAGCTTCCATGGATACATAAGCCATTTTATCGGACATTTTCAATGCTAATGTTGTACTTAGTCATGCCTCTAAAACATGGTTTATGCTATGTGATATCTTAAACATAAAAATTGTGCAACTCGATTCTCTTTGATCCTACCTAGTTGACATTTTCAGTGCTGATGTTACATAAGCCATTTTAGCTCATATACTTGTCTATATTTGGGACATAGTAACTCAAACCTCCAGGACTTGTTTATATTTTGAAAACCTTGATAATGGCAGGTAGCAAATGTATACCTTGGTCAACTGTGACATTGGTTTATTTTTTTATGCTCCATACAAGCACCAATTGATATTAGATTTTGGTGTTTAAACTTGATGCTAAATATTTCATTTTGATGTTTGTCATGTCCCTGTTTAGCCAATGCATGTCCTGTCCATGTTAGTCAATTCTGAAAGTTTATGATGTAACTGGACTACAATTTTATATGTTATTTAGTGTGCTCTATGGGGTGATCTACAATCTTGAATTATCTCATAGCTACGTTCGATAAAATTCTGTCAATTATGTCTGTGACAATTCCTGTTGCTCGGTGCTCTTCCATGGTTACATAAGCCATTTTATCGGACATTTTCAGTGCTAATGTTGGACTTAGCCATGCCTCTAAAACATGGTTTATGCTATGTGATATCTTAAACATAAAAATTGTGCAACTCTGATTCTCTTTGATCCTACCTAGTTGACATTTTACGTGGTGATGTTACATAAGCCATTTTAGCTCATATACCTGTCTATATTTGGGACATAGTAACTCAAACCTCCAGGACTTGTCTATATTTTGAAAACCTTGATAATGGCAGGTAGCAAATGTATACCTTGGTCAACTGCGACATTGGTTTCTTTTTTTATGCTCCATACAAGCACCAATTGATATTTGATTTCGGTTGGTGTTTAAACTTGATGCTAAATATTTCATTTTGATGTTTGTCTTGTCCTTGTTTAGCCAATGCATGTCCTGTCCATGTTTAGTCAATTCTGAAAGTTTATGATGAAACTGGACCACAATTTTATATGTTATTTAGTGTGCTCTATGGGGTGATCTACCATCTTGAATTATATCATAGCTATGTTTGATAAAATTTTATCAATTATGCTATGACAATTCCTGCTGCTCAGTGCTCTTGCTATGGTCGATAAAATGTTCTATCAATTCCTGCTGCTCAGTGCTATGTTTGATAAAATTTTGTCAATTATGCTATGTCTATTCCTGCTGCTCAGTGCTCCTGCTATGTTCGATAAAATGTTCTATCAATTATACTTTGGAAATTCCCGCTTAGCCATTGAATTGCCCGCGGCTCGGTGCTCCTGCTCTGTGAATTGCCTCGCTTAGCGGTGAATTGCTGAATTTGAGGATGCTGAATTTCTGAATTGAATTGCCCGCTGCTCAGTGCTGAGTTGCTGAATTTCTAAATTTGAGGATGCTTAAACTATTGATGATTGATGTAATCTAGGCAGTGAGATTATATATAACTGTCCATTTCCTCTCTTTCCTCTATTTCATTGGCCACATATCTGAATTATACATTGGCCACATATTTTCTCATCACTTTCCTCTCTCTTCTCCTCTCTTTCATGGCTAGACCACTTTTTAAAAGTAAAACTATTTTATCTTCTCTACTCTCTTCTCTTGTTTCCCCTTTCTTTCCTCTCTTTTCTCCTCTATTTCCTCTCTTTTCTCTTTTTTTATCCTATCTTTACTCTCTCTTTGTCTCTCTCCTTGGTCTAGCCATGCTCGATGATGAAAGCGGGCAAAGTGAGATGAGTGTGGCAGCATGGACCGCATCCTCGGATGTTGGAAACAAGTTGCCATACGAGTCGATGAACTTAATGATAGCGTTGGATGGCTGTTGATTCGGCAACCCGCACCGAGAGCATCTTTCCGGCAGATGATGACTTTTAATAGGAGACGAGGTAGATGGGGTGAAGAATATAGAATGTAGGGTGTCTTTCATTAGGAAGGTTGGTACAATAATATGCGAGACCTACTACAACTCGTACGACCTTAGGTAGACATGGTCGGATGCTTGGGTATTCTCGGGATCATCTTTGTGATGTGTATGCCACATTACATTATATTTTTCGGGGATACCCAAATATTCGGCCTATTTACCTCGAGGTTGTATAAATTGCGGTATGCATTGCATAATGCGTACTTGCCTTTCTTATGAAAACGTTCTACATTATATGTCCTTCATTTTCATCTACCTCCTCTACTATATGATTCCGATGCTATCCCTTCTTTCCCTAGAGAGGTTTTTGGACAAGATGGATATTTCGACTTAAATGTGCCTTTTGAGGAGATCCATGCCTTGTACCGTCTCCAATGCATGGATGCCACCCTCGTTACCATCCGGTGCCTGTAAGTGTTTTTGACCTTTATTATATTTCCAAGCAAATAGCACATGAATTCAACCGACTACCCTTTTTCATTACTCGGAATGTGTCATCACTCCGGTGCCTCAAATGAAGTCGGATATCCAAACCCAACCGCCATTAGCCAAAGTGCGATGAATCCAAAGATTACCGATAATCATCCCCTATTGGTCGGAAAGAAGGTGACCAAGGCCAAAAGGCAACAAGTACATGTCCAAGCGGTTAAGGATGCAAGGAGATGTATAGCAACCTACATTGGGAGACGCCTCGTATGAATGGAGAGAGAGACGATGCATTATGGCTCCAACGCTATGAAAACATGTATTAATTCTATAATTTATTTGTGGCAGCAACGCTATGAAAAGGCAAAAACAGGTTCCTACTTTGAAGAAAGCACACTCGAGCTCATTGCAGCCAAACTCATCCGCTTCATGATTCGTGAGTTCTGTAGTGAAAGAGGCAAGTATTTTGATCCTCTAAGTGATGTTACAATGCATAAAGAGTTGTATAGCTACAGCGGCCAAAAGGGCCTCCAAGATGCAATTATGCAAAATACCAAGACAGAGGAGCAGAGATTGAAGGCACTAGAGCCGAAGTGGCCGGATAAGTTATAATTTAGTTGTGTTTTGATGGATGAATATTGTGGTATGTTACAGTATTGGAAATATGGTGTAAAATGGATGAAAACTATGTCGTATGTATATATAAATGCTTTAAAGATTATTTCTATGGTCTTGCGTATATATAATGTGAATGTATTCTCAGTTCTATAAAAATATTTGAATTTGTCACCTAGAAAATAAAATAAATAGAAATAATTATATCAGTTCAGAAAATGCCGATAATATCGGGCACGATGATGTCACTAGCCGATATTGTTGTCTATGCCAACAATATGCCAACAATATCGGGTAGGTGACATCATCGTGCACGATATTGGCAAAACCACAAGCAAAATCGAGCATTGTGATGTCATCTGCTCGTTATTGAAGGCTCACACGGCAATATCGGGCAACGTGATGGCAGCTGACCGCTATTGTAGGTGACCCTTCAATAGCGGGCAGCATGACATCATCTCGTCCGCTATTGTTGGGTTACCTTGCAATAGCGGTCAGCTGACATCACGCTGTCCGAATTTGCTGGGTTTCCTGCAATAGCGGGCGGTCCTGGGCGCTATTGTTGGTCCGCCCTGCAATAACGTGTGCGTAATAGCGCCCGGAAAGCCCGATTTTGCAGGTCCGAAACGTCCGCTATTGCAGGGTCGAATCCTAGTAGTGATGGGCTCTTCCGATCTAGATCTTGATTGACTTTTCTTTGTAGATCATTACTTTAGTGGCTCTCACGTGGCCTTGAGAGCTCTTGGGCGGCCTTTTTCTTCGCATCCTTTTGATATTGCACCTCGGCGGATCTACAAATATTCATCCAGATTGCGGTGGCTATCTTGCTTATCGTGTCAAGATTTGCTTTCTGCTACCAATTGGTAGCATATGTTCCAGGCCAACATGAATTTTCAAGATCATGACTGCATCAAGTCAAGATGTATATGGCAAACTCATTGTGAAAGATCTTGACTACAACATGCCAAGATATAACTGCAATCATAAATAAAACATACCGTAGGTCGCCGAGTTTAAGTATTTGATAGCTGATTCATAGTATTCATTCATCGAATCGAATTGCACCTTGGCTTCAACTCTATTAGAGCGTGCGGATAACGTGTTGAGTTATCGATGGATTACAACACGTATATGATGACAGAGAATGAAAAGTAAATATCGAAGAATAGGAGAATAGAGGAAACAAGATTCTCTATTGCTTAATTCGATGAAATTACAAAGGGGTGTCTCCTCAACTATTTATATGAGGAACCCTACTACGTGTTGGGCCCGGATTCGATAAAGAGCCCACATGGGCCAAGTCCTTTTAGAAGGTGGGCTCGACCCAATAAAAGTTTTACAACAAATTGCATCACATGTACCACAACTTGTCCGGTGGGTGCAACTTCGCCACACATATTGCAAATTTGTCACTAATCAAGTTGTGAGGGTGTAATCGGGTCATCAAACCGCCACCTCGGACAATCAAGCACTCATGGTGCTGACTAGGCTGACAACAAGGCCATGGATAAGTTGAGTGGCACAAGCCTTCCAGCCCTGCCAATTTTATAAAAAGATCCGTTTGTATGCTAATTTTTTTAATAAAAATGGCCCTTGCTCGTGTAATCATTGTTGCATCGAGTTATCGATCGGTGACCTATTATTGCATAATAGTTCGTTCTTTCGGTGGACTCTCTTTAGGATCAATAGGTATTGGTGGACAAGGCGAGGTAACAACATCGAATGCATTTAGGAAATTTCTATAACAAAAATTTCTAGAAAATTTAAGGTTAGAATCTTACTCCTAAAAGTATGAATAGTGTTCATAACCCAAAAGACATGTTCGATACAAAGTTAGTTTTTTATAAAGGGTGGTTTATATTATATTTCAGAAATGTAAAGTACAAAGTCTCCTTGAAGGAAGATGTAGACAACGCTGCAGAGCAGCAATGCCGTGGTGTGAGGAGCCGGATTTCACCCAAGTGAAACCCGAACCCTTTGTACCTCTATGCCACTCCCGGGAGTGTGGCACGTACATCCATCACAAGTTAGTATAGAAAAACCATCAAGATAGAATAAAAACAAGGTAAGATAATAGAATCTCCAATAGTACAATATTAAACTCAAATCTCAATCTCATGGATACAAGAGCATAGCACGCATGCCATCGCGATAACAAGGATGAAATCTAGCGGAAGCGTCTCACGTGAAGATCGGCGATGAAGACCAACACCCAAAAGCGACTCGAGTGCGGGTGAAATCGTCACTCCACTCCGTCGACTACCTCGGCTGGCTCGTAGGATCCTCTCGCACCGGCGTCCGGAAAACAAAGTGGGAAAGCCGTGAGTACACAAAGTACTCAACAAGCCGCAACTACCTAGCAACAACGAATGCATGCTTGGATAATTCAAGGATAGGCAAAGGCTAGCACCTAAAGCAATTATTCCTCAAGTCTATGTGATTCACATTTTATTATTAGTCAAAATTTTATAAGTGGCCTTGCAGGAAACAACACAATCCTGCAAGGGTCAAATTTTATGTCCAAGCACACCTCCACTTGGAACCACAGCTCGAAGCCGGAAGTAAAACACCTATCGGAGAGGAGAAGTAGTAAATACTAATCAAGCGTGTCGCTCAATGGTAGTGCCCAATACCTTGGGCAAGGCTATACGTATAGATTTATATATCTCTACAGAGAGTAAGTAACTCGTACCCACGTGAAGAGGTACTCAAACAAAAGACCACCGTCGTGGTCCAAGCAAAGCAACACTCACAAGATCATTCTACAAAACATCGACCGGTAGGCGCCCGTCCCTCGGGTCTAGTATCCTCTAACCACAACATAGGAAAAGAAGGTCTCGAAGGGTGTGACAAGGCGTATCACGGGCCAGGTGGGGTATCCTCTGCTCGTGGATCGAGACAAACCCTCCAACAACCTACTACCACTAATCTCTACACCACGGCGGGCCACCCGTTGACGTCAAAAGTCGCCAATACACCGTTGTCCGGAGAGTCCACCGAAACTCCGGCCGACGCAGAGTCCTGTGCTCCCAACGGACCGACTCGGCTCGCCGATGTTCGTATGCGCCGGTGCGTGCCGGATGGTTTTCCTGCAAACCAACAAAGACAATAAAAAGTGTAAAATTCCAGGTCATCGGCCCGGGTAGACCGATGTGCAGCCGTAGCCGATTATGGCGTAAGATAGACAAAATCGGCCATATACGAGGAACAGCACGGCCCATCCATTTACATATTAAATGCCAGGCGAACGAACCGTGATACGAATGATACGGAATCGGCCGACGCTATAACATGCAATCGGTGGCTAGCAGCCGATTTCGTCGATAAGCGATCAAATCATTAAGACTTTGTGTTGACGCCGGTTTTTGACCAAGGGACCCATTGTCGGCGACTATAGGTCAAAAAGGGCCGGTGGGCGGAAGGCCGACGGCCGCTTGGGCGAGTAAAAGGGGCGTCTCTCCGGAAATCGTGCGCGGACGCCAACGTGAAGGGCACAACATTGATGGGCCTGGCCCACGTTGTAAAATTAGAAATAATAGTTAGTTTTGGAAAAAGGATTCTAGTCGGTTAGGAAATCGGCTCGAGGAGGGTCCGAATAGGATTCTTTTTGCCGAGTATAAATACATACTCGGATGTAACATGTAAACTCGATTCACATCCAATACAACTTTCGGCGCATCGCCAAACCCTAATTTTCTGTCAAGTCTTTACTCGTTTTCGCGGGGATCTTCGGGGCTCCGGTCGACGACACGTTGGCTTGATAAGGTAATTATGTTGTCTAATTCTCGGCGCATTGTTCGTAATTAGATGGCTTAATTGCTAGTTATCCGGCGACTAGATCTGTTTTCGATCGGCGTAGTGAGTATCGGCCGGGATGAGTCAAGTTGACCCGGTCCGGGCTCGTGGTGGAGGTAGTTTGACTTGTCCTGCCTCCCGTTCCAGCCTTTGCTCACAACGCCGATTGGCTCGGATTTGGTCGTTCGAGTCGCGATAGCCGCTATGAGAATTCTTCTACATCTTGGCCGATTCGATCGTGCAGATTCAGCTTGACGTGTCCTGTGTTTGCCTTTGCGATAGTTGACTTGTCCTAGGCGCATGCAGCCGATTGGCTAGGGTGTAGACTTACTTTCATAGTTAAGACGTTTATGATTGTGCTTGTCCTGAATCGGCGGGCGTGCGCGGCCGTTAGATCTGGTCCAGCCGCGTGCCATCGATTGACTTGTCCTGTTGGAGCGATCGGTCGATTTGGGATCCGTGTGGTTGTATTTGTCTTACTTGTTCTTTCGGAGTGTTTAGCCGATTGCTTATCACGTTCATTAAGCTGTTTTATGTTTAATTAATGCCAAACCTGTCAAAGCTGCTTTTGAACCCGAGTTACTAAGTATGATCTTATTGATCATCATTATACCTTTGGATAGATCTAAATAATTCACCGATATAATCAATGGCAGAATCGGCCGCATACCCGATCGGCCGATTCACGGATCTGATTGATGATTAAACTATCCTCTTGCTACCGAACTAATTACATCCTATTAATAATTGCTCTGTTTACATTGTACTCGATAACACATCCCCGCAAAGTCTTAAAGATTTGATCGTTTACCGACGAAATCGGCTGCTAGTCACCGATCGCATGTTATAGCATCGGCCGATTTCGTATCGTTTGTACCACGATTCGTTTGCCTAACATTTAATACATAAATGGATGGGCCGTGCTGTTCTCTCGTTCATGGCCGATTTTGTCTATCTTACGCCGTGATCGGCCATGGCTGCACATCGGTCTATCCGGGCCGATGACCTGGAATTTTACACTCTTTTATTGTCTTTGTTGGTTTGCAGGAAAACCATCCGGCACGCACCAGCGCACACGAACATCGGCGAGTTGAGCCGGTCCGTTGGGAGCACAGGATTCTACGTCAGCTGGAATTTCGGTGGACTCTCCGGACGACGGTGTGTCGGCGACTTTTGACGTCAACACTTTGCAGGGATATATTATCGAATAAAACATAAATAAGGCAATTATCAATGGGATGTAACTAATTTGATAACAAGAAGATAGTTTAATCATTAATCAGATCCGTGAATGGGCCGATCGGGTATTCGGCCGATTCTGCCATTGATTATAGCAGTGAATTACTTAGATCTATCTAAATGTATAATGATGATCAATAGAATTATATTAATAACTCCGATTCAAAAGCAGTTTTGACAGATTTTGGCACTAATTAAACATAAAACAGCTAATGAATGTGATAAGCAATCGGCTAAACACTCCGAAAGAACAAGTAAGACAAATACAACCACGCAGATCCCAAATCGACCGGTCGCTCCAACAGGACAAGTCAACCGATGGCACGCGGCTGGACCAGGTCTAACGGCCGCGCACGCTCGGCCGATTCAGGACAAGCACGATCATAAACGCCTTAACTATGAAAGTAAATCTACACCCTAGCCAATCGGCCGCATGCGCCTAGGACAAGTCAACTATTGCAAAGGCAAACGCAGGACACGTCAACCGAATCTGCACGATCGAATCGGCCAAGATGTAAAAGAATTCTCATAGTGGCTATCGTGACTCGAACGACCAGATCCGAGCCGATCGGTGTTGGGAGCAAAGGCAGGAACGGGGAGGCGGGACAAGTCAAACTACCTCCACCACGAGCCCGACCGAGTCAACTTGACTCATTCCGGCCGATACTCACTACGCCGATCGAGAACAGATCTAGTCGCCGGATAAATAGCAATTAAGCCATCTAATTACGAACAATGCGCCGAGAACTAGACAACATAGTTACCTTGTCAAGCCAACTTGTCGTCGACCGGAGCCCCGAAGATCCCCGCGAAAACAGTAAAGACTTGACAGAAAATTAGGTTTGGCGATGCGCGAAAGTTGTATTGGATGTGAATCGACTTTACATGTTACATCCGAGTATGTATTTATACTCGGCACAAAGAATCCTACTCGGACCCTCTTCGGGCCGATTTCCTAACCGACTAGGATCTTTCCCAAAATTAAACTATTATTTCTAATTTTACAACGTGGGCCAGGCCCATCAATGTTATGCTCTTCGTTGGCGTCCGCGCACGATTCCCGGAGGGACGCGCCTTTACTCGCCCAAGCGGCCGTCGGCCTTCCGTCCACCGGCCCTCTTTTGACCTATAGTCGCCGACAATGGGTCCCTTGGTCAAAAACCGGCGTCAACACATGTCCCCCGGTCTGGGGTATGCAACGCATGCGTCGGACTGATTTATCCTCTTTTATCGCGCCGGTTTTATCGCCCGTCACTCCTCCATAAAACCCGGGGCCACCCCCGGTCATTTCCCATCTGTTTCTTCTCCTTGGCTTTCGTCTTCATCTGTTCTAGCGACCTTCGCCTTCTCGAGCCCTTTCAACTTCTCACCGCGCCGCCGCCGTTTTTACTCCGGCGACCATGAATCCTGCTGTTGATGCTGCTGCGACCGCCGCCGTCGGCCGCGTCGTCGCCACCACCAACGCCGTTCCGGAGGTAATGTACATCCGAGCATCCCTCTTTTCTACCTTTGCAATTTTCTTCGTGTTCTTGTTCTTGTTCATTTTCACAATTTATTTCTGTTTCGCTTCTCACTTTAGCCCTATTCCTCGTTTTTAGGAGATCCGGAACCAAGTTGTTATTCCATCCAATATCCCAACTCATTTCTTCTTGGGCCCTATGGGTGATCCCGACCCCACAGATCTCATTTGTGCCGAAACGAACCGTGTCCCGTTTCGGCAACAGTCTCCTCTACCGGCCGATTGGGCCAATAGCTTTCGGTCATGGCCGACTCCCGATGCAGGATGGCGTGATTGGTATAACCGAGTATCGGCCGTCCATCGACAAGGTTGGGCCAATATCGGCATCGCCCACGCCATCAAACTCTCTTTGGCCGATCACCACAAGAACGAACCGTTGTTGGTGGCAGCTTCTTATCTCTCGGTCGGATGCCTTGAACCGCTTCATGTTCGGCCACGGCCCGGCTACCATGACCCTCCCGGACACGGTCATGTTGGCCGATTTGAATATCACGGCGGAGGCCACCCCGGATGCCATCCGCATTAAGTCCCCCCATCGGATCAACCCTAAGGACACCAGGGGTTGGAAGAACTACATCCGGACCTACAACAAGGGGCACGGCACGGTCGATCGCCGCGAGCACGTTGCCTTTCTCAACATGTGGCTTGACCACTTTTTCTTCTCGTGGGGTCGGCGTGAGCCCCACAAACAATTTTTGCCAATAGCCGATAGGCTGGCCGACAGCCTATGCCCTCCCCATGGGCAAGTATCTTCCGGGATCGGCCTACCTCCTTCTTCACCAGGTTTCGGTGGAGTTGCGCTACGACCGATCAGTCAAAAACCTGGGAGGTCCTTGGTGGTTCATCCAAATGTGATTGTCCCTTCATACCACCAAGGCCATCGATCCGGACCTTAGTGTCCTCACCTTCCCCGGCAACCATGCCGAATCGGCCACGCCCCGATCCAGCCGATGTATCTCTTTCGGGGAAGCGTTATCCATGGCACCAGGGGCGGCTATGTCGGACGACAACTTGGCATATTGGTTCGCCGCCCTCTACAAGGGCCTCAACAACGAAAGTACGGATTGGTATCCGTACATCGATTTCTTCGAGAAGGGGTATGATACTCCCTTCCCGATCGACCCCACCTTCCCAACGGCCGATGGGGAGGCGGTCAAGATCTTCACCACCTGCCTCCGCCCTCGTCTCGCTGCCGACGGGACTCATTGCTCGGGAGCAAGGCTTTCCGCTCCTATGAGTTCTATCACCCGTCGGTGGCGGCCCACCAACTCGGTTTCGGCCAGCTGCCCCCAGCCTCTTCTATGTGGGGCAAATAAAGGCGCGGGCTATCGTCGACAACGCCATCCGGTGGAATTGGCTCGTCGGCCGCACCGCCGATGTCATCACCGGTGACTTAACCGGATTTTCCCCGCGCCCGGAGTACTCGCCTCTTTGACCGTTGGTGGGGCGAGTGGAACCGGCACCTCCGCAGCCGGAACACCGCCTCCTTCTTCTCCGGCTTAGTCCTAAAAGAAGCTTTCGCCGAGGTACGTGCAGCCGATTTATTTTATAAGGCCGATTTTTGTAAATGAAATCGGCCACTCCAAATGCTCACCCTTGTATATTCTTTTCGATCGGACACGGAGGAGCCGCCGACCCGTAGTACCAGATGGCCGGCCGATTGCATACTTAATGCCGAGCCCAATTGCTCCAAATATCGGCTTCACCGATCGCACTCCCGCCCAAGCTTTTGCGGCGATGAGTCGAGGGCACCAGCTGCCCGTAAGGCCAAGACTAAAACGGCCGCCCCCAGCAAGAGGAAGGCCAATGTGCCAGCAGCAGGGGCCGACCCAAGCCCCGAAGCGACACCGCGCGCCGGTGAAGCAGCCTGTGCGCCCGTCCGACCCGGACTATTTCAATGAACCATCTCCGCCGCGTCAGGTTATTATTGCATGATTGCTGATTCCTTTTTTCACTTTACATGCTATCTAACTATTAGTTCTTAACAGGAACCGGCGGTTCTTCCTCCTCGGGCCCGGACTCCAACACCCGATAGGCCGATCCGCTCGTCGACTCCTCCACGGGCCGGGACGCCGATTCAAACAGCTCCGGATCTTGAAATCACACCAAGCCAGGCCGATCCAAATCCTACGGAGAGCCCAACTCGCTTGGATCGGCCTGCGTCTTCCGAGGTCGCCGCCGAAGTTGAACAAGCAGCCCATGTGTCGCCCATCGCTTCCCCTAAAGGCACTATTGTCTGTCGAAGAATCGGCCAGCCAAGAGCCGCCCGTAGCTTCTCCTCGTAAATACTGCTGCCGATGAGCTCGCCGATGAGCCCGCCGAAACCGAACAAGCTGGCCATGTGCCCGATGCTGCCTCCGAGGATGTTGCTCGGTGAAGGGGGATCGGCCGGCCGAGAGCTGATTGGAACCTGTGGGTTCCATGGCGCAGCCGATAGACGTCCGGCCGCTTCGCATCGATGCTTCACATGTTTGTTTTCACTATCTCCTTTCGATTCGCCGCTGTTCATTAGCTTCACTTTATTTCTCTTGGTATTTCGGGCGCTCAGCTTCCCTCGTCTCGCGCCGATTCTCGTATCGGCTTCTGGTCTTACCACCATGGCCGAAATCGCGCGCAGGCTTCGAGGCTTCTTCGGTTGACCGCTTGGTGGCCGACGCTCACCCCATAAGGGCCCGGTACTTGGAGGTCCGGACTGAGCTCCCGAGAGGACGTTCGTGACGCTCAGCACCGTGTGGCATACATGGAGTACCGGCAAATGGACCTCATCCGTGCTCGGCAGCGTCCGGCTCGCCACGCGGAGCAGCAGCAAGCCGCGTTACTTATCGAGGAATCCATCAAGCGCTCCGAGGAAGAGGCCCGCAAGACCCAGGAGATGCAAGAGCAACTCTCAAATCGGCAGGATGAACCGCAAGTAATCAACCAAGAGATTGCCGATTTGAGAGCATCGCCGGCTCTCAAGGAGAAGGAAGCGGCGGCCTTGGAAGCCACCATTGCACAGCTGTCGGTCGACGTGGCGGCTCAACAGAAGACGACGGACGAAGCAATTCAAGCGGCCGAGAAGATGGCTACAGCAGCGCACGCCGATGTCGGCCCCATCGAGGATGACCTGCTGGTCATGGCCAACCTTGACTCCATGCTGGCCCGTGCACTATCTCGCCGTTCAAGACTTCTTGTCTCGTGCCGAAGCCGTCGATTATGCTTAGGTGTAATAGGGCCTTGAACAAAATTTCGTTTTAAATATTTTTTGCACTAAGGGCGATATATAATCATATCGGCCATCCGAAGACGATGTTTAAAACATCGGCTAATATATCGGTGATTTCTATCCTTTTTCTTTCATATTTTTTGGCTAAGGGCGATACTCTCGATATCGGCCGTCTCAAGGCGATGTGCATCGACATCGGCTGTAATCTCTTTTAGACCGAACACTATGAGTTAATCCAAATACCGGGATAATACCGCTTCAAATACTTCCCATTAAGTGCTCGGTCGAATTCTTCTCCTGCTAACCCTTTCAAAATATATGCGTTACACTGGTGCCGATCGGCTAATCGAATAAGGTCCTTCCCAATTAGGCGACCATTTACCAAACCGATTGTCTTTCATACCGATCGGCATCCTAAGCTTCCAGACCAAATCGCCCTCTTTAAACTGTTTCCGTACAACCTTCTTATCATAATGGCGGGCAACCCTCGCCTTATTCTCGCTCTATTTTTTCCAATGCATCCAACTCGATTTTGAACTACATCTTCTAATTCATCCATCATTAATCCGTAGTATTGATCGGCCGAAAGCTTTTGTTGCAATTCAATCCTCCCGGAGCCGATAGCTATCTCCCATGGCGATGACGGCTTCGTGCCCATATACAAGTTGATACGGCGCGACTTGCATGGCCCCATGCCGTGACATACGATAAGCCCACAAAGCGTCCATCAATTTCATGTGCCATTTACGAGGATACTCCTGTATTTTCCGCTTGATCAACTTGATCGGACTCTTATTTGCCGCTTCGACTTGGCCATTGGCTTGGGCATAATACGGCGATGAATTAATCAACTTAATCCCCATCTCTTCAGCAAAAGTTTGAAATTCGTCCGACGTGAATATTGATCCTTGATCTGTCGTGATTGTTTCCGGAATCCCAAATCTATAAATGATATGCTCTTTAACAAATGTTATCACGTCAGCCAGTAGAAACTTTGCGATAGGGTGCCGCTTCAACCCACTTTGTGAAATAATCTGTAACTACCAATATGTATTGATGTCCTTTGCTTGACGCTGGATTTATCCGCCGATCATATCCATGGCCCATCCTCCGAACGGCCAAGGTTTGATTACTCGGATTCATGGCCGACGCAGCGCTCTCGTATAGGCCCGAATTTCCGGCAATCTTGGCAACTTTTATAATATTTGAAACAATCGGCCAACATTGTCGGCCAGTAATAACCAGCTTCGCCTTAGCAGCCACTTCATTTTATGGGCCGATTGATGCGTTCCGCAAATCCCATCATGTACTTCGCTCATTACCACTTTGGCTTCGGTATCATCAATACATTTGAGAAGTACCCCATCAATTGTCTTGAAAAATAATTGATCATCCAACAAGTACATACTTCAAGGCTTTATATCTTATCTTCTTATCTCGTAGGTTGGGATGGATTGCTCAAAAAGCTTTGAATTTCTGTGCGCCAATCGGCCTTTTCAATATCAGCTATTTCCAAGCTATTTTTGGCGAGCCGATATCCGGATGCTAGTTGAGCCAAGTTATTTGCTTCAAAGTTCTGCTCTCTTGGTATATGGCTGATTTTAACACACTTGAATCTTTCCATCAACTTCTGGCACTTTTCATGATATTGCAACAATATTTCGTCTTTACACTCATACTCATCGGCCAACCGACTTACGACCAATAAAGAATCGCCGAAAATTTCCACAAAATCAGCCCCGGCATCGATGAGTAACTCTAGTCCTTTTAATACTCGCCTCATATTCGACTTGGTTGTTGGTGTGCGCCTCTACTGTAATAGAGTATCCACGCATCGCCCCCGAGGCGACACAACAACCAAGCCGATTCCGCTTCCTTCCTTGCAAATTGAACCATCAAAGAATACCGTCCATGGCACTCGGTTCAACGTATCCGGCCGAGTGCTCACCGTGCTGCACTATTAAATCAGCCAATACTTGTGCTTTTACTGCTTTGGCCGATTCATAGCCTAGATCAAATTCCGCAATTGCCAACATCCATTTGCCCAACCGGCCTTTGGGGACCGGGGCCGATAGCATATATTTTACGACATCGGCCCGGCAAACCACGAGTGCATTCTTCGGCTAACGGATAATGCCTTAGTTTTGTACATGAAAAATACGAGACAGAGACATAACCTTTCCACCTCCGGATACCGTGTTTCTGCATCAATCAATTTGCGGCTGAGATAAAATATAACCCGCTCTTTTCCCTCCTCGTTCTTGAGTCAACGCTGAGCCGATGCACCTATTATCGGCCAATAAATATAACTTAAAGGGTGTGCCCGACTTTGGCGGAACCATCATCGGTGGGGACACCAAATACTTCTTGATATCTTCTAAAGCCTTTTGATGGATCGGCTCCCACCGAAATTCTTGATTGGCCTTGAGCTTTAATAATGGCGTAAATACATCAAGTCGACCGGACAAGTTTGAGATAAACCGCCTAATAAAATTTATCTTGCCGATCGTGGACTCGGAGCTTCGTCTTGTTCGTTGGTGGTTCCAGTTTTCGGATAGATTCAATACTTTTAGGGCCGACTTCAATTCCCTTTTCATGCACAATAAACCCCAGAAATTGCCCGGCCGAGACGCCAAACGCACACTTGAGTGGATTCATCTTCAAGCCATATTGTCTTGTTCTCTTCAACACTTCTCTCGAGATCAGCCACATGACTCCCAACCGATTTTGATTTCACCATGACATCATCAATATAAATTTCCACCAATCGGCCGATCAAATCGTGATATATAAAATTCATGGCTCTCTCGATATGTAGCACCAGCATTCTTTAGCCCGAAGGTCATGACAACCCACTCATATAGTCCCAACGCTCCAGGGCACTCGAACGCCGTCTTCGGTATATCCTCTTCGGCCATAAAAATCTGATTGTACCCAGCATTTCCATCCATAAAGCTCAAAATTTTGTTGCCGACGGCTGCATCAACTAACAAATCGGCGTTTGGCATTGGGTACTCATCTTTCGGGGTTGCTTTATTCAAATTTCTGAAGTCAATGCAAACCCGCATCTTTCCATTTTTCTTTTCCACCGACACGATATCGGAAACCCACTCGCATATCGGCATGGCCTAATGAAGCCGGCTTCATATAATCTAATAATCTCCTCTTTGACAGACTTCATAATACCTAGGGTCAATCTTCCGAGCCCCTCGCTTATATGGCCGATATCCGGGTTTGGTGGGCAACCGATGTTCAACGATCGATCGGCTGAGTCCGAGCATCTCGCTATAATCCCAAGCAAAACAATCTTTAAATTCTTCCAATAAGGCCACTAATCCATCTCTTACTTCTTTACACAATTTCTTGCTAATGTATGTCGGCCGAGGCTTGTCTCCATCCCCTATATCTACTTCTTCTAGCTCGTCGACCGACACAAAACCGTGACCTAGTTTCCCATCTTCTGTTTCGTTAATCGGCCGACTCATCATATCCTCAATCCGTGTATCGATCGGCCGATTATCCGCCAATTCCCGTGGGGCCCATCGAGCAGCCGGGGGTACCGACCCCCGGTCACAATAACTCCGTCGTCCGTAATGTTTATGGCCTCCGCATCCCAATATGTGCCCGATAAACAAGGCAAGCTCTCCGGACCGGCAAACTCGAAATCGGCGGTTGCAATGGTTACGGACTTATCGGCCCGCACGATTTCAACCTTGTTGCCGACCCATTGAATCAAACACTGGTGCATGGTCGATGGGATGCAACAATTGGCATGAATCCGGCCTCTCCCCAACAAAGTTGTGTACGCACCCTTCCCGTCGATGATGAAAAAAGTGGTGGGTATGGTTTTGCTGCCTACGATGATCTCCATTATTGCGGCCCCACGCACATCTTGGCTTCTCCCGCTGTAATCCTTGAGCGTCGGATTAGCCTTCATCATTTCTTCCGGCGTCTTCCCAAGCTTGCGGTACGTGGTGATTGGCATGACATTAACCGCTGCTCCTCCGTCGACCAACATTTTCCTCATCGGCGACCCGTTGACATAACCGCTAATATACAATGCCTTGAGATGCAAATGATCGAGTTGATCGGCTTATCAAATACCGCCGATTCCGGCGTCCAAAGAATTTCCGAAGTATCCCCAATCGGTTCTTCTTCAGCCGAATTCTCATCGGTCAATCCAACAATCTTGGGCATCGGGGACATCATATTCACTGCGGCTTCAGCTTGGACCACCCGAGACCGCACTTTCGGCCTCCATTCCCTCTTGGGTTTGGGCTCATCGTCTTGGTCATCTCTATGATGTCTGTTTACCCTTGATTTCTCGACAACGCATTCTTTGAAGCCTTCTCTTTTGGGTTTTACCGAGCAAACCACCGGGCACCACTGTCCTTCGTTCTCGGTTTGGTCATCTCTCAAACCTTCATGGTATTGGTAATCGGACTCTTCCTCATCATTGATTGGCCCGCACCGTTCGTGAACGGAAGTTCTCTTGGGCACTATGTATCTTCGCTCATCATATCCGTGATCATAGCCGATCGCTCTTCCGGGGGCCGATCGTTGTAATTCGTAGTTGCGATCAATCGGTCGTCCCCGGTAACTTGATGACCCGCCATCACGATACTCTTTCCGGCCAGTGCACTCGGGTAGTTCTCGATAGATGGAAGCTTCATGTTTTGGTCCCAGCAGATCGAAAGAAAGGACAATCCCGGTGTGGGTCAAAATCCTCTCGGCGGATCACGCTTTGCTCGTATCGCTGACTTTGATCGATAGATTCCTGTTCATGTGCCATCCGATCTCTTTCTTCCCTCTCTCTCTTCCTCTCATATCGGCGTATGAAACCAGCTGATCCACCGCCGATGGTATTGATGTACATCGCATTAGCCGGGAAAGGGTGCCCATCAACTTTCATCTTCTTCTTTACATCAGCTGCTCGCAATACCCCATCGTCAATCGCCTTCCGGATCTCATCTCTCATAGCATAACAATCAACGGTGTTATGATGTGAATTTCCATGCCACTTGCACCACTTAGCCATTTTCTTCAATTCCTCGGCGTAGGAATTTTGTGATGAGGGAAAGCTGGATTTTCTTTTCCCGTAGCAACCGATCAAATATCTCGTCGGCCTTGGATAAATCAAAATCATATTTTCTCTCCTTAGGATTGACATGTGGAGAAAATATCGGCCGTTTGTTATTAGTCCACTCAACTGCATTAATTCCCTCTTCATCATCTTCACTCGTCGAAATCAGCATAAGCTACCCGATACCGCCGATTCCCGGTGAGCTGGAGATTCTCTTCCCGGCCAATCGCTCTTCGTGTCACTGTGCCAGCCCATCAAACTCATGTGGGGTAAACTTTTCTTTGATGTTGGAGAATAGCCCCGCATAAGCAATTTCGGCCAACTCGTTGCTCTGTCAGTTCAGATTGTAGCATCGTCCCCTCGAGTCCCGAACCTCCGTATATAATCAGCTATCGACTCCCGGTTTTCGTTTCACGGCCATTAAATCGGACAAACTAAGCTCGGTGATGCCCGTGAAGAAGTACGAGTGAAACCTTTTCTCTAGATCGGCCCAACTCCGAATAGAACCAGGTGACAGATGAAGCAAACCATGAAAAAGCCGATCCAGATAATGACAAGTGGGAATAGCCTAACCCGCAAAGCCTCCTCGAGTAGATGCCTCACCAAGTCTGTGCGTCATATCGGCTGATGTGCTCCATAGTTGATGTGTTATCTTGCCCGAAAACTTGGAAAACTCAGGAATTTTATACTTATTGGGTAAAGCCACGGAATCCATCCAGTCGTGGTAAGGTCGCCTATACAATGCACTCTTCTCTTTAGGCTTCAAATCGAACCGATCTTTCATCATATCGGCGATCTTAGCCATGAGGCTATTCATATCATTGGGTCCGACAGCTTGCTGATCCGGTCCCCGTCATATAAGCGGTGTTTGGCTGTCCCCGGTCGTGTGTATCAACCGGCTGTTCCCGAAATCCCGAGTGCGGTAGCCGGGAATAGTGTCTCGCGGAACGATTCCATAATTCATGGCCGATTGGATCGGCCGTCCGATCATGAATCCCTGTCCCCTAGCCGATGCAGCTTGGTCGTGGAATACCAGATATCGGCCGTACTATAGTGGGTGAGTTCTCAATT
The DNA here is from genome assembly GCA_031894775.1 of Chloris gayana. Lineage (NCBI taxonomy): Eukaryota > Viridiplantae > Streptophyta > Magnoliopsida > Poales > Poaceae > Chloris > Chloris gayana. The sequence continues at coordinate 1,772,499 of JAUNZO010005050.1, read as the reverse complement.
CTACTCGGGCCAGTATTTGGTACGTAGAAGAAATTAGGCTGCTGTGCCATCCGTGGGACCGCTGCCACATTGGTTGCTGCCCCCAACTCGAAGTCGGCTCGTTGTACATCTTGCCTGTCGCCTTCTTCCGTTACCGACTTCTTGGGGCCACCGTCATCCTCTTTGCCTGGCTGGGTTGCACTGGTACCCGCATTTGCATTGTCCTTGCCAGGCCACGGTTGAGGTGGCATGCCGTACGAGGGCTGAACCCCTGCCCGGGGTGTGGTACTCGGGAGGCTAATTCCCCGACTCGTCCGTACAGGAGTGCCGACAGTCGAGTGTATGCAGGTCTAGAATACCCTTCGATGAACAGCCTCGCCATCAATTGTGTCCTTGATCAAATTCCCGATGGTGTTGGTCAACACGCCCGATTGATTGATTAGGGCCTCGATGAACGGACGAGTTGACCATATCACCGAGCTGGTTGGCATCCGGCAGTCTCTGGGCTTTGATTTGGTCTAGTTCTTCCGGATGCGGAATCCGAGGGAAGTCTCCTTTTGTGGCCACTCGCCACGTGTCACCTGTCGTGGCTTGAAAGTACTTTTTCAATGCTTCGGCCAAGTATTCCTGGTACTGCAGCTTTTGTTCTGTCGTCATCTTTCCCCAGTGCCGAAATCCCGTTATCATCGAAACTTCTCCATGCCCTTTGCCATCCGTCCCGAGAGGTACTCGGAACCAAAATCGGCCGATTTTCAGCATCAACCATTGGTGTTCCGTCCTCCCCGACAGACTCGTATGTATGACATCTTGATCTCGCTTGCTTGTGTCCCACCGGCGTGCCAAAAAGTGTGTTGACGTCAAAAGTCGCCAATACACCATTGTCCGGAGAGTCCACCGAAACTCCGCCGACGCAGAGTCTCGTGCTCCCAACGGACCGACTCGGCTCGCCGATGTTCGTATGCGCCGGTGCGTGCCGGATGGTTTTCCTGCAAACCAACAAAGACAATAAAAAGTGTAAAATTCCAGGTCATCGGCCCAGGTAGACCGATGTGCAGCCGTAGCCGATTATGGCGTAAGATAGACAAAATCGGCCATATACAGGGAACAGCACGGCCCATCCATTTACATATTAAATGCCAGGCGAACGAACTCGTGATACGAATGATACGGAATCGGCCGACGCTATAACATGCAATCGGTGGCTAGCAGCCGATTTCGTCGATAAGCGATCAAATCATTAAGACTTTGCAGGGATATATTATCGAATAAAACATAAATAAGGCAATTATCAATGGGATGTAACTAATTTGATAACAAGAAGATAGTTTAATCATTAATCAGATCCGTGAATCGGCCGATCGGGTATTCGGCCGATTCTCGCCATTGATTATAGCGATGAATTACTTAGATCTATCTAAATGTATAATGATGATCAATAGAATTATATTAATAACTCCGATTCAAAAGCAGTTTTGACAGATTTTGGCACTAATTAAATATAAAACAGCTAATGAACGTGATAAGCAATCGGCTAAACACTCCGAAAGAACAAGAAGACAAATACAACCACGCAGATCCCAAATCGACCGGTCGCTCCAACAGGACAAGTCAACCGATGGCACGCGGCTGGACCAGGTCTAACGGCCGCGCACGCCTGGCCGATTCAGGACAAGCACGATCATAAACGCCTTAACTATGAAAGTAAATCTACACCCTAGCCAATCGGCCGCATGCGCCTAGGACAAGTCAACTATCGCAAAGGCAAACACAGGACACGTCAACTGAATCTGCACAGATCGAATCGGCCAAGATGTAAAAGAATTCTCATAGTGGCTATCGTGACTCGAACGACCAGATCCGAGCCGATCGGTGTTGGGAGCAAAGGCAGGAACGGGGAGGCAGGACAAGTCAAACTACCTCCACCACGAGCCCGGACCAGGTCAACTTGACTCATTCCGGCCGATACTCACTACGCCGATCGAGAACAGATCTAGTCGCCGGATAAATAGCAATTAAGACATCTAATTACGAACAATGCGCCGAGAACTAGACAACATAGTTACCTTGTCAAGCCAACTTGTCGTCGACCGGAGCCCCGAAGATCCCCGCGCGAAACAAGTAAAGACTTGACAGAAAATTAGGGTTTGGCGATGCGCCGAAAGTTGTATTGGATGTGAATCGACTTTACATGTTACATCCGAGTATGTATTTATACTCGGCACAAAGAATCCTACTCGGACCCTCTTCGGGCCGATTTCCTAACCGACTAGGATCTTTCCCAAAATTAAACTATTATTTCTAATTTTACAACGTGGGCCAGGCCCATCAATGTTATGCTCTTCTCGTTGGCGTCCGCGCACGATTCCCGGGAGGGACGCGCCTTTACTCGCCCAAGCGGCCGTCGGCCTTCCGTCCACCGGCCCTCTTTTGACCTATAGTCGCCGACAATGGGTCCCTTGGTCAAAAACCGGCGTCAACACATGTCCCCCAGCCTCGGGGTATGCAACGCATGCGTCGGACCGATTTATCCTCTTTTATCGCGCCGGTTTTATCGCCCGTCACTCCTCCATAAAACCCGTGGCCACCCCCGGTCATTTCCCATATGTTTCTTCTCCTTGGCTTTCGTCTTCATCTGTTCTAGCGACCTTCGCCTTCTCGAGCCCTTTCAACTTCTCACCGCGCCGCCGCCGTTTTTTACTCCGGCGACCATGAATCCTCGCTCGTTGATGCTCGCTGCGACCGCCGCCGTCGGCCGCGTCTGCCGCCACCACCAACGCCGTTCCGGAGGTAATGTACATCCGAGCATCCCTCTTTTCTACCTTTGCAATTTTCTTCGTGTTCTTGTTCTTGTTCATTTTCACAATTTATTTCTGTTTCGCTTCTCACTTTAGCCCTATTCCTCGTTTTTAGGAGATCCGGAACCAAGTTGTTATTCCATCCAATATCCCAACTCATTTCTTCTTGGGCCCTATGGGTGATCCCGACCCCACGGATCTCATTTGTGCCGAAACGAACCGTGTCCCGTTTCGGCAACAGCCTCCTCTACCGGCCGATTGGGCCAACAGCTTTCGGTCATGGCCGACTCCCGTTGCAGGATGGCGTGATTGGTATAACCGAGTATCGGCCGTCCATCGGCAAGGTTGGGCCAATATCGGCATCGCCCACGCCATCAAACTCTCTTTGGCCGATCACCACAAGAACGAACCGTTGTTGGTGGCAGCTTCTAATCTCCGGTCGGATGCCTTGAATCGCTTCATGTTCGGCCACGGCCCGGCTACCATGACCCTCCCGGACACGGTCATGTTGGCCGATTTGAATATCACGGCGGAGGCCACCCCGCATGCCATCCGCATTAAGTCCCCCCATCGGATCAACCCTAAGGACACCAGGGGTTGGAAGAACTACATCCGGACCTACAACAAGGGGCACGGCACGGTCGATCGCCGCGAGCACGTTGCCTTTCTCAACATGTGGCTTGACCACTTTTTCTTCCGTGGGGTTCAATTAAGCAACTAAGAAATTACTAAGCATGCGAACAGTAGTAGTAGAACAACCTATGGCAAGCGATGGCAAGGATGGCATAGTATGGCATAGGTAAACTACAAGTGCAAGTAACAGTTCACATGCATGGATCAATTTAATGTAAATTGCTAAATAGGTACAAGAGTGGTCAAGGATTGCGGCTTGCCTAGAAAACGTTGGTCCAAGGCAGCGTCGGGGTACTCGAACGGCGGCTCGGTGGAAACTCCTCAAACTGCGGCTCCGACGGAAACTCCTCGGCACCCTCCGACAAACAAATCGCGAACGAGGGTTAGCCATGCAAATCGAGGCAATAGAAAAAAGGACGAAACGAACGATAGAAATTACGCTACTAGAACATGACCAAAACCTACACTAACACGTAGAGAACGTCGCAGCGAGTCCAATGGAACCGACCGCATATTTTTCTTACACTCCAGGAAAAAGATATGAATTTGCAAAGAAAAAGGAATTATGGAAATTCCGGAAAATCCAAGAAAATGAAAAACAAGGGAATATTCCCTCAGAATATTCCGCGGTCCATACTCGTTCCGTGGACCGGGTCCACGGGCTCACTCAACCTTTTCTCTCTCTCGTGGTCCACATGGACCGCGTCCACGCAAGAGTAGGGAACCAAGGCCATGGACCAACCGGACTTGGCGGGCCCCACCGCCGACGTCACCCCGACGCCGCCGCGTCGGAAGGGGCGGCGCCGCCGGCGCTCGCCACGGCTCTTGTCGGAATCCACTCTCCCGGCGCTACAGCTCGTCGTGGCACGAACGGAGCACACCAAAACCTCCCTCGCAATGCCGTGCACCAGCCGGACCTCTCTTCTCCGACCAGCTCACCGCGGACAAGCCACGGGAGCATGCCGGAGTTCCGTGCGGCGTAACCGCAAGCGGGAGAAGCTCTACGGATGTGAAAACTGCGACTTTGAGCACACCGGGTGGTAGCTCATGCTGCGAGGAGCGTAACCACACCAACGCCCACCCAAAAAGATGGACGGAGGCCCGCCGGCAGCGAGAACCGCGGCGGTGGCCATGGCAGCTCAACCGCGAAACACCAAACCACTACCTTTCTCAACGGAACACGCGCGCACGAGATCCCCTACCGCCACACGAGTTTACCAGTCACACTAATTGAACACAAGCTCTACTCCAACGACCTCCCCACCGGCGCTCGTGGCACGGCGGAGGCGAAAACCGACGAAGGTGGTCGATTCACCACGAATCCAAGGAGGAAAGAGAGGGAAACGGGGTGGGATCTCACCAGCGAGGTCTAGCGACGCTCGAGAAGGAAGAAGGCGCCTTGGTGACGACGCGCGGTGGAGCTCCGGCGATGGCGAGGTGCGAACGACGCGCGAAGGTTGGCGGTGACCACGGCTCGGACGTTCCGTCCTAGAGGACCGCCGACGGGGATGGACGGCGACGGAGAAGAAAGTGACTCAAAAATCTCAATGGCCCGCTCGTCCGCCACACCGAGACAGAGCGACGGGGAAGACGAAGCCGGCGGCGAGGCTAGGTTTTGGGTTCTCCTGCACCGGGGCGGCGCCGGGTGGGATGAGGAAGAGATGGGGGCGGCGCAGGGGTTTTGTAGGCTCAAAATGGTGGAGGGAGTGGTTAGGGCGGCGGGTTTGCTGGGCGGCAGCACGGGAACCCGCCGCGTGGCCTCGGTGTCCGTGCCGTACCGCGCGCGGGAGGGGGTGGGTGGCAAAGGTAGGAGAAGAACCGTTGAGTTCGGGCTGGGCTGGACCGGGCCGCGAAGAGTGAAGGGAAAACAGGCTACGCGAAGAGAATCGGCCCAATACGCTGAAATTCAAACTAAAAAGCTTTTCGAATTTCCTTCTCCAATTCTTATCCAAATTTGGTTTGAATTCTTTCCAAATTTTATTCAACTCTTGACCAAATTCCGAATACTTCATTACAAGAATCTTAGGTAAAATTTAGGGCTGTTACACGTAGTCTACTCCATGTACCAAAACCCGGACCACGAATGAAGCGGTATTCGTCTAAGCACCGTACATGGACAAAACATGATAAGACAGACTAGACAAAGAGATCATTGACTTTGCTCCGGTGGCATTGGTAGTCGTAAGACAACCGGACGAAGGTGCCTCCACCGCAATGGTCGAGGTAGGGGTAGAAGCACGATATCGGTGTTAAAGTTTATTGTCGATGAATGAGATATGATTGAACTATCATTAAGACATCCAGCCGGATGGGTCGAGGCCGCCCGGACACCATAGGAAGAGCCCCGGGTGTTGAGGAAACATCTAGGCGATACGGGGCTATAGGGCTCGCAACCCGTAGGGCCAGCAGGCACCGACTCGTGAGGGGGCCTTCCACATTGGTGTCGTGTGTGTCGGCTTGGAGAGTCGGCAGCACAGCGGAGCGGCACACGTGACCCATAGTGACTGGTCACTCGAGGTGGCCTCCTGCGATGGCACCAAGTGCATCGGGTTTGAGGGCCGGTGGTTGCACCCCAGCCTAGTCTATTAGTTCTAATGAACGATGATTCAGGCAGTGGACCTGATTCTGGCCTTGATTGGCTATTATCCTAGTCACCACCATGTGGCCTTGTAGATTGGTTGTTAGCCTAGTCACCACCACGTGTGCTCGATTGTCCGAGGTGCTGGATTATGAGGTTTTTAGTGCTGTTTTTATCGTATACTTGCCCTATGGGTATACAATTATCAAAGGAATGGATAACAGAGACCTACCGACATAATAATAAAGATAAGACTGGTGGAGAGGGCCCACGAGTGGTGCTCGACCGGTATGAAATAATAGAAGGTTCCATACACCAGTATGGAAACAAGGCGGACGTGAAAACTGGTATGATATGGCTTGATCAACAAGTAAAGAAGCAATTTTAGCCTATTATGACTCTAAATTAACATTGAAAGCTTAGATATAGAACTTCCGAGTATGTAATCTTTGTAAACCGACTAGGACTCTGCATATAACCCTATCTTCCTGGATATATAAGGCAGAGAAGGGACCCCTCGAAATCTCTTTGACAATTCGCAATTAGTAATCTGCTAAAGGCAATACACAACATACAGGACGTAGGGTATTACTCTCAATCGAGGGCCTCGAACCTATCTAAAATCTCGTGTTCTTGTGTGTTTCGTGTGTTGCACCATCAAATTCCGTACTCGTGAGGGACCGGGTAGTTCTAGTGTCGAGATTAAGACTCGACAGCTTTGTCCGACATGGATCCCATATATCAATTGCTAAGTCATTTTTTTCCTTCTCTCTTTTCTCTCTTCTTTCTCTTCTTCTCATTTCACTTCTTTCTCTTCGCCACCGGAGGAGCGGTGGTGGCATGAAGCTCCAGCCCTCCTAATCCACCCCCGGCGGCCGGCGCCAACGACACCTCCACCGATGCCGGTGCAATCGTCGCTACCCGCCCCAACCACCCCCACCGCCACCCCTCTCGACACCATCCTCAACCACCCCTACCACTTGTGTATGGAGAAACAAAAAAGAAAAGTTGTGTTAAGGGGTGGGTAAATTGAACTAAATTATATTGTTTTGGTGGTTAAACTGAACCAATAAATAGTTTAGGGGATTATCAGGACTTCAACTATATTTGGAGGGAGTAAGTTGGACTTTATCCTATAAAAAATGATCCAACTATGTTAAAGGAAAACTGCAGCTATATGACAACCATAGATACTACGTCAGGCAAGCAAAGCAATGACATTACCCCCTGATTAGTACGCTAATCTCATCTACAAGGATACTGCATATATGTAGTTGCATGCTGGCGGAGATCCAAACTGAAATAATTCTCACTGCATGTGTATATGACAATATGCTTATATGCAGTCATAGTGAAAGAAATGAAACAATGTTACAGTTTTGTCCCATCTGCATGAGTTGTTCAACCAAATACTATTATATATAAGCGCATACCAAATATTTGCTAAGTATAAAAGGGTCAAACGACACGGCCATATCTGCATGCGGAAAACCACAGCATGCATAAATACCAAGCAACATTATGTGCGTTATTATGTGCATATACATATAAAACAAGGGTCATATTGACGATCTTTGTGAAGGACCTTCATCACCAACATCAAGACGACGGAAGATTTTATTTTCCATTATAGTTTGTAATAGCCACATGTTGTGATCATGTAATTTTATTTGTATGTTGGAATTCTTAATCACAGGTTTTCTCCATAGAGATGTAGTTAACATAATTTATATGTAAATACAAAGACATCAAGGTGTTCTTTCAACAACAACAAAAAATCAGTAAAAGATTGCTCACTGCATGCATTCGATTCTGAGAGGAAAACAACCCGCACTACAATATCGACCTATGGTTCATGCAATATAGACTCGATTAGTTTGGTATGAGAATGCAGCACACTAAATAAGTTAATGCTATCCTAAAAAAAAGCTAATGCTGACAATCTTTCACATCGAAAGAGCTAATTCAAGGCTGAACGGGAACCAGCCAAAACGGTTTGCAGGAAAGGACTGGAACATCTTGGGTAGGTCCAGCAACCTGACGCGTGCCTTCCATGAGATTGAAAATGTGAAAGTCGTTGCTGTGCCCAAACAAGTCGTAGGCAAAGTAGACGCACCCCCTCTTGAGACCATGCTCAGTGGCAGAGCACGAGGCTGCGAAGTTTTCAGGACCGAGAAAAACGCTCTATCGCCAATGTCAGTCACCTTGCACCATTCATGCTTGTCGAAGTCCATCCTGTAGGCACCAACCTCCTCGATGCGTTCTAGAGTGCAGCCACGGTAGAAAATGCAGACCATAAAGAGCTCGTTGGAGGATTCGAGAAGGTAACTCATGCTGACAGTCATCTGCGCATCAGTTTTGATCCTAGGCATAGGTGCATTGAAGTTTGCAATCTCCAGACGTGGCTCGGGATCATGAGATAGGCTGAGAACTCCGAGCACATCTCGCTCTGGCGCGTCTATTACGTAAAACTTTCCATTTACAGCAGCCATGGCACTGAATTCTACCTTGGTTGGGGGCATAGAACGTCCCTTGGGTACTGCGTAGAGGCCGATGTCGTAAGATAGACTGAACCATGCGTTGCCTCCACTGACCTGACAGAAGAGAAGCTCGGTTTGACAGAGGGCGTAGACGAGGACAAGGCAATCAGGAGCAGTGATGGTATTGGAGAGCAGGCACCGGCAACGATACGGCAAATCCTTGTCCAATGCCGGCAGTGGCGTCATCTCCCCTGTCTGCGGGTTCCAAAGGCAATTCTGCAAAGAGACCGTGTCCACTATCAGCATCAAACCGCTGGAAGTCTCTAGGCATAGGTAGTTCCTCATCTCGGGTACTTGGTAGGTGCGCGAGGATCCATCCGCGACGGAGAGCATCATCTGAGAGTTGTCTGGCTGCTCGCCGTAATTGTATACCAGCAACGGGAAAGAGGACGCCGCCGCCGCCAGCGAGCCAAGACTCTCGCTTGCGTTTTGACTCCATCTCAGATCGGTTTCGACGCCACACGCACAAAAGCAACTGCAAGCAAGCAAGAGACGACGAGTTCGCAAAAACCTTTGAGCTGTTGATCTCGTCGGAGGGGTCTTTGCCTCTTTAAATAACAAGAAACAAGATATTTACCGACTCGACCCGGAGACGGAGAGGCACCAAAATCGAACGCCGCAGAACTGGACTCGTACTCGCTCAGCCTCCACCGGGCACCCTAAGACGATCAGGCGAACAAGTCGGAATCGGAATCAGCAACAGGGCCGAACCAGATGGCAAACAGCTGTTTGATTGCAAGAAGCGTGTAATTTTTTAGCAGCTAGCAGCAGCAATAGCCATCGGCATGCCTTTCGGTACGGTACAGGCTTTGTGTTCTGTTGGAGGCGTATGATGCTAGGGGCGTGTTCGTTTCCTCCTCTAAAATTTAGCACCGTCACATCAAAGAGAATCTTATTATTTATGAATATTTCGATCAATTTAATGACAAAACCCTATTGACAGATTGGTGCTAATTTTCAAGATGAATCTAATGAGCTTAATTAATCTATATTTTGCTAAAGTGATGCTACAGTAACCGTTTTCTAATCACGACTTAATTAACCTCATTAGATTCGTCTCGTAAATTAGTCTAGGAGCCTATAATTTGTTTTATAATTAAACTTTATTTAATACTCTTAAATAATAAGATTTTTTTGATGTGACAGCTCTAAAATTTAGACCCAGAAAACGAACGCACGCTAGCAGATGAAAGGCACATCCCGCATGCTGTACTGTGCCCTTCAGGACCTAGACGGTACCGTTACTGCGAGCTGGCTGCCACGACCCACGGATTCGCCGAGCTGGGGAAGATTGGCCCGGTGTACCGCGGATATACCTGCCTGACGGAGACTGTCATGCTGCTATGCTATCAAGGTACTGTCTCAACAATCCTCCTTCCAGGGAATGAAGGAGTTCAAATCCGAGGTGAGGGTCTTGTCGAGGTTGAGGCACCGGCCGGAACATCGTCCAGTTGCTCGGCTGGTGCGATGGTCCCAGAGACCTCTTGCTTGTTTACGAGTTCATGTCCAATGGAAGCCTCGACAAACATCTGTGTATGAGAATCCTCGGAGGATACTATCTTGGTCAGAGAGGTACCGCCCAACCTTACGAGTTACGAGATCTCTCAAAACGTTTTCACATTTAAACTTTCTTCTTCCATGGTATATGACAAAAAAATTCTCAGTCAGAATTCCACGCGGCATAGCGACCTTTTTGGTGGAAAAAAAGTGTAATACTAAAATCTTGACTCTTCTCTCAATTTCGTGGTACGGTGCTGCTGCACATTAAATATTCTTGTGCTCTCTTACGGTTAACTGCCGTGTTCGTCAATTTCTCTAGTCATAGCTAACTTCAGGCATGGTTGCCTCCATCTCCAGCGCGTGTCTCGTTCTCTTGTCCTTGTTGTGCACATGCTGCCAGTACCATACTAGTGCTCTCCTCTCCTCCAACGACTCCACTTCCGATGATTCCTTTGCTGCAGTTGGTGACCGTCGTTCTGACAACGTTACCAATGTCATTCTGGCGAAGCCCAATGTTACGTGGTCATTCTGGCGAAGCCTACCGGTTACGTGGTCAAAATAGCAAAAATCTCGTGACTCGGAGGACCACGACAAGGACGAAAGGCCTCCATTGCCGCAGGGGCCTCGGCCGTACGGCTACCGCAAGCTCGCCGCGGCAGCGGGGAACTTGGCGGAAAGCAGGAGGCTCGGTCGGGGCGGGTGCGGTTCCGTGTACCGCGGCTACCTCGCCGACCAGGACCTCCACGTGGCGGTGAAGGTATTCTCCATGTCGTCAGGCCGGGTCGCCAGGGCAGGGGAGAGGCTGGAGTTCGATGCGGAGGTCAAGGTCTTGAGCCAGCTCCGACGCCGCGACGTCGTCCAGTTCGTCGGGTGGTGCGACGGCGACGATGGCCGGAACGGTAAGGAGGGCCTCTTGCTGGCGTACGAGCTGGCACCGGCCGGTAGCCTCGACTAGCACACGGCGAAAGCCCACGCCGCCGGGTGTTTGCGCGCCGTCACATTGGAAGGGTCGTCGTGTGTCTGATATGGCACACGACAAATCTTCGCCCTGTGCTTGATACTTGGCACACGGCGAAGCGTCGTTCGCCGTCGGGTATTGCTGCTGTCGGGTGGTCACCGTAGGCCACCTACGGCAGCTGCCGTAAAATACTGTTTTCCGGTAGTGGACCCCGATGAGGTGCTTCTGACGTGGCCGGAGCGGTACAGGATCGTGCTTGGCCTGGGCTCCGCCATCCGCTACCTCCACACGGAGTGCGAGCAGTGCGTTGTGCACGGCGACATCTAGCCAGCTGCCAACATCATGCTCGACCACGGAGCGGAGCCAGAAACGACCCAGGTCGTGGCGGGCACGGTCGGATACATCGACCCGGAATTCGTCAACACGCAGAGGCAGAGCATCGGGTCGGACTTGTACAGCTTCGGCGTCGTGCTCCTCGAGGTCGCCTCCGGCGAGCGACCAGCAAAGAGGGAGCCGCCGCTGCTGCGGGGCAGAGCCGTGTGTCCCTGACCTGTACGACCGTGACGCCCTTCTCGACGCGGCGGACAGGAGGCTGCAGGGCACGTTCGACGAGCGTGAAATGGAGCGCGTGCTGGTAACCGGACTCTGGTGCGCGCACCACAACCGGACCCGGCGACCGTCCATCGCGGAAGCCATAGCCGTTCTGCGTTCCGAGCGATCCAAACCTGCCGGTGCTTCTTCCGCCGGTGGTCGCCTGGTCGGTGCTCTCCTTGGTCAAGCTTTTGCCGTGGAGGAACCAGGTAACAGGGGCGACCTGTCGTCAGAGGAAGACTACAAGTCCACGCCTTCATCTGCCTCCACCGCGTACCCAGTTTCGCCGCAGGACTCGACCGACGACTTACGTGTACAAGACTAATGAATGCTTTTTGCAATCCAGTGATCATGACCTCCATGTTTGCTGCCTCTTCTTTTACGCTACAGTATCTGAAGACTGACCAACATCTAGAAACGGATAGATCACTGTCATTATTTCAAAACGAATAGCGCGTGTCCGCATGCCGTGAGAGTGGGGGAAGTTGCCGATATCATTGCCGTCGCAGCCCACACTGCAGTAGTAACAGCAGGGATACGGTGGTAAACTTTTTTTTTAGATAATGGAACGAAGTTCCGGCCTCTGCATCATAAAGATACACATAGCCAAAGTTTACAGACGAGTACAAACACTCCCACACCCGACAAGACACAACTACAAACAGAAGTCTCGATACAAAGACCGAAGGTAGCAAATAAAGAGATAAAAGGAGGCCTAGCCTTCAATCCTATGACGGAAGTTCCATCCAAACTTGGCAAACACATGCATGATAACAGTCTCCCAAAGCCGGCATCCGACTTTAAGCTTAGCTTGGTCTTCTTCTTTATGAAGCAAGGACCACCACCGGATCCAATGCGTTGCCCTGAAAATTACCTGTATAAAAGAGCTAGAATTAGTTTTGTTGAACACCCTATCATTTCTATTCAACCATATAGCCCAACATAGAGCCGAGGCCCCCACTAAAATCTGTTTTTTGGTTTTAGGTATTACACCTTGAAGCCAAGATCCAAACATATGTGAGACACTTAGAGGTGGTTGAATTCCAAATGTTAGATGCACGGTGTTCCATAAAAATCTAGCCATATGACAGTCAAAAAATAAATGTTGTATTGTTTCAAGTGAACTACAAAAACAACATTTAGTATCACCTTGCCACATTCTCTTTGCAAGGTTATCCTTGGTTAAGGTTGCTCCTTTATTCAAGAACCACAAGAAAACTTTAATTTTCAAAGGAACTTTGATCGTCCAAATGGGGCTTTTGCAAGAAACCACACCTTGTTGAATTAATGCCAAATACATTGATTTGACTGTGAAGGAACCAGTCTTGTTTAAATCCCATCTAAAGCTATCATTATTGTTATTTAGCTCAATAAAAGCTACAGATGCAACAACCTTGTACCAAGATTTCAGATTTTCATTTACCAAAGCCCGTCTAAATGAAACATTCAATGGTCTTGTCGCTAGTACACTAGCCACTGTAGCATTCTTCTTTCTTACGAGATTATACAGGGCATATCTAACCATGTGGTTGCATATCTTCAATGGCAAACATTCGTATACTAATAAGGCTTTAAATTGGTTATATAATTAATTTTCCACGGACCCAGACAGGGCCGTCTCCAAGAATTTGAGGCCCCAGGGCGAAACATAAAATGGGGCCCTAAAATTGAAAATTTCACATAGCCAAAATACACTTGTAATTAAATACATTACTTCAGCACATATGTCATTCTTGATACCATTTAGAATTAGGAATGCATTAAATTAGCGGAAATATACTCGATGAATAAACTGACATTTTGTTCTACTATAAAGCAACATATTACTAGTATTTCCTGACGCAAGCCCAGGCAGCAGGCCATGAGCTGCTCTACTGCTGTGCTAGGAACGAGTGCACATGCTGCATGGTCTCGTCCAATCGATCGCCAGTCCGGAAATTGGGAACAAGTGCAATTGGAAGTGGAACGAGCTGATAAGATTTGGGGCTTCAGCAAATTGGAAACAAAAAAATTGGTGTGGCTTAAGCCAAACAATAAAATTCGCACCCTGCCCTTCTTCTCACAGACTGTATATACATAAACTATGAATTGGGGGCCCCAAATATTTGGAGGCCCTGGCCCGTCGCCCACCTTGTCCCTGCTAAGGGACGGGCCTCACCTAGAAGGGTGGCTTGTCGCTTTCTCGCTATTGTGTGAAGCCAAATGAGAGCATACTTTTTTTACCAAAGTGTAGAGCCCAGGTGAAAGCCATGGTCGGTGCTCCTTTCTTGCTGACCCCGGCAACGGCGACACCTACGGATGCCGTTACCTCGCTGGAGGCGTTGTTGGAGGGTCTACACTATCTAGCCATGTCAATGAGACTCTTTCGGGTGAAAACTCAAGCTCTAGGTCGCTAGAGTGGGCAGCGGCTGCGTTTCTGAACGTAGTCTGCCTCCTTGGAGGCGCTGCCAGGAAGGATCCTCGCTACGCTGCTCACCAGGTTTCTTTCACATCGGCATTGGTGGCATCGAAGACGGTGCGGAGGCCTTTGAGTCAAGGTTGGAGTTCATCTTTGTGGAGTCGGAGCTGCCGCATCATGAAGGTGTTGTGCTTGGCAACGATAACCATTGTTGTGCTCTGTAGTGTGGTTGCTTACAGAGGATCCTGCCTCCTGTGAGTTGTTTGTTGTTGGTGGTTTTCGACGGGTTGGTGTGTTGGCCGACGGTTTTGAAACCTTGGTTGTTGTATATAAATAGGTAGGTCTTTTTTATTTTTGGTTTGGCCCTGTTAAAAAGGCAGAGCACCTGCTATTTTCGTCAAAATAAAAGTAAGGAAGGTTTCTACTTTTTTCCATCAATATAAACAAAGATATTTACAAAGTACACAGCCTCAAGCTGAAAAGAAAAGAAAGAGCACTATTGTGTTGAACAAAATCCAACTATCAGCTCTTGCTGGGTACCTTCGTCCTTACTCTAATGAACGCACATAACATTGCTCACCATGCTAGTGCGCGCAGCTACTCATACCTTCGGTGTTCCATTCCCTCAACTTCTTTTTGCAGTCGCCGTCCTCCTGTTCAACAATACTCCTGTCCTGATGACACCTTCGCCCCCTCCAACCATGATACTAATTATCCCGCTGATTCTGAACACGATTTCGCCACCAGAAACATGGGCGCCCATGGCACGCGCTCCAGATATCATTTATCGTACCGGCGACGAGCCACGAGACGAGCAACCTTCACTCCGGCTCGTCTGCCGGGAACTACGCTTGGCATCCACCGATGGACCTTTGCAGCGACCATTTCGGCATCGCCAACACCGCCAATTCCTCAGTTTTCCTGTTGCTGCTGGTCTCTATCCCAGTCAAAGGAGATGAGATCCTTGGAAGCAAAATGGAGGCGAATCGCAGTGCTCCTCCTTGGAATTCTCTTCCACTGGAACCGGGGACATACGGCGCACCACCTCACACGAGGGCGGAATCGGTTCTCTCTTATCCATTTCTTTCAAACATGTCGCTCGATGTTGGTTTGTTTAGTCTCAGTAATAGTAGCTTGCTGTCTTCCATGATGCAAGCTGAAGAGAACCAACATCATGTAGCACTGAAGCACCTACTCTGTATGGAGTTGTGCTATGCAGAGCAGATGGCAATGGCTCCTTCATCGAAAGTCTGTTTCCAGATGGCCGGAGGAAAATATCCAGCTACATGAAGAACGCTTCTGCTCAACCTAGAAAATTGCTAGGTGCTCACGGTCAAAGCCTCCATGATCATCATCAACTGAAACAGCTGTTTGATTGCAAGAAGCGTGCAACAATTTCAGAAACGACAATAGCCATCGGCCTGGCTTTAGTTGCCCTTGTTTGCACCGTTGCAGGCCTTGTGTTTTGTTGCAGGCGTAAGATGCTAGAAGATGAAAGGCACCTACCACATGCTGTACTGTGCCCTGCAGGACCTAGACGGTACCGTTACTGCGAGTTGGCTGCCGCGACCCACGGATTCTCGGAGCAGGGGAAAATTGGCCGAGGAGGTTTCGGCCCGGTGTACCGCGGATACCTGCCTGA
Source organism: Chloris gayana (assembly GCA_031894775.1). Classification (NCBI taxonomy): domain Eukaryota; kingdom Viridiplantae; phylum Streptophyta; class Magnoliopsida; order Poales; family Poaceae; genus Chloris; species Chloris gayana. The sequence goes on along the minus strand of JAUNZO010005050.1, from coordinate 1,756,885 downwards.
CGAAGGCTGCCATGCTGCTATCAAGGTACTGTCTCAAGAATCCTCCTTGCAGGGAATGAAGGAGTTCGAATCCGAGGTGAAAGTCTTGTCGAGGTTGAGGCACCGGAACATCGTCCAGTTGCTCGGCTGGTGCGATGGTCCCAGAGACCTCTTGCTTGTTTACGAGTTCATGTCCAACGGGAGCCTCGACAAGCATCTGTATAATAATCCTCGGAGGATACTATCTTGGTCAGACAGGTACCCAACCTTACAAAATCTCTCAATGTTTACAGTTTACTTACATGGTATGAGTCCAAACATTCAGAAACGTTTGTCCCGAATGACAGGTACGACATTGCGCTGGGTGTGGGTTCTGCCATACTGTACCTCCACACGGAGTGCGAGCAGTGTGTAGTCCACGGGGACATCAAGCCTGCAAACATCATGCTCAACTCGTCCTTTCAGCCCAAGCTCGGAGACTTCGGCTTAGCGAGGCTACTGGACCATGGAGCCGACTCACAAACCACACAAGTGGCAGGGACAATCGGGTACATGGATCCAGAGCTCGTGAGCAACCGGAGGCCGAGCGCCAAGTGCGATGTCTACAGCTTTGGCATTGTCCTCCTCGAGATTGTCTGCGGCAGGCGAATCACGTCAAAGGCAGTGCTTTCTAGCGGCGCCTCCGTGCATCTTCTGAATTGGCTCCGCGATGTATACCATCAGAACTCGATTCCTGAAGTGGTGGACCGGCGGTTGAACCGCGAGTTCGACGAGCGGCAGATGAAGCGCGTGCTCGTCACAGGCCTGTGGTGCGCGCATCCCGATCAGAGCCGGCGTCCATCGATTGCCCAAGCCATGGATGTCCTGCGACGTGAAGATGCACAGCTGCCTGAACCAGCTGGCCCAGCCGTGCGCAGTCCTGACGCTGTTCGTTCCCTGGAAGAGAGAGCTTACGGTGAATTGTCAGGAGAGGATGAGTATTCACCGGCTCAAACAGAGTATCACACTTCTCAAGTATAATCTATTTATCTGTTAGCACCGGCTAGAATTAAATGTGACAATCTGAACTCTCATGCCATGTGTGTTGCTTTCTATACTGCGTCTGCACGAGCAACGGAATTACAAAGTTTTGGCACGCTACCCCAAGTATCTATGTTCTGTTATTGCTTTGGCAAGAGGAACAAATGCTGATGCTGCAATATTTTTTGTAACGGAATTGTTTACAGACAGTGGTACAATATTTTTTGGGCTATATGTTGCTGTATTTTTATTGTAACTTAGAGGTCCATAATTAACTCTACAATAACCATTCTAATCTACTTGGGAAATATTTTAGTGTTGCATCGGTATGAACTAAAAGCATAAATCAGGAATATCTGAAAACTATAATAATAAAACCCTCGCAATAAAACATGAAAGCTGTAGATAGAAGCAGTAGAACCTGAGGAGTCCTATCCTATCTTGGGCTTCTAGCAACTGAAAGTCATTTTCAAGAAAACCAGAACATATGTGCATACTCCAGGCTAGCAAAATTGAAATTTTTATTCCTCTCGTACTGATCCTACTAATTGATAGATGCAGTGGCCATTGACTTCCTGATTGACCGCTCAGCAAGCACCACTACCACAGAACAGGGCTTTACCGACGCGTTGCTAGCGACGGGTAAGCAGAACCCGTCTGAAGTAAAGCAGTTCCGACGGGTCCGCAGAACACCGTCCCACGTAGTTGTCTGAAGGTGGCTAGCTCCGACGGTTTCGTAGAAACACGTCTGACGTAAAGCTAGTTTCGACGGTTAAGGGAAATCCGTCTGAACTGGGTCACGCTATAGCGACGGTGTTTCGTAGTTTTGACGGTTTTTGAGAAACCGTCGGTAGGCGTACCAGAGTTTGTGACGGGTTACTGAGACCCGTCGAAAGTAGGAACAGAGTTTGCGTCGGGTTTCTTGCCCCGTCTGAATATCTTGTCCCTGTAGCGTCGGCTTTCGTGCCCCGTCTGAATTGCTTGTCCCTCTTCCGACGTAGTTTTGTATACCGTCGGAACGTTGTGGTTGTCGGGACGGGGTTGTTTTGCCGTCGCTGTCCGTCCGGGGAGTCCACTCTCAGATCTCATCTCAGATTGTCCACCCGGCGGCGGCGGCGGCGCCCGCGCCCTACCTCTGCCCGGCCGCCCGTTCTGCATCTCCGCCGCCCTGCCTCTGTCCACAGGAGCTCGTTCTCCGTCACCCAGCTACCTCCTCACCGTTGTCACGGCCCCGCCCACGCCCCCTGCCCCCGCACGCCCGGGTTGCCGTTGGGGTGCCGTGCGCGCGCCACGACGCGCGCTCCGGCGAGCTCTGAAGCATCTTCGGCAAGGTGGAGGAAGCACGCCCTGCTCGTCCTTCTCTTCTCGGCCTGCCCACGCTCGGCTTCGTCGTGCCCTGCCCCCACGCGCCGCGCCCAGCTGCCTACAGCCTGCGCGCGCCACCCACGGTTGGTCCGGCGAGCTCTGAAGCATCTTCGGCAAGCTCATGTAAGCACTCCCTGCACCTTCTTCAGGATTAGTCAGTTCTTATGTGTTGTCGGACATGTTTCAGAGAATTCAGAATTGCATGTTCTTCAGAGAACTTGGAATTTTCTCCTATCGCATTTGTAATTGTAGGTGTTGAAGCTTGAACTCGAGAATGGCAGCTGTGGATGATCGTGGCTGGATGTACTTGGAGAACCGTGTTTGCAACGAGTACCTGAATGGTGTGGATGTTTTCATTGAGGCTACTGTGGAGGACATGAAGCAGACGAAGAAGAAAGTAATGTACTGCCCCTGCTCGGACTGCGAAAATAAGAAGAAGTTTTCTCATCACAGGAATTTGCATGGTCACTTAATTTTGCGTGGCTTCAAAGCAAGATACAAAATTTGGAATAAGCATGGTGAAGAAGGTTTGAACCCTGGTGAGCCACATGAGGATGGCAGTGCAGACCCCTCAAACGCTCATGAAGCCACGCATGGCGATGAAGACCGCCCCTCAAACGCTCATGAAGGAGACCAACATATTTCTGAAGATGAAATATTTCCATGGACGATGATGAGTACAATGACATGGTTGATGATATTGATCAGATGGTGCATGAGGCTGAGGCAAACAATGAGGATCAGTACACTGAGGAAGAGTTTGCAAAGTATCAAGCCCTTGTGCGAGATTCTAAGAAGCCATTGTACCCTGGCACGAGCATGACTGTTGGAATCGGTGTTGAAACTTTTGAAGCTCAAGGCAAGCCATGGTTGGTCAGACCGCAGGTTTACTGCCTTGCTGGTTCTCCTTCGGGGCATGCTTCCCAAGGAGAATGTGTTGCCAATAAGCACTTATCAAGCCAAGAAAATCATTTGTCCACTGGGACTGGAAGTGGAAAAGATTCATGCTTGAAGGGAGAACTGCATGTTGTTCCGTGGTGAGCACAAGGATCTGACCCACTGTATCTTTTGTGGCACAACACGGTACAAGCGCAGAAAAGATGGCGGCGATGATGCGTTACCTAGCAAAAGGAATGGTGCTCCTCAAAAAGTGGTCTGGTACTTTCCAATCATCCCTCGACTGAAGCGTATGTTTGCAAACAGCAAGGAGGCTGAGCTCCTCACTTGGCATGGGAGAAAAGATGGAAAAGGCCGAAAGAACGACACAAACTATCGGTCATGTAATATTTTTTTTTAATTTTACATGGTCATGTAATGAGTTCAAAACTTTCATAGTGTGGTTCATAGAGCTAGTATGTAATATGTTTGATTTTATCATGGCTGCAAATAGTAAAATGGAGAAAGAAGCATAGGAAGACATTAACCAAGAATCTGCTTGTATATTTTTTATCTTCTATTCACACTTAAGAAGACTTGGCATGAAGGGTGTTGGATTGTGGCACAGGCCGCCTAGTAGACATTGGCCTGGCACTCGAAATTCCATGTGGCATATTGTGACCTTTTTTTGGTGCATGAAAAAAGTGTATTACTAAAATCTTGTCAGAATTCTTCATGTGATGCTCCACATTAAATATTTTCTAGATAAAGGTGTATACTTTGTATTCCTTAAATTTTTTAGAATATTTATTTAATAATATGTTGCATGATCCAAACAAACCTTTTCTTTTTGTTAAAACTACAAGAGTCTGTGGTATTCATATATTGTAGTTATAAATACCACAACATCCAAAGGCGTCACAACTATGGTGCATGAATGATATATTACATAAAATTTTTATTAAAATTTACATGGCCATGTAGTGAGTTTAATATTTTCGTAGTATATTTCATCAACCACCTATGTAATATGTTGGATTTTATCATAATCGTGTGCATTAAATTGGAGATAAGAGCATTAAGATATCAAATTAAGAACATGCTCGTGCATTTGATCTTCTGTTTACACTTTAACAAGAGTAGTTAGACTTGGCACAAAGGCTGTTGTACTCCGGTAAAAACCGAAAGTTCGGGTAAAAGGAATAGCGTGTCGGCATGCCGTGAGAGTGGAGGAAGTTGTCGATATCATTGCCGTCGCAGCCCACTGCAGTAGTAAGAGCAGGGATACGGTGATAAACTAGACCATGTCGATGCAAATCTTCAATGGCAAACACTCATATATACTAATTAAGTTAGCATTAGATTGGTTATATAATTCATTTTCCGCAGACCCAGAAGGGTGCTCAACGATCGCTTGTCGGTTTCTCGCTTTCTTACTGTGGGAAGCGAAATGAGAGCACATTTACCGGAACTGCTTTAGATTAGAAAAATTTAGCTACCTGCTCTTGTTAGGTACCTTCGTCCCGCTGATTCTCAACACAATTTCACCACCACAAACATGGGCGCCCATGGCACGCGCTCCAGAGACCGTTTATTGTAACGTCGACGAGCCACAAGCTGGCAGCCTTTGCTCGTCTGCCGGGAGCAACGCTTGCAAAATGTATTCACGTGTTCATCGACGATCCAGTTCTAGCAAGAACGAAGAAAGCAAAATTGAGTAGCAGTTGACTCTGACATTCGAGGGCCATACAAGCAGCAATAGGATGCAGCTGAATATGAGTGCAAATTAATTGTGTTCCATTCATTGTGAAACAGTTTGTTACACCCTCCTTAGTTATTCTATATGGTATTAAAATTAAAATATCAAATTTTACAAAAAAGACGAGATGGCCGAGCGGTCTAAGGCGCCAGATTAAGGCTCTGGTCCGAAAGGGCGTGGGTTCAAATCCCACTCTCGTCAAATTACATTTTTCACTCTATTCGGATCCTTCTTTATTTGATACTAGTACTTTATTGTAGCTGCGTATACACAAAAAATATTTACCTTTATATTATTATAATTATAGTTTTAGTTTTAGTACAAGAAGACCTTACAGCATAGAACAGTAAGCTGAGGGATTGCTGACGATGCTACGCGACTACTCCAACATCTCCAAGTAAGAACGGCACCCGATTTTATAATTATAATTTTAGTTTTAGCACAAGAAAGACCTTGCAGAACAGAACAGTAAGCTGAGGTGATTGCTGATGATGCTACGCGACGACCATGTAAGAACGGCTGCTATGATCCTCAAACCCATACAGACCCGATTTCTCTACCCTTACTGGATTTTTAAACGACCCAAGCAATTTACATGCCGTTTCAGCGCCGGTATTCGGAAATCGAAACTGCCATTCTCCGTGATGAAAGAGTAGCAGGCGTGAGTGATAGCTGACAAAACCGTACAAGGTCTGGTTTGAGTCTAAGGGGGACAAAACCGGGTACAGATGTAGTGTAAACCATGCACTAGGTGTAATCATGCAAACTCTTTTCTAAAATGCATTTAGAAGTTTTAAAAATTTCTGAAACTGGAATGTGATTGCATAGAATAGTGGTATATATGCATACAAAATTGCAAGTACAAATACAATATGTTTTAAAAGATACAAAAATAACAAATTCGATGCAAAAGGACAAAAATATGACACTATAACAGTATCGTGATTTTGTTATTTTCGTATCTCTTAAACTACATCATATTAGACTTGAAAATTTTCATGCATATATCCTTCTATGCTATGTACTCGTATACCAAGTTTTAGAATTTTTCAAAACTTCTAAACATATTTTAAAAAGAGTTTACATGATTATTGCACCTAGTGTATGTTTTGCACTACATATTTTCTCAAAACTCGAAAGAATACAGGGTAGCCCCACTTCTCCCCGGCATGCGCACTCGCCAATTGGTCTTTGGGAGGCGGGGATTCTAGCCCACGGAATATTTGGATATATTCAAAAATCAGCTGCAAAAAATAGAATAAAAAAACTGCTCTATAAATTCATTGAAATCTGAAAATGCTCAGAAAAAAACATCAAAAATAAAAAAAAATAGAAATTTTTACGTTAATTATTTGTCATTGGATCCGTAAAGCACACTACAATCTCACCATTTGATATCAGTACATATATCAGTTTTACATGCAAATAAACAAAGAGACTCTGTCACAAACTCTACTCCTATAGTCCTATACAACATAATATATGTTACTGTTATCATGGAACCAAAATATGCCTAAAACAAACCATAAATAACCAAAAAAATGTTCAGAATAAATTAATATATAACATCAATTGGATCCTCTTTCCATTATGAAAATGATTTAGAGCATCATTGTAATACCTCATTCCGGGGTATACCATGTTTTCATACCAATCCCTGTATCAATAGTTGGTACACGTATACATATAGTAGAAAGTTCATATAACAACCTTTTATTTAGCCCTCACATGGAGTCATACAAGTCTTAATATTACAAGCCAGAGAGGTGGACATGCCATCCTCGAATGAAAGATACAATAATAAAAGCTTCAGAGAAATCTACGGACAACTCGAGCAAAAAACGCGACCTACTCATCGGCTTCATAGAGTTCTTCATCTACTTCTGAATAAATGAGGAAAGAGTGAGTACTTAAGGTACTCAACAAGTCCTACACTACACAAGGGGATAATATACACGCATTTGGGATAACTGGACAAGGATGGGGGTCATGGTTTAGAGTTGTGTGAAAAGCGCGGATGCAGGAGTTCACTAGGGAAGCAATAAAGTTTTGAGTAGAGAAAACAGTTTTGTTGCTTTTAGTAGGTTAGCCCTGGAGGAGATATCCATTGATCCTACGAGTTCCCATATTTTAAGTTGAGCCTTCTGACCGGTGGTCGTAACAGCTCGGGTACCACGATACCCACTCACGTGCCAAGGATTATATTTAGGTGGCTAATTAAAGCGAGCCCAAGGTTTGGTGTGCTAATACCATGACAATGGCCGTACGAATGAATTAAATACTCTGCAAAGGTTGTACACTTTACCCACAAGCTATGCACCCTTTGTCAGTAGGTGCATAACGCCAAGTGCCTCACCTAGACAGGCCTACAAGCCCACGACGGATTCCAGGGGTTCAATGACTATGACACACATGTCATATCACCATCACCAATTTCCGAGTACCGGACTTCATAGAGATCATGAACCAACCCATGGCCTCCATATCTACTACTTCTGTGGAACTTACTAGGTGCGTTACCTAGGGTCCTGCATCGGGAGACAATCTAAGATTTCCTGACAACTGCAAACTGCGGCCAAGAATGAAAGAGCTAGGAGCCAATCTAAGATTTCCTGACGAGCTTGTTGGGAAAATCTGTTGGTATGTAGAATGACATCCTCTCAGAAAAGGTGCCAACAGGCTCCAAAGGTTGGGTTTACTCGTTCCGGCAGTGGCTGCTGAAGGGCATTCGAAGAATAAGTGACATCTTGTTTCCTCCACATGGAAATTTGGTTCCACATGGAAATTCCTTCTTCTTAACATGTTCTTGGTATTCAGACTGTCCACCACCAAGAGCCAAGCAAAGATTTTAATTTTCGGAGTACATTTGGTCTTCCAGCAGATCCACGTATTGGACAGTCCTGGTCTCGAAAAGTATAGTCATAATATGTTAGATGAATCTAATGAGCTTAATTAATCTATGTTTTGTTAAAGTGATGCTACAGTTACCGTCTTCTAATGACGACTTAATTAACTTCATTATATTCGTCTCGTGAGAATTAGTCTACGGGTCTGTAATTTATTTTATAATTAAACTTTATTTAGTGCTCATAAATAATAAGATTCTTTTTGATGTGACAGCTATAAAGTTTAGAGCCCAGGAAACGAACACACCCTTAGAATATCTTCCACCAAAATGAACCCATTTCCCTGGCTGCATGTGGAACCCTGTTTTGATAGTATCTGCTCCATATGAGATTGACCCAAGGTACATCTTTCTTATAGTAGAAATTGTGAGCGGAGTTTTCTGGTCCAAAATAATGACCATTATTTTTTTCACAACAAATGACCATTAGTTGGATCCAACGGTGTAGATGTAATTTCAGAAATTAACAACTAATGACCATTATTAAGGTAATATTGTCCAAGTAATAGTTTATAATACAAAAATTCATCATAACTAATAAGGTAGTCATTTTTTATATGAATTTAATATAAAATATTTATTATAAATCTAATTAATCATCATCATTATTATTGTAGATAATTTTTAGTCTATTTAACACAAATTTGTATGACTAAAAATATTTAATTTTAAGTGCAATTACTAAACTACCCTTCAATTAATGACCATTAATTGAGGAAAAATAATGGTCATTATTTTGGACCAAAAAACTCCTAAATTGTGAAGGTGCTTGAGTAGCAAAGCAGTGTTATGAGTTCTCAAGTTTTTTATACCAAGTCCACCTTTTCCTTTGATTTTGTGACAGCAGGCCAAGCAGCAAGGTTGCCTCCCTTCCTATTTATGTCATTTCCACTCCATAGGCAGTCTTTCATGGCTCTGTAAATTATCTCTATTGATTCTTGTGGAATTTTTATGATACACAACCATTGGAGCACAGTCATGCCATTAGAAATTAAATTCCATTTTGAAAAGCCTAGTCCCTCCTACTCGATCTAACAAGATCTTCTGCCGAGAGATGACATCACTACATTGTGGAAGTTGGTCTAGCAATCCAGTTTAAGGTTTGGACATATGAGGCATGTTTTTTAAAGCAACTTATCTCATTACTATGTTACAAATGAAGTCATTGCTTTTGACATGCCATTATGGTGTTCTCTTAAATTTTTTTAGAAAAAAAGGCTAACTATAAAATCAAATATTCAACTCATGATTTTTTTTTATCAAAATCAGGAGGCCAAAACAATTCGACTCACAACAGAACACCAACATCAGTGGACTAATGTCAAGATAGATTGTGAGGCCCATGGTCGGATGGGCTTCGTGTTGCCTACTCCCATCTCCCATCGTGTGGCCTTCTCCCATCTCCCACTGTGGTAGCCATATGAAGCATCAAAATATCACAAGAGTCTAATTTATATAGCTACTAGTGACTTAAAGAGTGTAGTACTCTCTGCTTATAAACTTTTACCTGAAGTGAGGATGAAAGCACATGTAATTGCGTTACTCCGGCATACAGGTGGTACACTGAACATGTGAGTGGCCATAAGTTGTATTTGAGCCTGATATCTTACACAAATTCTTGAAATTAATTTCTTAGGTTTCTTGTGGTGTGGTGGTTGGTGGTGGTGCCACCAAAACAGAATTCGAGTCTCAACTAATATAACATGGCTTCTTTTTGTGGCAAGCGTTGTGGTTGTTGAAAACGAGACGTTTGCGACGACTTCTTCAGTACTCCGATCCTGAGGATACGCCGGCTAGTAACTCCAATATATTTAGATGAACACATTGTAAATGAGTGCATTTAGCAGGTGAGTATGCTTGCGTGTGTGAGAGATTATGCCATTGGTGTAGTTAAGTTGGACATCGTGATCTTCGCGATTGGATCCACCTGCCACGATGATCAAGTCAACTCAACGATCTACAAAACTGACAACCAAATGTTTATTAGCTGTTCTGTCGTTCTCTATAGGAATGTCTTGTTATGTTTCTCCTAGAGTATCCTTTTCGTTAGGCTTAATTACAAAAACCACCCAATATCTCACCTTGGGTTTGAGATTCCCACCCATAACTCTTTTTATTGCAAATCCACACCCACCCATCATCTTTTGTTACAAAAACCACCCCAGTATGCACATGCTTAATCAATTTCATATGTTTTGTCGGGTATAAATCAAAATAAATATATAAGTTAACTAAGTTTAACACTTTTTAAGTTTTTTGATCATTGTTTTATTAAAATTTATTTTAAAACATTTATAATCATCTTATTTTCATTAATAAATGTTTTCAGATCTCATAGGAACACCGACTAACCTCTAATTTATTTCTTTTTTTTCAAATTCTATCATAATATGAAAATATTATATTTTAAAAATATTATAAGATTGATACAGACACCATCAACCATTTCAAATGGGTGAAACTCGGTTGTATCAATTAAACATGTGTGAATTGGGATTGTTTTTGCAACAAAATCTAGTGGGTGGGTGGGTGTTTGCAACAAAATAGCTTATGGGTGGGAATCTCAAACTCTGAATGATTTATGGGGTGGTTTTTGCAATTATCCCTTTTCATTATAAAATATATAGAAGGGTGCATAATACGCTCCAGCCCGTCCTCATTCAGTAGTATATCACGCTAGTAGGCTAATGATAATTTTCTGAACATTCAGAACACTCGGACAGAGAAAGCAATGGTGGGCCGAAGAAGCTCCTCGGGCACAAAGCTGTTGTTGCTCGCCATCATGTTCCTTGGGAGCCGTCTATGGTCGGTTTGCTCCCTGCCCCTATTCGAGGAACGCGTCGTCACCCATCTCCCTGGATTCGAGGGACCTCTCCCGTTCAGCCTCCGGACAGGGTATGTACAGGCCCGTGCTGCCGGTTTGTCCATTAATTCCCACGGTATAGCTCTTGCTGAACGGCCGGCCGGATGGAGGCAGGTACGTGGAGGTGGACGAGGCCAATGGTGTTCGCCTCTTCTACTACTTCACCCTCTCTGAGCGTTCCCCTGCAGACGACCCTGTCATGCTCTGGCTCAGTGGCGGTCCTGGATGCTCTTCGTTTGCCGGCCTTGTCTATCAGATCGGTATGTAATGTAATGTTCATCTACTACTGGAATTGATGGATCATCTACTGCCCAAACTAAAAAGAATTGCAGGCCCTCTGGGCTTCGACCTTCACCGTAGCAGCATGGACGACGGCGGCCTGCCTAAGCTGGTGTACAGGCCAGAATCATGGACCAAGGTTAATATATGATATTTCAACCCATAGCCTATGCCTTCCATTCCATGTCTGAATATGCTCTCATTAGATTGGACCAGTCCTTTCTTATTACCAACCAGTTTCTTTTTTGAGGAAACACCAACCAGTTTCTCAATGATATAGGTTAGCAATGTCATTTTTCTGGATTCTCCTGTTGGCGCTGGATTTTCGTACTCTGTTTCAAAGGAAGGATATGAATCAAGTGACACTAAAGCTGTCGACCAAATCCTCATCTTTCTCAAGAAGGTCATCACCAACCCTTCCCTTCTCTATTCAAGTCCATCTCTTGCTGCTACTAATATGGAATAATATGTTCATTCTACTATCGCAGACAATCAACTTAACACATTTTAGTAGCCCTGAATAATATGTTCATTTTACCACCAAAAAAATTACTTTTACAGAATCAAAGAAGACAACACCGAAAAACTGGCTAGAATTTGGCTTGTGGATTATTTGCAGCATTTAAGCAATTGTACAGCATTTAACTACAAAAAGTGTGGAAGAAGAGAAAAACTCTATAGCTTTGTTTCTAACAAATCTTATATGTCTAATATAATCCTACAAGATCTGAAATTAGTATAACTTGTGTAAAGAGAAACAAGAACCTTAACTGAGAATGAATTGACTAGGTCTGAATAGTTATGCTAGTAAGTCGAAGGGCCTCCCTAATTCCCGCGCGCCCTAGGGACCAAATTGGTGCACTTATTTGTATTTCCTCCTTTTCTCTTTTCACAGCCTGCCTGCCTGCATGGTACTCTCTCTATTCTTATATATAAGCATTTCAGGGATTCAAATTTTGTTCCACCGTATAAGCATTCATACAAATAAGATAAAATTTGATAGGTTGGTGGGTGGGTGGAGAATTCATGAGGTAGTTTAAAATGAGAGGTATATATGTCTTCTCGACTCTTGACTATTTTAGTCTCCGGATTCTAGAAATGCTTATAAGTAGGAATGGAGCTAGTAGGTCTCACCTTCTTTCCTCTTTTCACATGACCCACCGTTAAATTTTAATTTAAAGTTTAAAAATGAAGTTTCAAGCAAAGTTTGAATGTAAGTTATTTGAAAACAAGTTTGAATGGAAGTTTTTTAAAAAAGTTTGAATTAAAGTTTTTCCAAAAAAGTTTGAATGAAAGTTTGTAAACAAAGTTTGAACAAAAATATTCGTAAAACTTTCAAAAAATCTCAAGAGTTGAATCAAAAAGAAAAGGAGCAAAAAGAGATAGAGAGAGAGAGAGAGAGAAAAAGATTGGCTCCTGGGAGATAAAAGTACTGGGCCCCTCATATTGTAAAAGCAGCAAATTTAATCAATCTCAAGCGCTCATTTTGTAGTGTCTGGGGCTGAGATTGCTGCTTGGCCCAGAAAGATTTGGTCAGGTCTCCAACCAAACAGGCCCTAATTACACGTTAGCTGAGTGCGTTGGTGCGCACGAAGTCAGCCGAACACATGACCTTGAATCAGAATTTTCGTAATTGAGCCGTAATATTATCCGGATGGTTAAGAGAATGGATAACTTGCTCAGTGAATTTGATTTCAACCTAATGGGGAAATGCTTGTATAGGATATGAGCAAACATTCTAATTCTTTTTTGTTTTGTGTTGACGCCTTCCATCTCTCTAATTTTTTCAGTGGTTTCGTGGGCATCCAGAATTCTTGCCAAATCCACTTTACATTGGTGGTGACTCATACTCTGGTATGATTGTGCCTGCTGTCACATCTGAACTTGCCAAGGGTAACTTCAACATTGACTTTATGTTCCTCATATTTTCTTTGGTAGCAAAGGGTTAAGGTGTATACATTTGATGGCACTATCGCTCCTTTTCCTTTTCCAGATAAAAACATTGGAAGTGAACAAGCTCTTAATCTAAAGGTAGGAGAATTTGAATATTAGCCCTAACAATCATATAAAGGATATTTTGAATTTCATAGAGGTTATCCTAACTTTTTGTTGGAGGCAGATACCCTCTCTTAATTTTGGACATGTTGTGTGCAGGGCTACCTCGTTGGCAATCCATTCACAGATGCCACCAACAGTGACGTGCCATCGAGAATTCCATTTGCTCATAGAATGGGTCTCATATCTGATGGAATCTATGATGTAAGACAGCAAATTTTGAATAGCACTAACCAGTAGTGTAGTGCTTAGATACTATGTTTGCAGACTACATGTTTGGCATGTGCTGATATATTTTTAAATAGGTGATTATAAAATGACAATTTGAATTACATGATTTAGTAGTGCCGTATCTCGTCATTTCCAGGAGTACAAGAAGAGCTGTGGCACGGAGGACATCAACTCCCGAAGTGTTCGTTGTAAACACAGCCTTATTGCCATAAATGAGGCATGTGCGCCATATTTTTTTTACTATATATTTTCTAAAAAAATAGATGCTTCTACTGCCGAGGGATTAACAAATGGCTTATTTTTTCTGTGAAGTGCGTCAAGGACATATACAAACTTCACATTCTGGAGCCTAATAAATGCGGTTCTGCAAGGCCTGATGACCTAAATAACTTACCCGACCTCAAGCTGAATTCAAAAGTTTCCGAAATGCGACAACCCCATACCGTTGAAAGCCTGCAGTTGTCTGAAATTTCTACAAAATGCAGAGTACGTACCTAGAAGACATTTTGCTTTCAGCAGCATTATTCATTTCATTTGCCTAACACGGATATGTTACCTCATTATCTTATATTTTGTATTAATCATATTGCTGGCAGACAGTAGAATATAAATTGGCAAGATTATGGGCAAATGACGCTGCAGTAAGAAACGCTATTGGTATTCATAAGGTACGACAACCTGAATTTGATGCAGCAGTGCATATTTTCTTGAATTTGAATTTTATTCATGTCATAAACTCACAAGCAATTTTTCCGTACACTATTGGTATGGTTGTTTAGGATGCACCACGTGCTCTTTTGTACTTCAATAAAAATCTACTCCTAAAAACGCATAGTCCAATACATGTGATTATACTTTGTAGACATGAGTTGGTTGCTAAGCTATATTGTATTGTTACACTCCACTATGATGTAGGGAACTGTTGCTTCATGGTTAAGGTGCAACCTTGAAATACCATATTCTAAAGATATTGCAAGTTCTGTGAAGTATCACCTGGATGTGACCAGCAAAGGGTACAGAAGCCTAGTTTACAGTGGCGATCACGATATGGTTGTACCTTACATTGGCACACAATACTGGATTAGTTATCTAAACTTCTCTATCGTGGATAACTGGAGACCATGGTACGTTGAAGGAGAAGTTGCAGGGTAAGATTGATTCCATGTTAGTAAGAAGAGTATGACAACCATCAAACCAAGCTGTATTCTTTACCAGTTATACTACAGTATCTCTTCAGCATATCGAACATATGTTTCAATGGGAATCAATTAAGTTGTACAACAGCCAAGGCCTGACCGGAGATAGTGTTGTATGCAGGTATACGACAGCTTACTCTAATAACCTCACATATGCCACGGTGAAGGTTAGATTAATTGGCATGCCCCTTTATTACAATTGTAACTTAGCGTGCATTCTTGGTATACTATATCAAAAATAAACATTATCGTTATAATCTACATGATGTTTGACCAAGAAAACCTAATCTTGATATATAAAAAGAATAGAAGCCAACTTGATATAAGTTCAAGGTGGAAATCAACTGTCTGATTACAGTATCTTCTTCAGGGTGCTGGACATACGGCTCCAGAGTATGTGCCAACGCAATGTCTTGGTATGCTCACAAGATGGCTCGCTGGAGAACCCCTTTGAATGTTGCCTCTACCAATAGGCATATAGCACCACACATCCTGAAGGAGGAGTTTTTGGTCCAAAATATCTGCCAGTAGTTTTAAGGTTATTTTTGTAATTGCACTTTTAATTAAAGGATTTATTATTTTTCATAAAATGAAGTTTTGGGAGATGAATCATAACCTTAATGCAAAAATAATATTGAACACATTAATTAACATTAGAGATTAGCTGGATTGCTAATTTTGGTTTTTATTATGATTAAAAATAAAAATTAATCATTAAAACTTTATCACTTTGATGATATTACCCTCAATATGGTAAATTAAAGTACTGGTTAGTAGTTGTTGATTAATTTTCGATATCAAATCTATACTCGTTGGATCTTGCCGTAGTTTTGAAGAATATCGGCCAAGTATATTTTGGACCCAAAAACTCCTCTATCGAAGACTCGTTTGCCACCTTGGTGAATTATTTATAGTTTTTTTTACACTTTTTACTTCATGGAACTAAACATGTGATCTCTAATGATGCAAGTCGTTGGTGCCTAGAACTCGTAATATCTCTATATCTCTAAAACGTGTGGGTTTTCTCGCAAAACAGCCAGGCCACGTCACTCCAAATACTACCTACCGTCGGATCCGTCCTCGTAAGGAATATCAAACGTTGGATACACACAAACGCACTTACATCTAGACCCTTCATGAAAGAGCAAACAAATTTCCGGTCCTCCCACCACTTCTCTCGCATCTTTGCACCTAGATCCTTCTAGAACTATATTTTTGTTACACATCCTTCCACCATCTATAATCTTACTTCGGATCCTCAGCTAAAGTAAATATTCATTTCTAAACTTTCCAGCATGAAAACAAATAAATTACCCCTCTAAGTTATAAAACAACTATCACATATGTGTAAAATTATAATAACCACATGCAGGTATATATTTTAGTATCTCACATCAAAATGAATAGGAAATATTTGTAACTTCCAAAAGGTTTAATTTTAAAGTGTTGCATTAAATGAGTTGATCCACTCATGTTATCAGCAGCAAGTAATATGAGATTTACAAAGCTAAGATCACAAAACACTTTTTTTATTTCATTGTGGGGCCACATATGGTATATTTTTTTATGTTGTAATGGATTTGATCCGTTCACTATTATTTTTTGTGAATCCTTATTTGTAACCAAGCTATATCCTCTTAGTCAACATATTGACAATGGTTACCAAAAAGTTTTCATATTATTGTTTTATTAGTACCTATAAAGACAACTGTTTTTTTAGTTATGTTAAATATAGTGTCGATGATATTGCGAGTGAACAAAATAAGGACAAACTATATATCAAGGTCATGTCCATTTATAGAATTCTATTGTACTAACTATATATAAAAACAATGATTGTATAATAAGGAAAAAACATTTAAACTTTCTCAAATACACCAAATTAGGATCACATCATGTATAAATAAAAATAACAATTTTGCATGGCAAAATAATTACAATTAACAACTTAATAGATCCTACATTAACCTATGTACCAAAAAGGTATAAATAGAGTTAAAACCCAGGGTCATGCTACCAAAGAATTATAAAACAAAGATCATGCCACAAAATTAAAAAGAAGCGCGGCAAATTGCCGCGCCTTGCTTCTAGTTTAATGTCGAAACTTGGACTATTTTAGAATGTCTGATTATTTACTGTATTTTAATATCTTTTTTCAATTAAGTGTTGGTCGTTTATATGCACCAACTTATATACCTCAAGAGAACGGTGTACATTAGAGCTTTTTCCCTTAGAGTATTCCAAGATTTACATTGAACCGCGATTATCAGCAACAGTAACCATGTTTAGGGTTTACTATTTCATCTAAGAAATCAATCCTAGCATAAAGCACATATTGCACATACAAGAGAGCATGAAAAAGAAGAATTGGGTTTCAGTCAATCGGCACACGAAGTTGTTGACCGGCATGAAGGCTTTGAATCTCGGCGAGCTCAAAGAAGGCTTTTATCTCGGAAGGTTCAAAAATGCTTTTATCTCGAAAAGCTTAAAGAAAACTTCTTAGGAGCATACACATAAATCAAATATAAACACCTAGAGTTAACATGTATGCATCTAGTGTCGGAGAAAGGATGTGTTGATCGGTGTCGATCGGCATCAAGGCAGTATTTGTTAACATCTTTAATCCTAGCTTACTTGGTACTTCAAACAATTGGTGAACATCGAAGATAGTAAAAGAATTAATGCACGCCTTCCGGATGGGTCTCTACGATTTATCCCTTCCACGACCGGACGACTAATCGGATCGCACCTCTTACCTACTTAACTATCTAAACATGCATGTCTAGCCTTGTCACGACTAAACTACACATCTGTCATCATTAAGGAATTATGGTTCATACAAGATCAGGATAACTAACCTAATCACCACAATTAAGGTAACATCTGAATACTTAGTCATGTACTAAGAAATTGGAATAATCATATGTAAGACCACTTAATTTAGATGAACACAAACTACAACCAAGGAGAGAATTAAGACAGATAACAGGGATGTTGATAAACTGTATGGTTATTCGTCATCGCTGGGAAGTGTCGATCGGCACGAAGGTCGCGCCAATCGACACCACCTTCATGCATCGTTGACGACACCTAAGGTACATGACTCTACTTCTCTAATCTCTCGGTTTCATGCAACCACACAAGTGCAACTACCCGACTAGACTACATCTCTCGATACGATGGTTGTTCCACTCCAGTGGACTCCCGACGATGTGCAACGGCACCTAAGCTGGTCCAACGCCACCCCCCCCCCACCCTGTCCGGGCGTCCTCTTGTGGTTATGTAGCCCTATACATGTCCTTCTTTGTCTTGGCCACAGAGTTAGCTCTTAGATATTGAATCCAAGTCAGTTTCGTATCTTCCATAATAACCACCGACTTCCATAAATCATAAGTCCCGCTTCTACATTCCATTCAATGTAAACTCGGACTCGTCTCGTAGCACTCCAAAGGATAGACACCTCTCTAGAAAATCTTCATTAATTGAATTCACAATGTTTCCTGAATTGGGATGCCAAAATATGTCCCGATTCGGACTCCTCTACGCAGGTCACCTTATGGGGCTCATATCTTATAGCACTAGAATGACACTATATGTGGAAATCGTCAACATTAGAGGTAAAACACATGATTATGATGATAATATAGTACAAAGTTGGTGAATTTATACATGTAAAATATGTACTTAGAAACTACCAACGATAAGTTAGATCAGTTGTTGCGGACTATTTGCTGCCTAACTGCCTAATTATGCTACATGATCCATCTAAAACAGACAATTGGGCCATATGAAGGCCAGGTGCAATACAGCTAAAAAGCGTAAAGGAATTGGGCCAGTGAAGGCTAGAGTGTGTTGCCATGATGAACGTCGTGGAAGAATATTGGCCACTAAGAGCATCTCCAACGGTTCCCTAAATGAAGTTGCTAAACTAAAATTTAGGATGTCATCAACAAAAACCATCATCCAACTGTTTGCTAAGTCAAGTTTCTAAATTTACTACTCTCTCTGTTTCAAATTATAAGACGTTTTTGACTTTTAGAGATTATGTTTGACCGCTCGTCTTATTCAAAAATTTTATGTAAATATACAAATAAATAAGTCATTTACAAAATATCTTTAATGATAAAGCAAATCATAATCAAATTAATAACATTTGCACAAATTTTTTGAATAAGACGAACGTTCAAACGTGAAGTCCGAAAGTCAAAAACGTCTTATAATTTGAAACATAGGGAGTAACTCCCAACATAGACCCTCCTGGTGACTACATTTGGAGACCTCGGTACAGCTCCCGAAATAATATTGGCGCCACCTGCTGCACGGACAAAATACTTTTCCGGATCCCGATGCATCCATTTTCTTCACACAGCGCGAGCCCCCGAACTCGCGGCCACTATATCACCTATTTGTTGCTCCTTCAGGCCCTCAGCTCGCCACTGCCCGATGTCCTTGCCACGACCTGAACTTGCTGCTCGCCGCCACCTCAGCTAGCCATGGCCGTAACTTGCCACATACGCCACCCGCAAGGGTCACAAGCGCTCGCTGGGCTCGAGCGTCCCGCGACCTAAACTCGGCAGTTACCGCAACCCGTAGAGCTCACAATCGTAGCAGATTATACTATAATTAAACAGATGCCTAATGAAACCCTACCCACGCAGCAAACGGTGCCTCACATGGGTGAACGTCAACTCCTAGCTGCCACCCTCCAAGGGGCCACACTGTTGCTAGGCATTCTAGACATACGCTTCATCAGAGAGACAACCACCCCCTACCACACACTCGAGGCTTACAACCTCTCCATGGAGCTCCACTCGACTAATTGCCGAGCTTAGGCCATTTGGCACAACTCCCTTCCGCCCAAGTGTAAACACTTTCTTTGGCTCATCCACAGGCACCATCTACCGACTCGGGAGCTTCTGCACTGAAGCCACATGATTGATTCGAATACCTGCCCATGCTGCCCCGAGGCCCATACCCAGGCCCACCTCCTCCTCCACCGCGACCACGCCCGACATGTTTGGTCTCTTCTCAGTGCATATGATGTGGTCAACTCGACCTCTCGTGGCCAACATCTGGTATGTGACAAGCCTTTGCAGCTCCTCCACATCAGCAACGCGCTTTATTGCGCTGGCATCCACCCTTTGGAATATCTGGAAGAGTATAAACAATTTAGTTTTCAGAGGAGAAACCCTTCCCCCTGCTGTTGTAACCTAGGAAGTGGCGAATGATGTTTTCTTGTGGGTAGAGCAAGAAATCCCCTTTGTAAGTCAGGGATCCGTGCGTGGGGTAATCGCATGAGTGGCGCCCCCATTACCAGTACCCCGCAGCTTGACTAACACCCTTTTTGCATCAATAAAAAAAATATTCGCAATTTGGACTCAAAGTTAATGGATCAAATTTATGCAAAATCATGAATTAAGTCCAATTATTCTGAAACAATGCCTAGACCTTTTAATAGCCGGCAAAACCATATAAGATGGAATCATGGATCATGGTCTAGGAGACCAGGACCAGGTGGATTGACATCCTCTACCTTCAAAGGCACGCGCCTTTGTCACCGACATGTGAGCCATACCATGCTCAGGGCGCCCGCATGTCGCTGAGTGAAGGCACATGCCTTTGAAGGCAGAGATCTCCATCCGGACCAGGTCTCAAACAATCCTAGATAGAAGGGGAATCATTTGGGACGATCCTATTTGACGCCAAATTCGATCAATTGGTAAAACTGACTTTGAGAGGATATTACGTCACTATTCACTGTTGCTTCCAATGGTTGGCCCAATAATAATAGACTTCATGTCAGTTAATTTAATTTTGTGGTTAGTTGTACCTTGCGTGTGGGGTTGTCGTTGTTGGTTTTGGTTTTCTCTTGTAATAGGGAACTTATTTTTTGTTGTTGCGTTTTGGTTTGGAACTCTTGGCGGCTATATGTATCGATCGAAGGCTGGAATATTTATATATATATTCCCTATTCTAAAAAAAAATCACTTTGTGAGGTAGAATGAACTTAACTGTTTTGTATTTTCACTGTAGTTATTATTTTATTAAAAAAGTTTGTAGTTATCCCTAAACAATTTTCAAAAAGGAAAAAGTCCATTTTACTCTTTCGAACAATTCACTTTGTTTAAATTACACCTCGAACAAAATCTTGGCTCATTTTACTCCCTTAAACTATTTAAGTTAGTACAATTTACTCCCTTATGCAATTTCTCTGTTATATTTCTCTTTGTACGAGCTAAGTTTAGTGCTCAAATTTTGCACAACGATAGTTTTCATTGAACCTTATGTTAAAAAAATATAATATACATTTTAAACATATATTTTATAGTTTAATAGCATCAAACATGTCTAGAATTGTATACAAAATATTTAAGAAAAATATAGAATATTTTCATTTATATAGAGAATGGTACCATCTATCATCATGCAAAATTTGAGCTTCAAAAAATTTGAGCTTCAAATTCAAAGCGTACAAAGACAAATAAAAAAGAGAAATTACATAAGGGAGTAAATTGAGCCAACTTAAATTGTTTGAGGTTGTAACGTGAGCTAAAATTTTGTTCATGGTGTAATTTCGACAAAGTGAATTGTTCGGGGAGTAAAATAGATTTTTTTTCCTTTCAGAAGTTATTCCTAGATCCTAGCACTTGAGTACTCTTAATTCAATAACTCTAGCGGATTTGAGTTTTCAGAGCTTCTTGTTGAACATTATTGAAGAAAATTCTCGGGCTCAAGCATTGTCGGATAGGCCATCATCTACAAGGGTCAAACAGCACATGAGCCTTTTGAAAGTAACTGCCCAAATCTTGGTGTAAAGAAAAGTGGCCGGCTCTACGTTGTTCTTGTGCTTTGTGAAAAATTTGTCCAGATACCCTATATATTTGAAAGATAACATAGTTTCCCTGATTATTTTTGGTTCAATGAGATGTGCTGTTATGCTTAGTTATTTATAATTCCTGAAGATTTACTTACTTCATGACGTTCTTCTGTTGGATTGCGAGCACGGATCTTGGGCCTGATAATAATTTTGCGCTACAGGCTAAAATAACACAACCAAATTAACATTGAGGAACATAATCTGCGGTTTTGTAAATTAGAAACTATTTGCACGTATGATACTATCTGAACAATAAGCAAACTTGATTGAATATCGTAGTTTGATCAGAGATTGAATTTCTACAGCGTATATCGTGCAATGAACAAATTCTCGTCAGGAAAGATAGAACAGAAAATCAGAAAAGAAAAGAAGAGTACAGGTTCGCGCACAATGAACATATGCCAACATAGTAATAATAATTTTAAATAATCATTGAATTCACAATGAACTTGATGAAGAACTAGTCTTGTTAGCAAACTCCCGTTCAGTTAGGAATTAGGATGAACACGAGTTCCATTGATACATAATATATGGATGATGTACAGAGAGTTGAGCTAGATGGAAGCGTGCTGGTTCTCTACAGTCTAGGAAGAGTACATCCTGACTACTGGTTCAGGTTCTCCACGATGAGGTCTCGCAGCGCGCGGCTGGATGTGGATACATCGCGGCCAGTGAGGAAGGGGTGCCTGAGCAGGTGCGGCACCCTGGCACGCTTTGTGGGGTCCTTGTGCAGGCACACGGAGACGAAGTGGCGCAGCTCCGGCGACGCGTCCATGTACTCCGGCACGGACGGCGGGTCCCGGTCGCAGATCACCTCCTTCCAGTCGTGCGCCTTGGGCTTCTCCGCGTCGGGCCTGACGGGCGGGCGGCCCAGGAACAGCTCCAGCACGGTGAAGCCGAGGCCCCACACGTCGGCGGCCATGGCCCCGCGCGCGTCGGCGTGGGGGTCGAGCTCGAACCGCTCGGGGCTCAGGTACATGGTCGTGCCCTTGCAAGTTGGCACCGTCAGGCTCTCGCCGGCGCGGCCGTACACGACCCGGGACGCGTTGAAGTCGGCGATATTGACGTCGCCTTGACCGTTGCAAAGGAAGTTCTCGGAGCACGGCGTGCAGGGAGCCGGCGTCCATGAGCTCGAGCACGCTCATCAGGCACCCGAGGCTGCCGTCGCCGTCCCCGAGGAAGACGGCGTGGCAGCGCACGACGTAGGGCGACGGGGACCAGGCGGCGCGGCGGAACACCTGGGCCTCCTCCTCGTCCGCGTGGCAGCGCACGACGTATTGCTCCGTTTCTTCACTTGAGCTGCTGCCTCTTTGTTGTCGATGCAAGAAACGGAGCAATGCAACAACTGGTAAAGGGCTGGCGATTTACAGGGCGATAAGGCTCGTGGCCGACTCGGAAACAGCTGCTTTGCCTCTAGGCTCTAGTAGGCGTGCGGGTGATGAAAGAAACAGAGCAATGGCAACAAGCGGGTAGCACGCGAGGGCTAACGATTTATAGCGCGACAAGGCTCGTGGTCGTGGCCCTCAACAACAACGCTCGAAGCGGAGACCACGGTCAAAGGAAAGTCAAGACGCGGTCGGACTCCGACGACGCAACAACGGCAGACAACGCGGAACAGGTCCATGGAAGGAACCAGTACTGGCCCATGATCTGCTGATGCACCGGGGCGTGGCCCGATCTCTTTACTGGCCCATTCGCTAATAGGCCAATTTCGATCCTTTGCCGGCCCGGCCCTTATCAGTATGCGTGTATCACCTGCAGGGCCGCGTCGGACGAATTGAATCGAATCGTTTCACGGCCTCTTCTTCTCGAAGCCTCAGGACACTGAAGCGAAGCAACCTCGCCGCGGGCTAGTCGAATGGCCGGCGACGACGACGAGCTCCTCTCCGGCCCCATCCTTCCGCCGCGTCTGGAGGATGCCGGGCTGGAGGACTGCGCGCTCCCGCCGGATTCCATAGCGGAGGCCTTCTCCCTCGCCGCCGCGGCCGTCTCCTCCCGCCTCGCCCGCTTCCCGCTCTCCGACTCCGACGACGAGGAGGACGAGGGGGACCGGCCCCCAGGCGGATGCGTGGAGGATGCGGGGCCTGCCCGCGGGGTCGTCCCCGACGTCCTCGTTGGCGTCAGTGGCGGGGACGGGGGCGCCGACGAGGTCGTGGTCGTCGGCGGCGATAAGCTGGTGACCGGTTGGCGAGGGGAAGAGGAGGATAGGGTCGTGGTGGTTGGGGAAGGGCGCGGGGAGACGAAGCTTGGGAAGGAGGGGGCTGCGTCGAGGGCGTCGGAGAAGGGATTGTTGAACCGGGACGCGCAAAGGGAAATGAAGAGGAAGACGGCGACGAGGAGACAGTGGTGGCTGCGGAGAAGGCGATCCTGGTGCCGGATTTCGCCTGAGCTCCACTGGTAACTACTGAATCCTAGTACATTGCCGTAGATTGGAGCAAGATGCGACCTTCTCTTTCAGCTAGGGTGAGATCATTGATCCATTCCTGTTTCTGGTTTGTTTGACTGTACTTCAGTGTTTGCTTTCAACATCTGGCGTAAAGAGCATTAGAAGCTTGGTGCCTTACTGCTTATTGCCATTGTTCTCCTGCTGGATCCATCATCCATGTAAAAGTATTATTGTTGGTTGAAGTTCTGTGACTGCAGACTGATAGTGACTGACTGCATGCTGGTTATGAGTTGGTGATTGAATTAAAAAAAAAGGTAAGATGCCATAGGATACGACAGCATGTCTTGAAAAGAAACTCAGCCGAAGGAACTTTCTTATGGACAAAAAGAGCAGTCAAAACCTACTCCCAGTTGAATGGTTAAGATCATTGGCAGTGTGGCTTGCTGATTCGTCTTTTGGATCATAGGTGATCAATATATATGGCTTTCATATGCAACTGAAGATGATGCAGAATTCCAGATTAACTGGTAGAATATATCGAAGGATTTTTGCATAGTAACTAGGATGATTAGTCGTTCCTTCATGCGAGGTTAATACATAAAACTTAGAGCTTATAGAACTTACATGACTGGTTCATGTTTCAGACTGCCTTGTCAAATTAAAATATGGAGTTACACAGGAGCTTCCTGTGGTGTTCTAAGCCTAAATTAGTACAAAGATTAACCTATGTTTTGCAACCCTGCTGGTCAGTGGGGGATCTAGGACTAAGGCCATTAGGGCCCAGACCCTAGTCTTAGGCTTAAAATTATAATAGACCTCCTTTTTTTCACCGTAGAGTTTGCCCTTTTCAGAAAATAAGCCCATGGACTGGCCCTAGTATTTGGGCTAGGCTGGGTCCGCCCCTGCTGCTGGTGGGTTACAAGACTGCATCCTAGATTTATGACAAAGATACAACATGCTCTTTCATCTTGGTTGTCTTAATTCTGTAGATTTGGGTTCACTGTTATATGCACTCGTGCACGGAAAATATCTGGTGTTACCACCCCTTCGGGGTTACCCGTGTCACAATTTCTGTCAGAAATGCAAAAGGATCGACAAGATAATGTTTGAACTGACGGTAGAGGAAGTTGGTTTGATAAGTGATTTGAATAATAACGAGTTTTATCTCATTGGATTTGAGTGTTATAAACTCTTGTTTTACAGTATTCACTTCATCACTTGCTTTTCTATGTACTTATATTCGGTGTCTCTGATTTAGAACAATTCATTGGCATGATTATAAATATAAAAAGCCAATTGTGCCTTACACTGTCGTGGTATACTGTACTAGTGTTTGTTCACATGAAAATGTGGCTGTAACGGAGCCAGTTCTATTACAGAGCCTGGTGCTTGTAGTTGTAGGAAGCCTAACCATAGCAAATCAATTCCTGAGTTTCTTTGTTCCAGGAACTGCAAATTATTAGGATATGCTACGAGGTTTGCTGGCATCCATGGCCATCGACTGCTCAGCAGAGATTTTGTTTTTTCTTTGAATAGATCCTTTTTATCCTGCATCAATCCAATACAAACATCTTCAGTTCTCAGTAACCGGTTGGTTTTTGTCTTCCTACCAGTTGGATTGTGCTGGATCTTTTCTAGGCTTCGAATAATGATGCAAGATTCGTTTTTCCTTTTGGATTTTCAACATCTTGAAGCTGAAATGGTGAAATATGCACTGCCTACAGACAAGGCGATGTGCAACTTTGGACCTTGTAACATGAATCTTTCATGGCGCGTCTGGAGATCCGAGTTCCTGAGCAACGAAGACCATTGGTATCTTGTTACCATGAGTTCCTGTTTTAGTAATGAAATGAAAACTCAGATTTCCAGCTGTGTGTCAGACGTCCGTATTCCATATATATGTTTCAATGTGCATGTTTTCCAAGAAAGTATAGTCTGAAGGGGAGGCCCCACGGTTCCGTTGGTGTTGCTTGATCATAAGGAAAAAAAACTACTTTTTGTGTGTGATATATAACTATATAAGGATGAATATAGCGTCAGTTGTGGGTTTAACTACTGTCGCTGAAACCACATTGACATCTGCCCATCTACCAACCACAGGTGCCCACGTGAGCAGAATCCATGGGTATCGCGTTTGACAGAACTGCACAATCTCTAACGCACGCGAATCATGTGTTCCCAGATCCAACGAAACCGCATCAAAACACCAGGTCTTCCTCGCTTTTTGTGTTAATAAGTCGGAAGATTAACCATGGTGCAGTATATATTATCCGGGCTTGGATTTGTGAATCTTGAACCATAGTGTAGTATACTTAAGCAATTCGGTGATTGTTTGTCTTCGGATTCACCATTTCCGTTGTAGGCAAACAAATTCAAGTTAAGCGTTCATGTCACTCAACAAGAAGATACATGGCATTTGTTTAAGACCACTTTTGTTTGAGCTAGAGATTGTGGATTCTAGATTATAGATTGTAGATTTTGAAATATGAAATTGCAAGAATCTGAGGCTTAAAATCTAAGGAATGTTTGTTTGTCTGAATTCCATGATCTAACTACAATCACTTATAGTGAGCCACGATGACAATACAGTAAATATTCGTGCCATAATCCAGCAAAAGCTGAGTATGAGCACAGTAGACCCTTTCTTTCACTGTGGTCCTTCCATACTCGAGCAAGGAGAGCATTGGAGTAAGTCGCCACACTCGCCACCATGGACCAACAGGTCCCTAGAGGAGCTCTGGATGTGCCACTACCCACTGTCACGACTAGTTTGTGTGCGTCTAGAATCCCTCTAAAAAAATGGCAGCTCTCTAAACAGGCTTTCAAATGCTGGTCAGAATTTAAAACTCCAACATGATTCATGCAAAATCTCAAAATGCACACTCGTGAACCACGTACAGCGACCTAACTACGCGTGGGTCTCGCAGGGCCTTTACACTCCCACTCAGTGCCGATTAAGTGAGTATAAAAATTAAAAATGGTGTGAACGCCATCGCAAACACGTGAGGACTGGGGGAGCTCCTCCAACAGGCAGTGCTACAAAATCTCGAAAGATAACATAGACATAGCCATCGTTGTGCCTGAGCTGCTAACGCGGCGTGGGCGAGACGCTAAGATCCCCGTGCAAAAGCTCCTGCTCTATAAATCTTGGCTCCGTGACTGACAAGCTCCACATCCCGTTTCTTCACCTCCAAACCAAGCACTCTGTCGCTGCCGTCCTTGTTTTCCCGTGTATTTGGAGACAAGGAAATGGGCAAGACGTTCCGTTCGCACGCCGTGGCAGCGCTCAGCGTCGTAGCGTGCGCAGCGGTCACCGTCGCCTCCGCGGCGGCCGAGACGGGGCTCTCGCAGACGGCAGGGCGTAATGTGACGGCGAAGAGCGATGGCGGCTCGTACCACCACGTTTGGCCGGTAAGAATGCAAACCGGCCACCAGCTAGCATTTTAGCTGCTATAATTTTTCAGACATGCTGCTGATGGTCTTAATTACTTGGATGCTGTGAACTGTAAACAGCCGATGCAGTTTGGGTGGCGCATCATGCTGGGTTCACTGATCGGCTTCTTCGGCGCGGCGTTCGGGAGCGTTGGCGGCGTCGGCGGCGGTGGCATCTTCGTGCCGATGCTGGCATTGATCATCGGCTTTGATCCCAAATCTTCAACCGCGATATCCAAGTGTAAGATTTTTTTCTTTTTGTCAGTGCAGTTTTCCCTTGAGTAAAATATTTTCTGCAATCCTCATGGATTCTGAACCTCTTAATAACTGCAGGCATGATCATGGGCGCATCAGTTTCGACTGTGTACTACAACCTGAAGCTGAGGCACCCGACATTGGACATGCCGCTGATCGACTACGACCTCGCATTGCTCATCCAGCCTATGCTCATGCTTGGGGTCAGCATCGGTGTCATTTTCAATGTTATTTTCCCTGACTGGCTCGTCACGGCTCTCCTAATAATCCTGTTCCTAGGTGCTTAGTATATTCCTTTTCTTTTTTAAAGCATCTCAAGAGAATTGCTTATCTGATTGACCATGAATGACCTTCTTTTACAACTCCTAATTGAATGACAGTGACATCAACTAAGGCCTTTCTCAAAGGCGTTGAGACATGGAAGAAAGAGACGATAACCAAAAGGGTAATCTTCTTACAGTTTCATTGGCATCTTTATTTAAGAATTGCCAAGCAGCATCTTCCCTTTTTATTTCTGGATCAACTGTCACCTGTTCTGCCCTTAAATAAAAAAAAACTGTCACCTGTTTTGTTCTATTCTCATGGGGCTACTTTCATCTCTTCCAGGAGGCTGCAAAAAGGATGGAACAAATATGTAAGCGAGAAAAGAAAAACAAAGTGTCATATTTTTTCAATGAAAATTTGTCTTTATCTTATCTGTCACAGGATGCCAAAGCTCTTTCTTACTACCTTCTCCAACGTTTTCAGGTCAGAAACCAGAGCATGCAACAACTATCCCTGCAGGATCAGCTGTTGCATCTAACTTGAAAACCCCTTCAGATGAAAAGGTAGTGATCACCTAATGGTTACACTCATAATCACCATCATTTTCAAAACAATAATCAAGGGTTTTGAGCTATATATTTTCTAATGTTTCAGTCAACAGATTGTGAAAAATGTTTACTGGAAGGAGTGTAGCCTTCTTGCATTCGTGTGGATGGCATTCCTGGGGCTTCAGATTGCAAAGGTGTGGATTGCAAACTGCCAAACTTACAATTCAGAATGGCACAACTATCATCAATACTAACCCTTTATAATATTGGGGGTGCATTTTATAATTTGTATGACTTGTTCCTTTTATTTTAATCTGCTTCGTTTGTCTTGTTATCTTAGACAATATAATAATTCTTTTCTTTTCTTTTTATTTTTGCAGAACTACACGTCTTCCTGCTCCGTGTTATACTGGGTCTTGAATTCACTCCAGGTAAAGAATCACAGACTACATGGTAACAATATTAGACAACACGACTTATAATTTATTTGGTTACATTTGAGGAACGCGTTCAAATTTTTATCAAATCTTGACTATTTGTATGACAATGCCCACATCCCAATTGTAACAAATCTTTTCGTTTGTTGAATGTAGATCCCTGTTTCGATAGGAGTTTCCATGTATGAAGCGTATGGGCTGATGAGCGGGAAGAGGGTGCTATCATCCAAGGGAAGCCAACAGAGTACCCTAAAGCCACGCCAACTTTTCGTATACTGCCTATTCGGTATCCTTGCAGGGCTTGTTGGAGGTCTGTTGGGTCTCGGAGGTGGCTTCATCATGGGACCATTATTTTTAGAGCTCGGCATCCCTCCCCAGGTATTTTACCGTTTGGTCTGTTCAAAACGCAGAAGTTTCATAGGTGTTATTATATATTTTCTCAGGTTATGATTGCTAATGAAAAAATATGTATTAACGTTTATAGGTATCAAGTGCAACAGCCACGTTTGCGATGATGTTCTCATCCTCCATGTCGGTCATTGAATACTACCTCTTGCATCGGTTCCCAGTGCCTTATGGTACAGCTTTTATAATTTCTTCTGCATATTTCGCTTCCATATCCCTAGTGTGTCAGTCACTCACGGACTTAATGCATTTGCCATTTCTCCAGCTGCTTACTTTACAGCCGTTGCATTCATCGCTGCTATCATCGGCCAGCACTTTGTGAGGAGACTAATCAAGTGGTTAGGGCGGGCATCACTCATCATCTTCATACTGGCTTCCATGATATTCATCAGTGCTATCTTACTTGGTATCCCCTTTCTTTTTTTAAAAAAAAGAACTTACTTGGTACCATATTCTATAATTGACTGAGATAGACCAAAATCCTAGCGACCCTAAACAATTTTACTGAAATTGTCATCTTCTGAACCAGGTGGTGTAGGCATTTCTAACATTGTTCACAAGATGGAGCGGCATCAATACATGGGGTTTCAAGTTGAAAGCCTTTGCCATTAGATTTTGTGCATAGGTGTAAGAAAGAGGACAACTAAATCCTCTGCGTGGAAGTGTGAACTGGAATTATTGCAGACATTTCTATTGTTATAAGTAGTCTTGTATGTAGGATTTACTTAGTATGGAACACGTCTATCATGTACAGTTCAGGATGAAAGTATTAGTATCAAATTCTAACATACTTGTCTCACACATATGAACAACCGTGAAATTTACATCCTGAGATCAATTGTTGGTGTTTCACGTTTGCTGCCTTCAAGATGACCAACTACCTGTTGCGCACTATCAAAGTAGGGCTGGGGTGAGGTACTTTTCACCGGCTTGTGTGACAAAAAGTCACAATGTTCCATATAGCTCGGTATTTTGATGAGTAATTGACATTCAACTGATTAGATGTTTGATTTTGAAATGCTGGTTTGGAGGATCGTATCTTATATTTACTAATTGGAGGCTCCTTTTGAGGCCTACACATTAATCGAAGAAAATCCTAGAAATTCTCACAAAAAAGCAAAACATCTAGCCTTTGATATTAAGATCTATGGTTGATATTTTACAATAAGGATTTAATAGCTTATTTGGTGGGACCAATTTGTAACTAAGGTTCATGTCGTGGTCCACCCAAACTCGGGAGTATGGAAACTTAAGCCGTGACATCTTCTTACAAAATTTTAGCATTTCCTAATTGCAAAATCTGAGATCTCATGTGTTTATGGAACTTTCATATTTGTATCACCGGACAAAGAACTTTATCTGCTGCGGCATAAAAAAGGTCAGCGAGAATATTTCTGTTGTCGGAGTCTCGCATGCCAATTACATAAGTCAATTCGATGTCGCTATAGCCCATCAGGGAGGACAAAGCTCATGTTCTCTGCAATAATCTAGCGAATCAGCGTCTGAAGGCAGTGCCAAAGGCTGCCGCAAGTACAATCGTATTGACATGTATCAGGTTGTATATGCGCATTTATGCATTGTGCAAATCACGTCAAGAGGAATTGTGTGCCGGAGCCATACCGATTCTACTGAAGCCCATCTACGGTTTGTTCATGTCCACATTATTCTGCTATTGACATGGCCATTGAAGAGAGGAATAAACCGATGACCATGCTTGGCCATGCATTGCATGCTAGATTGACCACTGTAGAGACGATTTTCAGTTTTCAAGGTGATTTTTTTTGTTTTTAATTTGCTCGACTGGTGATTAGATTTCTCAGTAGGAGTTGTATGGTAGACTGGAAGATTAACACACTTCTATTTGCACAGAAATAAAAGATTTAAAATAACACAGCAATTAGTACCATGCTTGCACTGCGGGCAATAAGGATGAGGAGTGAAAGGGCGCATGTCCTTGGAGTTCAATGCACGACTATTCTCTTCTGAGTCGATGTAAGTATGTTGTTATATGCATTATATTACAATTTATTCCACAATATACATTTATATGATGTTACGTGTAGTATTAGAGTGTGAAAACACACACACCTAAGGTCGTACACATGGTGTGAAGGAAAGTTTGCAAAGGTTCTCAGCTTAAATATATAGTGCCCTATCGATAAATTTAAGAGGACTCGGAGAATTATTTTAAATAAACTAAAGAGGTGGACATGGGGTCCATCATAGTATTTAGAAATATATTCTTGCCCTGTTTGGTACTACATGAACATTTGAGATGCATACCGAATTCTGATCTTATAATCTAAAAAATAAATATTTATATTTATATTTTTAGTTTAAAATAAAGAACAAAATTATTGACCAAAAAACCAGAATATCTGGGATAGATGAAAATAATGGTAAACGGACTAGAAAATATCTACACACGGAACACAAACAAAATGCAGGAGATATAGCATTTGAAAAGGAAGCGACAAAAATAATTTTCTATTACTTTGTGTCTAAAATTATGTTATTAGCCTCTAACTATAGTTTCTGAGCAATTATGAATCCAATTGTCGGAGAAGGTAAAAATTGATTAATAATGAAAGATACAACTTCAATTCAATAGTTTCATATAGGAGGGATAAATCAATAGTGAAAATAAAATAATCAGTTCATTATTCTTTTAAAATCAGATACAAGTAACTCTGTTCTTATATATTACATTTTTAGTACATTAATATTTTCCCTAGAAATTTTAAAATTCATCTCTACCTATTAAAATAATAATAGCTAGCCCGTGCGGTTGCACGGGTTGATAGGCTTGTATGTTCTATTGTGGATTTCATTCAAGTTCTTGCTTTTCCCGTTTTACCTTCGATCCATAAGTGTTCCCAGATCCATGGAAGTAATGTGTTCCCATATCCAGCGGAGTAGCATTTCCCACGGAAATATCAAATCATCCTCAGGTTTTGTGTGCTGGTCAAGTGATTAGGCACGGAGCTTCCTTCTGGCCAAAAGATGGCCATGTCCCCCTAGCTTTAAAGAAAAATCCTATCTTTCATAGCTTGATCTTGATTGGTAAAAATACACTAGATTGGATCCCCTTGCTAAATTTCATCAAGGCTTGGCTGCACGAATCGTGAAATCAACCCTACCGTATGGACCTCGATGTTTATCGGCAGGTATAGCAATTTGGCAGCAACTGTTTGTCATGGAATCAGGCATTCACCATTGTCCATTTATAGGAAATGCCACCCAACCAGCTGGACGGCATTTAGTTGTTTCACGTTCTTTTTCATGCTGGAGCAACGAGAACATTGGAACGCTGAGACCTACGTCCACTAACGCACTAACAGGTGATTAGTGGAGTTGTGGAGGTGCCACTGCCCACTGGTGTATGTGGCTTTCGGAAACCCTAAAAAAAATGGCAGCTCTAAAGCACAACCGGAAAGAGCTTTCAAGTTCTGGATATAGAATCCAAAAAGGTCCGAAATGCAAAACTCTACTACGTAAAAAACATACTCACGTACCATGTACGAGGGACCAACCAAAGTACGCATAGGTCTGGCAGGTCTTTCCTGTTTTAAAAATTACAAATTGTGACAATGCTATCACGTGAGGGAGCTCGATCAGGCCGTGTACACTCCGCCTCAGCTCAAAATATTAGCAATATTATTGTAAATCCATGGTTTTGCTACGCCGCGTAGTTTATCAAAACTACTAGGGGTATTTTCATGTCCAAAATAATGGTCATTATTTTTCCTCAACTAATGGCTATTAGTAACTAATGGCCATTAGTTGGATCTAACGGTGTAACTTATTTTTAGAAGTTAATAACTAATGGCCATTAGTAAGAGTAATATTGTCAAAATAATATGTTTATAATACAAAAATTCATCATAACTAATAAGTTAGTCAATTTTTACATGAATTTGTTATAAAATATTTATTTTAAATTTGATTAATCATCATCGTTATTATTGTAGTTAAGTTTTAGTGTATTTAACACAAGTTTGTATGATAAAAAAATATTATTTTTTTAGTGCAATTACTAAACTATCCTTGAATAATAGCCATTATTTTGGACCTGAAAACCTCTCAACTACTAACCAGTATTTGGACCGAAAAACGCCTTGTGATGGGCAATGCGTTACATAGGACGATCTGCGCGTGCAAAGAACAAGGGCTCTCCCCCTATAAATCTAGTGCTCTAGGTTGGCTAAATTGGGAGTGCGAGGCAGAACACGGCAAAGCTGACCGGCCTCTTGGTCCAGCCAAAGGGGACAACGGGGAAGATGTGGCAGTTGCGCGCCATGGCAGCGCTCGGCGTTGCCGCCTCCACCGCCGCTGCGGCAGACATGGGTCTCTCGGCGACGTCGCTTGGCTCAGCGGCGTCAAACGTGACGGGGAAGAGTGATGGCAGCACGTACCACCACGTTTGGCCGGTAATGCATGCAAAACGGCATCATAAACAGTTTGCTTGCCAGCATTCAGTTCAGTTGCTAAATGTTTTCAGACATGCTGCTAACAATCAGCCTTGCTGTGTTTTGTGGGTGCTGTGATCTGTCAAAAACAGCCGATGCAATTCGGATGGCGCCTCGTGCTGGGCTCACTCATCGGCTTCTTCGGCGCGGCGTTCGGGAGCGTCGGCGGTGTCGGTGGCGGCGGCATCTTCGTGCCGATGCTGGCACTGGTCGTTGGGTTCGATCCCAAGTCCTCGACCGCAATGTCAAAGTGTCAGAAATGTTCTTCTCTGTTCTCTCTGCACTTCTCCGAAAGCTAGCGAGTGTTCTATCTCCATCGATCGACTAATATCCGATCCATGGATGCTGTGCTCCTTGACTGGAACTGCAGGCATGGTCATGGGTACATCTGTTTCGACTGTGTACTACAACCTGAAGCTGAAGCACCCGACTTTGGACATGCCGCTAATCGACTACGACCTCGCATTGCTCATCCAGCCTATGCTCATGCTTGGGGTCAGCATTGGTGTCGTTTTCAATGTTATTTCCCCGGACTGGCTCATCACCATTCTCCTGATAATCCTATTCCTAGGTGCCTAATTTATTCCTTCACCAAAGCTCAACGACAGTTAACTTATTAAATGACTATGGTTTACACCATCTCCAAATTGAATGACAGTGACGTCGACAAAGTCCTTTCTGAAAGGTGTCGAGACCTGGAAGAAAGAGACGATAGCCAAAACGGTAACCTTCTTACTGTTCATTGGCATCTTTAACAACTGTGAAGCGCCGTCTGTCCTAGTTTATTTTGTTTGCTTGCCTGACGCCTGTTCATCTCTTTCAGGAGGCTGCACATAGGATGGACCAAATCTTATATTTACTAATTGGAGGCTCCTTTTGAGACCTCCACATTAATCGTAGGAAATTACTAGAAATTACCACAAAAAAGCAAAACATCTAGCCGTTAGTTTAGGTGCCAAAACAACCACAACCAATAGATCTTCACAACAGATCCATCACGCACAAGAAAGAAAACCAGAGATTATTTGACGTAAAAGAGCGAGTTGAAAAAGGAAACAAATATTCCATGACACCATCGGATACAAATTCACGTCTACAGTTCTTTTTATCTGTAAGGAAATTCTCTCTATCTTTCCATGTCCAGGACTCTTCTCTTATTTGTTGATACGTTTGCCACAAATAGGTGGGAAAGAATTAGGAATCATAATGTTTATCACCAGCAAACAAGCAGGTATCCATTAGGAATTATAATCTTGATCTCTCCTAATGAATAGTTTTGTTTGCCCCGGCAGCGTACCTGATGGTATGGTAATCATGTTCATGACGAGATCAAAGCTCACATGTGCATCAGGTTGTCAAACAGCAGATATGGATCGAGTCGGTCAGTCAAGTCGATGATGAACATGCTTGCACATACTTGGGAGTCCAGGAAAAAGATGTATTCATGGTGGGGATCACTCTTGGTGGTGCCCTACTCTGTTCATGGCGTGCCACAAACCTTCTTGACACACAACATGGGCAGTATATTGTAGCGATCAGAATTCAGGACAAAAGATCAATAACCTATCAATGTCAATGTCTGTTGTAGGGACTAGAGCTCAAAAGGGGAGGTATTAGCAGAAGATTTGCATATATACATTGTCACATTGAGCATGAAATATTTTTGCATTGTAGTAAGGAGATAACTCCTTCGAAGAAAAGGTGCAGAAAGAAAATTTGCTAGAATAAGTAGTTTGTGAAAGTTGATTTTCTTAATTTGATGGCCACTGCAGGATCTCGAAACACTAGCAGGATCTGAATGAGTACACGTACCTGCTGGTAGTGATGGTCATCCAAAAGTTGACAGGTATGCTTTAGTTTTCACATCTTTATTATCACTATAATTGCCTTACTATCAGCTTTAGACCAACTAGAGTTAGACCAGTTGGAAGTAAGAAGCTCTAAAACCCAGGTCACTACAATAGCATGAGTCAAATTATAAATACAAATTTGTTGAAAGTTGACTTTGTAGTGCCACTTATTTCTAGGCACGTCATGTATCAATTGGCCGTAGTTATTTGAATATAACTGTAAATATTTTTTACAGTCTAAAAAATAGGGAAGTTTTATTATCACATTTTACAGAGTGTAGACTAAGGAATTATCATAACTGGTGGAGAGGTCTGGCTGTTGATGAATGATGATCATCGGTGCCGGTCCACAAAAACCAGGCATGAAGAGACATGACTGGGGCAACAAGTGTTCTGTTAGCAACACATATAACTTCTGCTACAAATGCGCCTACAAAGGGAGATACACATATTTCCTTGGGGTAGGCCCTAATAACTTTTGTTTCATGTGTGCCTAAAAATTAACTAATTGCAATGGCTCATTTTCTTTAAGTTGAAACACAAAACCAATCAACAGTCTGATACATATAAACAAATTTGACAACAATTAATTTATATATCTTTTAAATGTGTACCTGGCTATAGACCTATAGTTTGTACATAATTTTAAATTATTAAAATGTAAGTTACTATGTGAGAGTTGTTTACCCCTATGCCATTACAAAAGATGGTGGTCACCTGTGTGGTCTAGATGCAACAGTGCAAAACCCCAATTGGATAGTACTAATACAGCTTGCAGCTAAAACACGGTACTAATAAACTTTTCGGTGACAAATATTAAATTCTATTAAGTTCACATAGAAAACTTTTATGTTATAAACTAAAATTTCTGGGAAATATAGATGCTACTTGAATCGCCATGGTAGAAATAACTATGGAGAGCTTTGAGGAGATCTAAAAAGAAACAGAGTGTAAAGCGGATAATTAAATAAGGGTTTCTAAATATCATGGGACAAAATAACTTTGGAAATTCAATTATTTGTGCTGTTGTACCATGTTAAAGTAGTTCTCAAATTTAATGATTTTGTACAACAATTTGTAGTTTTTGCAAAATTAATTCCTCACATATTTTCAACAGCAAGTATAAAAGATTAATTTTGCAAGCTAGAATATATAATGTCGCATGTATAGATCAAGTGTCACAACTTGAACATAATGATACTTTTGAGAAACACATATTGTTTACAAGTCGTGTAATATTTGTAACCCGTGCAAGAGCACGGGTTGATAAGCTAGTATCCCTAATTACCTTCTCCAACATTTCAGACCAGGAACCAGCAGATCACGCAACAACTATCCCTACAGAACCAACTGATGCAGCTGATGCAACAACCCCGTCGGATGAAATGGTTTTTTACTTGCATCCACCTGTCATTTTTTAAGAGGAGTTTTCCCGTCCACAATACTGGCAAGTAGTTTAAGGGATATTTTTGTAATTTCACTAATAATTAACAAAAATATATTTTTCAAAAAATATAATTTTGATATATGAACCACAACTTTATTATAAGAATAATAATGAACACATTATTAACATCAATATTGATTATAAGACTGATCTTCATTTATATTATCACGAAAATAAAAATTAATCATGATAAATCTATCGCTTTGACGATACTACCCTCAATATGGTAAAATATTTGCCAGTAGTTGTGTATTTCCGATATCAGATCTCCCTACCATTGGATCAAACTACTGGCCAGTAGTTTTGGAAAACTACTTGCCAGTATTGTAGACCGAAAAACTCCTATTTTCAAAACAATGATCAAGGACTTTGTTGATCAATAAATTTCCCAATGTTTCAGTCATCAGTGCTGAAGAATATCTACTGGAAGGAGTTCGGCCTGCTTGCATTTGTGTGGATGGCATTCCTTGCGCTTCAGATCGCAAAGGTGAGATTTCCAAAGGCAAAATATGGTCAAAGATGGTAGAGTTATCAATGCTTACATGGACAAAGCTAGTATGTATTCTAAGATACTTCTCCCCAAAGCGCCGACAGCCAACGCGATCACTGACTACAGGCCTATATCTCTGAACCATTGCCTGGGAAAGCTTTTCACCAAGGTCCTAGCCAACAGACTTGCGCCGTGCCTCAAGGAACTAATACACCCAAGCCAAAGCGCCTTCATCAAAGGCAGGAGAATTCATGACAATTTCAAGTTTGTCCAGGCAACGGCAAAGCGACTCCACGCTCTAAAACGGCCCCGGATACTACTCAAAGTTGACATTGCCAAGGCTTTTGACTCCGTGGCGTGGCCCTTCCTCCTGGAAATCATGCAACATGTAGGCTTCCCACCAGCATGGCTCGAATGGACCTCAGTCATACTGTCAACTGCTAGCACCAAAATCAACATGAATGGAGCGATGGGCAAGCGCATCCGACACGCAAGAGGGCTTCGGCAGGGAGACCCGTTATCGCCAATGCTCTTTGTCTTGGTTATGGAGGTCTTGAGTGCCCTAATCCGTAAAGCTGATAACTGGGGCCTTTTTCGGAACCCGGGAGTCGGGGGCTTACAGCACAGAGCCTCCCTGTACGCCGATGATCTGGTCCTGTTCCTATCCCCGGCGAACTCCGACCTGATCATCATTGACTGCATCTTCAGCATTTTTCAGGGGGCCTCGGGGCTAGCTTGCAATCTAAGAAAAAGCCAGATGATCCCTATCCGCTGTTCTGCTGAGGAGATCACACAAGCCTCCCAGCTGCTTCCCTGCACCATTGTCGAGTTCCCGGTAACCTACCCGGGCATCCCACTCTCCACTTCAAAACTTCCAAAATCGTCGCTGCAACCCGTGGTAGACCGGGTGGCCGACCGATTACCCACCTGGAAAGGAAAAATGATGAACAAGAGTGGGCGACTCGAACTTATCAAATCCACCCTAACCGCCATCCCCATCCACATTGCGATCTGCATCCGGCTGCCGGCGTGGGTTTTCAAAGCCTTAGAGAAAATTATGAAAGCCTTCCTTTGGACCGGCACGGAGGTTGTTCAGGCTGGCAAGTGCCTTGTGGCCTGGCCAGGCGTCCAGCGGCCAAAAGAGCTGGGTGGCTTGGGGGTAATCGACTTGCAAATTGCTAGCAGATCACTTCGCCTCGGATGGCTATGGGAACGCCGCACCAACCCCAACAACATTGCCCTTCAACTGCCCTCGACCGACGATGCCGACATCGCGGATTTCTTCAGCGCCTCGGTGACCTTTCAGGTACATGATGGCCGATCTACGCTCTTCGGCAAGACGCATGGATCGACGGATCCTCCATTCAACAGGTTGCCCCACACCTTTTGGGTGCGGTTAACGCTAGGGCAGCGCGCACACGGACTGTCGCCGAAGCCTTGCACAACCACCGCTGGTTGCAGGACATCGCCGGCCCCCTGTCTATCCCGGTGTTGATGGAATACATCCACATCCGCCAGCGAACAGACCACATTACACTCACAGCTTCAGAACCGGACGAACTGCACTGGCGCTGGTCACCATCAGGTTCCTTCTCTTCCAGCTCTGCTTACAAGGCTCATTTCATTGGACAGACCAGCTTATTCGGTGCCAAGGAACTCTGGACCTGTAAAGCGCCCAACAAATGCAAGTTCTTAGCTTGGCAGATCCTACACGGACGGGTCCGGACGGCAGATCGCCTGCATAGACACGGGCTTAGGAACGATGACATCTGCGCCTTATGTTCACAGGAGCCAGAGACTGTGGATCACCTGTTCCTAACCTGTGTCTACAGCCGTGAGATTTGGTTCAAAACGCTCCGGCGTTGGAATTGGCAA
Source organism: Chloris gayana (assembly GCA_031894775.1). NCBI lineage: Eukaryota > Viridiplantae > Streptophyta > Magnoliopsida > Poales > Poaceae > Chloris > Chloris gayana. Next base: position 1,717,622 of record JAUNZO010005050.1, on the reverse strand, counting down.
AACTTCGCCCCACAGTCGCACGATAAGCTGGTGGAGTGGTGGCTCGGTGCAAGAATTAGACTGGGCGAAGCGCCGAGGAAGTCTTTCGACTCCATCTTCCTGCTCGTAACATGGCATCTCTGGTTAGAGCGCAATGCCAGGGTCTTCCGTAACCAAACAACGCAACCACCGGGCCGCCTCAAACTGATTGCCGAGGAGGAGGAACGTTGGCGCGAGGCTCGCATCATGCGGCCGGTGTAGCTACTCTTAGCGTGTGATCTGGATGTACTTGGCGCTTTGAACCCTGTTGTATTACCCTCTCTTCTATCTTAATGCGATACGTGCAAAGCACGCTCTTCAAAAAAAAGATGCAGTTGTTCTAATCTCCCTTTTTGCCCTCTTAATAACCATTAATGTTTTATTCATATGTGCAGAACTACACTTCTTCCTGCTCTTTGATATACTGGGTCATAAATTCACTCCAGGTAGAGGCTCCATGCATGGCAACAATATTAACCTCACACAATATATAATTGGTTTGCTGCCCAAGGATCACTTCTCTAAAAACTTTGAAGATTTCCTTCAAATGTAGATCCCAGTGTCGGTAGGAGTGTCCATGTATGAAGCACATGGGCTGATGAGCGGGACGAGGGTGCTATCATCCAAGGGAAGCCAACAGAGTATCTTGATGCCTCGTCAGCTCTTCGTATATTGTCTATTCGGTATCCTTGCAGGGCTCGTTGGTGGTCTGTTAGGTCTCGGTGGTGGCTTCATTATGGGACCATTGTTTTTAGAGCTCGGCATCCCTCCCAGGTACTTCACGTGACCAGTTGGTCTTCTGCGGGAGCTTCATAAAAATCATATGTTTTCTCAAGTTATGATCGTTAATGGAACAACTATATGAGATAACTTTTATATAGGTTTCAAGTGCAACATCCACATTTGCCACGATGTTCTCATCTTCCATGTCTGTCATTCAATACTACCTCTTGCACCGTTTCCCGGTGCCTTATGGTACAACTTATGACTTCCACATTTCCCACCCTGATTCTTATAGCGGCAACTAAACATGAATTCATTCGTTTGCTTTCTCTTCAGCTGCTTACTTCGTTGCCGTGGCATTCATCTCTGCGATCATCGGCCAGTACTGCGTGAGGAGGTTGATCAATTGGTTAGGCCGGGCATCAATCATTATCTTCATATTGGCTTCCATGATCTTCATCAGTGCTATCTCTCTTGGTACAATGTTCTACAGTTAAACCAAGATTGACAAAATACCGGTACATCCGGAACAATTTTACTGAAAGCGTCATATTCTGAACCTGCAGGTGGCGTAGGTATCTCTAACATTGTTCACAAGATGGAGCGGCATCAGTATATGGGGTTCGAAACCCTGTGCAGTTAGATTGTAACATGTGGATAGCTCACCATGTAACATTTATTTGTAGCAAGTTTGCATCCTAGCTTGTTACCAATGCAATAAAGGTCCAGTCATCAATCTTCAAAGGAATTGCTAGAAGTAAAGAGATTACACCAATGGATTTATAAATTTATAGGGGGAAAAAGTCACAAGCAAAACGGCCTGGATATATATAATTGTAGAGAAACGGACTCGTTCCGACAAAAGCTCAGAAGGTTTTCCTAACTCCTAGTCCTACGGCGTGCTTCACTGGATGCGTGGGGAGCTGGGCCACGGCGATTCGAGATCGGCGATGGGGTTCCTCGGCGTCGACGGAGTACTCGGCGTATCCCTTCTCTTGGATCTGCCTTCGGACCAACTCCTGGTGCTTGAGGCAGAAGGCGCGCGTGGACTCCCTGACGGGCCCGGAGATGGCGAACGCGGCGTCCACCTTGTCCTGCATGTACTGCGGGAGGTTTGGGATCTGTGGCGCCGTGCGAGACGGCATCGGCGTGTAGGCAAGGATGTCGTCCACCTCCTCCTGCGTAAACCGCACCATCTTCTTCTTCTTCTTGTCCGCCGCCGGAGCGTTTCTTGTGGCCGGAGCAGCACCCATAGTCGCCGGCCGGCTGCTTTAACTTTTTCCAGCCCCTTGGCGAAGAAGAAGCTCCGACGACACCGATTGCGGGTTTGTCTCTCTCTCTGTTGTGCGTTGGGCGTCGATGGAATCGATCAGGTGGCTGGTGTTTAGCTTTCTCGGCCTGTGTACGTATATATATATATATATCGCTGCCCAGGCACTGGGTCCGAGTCCAACTTGTACTCGTGCGCCGTGGCCTCCGATCCTAGCTTAGTCCGACTCATCCTCCTGCAACTGATGGGTACAAGGATTCAATCTCGATTTCAGATTCATGTAGGTTCCGTTGAGCTCGGTTTAATTTATTGGAGGTGGGCCTCTATCGGGCCGGCAGAGACAAAGTCATGTAGCCTAGCTCTTAGCCCACCATCAAAGCTACCCACCACAACACACGCACACGGTGGTGCGTGCCGGCGCCGCGTTTCCAACTCCGCCGCCCGCCGCAGTGCCAGCTTATTAGTGTCACGGCTACACACATACCTTACCAGGGCCAAGGTAATGGCCAGGAAGATGTGGCAGCGGCACGCCGTGGCCGCGTATGCGGCGACTGTGGTCGCAGCGTATGGCTCATCGTCGACGGGCGCAGCGCGTAATAATTCGACGCAGACTCATGATGGCAATGGCAACTCGTACCACCACATTTGGCCGGTTTTTGTTTATTACCACGATCTAGAAGCTGTTACTTCAGTAGGTTCAGAATTCTTTGGAATATCTGCAATTCAGGAGGGACTGGCTATATTAGCCCGCACCGCGTCATTTTTGTCCTTTCTCTATCTTGCATCAACGATGCCACTGAACTCTAAATATTTCATTTGCGACCTTCCTTATCCTGGCAATCCGTACCAGAACTCCTGTTCTTCAAGATATATTATGCATGCTGTCTCTGTCTGCAGCCAATGGAATTGGGATGGCGAATCGTGTTGGGTACACTGATCGGGTTCTTAGGTGCAGTGTTCGGGAGTGTTGGTGGTGTTGGCGGTGGCGGCATCTTTCTGCCAATGCTGGCACTGATCATTGGGTTTTTGATCCCAAGTCGGCGGCAGCCATGTCAAAATGTGAGGATCTCACTCCCTTCGTCCACGCATCTCCGAAAATAATGGCTGTGTTTATTTTAAAAAAACAAAATGAATAGTGCAACACGTTCTTCTAGTATTGTGGCACCGCTGGTCTGAATTTTTGTCGTTTGAGACAGGCATGATCATGGGCACAGCTGTCTCCACTGTCTACCACAATCTCAAGATGAAGCATCGGCCGGCTCTGAACATGCCGCTGATCGACTACGACCTCGCGCTGCTCATCCAACCTATGCTCATGCTTGTGGTCAGCATTCGTGTAATTTTCAATGTCATATTCCCCGACTGGCTGGTTACAGCTCTCCTGATTATCCTTTTTCTAGGTAGGTTATTATGTTATTCCTAATTTTTCAGACACCATTACAAATAATTGATTAACTACTTCTAGTTGCCCATGCATGATTCTTGTTGATTTGCATCTCGGAATTGCATTATGACAGGCACATCAACTAAGTCCTTCCTCAAGGGTGTTGAGACATGGAAGAAAGAGACATTGATGAAAAGGGTAATTAATCTTCTTGGCGTTCCAGTCTTTTCCATGTTCTGTTTGACTGTTGCTAAGATGCTACACCCAATAAGCGTTTGGTTTTCATTAAATGAGGTACAACATAAGAAAATTCCGTGACATGGTAAGAGTGTTATGAAAAAGAGAGGGGGAGGGAGTGGAATTTCATTTCATCATATAGATATCCAATGAAACAAAATGGAATTATGTCATCAAGACTCCATTGGTTCTAAAATACTTTTTGTGGCATTGCACTCTCGGCAAAAAATAAGATGAAACTCCCCATTGGTACAAGTCTAATGCGATTGCTCTTATTTGCTCCAGGAAGCAGCAGAACGGTTAATGGAACAAACATGTAAGTGAACATGAGAACAGTCATGCATATCTGTCACTACATAACACAACCCTTTCTTACTTTTTTTTTTTGGTAACCATTCGATCAGGTCAGGAACCGGTGCATGCAACATCAATTGTCCCTATAGGACCAGATGATGCAACTGATGCAAGAAAATTGTCAGATGAGACGGTAACCACCTATATAACAACCAAATGCGTGATTGACAGCATTTTTCTGAAATGGAATGTTTCCAACATCTCAGACATCATTTCTGAATAATGTTCACTGGAAGGAATTTGGTATTCTTGCATTTGTGTGGGTGGCATTCCTTGCACTTCAGATCACAAAGGTAAAGATTTCGGCTGCAACACTACGACCACTTAAATTTTGGAGCATATATCGTCAATGTCAGCTGTATATAATATTTTAGCTCGGCACATGAACATTGCGTGGAACTGTATGACTTTTGCAGTCCTGTGCATATAGCTTTTCAATCATACTAATAATGGCTGTTCTCATTTTTGTCGTATACACAGAACTATACCCCTACATGCTCCGTGCTATATATACTGGGTCTTGAATTCTCTCCAGGTACTGTATGTTGAAGTATTAGCTGAAGCATGGCAACAATATTTTCGATACGTAATCAGGTCTCTTTGAATGAGAGGGTGTCCTTCAGGAAGTTTTTAAAGAAAAAATTGAACAAAATCTATATTTGAATCCTAATTCCCAATCCAAACAGATCCCTTGTGAACATGGTTAAATCATTATTTTAGTTGGATGTAGATTCCAGTATCAGTAGGAGTTTCCATGTTCGAAGCATATGGATTGATGAGCGGAAAGAGAGTATTATTATCAAAAGGAACAAAACAACTACTTTCGGACCTCTTCAGCTCTGTGCATATTGCACGTTTGGTATGCTTGCAGGACTCGTCGGTGGTTTGCTCGGTGTCGGAGGTGGCTTCATTATGGGTCCACTCTTCCTGGAGGTCGGCATCCCTGATCCCTCCCCAGGTATCACCAGCGCCACCATCTGTTGAAGTGCATGACCAGCAGAATTTTTACAATAAATAATTATTTGATTTGTATGCATTCTAACAACTTATATCATTCTGACATTTTTCTAACTGAAAATTTGATAGGTTTTCAAGTGCTACGTCCACCTTTGCAATGATGTTCTCATCCTCTATGACAATAATTGAATATTACCTCTTGCACCGCTTCCCGGTGCCTTACGGTACTATCCATTCTCCTCTCATTTCCCCCGTAATGATTACTCAGTTATGGACTCAATTTCTTGCCTTCTCTTCAGCTGCTTATGTCTTCGCTGTGGCATTCATCGCTGCCATCATAGGCCAGAATTGTGTGAGGAGGTTGATCGATTGGTTAGGGCAGGCATCGCTCATCATCTTCATCTTGGCTTCCATGATCTTCATCAGCGCTTTCTCTCTTGATATTATAATCTACACCTGATTTAGTGCAGAACTGATCAGGTGGCAAAACGTAAATGAAATCTTTGTCTTCTCAACCTGCAGGTGGGGCAGGCATCTCGAACATAGTTCACAAGATTGAGCGGTACCAGTACATGGGGTTTGAAAGCCTTTGCAAGCATTCTTAGAAGAAGCAAATACCAACTCCTGGTTTACTTGAGGTTAATGGGATGGGAGAATCTGTATATGATCGACGAAGAAAACTCAAGGGGATCGGAGTGTGACTGTACCGAAGACTAGGATCTTGGATTGATATGAGTAAGGTGCTTGAGACGAGGCAATTCATCTCAAAAGAGGGTTCCTTTGTGTTCAAGGGACGGCAAACTATAAAGAGACAGTCGTACAGAACATTAGTTGCTGAGAGACAGCAAAAAATGATCATAAAGACAGAACTAGACCGAGTGAGCTAAACCTTGTGTTTGTGCGCAAGTCATTGTGTAGAATTTTTTCCAGCACATTCATTTTCATCAGCACTAAAAAGATTCGGAATTGTTGTTACTACGTACAGCTAGCTACCTGCCTACCTTGTACCAAACCATATTGAATCATTCAGCACACATCTTCAGTACGAACTTACGGACAATGGATTGATTTTACGATTTGCCTAACCAATTAGACGAGATATAGCAACCAAGTTCTGTGCAATAGATAACTGCATACAATGACTTGTGTTCTGTTCTGACTCGAAACAACTCCTTTCTTGAGTTTGTTACTTCATTCCTGGAAGATTCAGCTCTCGTAAGTGTTTGGTGGCAAACTCTTTTATCAACTTCTGGATTAGCCTACTAGCTACGATGCAGCAGTTGTCGATTACCAACAGATTATTTTCATCTCCTCTTCTTTTCCGAGGAAGACTATCCATTCCATGCTACAGAACACTCGACGATTTGTAACTGCTCCATATGTAGAAACAATAGAGAAAAATTAACATAGAAGGGCCTTTTTTGGCAGTCACAAAAGGTACGAGGGGTTGGTCCATATGTATCAGAGAATCAATGAGAGATTCCAAACAAGCCGGTGCTGACGCAGAGAGTGGTACATTGCATGGCCCAAGTGCAAATGGAACATGGCAACAAGCACAACAGAGACGAGACCCACCTATTTTTCAGTAGCAGAACAGGGATATGGGCCACAAACAGTAGCTCAGGTCAGTGAGTCTGTGGATCTTGCTCCACAGGCTTGGAACAGTTGATGGACAATCATTGAGAAAGATCACGAGTGTCACAGCTCAGTGAGGCCAAAAGAAGCACAGGTTTGGCTGCGGTATGCAGTGCAGGATGCACAATTGTCTTCTGAATATGCTGGTACCTGTAGATGGTGATTCTGTGGCTCCGAGTTACCTGGGCCTGATGAGTTTCTGTGTAATGATTAGAATCACATCCACGACTCATCAGTTAGTACCATCATCATTTGCAAACACAGGACTGTTGTCTGGTACTGTACAACATTTGCATTGCCATGCTACATGTTGGACTATCAAATATCTGTTGTTGCCGGAAGGCTATCAGCCAGCCTGCTTTTATCTAAATGTTGAGTTCCAGAAAAAAAGAAAAGTCCGGCAGATCAGTTAGTAGGGGCATTTGGAAGGACAAACCTATTGCTCCATTTTGTCCGAGCCACACCCAGCATTCTGGTGTTAATTTCATCTCAATCTCCATTAGTTGGGCTTCATAATTAAATCAGATATCTGACGGAAAGGTTCAGAGAAGTTTGAGGCGGTACTTTGATACAATTCCCCGATCATACTTCTACCTTTCAGTGCTGCTGCTGCTTTTATGTTCAGTTTTGACTTGAGTGATGAACCATCCACCCCCAATTTAACAGCATACATAGCAGGAAAATGAGGCCTTAGACAAAGGCGCTAAATGCATGACATCGTGCTCTCTGAATGACTCTGCATCATGAATATATTACGTCACTACTGATGTGATTTATTTTAATGTTTTCGGTAGTGATGTTTATGATTGTGCCAGTGATACGTTGATCCGACAGGGATCATTACTAGCACTACTTGAGAAGGAACGAGATTGGATCTTAGCAGGCTTGCTCCATTTCTCTGGAAATGGATCTTTCCCTTGTTTCAGACTACAGTTTGAAAGGGGTATTATTAAGAAAATAAGAAGTGAGCGTTGTCATATCACGTGGCAACTTGCAAGTCTGAAGACCATGTTACTTCATTAATTCACGCCCGGGTTAGCGCGTCCGCGGATCGGTATTCGTCTGATTGGCAACAAAATAAAATGCACGTTTGATTTTGTTACTGCATTTGTGCTGTTTTAGAAAGCATGGATCCGAAAAGTACGCCTAGTGTTCCCATTTTATAAGATCAATGTCATTTTCTCCCAGGAAAAAAGAAAGGTGAGATGATCTGCAGGGAAAAAATAACTATTCCGGTTCTACTGAATCTTCAGATTTCTCTGTTGCAAAGTGATTGCCAGTACGGTCGTTACACTCTGTTTTGTACCCGTGGTGCGGTGGTACATGCGTGATACATGTTGCAATTATTAGAAATCTAAGACCATTCATCGAGCTCTTCTCCGAAGGTCGGCAAACGAAAATAAAAATTCTATTGAGTTTCTGTCACTCCCACTCACTAATTTTGTTCTTGATAGTTTCAAAAAAAAAAAATGTTCTTGATTGCTACGAAGACTTCGACGGCCACTGTTGTTCTTGGCGTCTGTCTTTGTAGCTGTGGCGCAGTTTTCTTTTTTCTTTTACGTCACATCGGCGGCGGCGGCGACCAACTTGCGGCTTGGCGGGCTATGGCCAGGAATCAAACGCCATGAAAATTGCAACCGTCGTTACCATGAAAATTTGTTACATATGACAAACGAAAGCTCTGACACAATAAACGACTCTCTTAGATATGTTCCGGGTTTATTTCCCGCCACAAGCAGCACTTTCATTCCGGCCTCCTGAGCTTCACCTCAATCTCCATCCGATTGCATTCACCCTTAGCTCTTGGAGCCTTGCTGCACCATGACTGACGAAAAAAAGGAGGGAAAAAAGGGTAGAAATATGAGGGCGTCAGGTGACAAAGATGTCCGATTTTTGTGCGCCACAAGACTTTAACACGTATCACCCAGAGTATATATTCCTTGCAATGTTGCAGTTGCTTCTACTTACACTTACTGCCTGCAAGATGGAGACGAACCTACACACATCCATTGGTTTGTGACATAGCCTAAGAAGCAACGCAAGCCTTTTAAAAAAGAGAAAAGGGTTCAGAGTCCTGCACACCATGCTCTCTGAATGATTCCTGAAAAAAGGGTTGCATCTCTGAACCAGTATTAAACTTTACATGTGATGATGATTATGCCAGTGATACGTTGACCCTACGGTGCTAAACAAACTGCAATTAGAGGGAGGGAGTTGATCGAGAATGAGAGAACCAGATCGGATCTGATAGCAAGCGGCTATGTTTTCTTTTCCGAACAAATGCCGGCTATGTTTCTGGTTACGGAGAGATGCACGTACTACCTACAAGGCCTGCTGTCGTCTTAAATTTTCAGATCTTACTGTAGCAAGCTTGAGCCAGTGGTGAGCAGCACGTCGTAACGAAATATCAAGTTGAAACTGTTGTCTGGCGCTGGCGGTTATGTAATAATGCCACTCATTAAGGGAAATATTCAGTGAAAACCACATATTCGGTGAAATCGTGAAAACCTTCTCGAAAAACATGTTTAAAAGTTTTGAAAAATTATGAAACTTGACATACATGTAGAGGACATAGTGACAAACATGCATGCAAAATTGGAGATCCAAACCCATTTTATATTAAAAGATAGAAAAATAACAAAACATGGTGCAGCAGGACAAAAATACCGCACAGTAACTGTTTTGTCTTTTTCCTTCTCTTTCTTCGTGATTTGTTATTTTTATATCTTTTAATAGAAGTTGAATTTAGTTCTCAAGTTTTGCATGCATGTTTCTCACTATGTCCTCTAGACATATGCCAAGTTTCATAATTTTTCAAAACTTTTAAATAGGTTTTTTGAGATGGTTTTCACGATTTCACTGAATATGTGGTTTTCACTGAATATTTTCCCACTCATTAATTAACGCCGAAATAGGCAGATCTAAAACTGCCGTGTGCTCCGTGTTGTGAATGGAACTGCCTGTTATTAGTTGCTGCATTCATACAGTACGTAAGACGAAAGCTCGGATGTCCAGCCTGTATTCTGACGTACTAGTATGTAATGTCATTTTCCAAGAAGGCTGGGATGATTCGGCTTTGCTCTGTTATCGCCGAAAAAATTCACTTAAAATTTTCAGAAATCGGATGGTTAGGATTAGGAGGCACAGCTCAGAACGCAGGCTGCTCTATTCTCTACTCTAAACACTGCATGCACACACAGCTTTCCGTCCTTGTTCGTTCCTTTGTCCTCCTGCTGCGGAGGCATGCCTGGCCATCTTCCCTGCATGAGCAGCACAGCACATGGAGGAGTGCAGGGTCGTCGTGTGGTTACGCTGCTCTTGGCAGTCATGTTTCCTTCCATCTTTCAATGCGTAGCTAGAATCCTCCTACCTGGAAGAAAAAATCTCTGCTAATCGTGTGCCACACTGATCTTTGCTAGTACACCTGTCCTTAATAGCAGAAGAAACTCCTTTTGCCATCCTCTAGCACATCGCGACCAACTGACCAAGTACAGATAAGTGTTTGAACTTTTCTTTACTCGCCAAGAAAAAAGAGAGGGAACTGTTCTTTTGATGGATTTTTTTAGCACACTTGACGAAATAGATTGGCCTGATTGCTCTTTATTATGGAGAGTATTTAGCAAAGGTGTTTTAGGGGGTTACGCTAAAGCTGATGTGGTGAGAACATGTCCTGTTCTCCTGACGTGGTCTATTATTAGTTTTTAAAAGGGTGACGGGAAATGTAATGACTTGTCAGTCTCATTTTAACGAAATGAGGCGGGGCTGAGGACTGTAATTCTGAAAAGGTGTTTCAAGAAGAACCCTGTCCAGATCCCGGTGGAGTAAACAATGACGCTGCTAACCCTGAATATTAGTACTCTCCGTATATACTTACAGGGAAACACAAGTACTGTACCCAAGATGTAGGAGCACTGGTACAAATAATTGGCCTAACGTGTTTCGAGTCTCATCAATCATACCGTCCATGCAGCCAATCCAACAGCAAAACGCTTTTGCATTTCTTGTTCTGTCCTTGGATTATTTTTTTCCTCTTGTGCGGAGATTCCCTGTTCTTTTCAGGCGTGCCAAGTGGGCACAAGAAGCTCAAAACTTCACGTGGACCTCGTAGTACGACCTTTGTCCAGTGGCGCCTTTCCTGAATTGGCGGCTTGTTCAACGACAGATCTTGGCACGGCACTGTGACTGTGAGCCGAGCACGTCAGCAGAAGGCCACGGATACCCTCGGCTAGCAAAATGAAAATCTGACCGTGGCATATCTATCCAGAAACAAAATGAAAATCGTGTGTTCCGAAAAGAACGAGATGTTATAAGACGATAAGAGCTGAAAATGATTAGATGCCATGTCATAAGCTCTGCACAAAGAAAGGTCCCGGCAAACCGGCGATTAGGATCAAGAGATTCATGTCCAGTGGCGAAAAGACAGAGTCGTTTTCACGTTATTACTTGTACTAGTAGATTCGAATGATTCAGACGAGACATAGATGAGATTTTGCTTATCTCGTCTACAAATTCTTTTTTTTAATTTCTTTTTTTCTTGATAAAGTCTACGGAATTTCAGGTTGCCCTTTTCAGTCCGCTGCGCACACGTGCTAGTACACAGTACTGTATCTAGCAGCTCGCGTGGCGTGCCAGAAAGAGAAAGGTGCTGACTCATTCGTTTGTCCTTGTACGCGGTCTCCTGTTGCATGATGGCGTGGAGCCTAGTCACAATGCTCATCACACCACCAATCTCTGAATTTTAATCCATGTCCAACACTGATAACCAAAGGAGCCACAAGACTGAAACGACGGTAAATCCGTCGATTTCCACATTAGACATAGTAGAACGCACGAGTACATGGTGTAGCGACCGTGCACATGCGTCAGCAACGTTCAGAGCACTTTCTCGACCCTCCAAAGAAGAAGGAAGCATGGCGTGGTTTGGTTTGAATTGGAGCGAGGGCAGTTCTAGTTTATGCTACTACCTCCTCAAAATATAAATATTTATTGACTTTTCAGTATCATATTTAACTATTCATCTTATTCGAGAAATTTATAAAAATATATAAACAAGTGTTTAAAGTATGTCTAGTTTCTATCTGAGTGAAAATTTACATAGCTTGCAGATAGATTTTTCACCCTTAGATCTTAATCCAACCATTAACATTTTTATTCACTTGTGAAAAGAAAATGTTATGTGAAAAAAAAGCGAAAATGTTCCAGCTGAGAACCAATTGTTCCACTAGTATAATTTCATTGTTCGAATAGTTTCATTATTCTCGCAGTATATTGTTATTGTTTCAAAAAATCTAACTGAAGCAAACAAAATTCCACTCGACTAGCAAACCTCGGTATAGCTAAATAAATAATATTTTCAATTGTTTTGGAATAAGATGAAATCTGATGTTAAGAAGGCAACAGATACCTATATTTTAAGATGGAGAGAGTACATGACTTCGCTACCCGTTTTCGATTATTTAATAAGAAACGTGCAATCTTTGAACACATTATGTTAAACATGGATTCAATTTATCTTGACGACTGGAATTCACCTTAGCGAACATGAATGCCACTATGACAGTCCGTGTTCCACTATTCATCTCTCAATCTACTACTTTCCACCGATAGCTAGAGACGCTAAAATTCGTCTTCGATCCAATAATTGTAAAGTTGATAGGACTTTCTCGTTTCTTTGCTGGAGATAAGGACGAAGAAGGTATGCTGAGTCAACAGAAAACCGTGCCCTGTTCTTTTCCATCCAAATTTCTTCAGAGTTGGAGTGACACAGGACTCTGGGTTGCTTATCTGATACGCGGGTTCCACTGTTCATGGTCTGATTCGTGAATTCTAGATTGCACTGTTTACCTGCTCCATGGTCCTCAACCCCTGGTTTGGTAGAGTAGTACCATACCGTTCCGTTGACATCTCTGGAGCAGTTGTTCTGCATGGCCACCACATGGCCGTGGTGGAGTGCAGATGGCTGGTGAGTGGCGACACTGATCTGCAGGCAGGCATGGAGTTCTTTGAATGCGCCACCAGAAAATCCTACTAGTACTATCTTCTGCGTGCATGCTACTGCTCTCTGCTGAGATGAATTGCCCACCCAAACCGGAATCGAGAATCAAGTCCCTTGACAGGCCAACTACAAACTGAAATGGCAAGGAAAGACGTGATTTGTCAATTTCTTCCTCGCAAAAGCAAAAAAAAAAAAAGTCAATCCCATTTGCTAATCAATTACATGTAGTAGTAGAAATGAAAGAGAGGCTGCTGATGCCGATGAGCTTTCAGCGCCGGTGGCGGGGGCTGTCGGTTCTCATCGTCTTTTCTCACGGCAGTACTATGATTCCGGAGGCCGTTCCCTAGCACGCACGTGAAGCATGCGACGATCGGAAACTCGACACCGTGTCGTCGACACCAACGGATGCCATCCCACCACATCTGCCGGGCCCTAATACCCAGGTGTCTGTTCATGATGTTCCGCGCCCTTGTATTCGTTAAATAACCGGAGGCTTCCCATCCAAATCGAAGTGCTTGTTGCCCTCAATCAACCAAAAAAGAAAAGGCAAAATTTGCCACAGGACATCTTTCAAATGTGGTCTTTGCTGCAGGACATCACTCAAATGTATCTTTGCTAGAAGACATTACTCATTTGTGGTTATTTGCTGATAGACATCAAAATCATTAAAATATTCATTTTCTCATATAAAGAAGAAAGAGAACATGCAAATAGACCAAATTACCTTTGTCATTTGAGCCATCTTTGTGCCATGTGAGTTGTTGTATTATTTCACTAAAGTTTTATTACATGAAAATAAGTGTTTAACTAGTCATTTTTAATATAGTATATTTTTTATGAGAAAATTAGATGTAATCCATAGAAAATAAATTAGTGATATGATTAGTAAAATTAATGTGCTTCAGCTTAACCATGAAATAAGGGCATTAGTTTCAATTGTAATGGCATCCTTTTCTTTATATGACACAATGTAGTATATTTTAATGACCTAGATGTCCAATAGCAAATAACCACAAAAGAGTAGTGTCATATGGCAAAAACACAAATGGATAGTGTCCAATAGCAAATACCACATTTGAAAGATGTCCACCAGCAAATTTTGCCAAAAGAAAAAAAGATGGAAGTGCCTGTCAACCTATATAGGAGATCCAGAGGCATCACCTCATGTAGATGTTGCGGCTCCGGTGGTGGTTGGTTGAGAGCAACACATCATTGCAATCCATTTGTCTACAGAATAATCCAATTTTTGTCGTATTTTTCTTGGAGATTTATATAGTAGTACTACTGTAAAGCTAGTCAAAGCATCATTTACGAGATTTTTCTTGGACCGAGGAGTGTTCGATCTGGATCCCTGTCAGAGTAAACAAACGCCACCATCCGGTCTGCCCCCAATTCATGCCGTAGAAACTGAACTTGTGTACTACTAATACAGAGTAGTACTATCTAATTCCAGTTGTCAGCCAATCGCTGCAGGGTCTCAGAAAAAGGGAGAACTGCGCATCCAATTAGTACATTATAATCGCCAGTTTCTCGGATCCTCATTGTCTAACTCTGAACATAGAATGAGCCCCTTTACATTAATTAATCAACAGTATAGTTAGTATACTTCGATACCGTTGTGATGGAAAACTAGAGGATCTGCAGTGTCAAAAAACCAATGTCTCAGATGGAAACTAGAGGATCTACAGTTGGCTAGTTGATCACATTATTTTCAGCAGTCGTGCGTGCGGTGAACCGTGGACCAGTTGATCACATGGAGCAGCCACCTTGCGCCCGTGTCCTCCCTTCCAGGACCCGCCACAGGACACAACTTGGCTTCGCTTCCCGACTTGTCACCTATCTAGTCCTCACCATGCCTGGTCCTCACCAAATCTTTTTTCTTCTTTTTTTGAGATATAGGATTAGTCCTCACCAGATCTTGGCGGCACTGCGTGCCAGGGCCACCAGCCCACCACCCTGGAAGGAGTGGCCGAGCATGCCTGCATCTGCATCTGTTTTTTTACTCTTTCTTTTTTAACTGACTCGAAAAAGGGCGATGCATAAAGCGAGAACCAGCCATCAAGGATGACAAAAAGCATCATCACTGTTCCCGTGATGTATACCACCAAAAACATTTGTTGTTCCTCCTTTACCAAGGCCTTCACCGTGGGAGGTTCTATCCTCACCGAACGCGTGAGGAATTGGAAAAGCAGGATATTACTTTTCCATCCGTAAGTACTCTGCAGTACAGTAGTAATGTTATAAACTGTAACCGCGTCATGCCAGTGGTTAAGTTTACATAAAAGGCCACATGCCAGTGGTTAAGTTTGAGTGGAATTTTTTCAGTCCTACATTATTGTGATTTCTGACTGAGGGGTTGACATTGCAGGATTTCCTTTTTCCTTCTGAAATATACAAACCGGCACGATTCTTGTGGATTTTCAAGTGGAGCTACTGTATCGTCCAGCGGTGAGATAGGTGACCCGGACCCCGTAGATAATGAACCTGCACCAAGTTGCGCTTGTTTAATGTTAGGAAATTATCTCCACAACCGGGGTCCATTTACTTTTTTTTTGATCTTGGGGTCCATTTACTTGAATGGAAGTATTTAATTGCAAGGTTCCTTGCTATGTTGCGCACGTCCACTGCACTTTCTTATTTTTGAAGGATGGAAATGCATTCTAGTGCCGGGCATGATATTGTCTTGTAGGAATAGGAAAGGGAATGGAACCTATCCAAACAAGGCAATGGAACCTATCCACCAGGTTTGCTGAGTCAACATGAGTACTCGCTCGCATTAGTAATGCGTAACTTTTTTCGGTCATAAGCCTGGTGATAGCATACGATAATTTGCCGCTATCAAAATCTTGTTCTCGTTTCAGGAATAGAGCTTTTGTCCGTATATATGACTATTTTTATTAAAAGAATACAATGAGGTGACGAACTTCCGGCGCAGCAATGGCAGCATTTTCATCGTTCCAGAATTCCGAAACACATCCCGCAATTACATATTGTGCGTTTCCGCAATTGGCCTTGCGAAATTCAACGGCCACCACCAGAAAATTCTGGTTTTCTAGTGGCTGAAATGCAAAAGAGTCCCCTCCTCTAAATTTGGCACCGTGTTCGTGTGCCCTTCCGTTCTTCACGGTTCACACGTTCCTCTGCCTCTCTCTCTCTCTTCCTCTCTGTTCCTCTCTCTCCACCGCCGCCGGCCACCGCCTGGTGGCTGGTGCCCGCATCCCAATTCATCCATTGCCGTCGCGTTGCATCCAGTTGCTCCAGTTTTCTTCCCCTCTGAGCCACCGAAGCCGCCCTTTGTACACTTCTCGTCCAGTGCACGCCAATCTTCCGAGAAAACCATCCAGAGCCCCCAAAAGGCGCGACCTTTGCACGTTTCCCCAATTCGGAGCCGCGAGGAGGCATTAATCCCGTCATTTCCGAGGCTCCCAAATCAACGAAAAAAAGTGTCTTTCAATCCTCCTTGGAATTTTTTTCTTGATTGTTTTGGTGCGGCAGAGCAGAGCGGCGGGTGCACGGCTACCTTCTTGAGGCCGAGCAATGGGGAGAAGGTGGCATGCCGTTTCCGCCCTGTGCGTGGCGTTCGCGGCGGCAGCCGTTGCCGTCGCTGCCGACAGGGGGTTCCCGCTGTCGCTGGCCGGCGCAACGGTGGCTCCCGAGGAGGAAATGAGCATGCTGCAGAAGTTTATCTATCTCATGTCCAAGGAAGACGGCAACTCGTACCAGCATGTTTGGCCGGTAATGCAAGACTACCAACTTCATTTCGGAATTTGCAGGCTTCATGCTCTTAATTGGTAGTTTGCTGTTGGACAAGTGTTTAATTCTGTAGATTGTAGGCTTGTGGGCTTCATGTTCGTTTCACTGTGATATTATTTGCTAGGTTCAGAGCGCCACAGCTCTTGTTCAGTAGATTTATCATTAGAATAATACAGTCTGAACTGTTCATGATGGAACTGAACTTCTCTATTTGATTAATGACTTAATGCGCTGCTGTGATTTGTTTAATGCTGCCTGCTTTGCAGCAACAGGTTTCGCAATCCTTCGAGATATGCTGTGCTAATTTGGCAAGTTATGCGGACGTTGTGTGCAGGAAATGGAACTTGGATGGCAAATTGTGCTGGGGTCACTGATCGGATTTTTCGGCGCGGCATTCGGTAGCGTTGGTGGTGTGGGCGGCGGTGGGATCTTTGTGCCAATGCTGACTCTGATCATTGGGTTTGATCCAAAGTCATCAACTGCGATATCAAAATGTGAGGATCTAACATTCCTAATCCTTCCTGTGGATTCTTCCTCTTGTATGCATGCTATGAAAGCAACAGTTGGTGCTGTCCATAATTGATTTCTTAAGCTGATTTGGTGTTGTACGCTTTAGTGATTCATTCACGTGTGCAGTGGTTTACATCCACTTGTGGTATCTTTCCTGTCTTGTTGCTGTTGTAGTATACCATGACTCAAAAGGTAACGTTTTTTTTATAAGGGTGCTTCGGTATCCCAAAAGTTGTTAGTCAAAGCAGGTTCTTCTGGTGATATTAGTCACAGATTCATGTGGATATGGAATTGGCTTTATTGACAGTAATACTTACGTGTTTGCAAAATCTGAATCGACTCATAATGTTTGTACAATAATATTTTTTTACAAAAAAAAGTTGATGTAAGTTGCATCATCAGATTCTTAATGCAACAATAATAATATATCTATAATGTCGCTCATATACATGATCATGCACTTTGCTTGTCGAATATTTCTTTTTCCTTCAACACGCAGGAGGATTGCATATCTTGCTCGTCGAATAACATGCTTAAGCTTTTTTACTTAATTTTGTGATATGTTTCTCAGGTCTATAGACATCCTCTTGTCAAGCTCCTTTTTGTTCAAACCTAACTTTCTATCTGTTCTTTGTATACAAAAACATAGAATCATTTACATGATGAAAAGCATTTTTTATCATCAGATTGTTTTATTCGGCTATTTTGTTCTTTTGGACAGGTATGATCATGGGCGCATCTGTTTCAACTGTCTACTACAATCTCAAGTTGAAGCATCCTACATTGGACATGCCAGTGATTGATTATGACCTAGCGGTGCTTATCCAGCCTATGCTAATGCTTGGGATCAGTATTGGTGTCATTTTCAATGTTATATTCCCTGACTGGCTGGTTACAGTTCTCCTAATAACCCTTTTCCTAGGTGTTTATTCTGTACCATTTCCCAACACTGTAATAATTCCTTATCTAATTGCTCATGAATGAACTGAGTTTGCACCTTGAAACTGAATAATAGGCACATCAACTAAAGCGTTTCTGAAAGGCGTCGAGACATGGAAGAAAGAGTCAATAATCAAAAGGGTAATGTTTTGTATTTTTTTTTCTATAACATTTGAACTGTGAAGCTTTGTCTTCACTTGTTTTACTTAGTCTTATACTCTTATTATGGTCTACTGATGAGACAGCTTTATTTTTCCTTCAGGAAGCCGCAAAAAGATTGGAGCAAGCAAGTAAGATATAAAAAACTAATGTGATCATTTGACACATGATCCAAATTCTCATTTCTAACTTTCTCAACCTTTCAGGCGAGGAACCAGAGTATGCACCACTTCCTACTGGGCCAGGTGCAGCAGCCAATGCAAAAACTCCGTCAGATGAAGCGGTAAACATCCAAGATCAAATGCATTCTCTGCTGCATTCTTTTGTAAACATAACCATATGGATTTAACCTATAAATTTTATTATATTTCAGACATCAATTATGAAGAACATTCACTGGAAGGAGGTTGGTCTTCTTTCATTTGTGTGGGTGGCGTTCCTTGTGCTTCAGGTCACAAAGGTGAGCATTTCAGCACAAAGCTTCAATTAAAGATTGTAGATTGTGAAGCTCATCTATTATCTGGTTGGATATTGTGTAAATTTGTAAGAGTACCAATATTTTGAGTTTTTTTCTCCTCCAACAATAGCATTTTGATGCCTCTATTATTTCATTTTCATTTACAGAACTACACATCTACTTGCTCCACATGGTACTGGGTCTTGAACCTTCTCCAGGTACTTTATGTTAGAATATATATGTAAAAGATGGATGGTGTGTAGTTACAGTGTTAGGCACACGCCACTTAGCTTGCAGAACATGATCAATTCTCTCTGCTGATTGGATGTAGATCCCAGTGTCAGTCGGAGTGACGTTGTATGAAGGACTTGGGCTGATGAGTGGGAAGAGGGTGCTATCATCGAAGGGAAGTGAACAAACTGCCTTGAAACTTCATCAGGTATTCATATACGGCCTATTCGGTATTGCTGCGGGACTCGTTGGTGGTCTGCTTGGTCTTGGAGGTGGATTCATTATGGGGCCACTATTCTTGGAGCTTGGCATCCCTCCACAGGTACACCCCTCCCAGTTCCTCTTTCAAGTATGCTGGGTTTATACATTGACACTAAACCACCACCGTAACTTAATCTATGATAGGTTTCAAGTGCTACAGCCACATTTGCGATGATGTTCTCATCATCCATGTCAGTTGTTGAATACTACCTCTTGGACCGTTTTCCAGTGCCTTATGGTATGATCTGTCACTTTCACCTTTTCTCCTTACAGTGATGAGCATATGTTGACTCAATTTCTTTTTCTTTCCTTCAGCTGCTTACTTCATTGTTGTGGCGTTCGTTGCTGCAATCATCGGCCAGCATGTCGTGAGGAGGTTGATCAACTGGTTAGGGCGGGCATCACTCATCATCTTCATATTGGCTTTCATGATCTTCGTCAGTGCGATTTCTCTAGGTATAATCTTCTGCTCCGGTTGCAATTGATCAGATCCTGCCTTCCAAACTAGTTTCCTAAACAAATATCTCTTTGACCTGCAGGTGGGGTTGGCATATCAAACATGATTCACAAGATTGAGCGACATGAGTACATGGGGTTTGAGGACCTCTGCAAGTATGATCTTTAGGAAACAAGCAGCTTTGAAGGTGTCAGTAAAGTGATTTTCGCGGTTGTCTTCAAGCAGAACAGAACTCAGTCCAAGAATCAAAGGGTTCACTGATTTGATTTTTTGGGTGCATGTAACCGGAGATTCTGGTTGTCTGACGGCTCGGAAGGAAAGCTATCTGCATAGATTGGAACTGGATGAATTTGGAGCATGTTTTCAGTCGTTTTTGGTTTCCAGTTTGAATCAGTTAGTGTTATGGATATCACTATGTACCGATTTAACAGATGTAGAGCTGTTTCTGCCAGAGTAGAATATCTTCTTGTTTACTAGATATGCCTTCTTTCTTTTACCAAAAAACATTTCATCAAATAAGAGTTGTATGGTCATCTCAGCGTTAGGAACTGAAAAAAAAAATTGAAGTGTCTTCTACAACATAGTCTGAGTTACTACTGCCACTAATTTTCTAGCTTTTAGTTATTGAACAAGTCAGATTCTGTAACTATTCACACTTTAACCTATATACGAGAACAATGCTCCGATCTGATCTGTTTGGAAGCTGATACCCACTCTGCAGGCATCACTAGCAAAAAGGCAGATTCTTATTCCAGCTGGGGAGCAAACATGGGGTGGTCACCCATATCAAAACCCTCAAAAGAACTCACTAGCCATCACCCTCTGAATTCACGGCGCTCAAGAGTCAAGACCCAAGCTCCTCTACCATCTGTCTGGCGAGATGGCTGATGGCCGCCGGCAGGACGGCAGCTACGGACCGGAGTACGGTCCCCAGCCTCCTGACCACGAGTACGCCTTGTACCGTCACATGCCGTCCAGGGAAGGGACCCTTGGCCTCTGCATCATGGGGTACCAACCGGCAGCTCTCCTTTTGTTCTCATTCATAGATGCTTTCAGCTGAAGCAGTTGCTCTGTTTCTGCGTCAAATGTTTCATCTCCTTCCTTCCATTCTAAAA
Organism: Chloris gayana; assembly: GCA_031894775.1. Lineage (NCBI taxonomy): Eukaryota > Viridiplantae > Streptophyta > Magnoliopsida > Poales > Poaceae > Chloris > Chloris gayana. The sequence goes on along the minus strand of JAUNZO010005050.1, from coordinate 1,697,167 downwards.
CAACCGAAGTAGCAACAGTAACAGGAAACCATGGAATGGAAAAGAATATCACAAAACTAATCTTTCCTTGTTTGTGTTTTAAGAGATTAGTTTATGAACTTGGTTCAGGATTTCCCTGGGAGGCTGTTGGAGCGAAGATTGAGAAGAGAAACTTTTGGCTTCTCTAGGTACATTCATTTAACAGACTGCTTCATCTCTCCTTTCCGTTTGAACTTCAGTGCAACGAAATGAAACCATGAATCCGTGATGGTTGACACTTGCATCGCATTAGCACTTGATGAATGACTATGCTATGTTGCTCTGAATGAGGGCATGGGGTCCTTTTATCTGAAAAAAATAAAATGATGTTGTGCTCAGGGATCCTTTGCAACCACTTGCACCATTCCACATCCATCATGTCCATGGTAGGGGTGGCGTGGCCATGAACTCGAGACGGAGTCAAGAGAATCCTGGGCTAACTGATGATGAGTTCAGGGAGGCCATGGACCAGCTCAGGAAGCAGAAGTACAGGGCTTCAAATCCTTACAACAAGAGAGGAACTGTGACCCAGAACAGGGGGTTGCAGGGGCCGAGGCACCACTGCCAGCACCGGAAGAGAAAACATGCACCATATGCTTGGAGACATTCATGCCTGAAGAACAGGTGGTAGTAACACCCTGCAACCACATGTTCCACCCGGGGTGCCTCACACCCTGGGTGAAGGGGCATGGCAACTGCCCTGTGTGCCGGTCTGCACTGTGTGAGAGGAGGAAGAAGAATGTAGTCGCTGTCAATGGCAACTATGGTGATGTAGATCTGGACCTGCTGGAGATGATGAGGACCATGGAGGAGGCCTTCAGCCGGGTCAGATTCTCTGACTTCATGTTGCACCGCTAGGCGAAGCTACACGAGGTTATGAATAAATAAATAACATTCAAGCTTTCCTAGAATCTTATTCGGATCCATAAATTTGGACAGTCATGGCATCGTGCAATAATGTATAACTAGCACAAGATATTTCGATCATGATTTTCTGCTTGTCACACGTTTGCCTTTGCATTGCCAGAGCAAATAATTATCATTAACGCTACAGAAGCAAACATCATCGAGGCAGCATTCTGACTTTCTAATCCATTATAGAGATTTCTGTCAGACTCATGTTAACAGTAGAAGCGAGGAAGCTAGACAAACTTTATCTAAACTTTGGAATAAGTCGGAAAGGTAACTGTATGCTAACAATGCAAACAATGTAGGCTGACAGTTAACGGAAGCATGCTCGAATGCTTACATCAAGCCTGCTCCACTACCGGGACACTAGAGTATGGAGCTGCTTTAGCATCTGAAACCATTTACAGCCTTTTTTACATCAGTAAGCCTTTGCAAGATTGCTCTTTAGCTGTCTTGGATCAGGTTGGTTGGTTCACTCAAAACGTACTTAGGAAGTTCATACTTAGCACCTGGAACATCGAAGAGGCCTATTAAAACCTGAAAATATTGGAAAGCAGTAAAGAAAAAAGAAAAGGCAAGGAACATGACTGAAAAAGTCGCACCCCTTTCATCATAGCAGAGAGTCAGATCGGCATTAGAAACAATTATGCCTGCACTTTCCACAATTGTCTGCGCAAGGGCTACTTCAGATTCTGATGCAACTCGAAGAGCATCCCAAATTTCTGTAAGTTCCACGAATGGTAAGTGCAAGGGCTATATGCGAGCGCAACTAGAAAGCTAAAAACACTAAGACAAGTGAACAAAGACAAGATGAGGCGAGGTACCTTTCCGACCACCATAGTGTGGAGCTGTGTCCCAAAACTCATCGCGCATCTGCCTGAGCTGGGCCACTGTTATTGGCTGGGGATGCTTCCAGGGCTTGGGCTTCCTGACTTTCTTAGTGGAATCTGCAAAAATATGTCCATAATGAGATGACCTGTCAAGACTGTGTATTCCCCAACGGTATCACAATAATAGTAAGTCTGTAGATATAACATGTATATGTAAAAGAGCAATTTTTTTCGTTGCTTGTATTTCGACTAAAAGATAGCAATTGAACAAATCCTTCCTACCATTGTTCTTTGTGATCAATACAACTATATGTAAAGAAGCCAGGCAAGATGTGTCAAGTGAAGTCAGCCTAGCACAACTGCAACATAGTAAAAGAAATAGAGAAAACAGGCCTGATCAACATGGCTGCGCTGCAAACACCCATATCTCACACTCAGCATAGAAGATACAGGAAGCTTACAGTATTCAGAATCAGGTTAGTACTCAGGCATCTCATCTTTTGCACACTCGCATATTCAACTGGCTATGACAGCGAATCCACAAATCTAGGCTATGTAGATATCTAGATCAGTGAAGCACATAGGCAACAGGTACAATATGATGATGATTCACCTAGGCCCTAGCCAGTAATCCATCTATAAACGGACATTCTGCAGCTGATTACCAGGGAACCAGGAGAGGCTCGTATATGAGAGATGAGCAGATGGAGTACATGTACAATTCAAGAGCGCACATAATGTTGTCAGTGCTAAACAATCTTGGAGGACTCATCTTCTTCTCACAATAGTCATTGTAACTAACCTCATATAAAGAATAACTCATCAAGATACAATCCCCAAGGATTAGAGTCATGTTCTATCCTCATCCAGCTAGGCATTCAGCATGTTAGGAGCCGGCAGATACCATCATCCACACACTATTCAGCATTCAAAAGTGCAAAAACAAACAGCAGCTGAAATTCACTACCCTGTTGCCACACCCACTCCACACAACAGTCCAAATAGATACTTCAGCAAGAACACGCTTACACTGCAGTTACGAAAGTACATAACACCATATGTACACATAATAGCAAGAAACGCGTCATCACAAAATCAGAACTCTAGAGTACAGAGAATTCCACTTCTGGAATGGGGCAAGCATACATTTCATTGTTGCAATTCCAATGAACCGCCACGCGCCAAGAGTTAAATTACTCGATTTCATCGGACAATTTTGCAGCCTATTTAATCCTTACCAATGCAGCTCGACCATTAATAGGTCTCCTAAACAGAACAGATCGAATTCCACTTAAAACTTACTAAAATTTTAAGAATTTAATATGATAATCTGATCTAACTGAAGACAAGAACTACTAGTGTTCCGAGCACAGGTCGACCCAAACCCAACTCTTCCAACCACATGATCGCCGCGCAATCCACTGCAACCCAACCCCCAACTGACGTTGCGGCCGCCGAAATCCCTCGCGAGATCGCGACTTTCGCGGGATTGCAGGAAAATCCCGAACCCCAAGAACCCGAATTCCCCCAAACCAGGAAAACCTCCCAATTCTGACCGCGCGGACCGCCAGGAAAGTGAAAGAGGTAGGGGATCGGGACCGTGGACACTTACCGGTACTTGCTCCGGCATCCTTCGTGGCCGAGGTGGATCCTGCGCAGCCCATGGGAGGCGGCCCGCCGCTTCTCAGCCGGCGGCGAGAAGGCAGTTCGTGAAGAGGCGGCGCTGGCTTCCAACGACAGAAACGAACGGAAAAGGGTCCGTGACCTTTTTTTTTTTTCTGAGGTTTACCTTTGCTTGTATCGTGCTAGTGATTAGCTGACGTGGCAGGATAAGGATGGCTGTAATCAGCGTACTGTGTGAAGAGGAGCTTGCATCAGGACCTGCTAATTGGGGTTCTGCACAAATAATCATGTGAACAGGGTATCATTTTTTTTCTGGAAGAGATTGTTTGGATCACTAGAGCCCTGTTTTGTTCTCTTCCCGAAAGGGATTAAAGATTGTTCAGAATGTACAAGCAATCTACCTCTGCTGCAGCGAGAGACGAAACTTGTCCATGTTGAAATTGCCAATTTGTAATATAAACATGTGGCATGTATCTGCTAACAATTATCTTCAATGTTTCTAAGATAATATCTCTAGTTAAGATTTAAAAAACGTGAAATCTTGTATGTTCAGGACGGACATTTTGATGCATACGGATATCGATCAGATGTTCGATTCTTCTCTGACGAGGCTGCCAAAACGTAAAGAAGTCATAGATACGATAAACACTTGCACCAACTAAATGATGCAAACTCATGGGACCAGTGAACCATGACCTCCTTATTTCTCGAAGAAAGGAAAATCTAATTCAATGTTCCAGCTGCAGTCGCGATTATTACACAAATCATCCACCAGTAGTTTGTGGGTATGCCGGAAGCATTAAAAAACAAGCAATTGTTCATAAACTGAAAAATTAAAACAAGCTTCCATCATCGTGGCTTCAAGCAAACGGCAGCAACATGTCGTCTCACACCTAGTCGTGTCCTGCAGCAGCAATGACCGAGAATGAACCAGGTATGTTTCTGGGAAGAACAGCTGCATGGAAGTAAAAACTTGTTTCATCGTACACTTTAAAAAAACCTTGTTCATTGTTAAATAAAAATGTATGACTTACCAAATTGCCTAACACATTGTACATGTTCTAACTAAAACTTTGTACTGTAGTTTTCTATCTACTCCTCACAACCATGGTTTAACCGATAGAAACCGGCCGGTTATCCCGGTTAACTGGGGAATCGGTCCCGGCCGGTCATCCGTTCCGGCCGGTTAATCCAAACAAACCGACGCTGTGCACTGTAGCAAAACGGTTAACCCATCGGTTTTTCGATTAACCGACCGGTTTTTCCAGTTCAAAAACGGACCGGTCAATCCGGTTACGTGAACGTTGCTCACAAACATGGTTTAAAAAATCATGAACCGCTCGACAGGATTTTAACAGTGCTAAAAGCCAAGCGATTTACCGCAAAACCAAGAGGTTTTCGTTAAAAACCGTGATTGCTACAGTGTGCAGGTTGAAATTCTAGTGAAAACCGACCATCCAGAAAATTGAGCGGACTAGTTTGACGGTTACGCGAAAACCGGGTGGCTTTCGCTGTTATTTGAACCATGCTGGTAACCAATCATTTAAACATGGAATGTATATTCAACGGAGGATATAAACTGAAACAGATCTGTACAACTCACCAAATACATGACTATCAAAAGAAAAGGTGTTGATAAAGTCATCTATATTACAAATGAACCATGATTATTATTCAACAAATGAGTATGTAATGTGACTCTTAATATGTCAAGGCTTATCAAAAGAAACAATAAAGAACAGACCAAAGTTCCGCTACTAGAAAATGAATACTATGTCAAAATTCTCAGTAGAGCAGGCACTAAATTAAGGTTGGACCATTGTCTCTAGAAATTAAATTTTCACGGAACGACACTCCCATCTCACTTACTTGTCAAGTTCTCAACTGAAACAGAACGTTCCCGTCTAAGCTAGTAGTAATAAATTGCATGCGTAATTGAAATTTTGGCACATGCAGAGAAATGTGAGTTACCTGGGCATTCCTCCGCGAAGTCGAACCCGCCGCAGTTGCGGTACAGCTCCAGCAGCTTGGGCGCAGTCCAGCCCGGCGGGAGCTCCACGGCTATCTCGCACAGGCAAGGCACCTGCCCACGGTTCTCGACGGCGTTCAGCGCCGAGCAGCAGTACTCGGGCGGCGGCAGATCGGGCGCGCAGTTGGCGGCTATCGGCCGCGCCAGCGCAGCCGCATCGCAGCGGTTCCTCTCGGCCTTGGCGGCCTGTCCGCCCGGTGCAGCGCCGGCAAGCAGAACGGCCACAACGAGCAGGCGGAGGAACAGGGAGGCCATGGCGCCGCAGGCAAAAGAGGTCAGGAGATGATGCAGAACATGGCGAAGAGGAACATACAAGTAAATAGCTCTGCAGAGTGCAGACTGTTCACAAGAACGTCGTGTATCATGCGCAATGTATGCGTGAGGGATTCGCCCAGCCTGCTTCTTGTTGTGCTCTTCACGGCCACTTCAGATTCCATGTACAACTGAAAACCGAAGCTAAATTGAGATCATAACCCGAAGGTCCCCAACTGGGACGTACGACTGCTCTACCTCAACGAGCTTTGTCCTTCCGTATTGTTAATTGGCATTCTCAAAGAGCCCGTTCTTTGAATTGAATCATATATTCTTGATGATCATAGGGAGCAGAACACGCCGGCATGAATCATATATACATGATGTAGGCAACGAACGCATGTGGATTGCCATTCTCGCCCCACAGCCGAATTGCTGTACTCGCACCACGAACAGTATCAAACTTATGAGCAAATACCCTTCAAAAATAATGAAAGTGCACCCATGCGCCACCGCGTCAAATAAACATGATTACCAATGTAAGGATTTTTTTTTAAGTGAGAGCCATCAAAACCTTGAGCTGCTTGGGGAGGTTAACATTGCCCTGCATGTCCTAATCTGTGAGCACTGCAGAGCTTATTACTGTCAAGAGCATCTCTTGGCCCCTAAACATGTTATTTTCTTCGTATAATCTGCCCTTACAGCAAGAACATGCCTTGGGGATTCGTATCGTGGGCCCGCACGGTTGACATTGAAGGGTTGACTTGGACTTTTTTTTTTGAAATGAGGGTTGACTTGGACTTGATTCAACGGAGAGACCACAGGCAGCCAGGCTGGAAAGTTGGCCTGATGAGAGGAGTAAAAATCAAAGGCCACGAAGAAACTAGGCCCGACGACCGACGAGCTACTCCCTCTTCTTTTCTACCAGTCGTCGCCTACCCTTTGTACGTTTCTGAAAGGTAGCACCGAATTAGTGCATTGCATGATGAGTGTAAACAGCTTTTTTTGACGGAGAATCAATCTTCAAATAATTTCGGAGATATATTCCTCCTAAAATTCTACGTGTAGCTTCATTAGTAGGAAAGCGACGGGCAGGCAGCCAGAAATTCACAAAATCACAAGATAACGCCTCCATGCATCCGGAAAAAGACCAGTAAAGACAAGCCGACATACCTCTCTTGACAGAGATAACACGTCCTAAAAGGACGGTCCTATGCAGCGATTGGTACGCGGCTTGGTTGCCTACGCCATCTTTTTTCCTTAGTTTCCACCGCTTGCAATCGAGTTCAATGGCTCAAGCTCACGCGCTCCTTGCAGTGCCAGGCACGGCGGAGCGCACTGGTTAGGCATGCAGCATTGCCATATATAGCAGCAGCAGCATCATGCCGGGGAAGACTCCATACGATAAAAAGACACCTTATACCTGTCTTTTCCTGAACATAAAGACAACATCCTATATTGTTTTTTGAAAAAGGAACATCTTATATTCCGGAAACATAAAGAGGCGAGATCTTTCGCCACTCCTGCTCTCCAAGTTTCCACTTTCCACTACCTCAAGTTCCACTTGGAAGAGAGAGAGAGAGAGGGAGAGAGATGGCATGGGTGATGTCGCTGCCACATGGCTGGAGCTTGCTGTTCTGCTCGGTTTTCTTCCTTGGCTTGCTCCACCCTGAGGCCATCCATGGTGCAGCTGCTCCAGACAGGCTCTTTCCTACTGAAGGTTTGTTCTTGCTCAGCGTATTTACTGGAGGTTTGTTTTCCCCAGCTTAAGGGATGGAGAGAGAGAGAGAGAGAGAGAGACCTTTCCTTGTGAGTTTTAAGCTACCCAAGTGCTGCAGATGTTCAAGAATTTCCAGAAAACAGAGGGAAAATAATTCTCCAAGGCAGTTCTTACTGAACCGCAAACTTTTTTTCTACTGGATATTTATGTATACTGTTTCCAGATAAATGTTAACTGTTATTGAGCTGCAAAAACCAGTGAGCAAAATGATCAACATGTTGCTGTTACCCAAATGCTGTTCTAACATGTCACCTTTCGCAGAGCGTCTTCTTCGCCGGCTCGCGGCCAGGCTCGGCGTGCCGCACTGGGACTTCTCTACCCGTCCGTGCGGCTCCGATGGCATCGAGTGTGACTGCTCCTTCTTGAACAACACCGTATGCCATGTCACGCGAATGTATGAGTGATTTCTTGAAGCTTAAGTCCTCTGGTCAGGCAATGAAGGATCATACCCAAGAGGATTATCTTGTACATTTTGTGCTCTGACAGACCCTGCTCTCTTTGTAGATACCTCAAGGGGCACAATTTCACCGGTCAGCTCCCAACAGATTTTGCTGACTTCCCCAATCTTCTCCATCTGTAAGAAATGAGCAACCTTCGCCTTAAGACTTCAGCTGTCGAGATAACAATGGCAGCACACTCCATAAATATTTCTCATAGGAACAAAAATGCTGCAGAGATCTGAGTAGGAACTTGTTTCATGGTGAAGTGCCTTACCAGTGGGCCCGGATGAAATTACAAATACTGTGAGTGACCTTACCTTTACTTGCCTCATGGTATCTTGACCAGTAGCAAAAGAATAAAAGAAATGTAGCATGTAAAGAACATTATGAATTCTTCAGAGAGGCATTTTTCTGAAACATGTAACCACTGCCATTGTCTCATGTCTTCAGCAGGACTAGGCTGTCGGCAAGCAGAGTACCTAAGATAGCAACAAATTAGGCTAGTCTCAAGCACATTTACCTTTTCTGTAGTAGATTAGGTGGGATTTGTCCTGTACCAAAAGGTTTGACAAACACCAGTCATCCTTTGTGCACTTATACCTACTTTTTTCAGCAGTTCAGATGTTGTCAGACTCGAGAAGAAAAAAATGTTCTATAAGTAATGATTATTCTTCTTTTGCAGAAAACCCTTGTTATCTTGTTAAAACTGCAGTAAATTTTATTCATCTATAATTCCGTTATTTATAATTTCCATGATAGTGCCTTTAATGCATAGAAAATGCATGTGATTTGTTTATACGAATCAAATTCTATTTTTTCCTTTCCAGATTTGGGCTGTTCAGTCCAAAGTGGTTCTGTTAGGATGAGTCAAAACATGATTGTAGAAAAATCTGGAACAATGTCGGAAATGCATTTTAGAGCAATCATCATTTCAAAAACTATTTACTGCAATGCAATACTGAAATATACAGCACATACTCCATAATAACTTCCACTTAAGGCCCGTGGAGGTCAGTCCCTTATGTCTACATTGGGCATAGCAAGTGTGCACAAGATAGAACAGAACAGCATGCAAGTCTTATTGCATAAACACATTATTTTGTTGATCTGTTGATGTCAAAGTCACGCAGGTCGCTGATGGGAAATAGACTATCAGGGCCTTTCCCCATGGTTCTTACGAAGATCACAACCCTGACTAACCTGTAAGTAAGAAGTCTGGAGAAAACAATTTGTATTTAGTTTAAAAATTATGACAGGCAAATTAATTTACAGGAGCATTGAAGGGAACGAGTTTCATGGGCCAATCCCTCCTGAAATCTCACACCTCATTCACATGGAGAAGCTGTAAGAGTCTTTATATATGCTCAATCAAGACACGATATGATTGCTGCAGAATTTGACCATGTAGTTTCTGATGATTTACCTCCTGATCCTGAAATTCAGAATATTGTCAACTAATGAGTTCACTGGACCCCTTCCGGCTGCTCTTTCCTTGTTGACCAACTTAACCGACTTGTAAGGATATCTTCATCTTTCCTTTCTTGCTTTGCTTCAGTTTGCAGAGTCTTTTGGTAATGTTTAACTATTGAAAGTCGTAACAGAAGGGTTTCCGGCAATAATTTATCCGGAAGACTGCCAGATTTTTGGGGAAAGTTAACAAAGCTTGAAAAATTGTGAGTCACAGTTAGTCATGAAACATACTGATTACCCGTATAAATACCAGAGGTATGTGGGTAGCAATTACCTTTGTTATTTAATGTAACTCTTGATGCAGGCAAATGGAAGGATCTTTGTTGGAAGGGCCTATTCCCTCAAGCCTTTCAGAGCTGATAAACCTTTATGATCTGTATGCAGCATAAATGTTTGTGATTCTCACAATTGTTTCTAAACACTTTTCATTAGTAACCCATGCCACCTTTTTGTGTAGGAGGATTAGTGATTTGAGAGGTAGTGGATCAGTTTTCCCGAATCTAACTAGATTGAGTTTCATGAAAACAATGTAAGCTCGTGGTTTTCTAAAGTTTTCAAGCTTGCTCAAAGCAGATTTTCATATAAAATATTGTTGAAATGTAGGATACTTAGGAACTGTTCCATCCATGGAAGCATTCCTTCTTATATTGGGACATTGGAACGTCTTAAGCATCTGTAAGTTCTTCATGACAATTCTCTTGATTTAATGATCACAAACAAAAAACTTCACATCAGTTCGTTCTTAGAATCTTCACAACACTGAAATGTTATAGTGATCTCCTTATGACGTCCTATAAATTCCATGTAGAGCAAACAACAAATTTAAGAACTCGGTTAGGTACTTGGGTGAGGGTGTGCATGTACGCATGAAACACCCAAGTTCACATCCTTTTTGCCACGAATTTGGACCTGTTTCTTCTTTTCTACAGTAGCAGCTAATTCCTAGGTTGCTCAAAAAGTTTTTTTCATAGGACTCCACAAATGAATTATCATATAAACTAGGCAATAGAGAATTGCTAAATGTTTTTGTTATTCACATCTGTTATTGGCAACATTTTCTATGCAGGGATGTAAGTTTTAATAAGTTGAGTGGAGAAATACCAACTTCTTTTGCTCACATGGGACGGGTGGATTACATGTAAGTTTTGGCATTCTGCATCACTGAAACCGACATGAAATTTCATCTCTATACCCAAGTGCGATAAACCAAAAATTTGCTGCAGATATCTAACTGGAAATTCACTCACCGGGAATATACCAGGATGGTTATTGAAGAGAAATAACATTGCGTAAGTTATCGTCTATCTGCAAAAGCTGGGAAGGGGCACCACACTGTCATTTTTAAATGCTGATGATATTTACAGATATAAACGAAAGATGTGCCTTAACAAATACACTTCAATTGTTCCGAAAAAAATGGTGTGTTTGTACAACACTGAATTATCGGTGCTCATTCAGACGTGATTGTAGAAAATAAATAACTTTTTTATTTCGTAATTGCATCAGTAATGTACTGAATTTTATGATACTGCAAAAGGCTTTGAATCAGTTGAGTTTCTTTCTACATCCAGTCTTGTTTAACTTTGGTGGTTGCATAGAGACATTGTTCTATACCCATATGTCTATGAAGCTAAGAGCCTAAGAGTTTTGATAACATATCTGCTATTGTTAAACATAAAAGTCAATCTTTTTTATGTAGTAACAGAGTGTAAATAAAATGATTCAATGCAGGGACATATCTGTTAATAATTTTACATTGGGGAGTTCAGGTCCAACCCAATGCCTTCAAGGGAGCATGTAAGAAACTTTTGGCATGATCCCAGTCTTCTTGCTCTTCACAGATACATAACCTGTCTCCTGTAAATCCTTCAATTGCAGCAATCTGGTGGAGAGCTATTCACCTGACATGAGCAGTTTGTAAGGATCTTTCACATGTTGCTCTAAGACATTGGAAAAACGTTAAACCAATTGACCTATTTAGACACCATAAATCTTCTAACTCTATTTACTTTTACCTTGTTGGTGGTACTTGGCAGAAATAATGTTCAGCCATGCTTGAAGAGGAATTTTCCATGTTTTGCTTCTAATGGAAAATGTAAGTTGAGGCTTAGTGCTGCTTTAAAATCAGTTCCAGAGAACTGAGAAATAATAACGCATTATTGTAGAGGAATAAAGAACAAATGGTTTGTCAATACACATCTCACTTGGATTCTGATAACTTTGAATATGTTATACACAAAAATAATATTGATTATACAATTGAAGAAGTTACAAATTGTTATTGCTTTTTTCCCTCAACATCAAGTGCTATTGCTTTCTGGAATATAAAATTAAAACGATAAACTCAAAATTTAAAAAGCAATAAAATCAGTAACAGGCATTTGGTTACTACTTCCTGCATACTGCCTCTGTTCTTTTTTCTTGACGTTAGGACAAGAAGATTAGTTCATTTTTGAACTAAATTCTTTGACCTAACGTCATCAAAAAAGAATGGAGGGAGTAGACATGAATTGGTTGAAGTGCAAAAATATCAGCTCTGCAGTTAGTTTTCTTCTTGTTTAGCATTGAAACTGTATGTAACATTTGCATAAACATTTTGCAGATCAGTCTTCCTTGCATATCAATTGTGGTGACAAAGAAGTAACTATTAATGGTTACAAATATGAAGCTGACATGACACCAAAAGGCGCTTCAGAGCTGTATGTAAGTCCAGGCTCAAACTGGGCATTCAGCAGCACTGGGAACTTCATGGACAACAATATGAATGATGACAACTACATTGCAACAAGTGCATCAAATCTGACCATGCTCAACTCGGAGCTGTATGCCAAAGCCCGGCTTTCTCCTCTTTCCCTTACATACTATGGACTTTGTATGTTCAATGGAAACTACACAGTTAAGCTCCACTTTGCTGAAATTATATTCACAAATGACAGCACATACTGTAGCCTTGGCAAGAGAAGATTTAATGTGTTCATTCAGGTACAAGATTATTAGTCATATCCTTACAGATAAAATTTTGCTTTTGTTAATTGTGAAAATAACAACCGGTTCTCTTATCTCAGGGAAGAATGGTCCTTGAGGATTTTGATATCGAAAAAGATGCTGGTGGGGCTGGAAAGCCAATTATCAGGACTTTTCAAACTTATGTCAGAAATCATACGCTAGAGATTCAGTTCTATTGGGCAGGACGAGGGACAACAGGCATTCCATATAGAGGATTTTATGGCCCTCTGATATCTGCAATATCAGTAACTCCAAGTGTGTCCTTTTAACTCGTGAATTTCTCACTTTCTTCATAGTGCATTCTAGTATTTACTATGAGCAAAAACACATTATTGAACATCACACATGATACCCATAACAGCAAGAATAGTTTGGAAAGAAAATTGCTATTTTCCTTACTGACCTAGCAAAAAAATGTGTTGTTCATTTCAGATTTTCAGCTTCCACTGGCTGTTGAACCTCCAGAAACTAGCAGTAGCAAGAAGGCTCCAATGTCACCCATATCGGAAACATTCATGATTGGAACCCCAATTATTGCAATACTCACTGCTGTGATTGTTGGCATTTGTTGGATTCAACAGCGGCGAAAGAGCACAATGCATAAAGGTGACATAGTACCTCTTACCTGTTCATGGAGCAAGAAAACTATTCATAACTATGTTATATCCATTACTGACGACAAACATATTTTACAGATCTCAGAGCCCTCGATTTGCAAATTGGCACCTTTACCTTGCGACAAATTAAAGCAGCTACCAGAAACTTTGATGTGGCTAACAAGATTGGAGAAGGTGGTTTTGGGTCGGTATACAAGGTCCGTCATTGCTTCCAATGCATAAGTTATACAGAGATAACAATACTAGTATATTTCAAATTTTAACAGGACATCGTCTGTGCTGGCAGGGTTTATTGTCTGATGGAACTGTCATTGCCGTCAAGAAGTTGTCATCAAGGTCCAAACAAGGGAATCGGGAATTCGTGAATGAGATAGGCATGATATCTGCACTCCAGCATCCTAACCTTGTCAGACTTTATGGCTGCTGTACAGAAGGAAACCAGCTGTTGCTAGTTTATGAGTATATGGAAAACAACTGCCTCGCGCGTGCTCTTTTCGGTAATCTTAGTTTGTTTCTGGTTCAACACCTAAACTTAGACTGCATCTTAGAACCCATCTAAGAATTGTTGTGAACTGTTACTACTATAGGTTCAGTTGAACAACACAGAATGAGCTTGGACTGGCCAACAAGACATAATATTTGCCTTGGGATAGCAAGAGGGCTAGCATATCTACATGAGGAGTCCACAATACGCATCGTCCATCGAGATATCAAGGCCAGCAATATACTGCTTGACAAAGATATGATTGCGAAGATCTCAGATTTTGGGCTAGCAAAACTTAATGAAGATGATCACACCCACATAAGCACAAAAGTAGCTGGAACTATGTAAGTGATTTCAGTTCCGTAACATTGATTGCATGATACATCGAATTCCACCCATACATTCCATTTTCATACTCCCTCTGGTTCTCAATTGATGACGTTAGGGCAACATTCTTAGAATCTTAGTTCATTTTTGAGATAACAAAGCTGTCCTAACATCATCAATAAAATAACAGAGGGATTACAAGGCTACAGCTAAGCAGATTTAAAAGTTAGATAGAAGCAATGGTAACAGTGAGTATTAAAACATACTTAAACCAAAATCACTGTAAAAATCAATTCTTATGTAAACATCGTTTGAAAGATGTTACTTCTCTGCAAAGTTCCAAGTCCATTGGATTGCACAACTTACAGCTGATTTGATCATTTTGTATTCATGCAGCGGATACATGGCTCCTGAGTATGCTATGCGTGGTTATTTAACAGATAAAGCTGATGTCTACAGTTTTGGGGTTGTTGCTTTGGAAATTGTCAGTGGAAAAAGCAACACAAACTATAGGCCAAAGGAAGATTTTGTTTACCTTCTTGACTGGGTAACTCCTACATATTCAAGCATGTGAACTGTAACTTGGACAATGTCTAGTGAGACAAATTGATTTTTACTTGCCACTAGGATGTTTCATAAGACTGACTGCATGCACATCTAAGCCAACACTACTGTATATACATTAATATTAGGTCATTACTTGTGTCCTTACTGACCAAACTTCTCTTGGACACTGCATACACATATGTCCGTCAATACATTTTCTACAATAAAGTAAAATCCTCAATTAAGGATATTACTGAACTATACTGAAAAAAAAATCTCTACATACATTTGAGAGTAGTAAGCTAATCACATCTCCATACCTTGAGAGTAAAAAGCTAATCACATCTCTCGAATTTGGTCCAGGCTTGTGTTCTACATGAGAGAGGAACTCTCTTGGAACTGGTCGATCCAGATTTGGGATCCAATTACTCAAGAGAAGAGGCGCTCCTCATGCTGAATGTTGCCCTGCTATGCACCACCGCGGCACCTACACTCAGACCAAAGATGTCCAAAGTTGTTAGCCTGCTTGAGGGAAACACCCCTCTTCAGCCACTGTTGTCAGACCTTGCCCTGGCTGCAAGTAGCCTAAGCACAAGTGGCTTACGCAGGAACTTCTGGCAGAACCCAAGTGAGAGCCAGAGCTTGACAGAACAATTTTCAAGAAACTACACTAATGAATCATCTGCTGCAGATAATGATGGTAGCCTGAGACCTCTGGTGAATTGAAATGTGTGTATGTGCTCCACGAATTAAGTGTACGTGTCAGAACTTTGAGCTGGAATATATGTAAGAACTGCAAGGAATAGGTCAGCATGTCTCTATCAACAGTCTAGTGTAGATACCAAGTAGCACACTAACATCTCATCCTGGCAAAATCATAAACACTTGAATACCTTCTGCTTAATTAATGAGAGTTAATCAATTAAGAGATACAAGAAATGGGATCTTCTGAAGTTGTAATGTCTGAATTCTACTTCTGCAAATTTTTTTAATTTTGCAAATAGGAGAAATTACATATTTGTCATCTATGGTACCAATAGTAACTATCATTCATTACATAGGATGCTCAGATATTTAAGTAACTAGCACTCAGCTAAGCTCAAAATCATATCAGAGAAGCAAGCATCATCTTATTTGCCGTTGGACCAAGTCTTATTTAACAGATTGTCTGGCAAAACAACGTTTAAGGTTGGAGCATCTGAGGAGATCTCAAGACTGTCTCCATGCTGAATTGAATACACTACATGTGAACCATCGATATACACAGCACCTTCTTGGTTGTACCAATCAACAAGCATCTGTTGATCTTGCTTGACTAAACCATGAAGCAGTGGTTTGTCGGCATCTGTTGGGGAAATGGGCTCCCTTATCATGTACTGGAGCTCACGGCTTGGTATTGGCATCACAAATCCTCCAGCTGATAGCATGGCAGCAGTTGATCCAGCAGCCGTTGAGACCCTTAGACCACTTGATCTGCAATTAACTAGATGAGATACCTCTCCTATGTTGCTTCTTTTCCTGGAATGATAGTACTAATGAGAATTGATAACATTCAAAATGAAATTTCAATTGACTAGACAGATAAAAAAAGAATACCTGAATGAGAAACGGGATACACTTGCTGGACATGGATGTGATACTAAAATATCATTCAAAGCATAAGTTGACAATTGAGTTCCATTCAGTTTCACCGATATCCTTGACAGCCCCAGAGGACGCCTACTGCCATCAAGGGTTGCATCAAGTATCTGAGAATATGTCAAGTTTGATTTGTTAAATAAAATTCTATGGGAGTAGAATTTAAGCTTAAATTTCTAAAATTTTGCAGAAATAACCTGTTCAAAGGTCCCTGCAGTAGCTGCACAAAGGTACCCTGTGCTTCTTCTTGCATCAAATTCATTAGTTAACTCGTCAACCTGCATAAGAGATATACAATAATCAGGCATAATTACAATTACAGTACTTGTAGGCATATGACCAACAAATAGCTTGCTTGTTATGATGATGTTTGATTGCATTGGTTTCAATTGATAGTTCTACTGAGCCGAGAAATTGATGACTGACCTCCTTTGAACAAGTAGGATCTGAATTAACACCCAAAATAGGAACTGAGCTGTCCAAAAAGTGGCTAGCTCGTAGAAGAGTGCCATCACCACCAACAGCGATCACAAGATCCACGTCGCGTATTGGCTGAGTCAATTGATTTCTCTGCACAGAAGTCCACTCAAGCGACTTCCGTTGCAGTACGCTCTTGCAGAGATTAATCGTGTCCTTGTGAACCCTGCACCTATCATCCAGATAACTTAATATCTGCAAGAACAAAACCAATATGTGACAGGTAAGAGCCACAAAAGTATCACGTAAATTATATCAGAAAGCATCCATAATATTACAACGAGTCAGGAAAAGAAGGGCATTTAAGTTATACTAAAGAGCTTAGATTTATTCAAATATATCCTGGGAGTAGTAAAACATTGTCCAACCGAAACTTCTTTATGCATAACACCATGGCAGATTCCGACATGAAACAGGGTACGGGCACTTGGACCTTATTCATTACCGATTGTCAGATCAGACAACCAAAACCATGCAACGAGCTACCCATAAATTGTCATGAGGCGTTCTGAGATTTAGTATCACGCCCGCTACTGCAACACCAAAGAGGACACAGTCAATATAGCCATAGAAGCATTTCAACAAACACCTAAACTTCACTGTCATTTGCACGAGCATTCAAGATAAGAAATGGATCAAAGGCGTCCCACGTACAATGTTCGTCAGCGGGATCGCCTGCGTTTGTGGAGACCTAAAAGGTACTCCACCGTAACGCCATTTTCACGATCCAACAGCAACAGCGGAACTCCCTCGCCTTACGGACGCCCTTCCCAATGTGGCAGTCAGAACTCAAAACATGGAAGCACCCTGGAACCCCAGTCCCGCCCCCGAGAAAGCGATGTCCACGCAACGGATCAAGGAATGATAGCGAGACAGAAGAGAGATGCTACCCTGGGGTTGGCCGCGCGCGGCTCCGTCGGCAGCGAGGAGGCCGCGGAGGAGACCGAGGCCCCGGCACCCGAGCGAGGCGGGTAGACGTCAAAGGGCTTGAGGAAGAGGAGTACTCGCCGGCGCGCCATTGGAGCCTAGGGTAGAGGCGGCGGCGGCGGCACTTCCTGCTTCTCTTTGCCTTCTCGTCACTTCTTTCGCCGAGGAGGTGGCAGCGCCGGCGGGCGGCAAGGGTTCTTCGGCTCGGATGCACGTTTGGACGTCCACGTGGAATATCGTGATACGTTTCCAGGCCCTCCTTATGTGAATAGGCCCATGAGCCCATCACGGAGGAAAGCCCTAGTATCTTTCATCAGCGCTCAGCCCAACTGCAGAAACAATTTTCTTCCCAAAAATAAATGCAGACTATTTTATGTGCTATGGCTACTCTCTCTATCCCAAAATATAAGTATTTCAGACTAGGAGAGAAAATGTTCAGATTCATAGCAGCTTTAATGAATCTGAACACATTACTATCCAAACATTGGATATTATGAATCTGGACCATACGCATAAATGCTTATATTTAGGACGGAGGGAGTATGTGAACTATGTATTGTATTTACTATTTGGAAGATATGATAGATTCGTGAATGCTTATATTTGCGACGGAGGGAGTATGTGAAATATGTATTGTATTTACTATTTGGAAGATACGAGATAAGATTTTATTCATTCGTGGTTATCCAAAAACGGAGTGTCTTGTCTTCTCGTAGTTCATTTACCTTTTACTATACTTGCAAAAACTACTATACTTGCAAAAACTACTATACATGCAAAAAAAATTATGTGTCATCACTTGGCGACCTACAAAATTTGATGTGCATTGCACTCCTTGTTAGAAAAAAAAAGGCAGAAGAGTGTTTTGTGTCCACATAGCGAGATGTGTCATAAAATCAAACAACCCCAAGAGAGAAGCCATTTCAATTTTCATTACACCACTCTGTTCTTTCCAATTTATACTTGTTATTACTCTAAATGTGTTTAAGTTTGAAGAATAATTAATAAACATGATAAAATGTAAGGATGATAAATATTTTTAGAATAGAAGAAGTAGTTTTTTTATACATCTATTGTGGTGCTACGTCTCTTTGTGTCGCACACAGAGTTTTCTCTCACTTTTCCTACTTTTGGTATGTTTCGTGAATAGAGGTAGCTTCACTTTTCATCAGTGACGATCGCGGCAAAATTTCGCCGCCTCACTGACATCTGAGCCCAACCGTGTCTGCCGGTCTCCCTTCGCGGGCGAACCAGACTGCGCAGGTGGGGGTGCCGGATGGAGAAACGATCCGGTAATTTCCAGCGGATAGCAACCAAGCCCAACGGACCACGAGAGAAAACAAAACCAGAAGAGAGAGAAAGAGAGGAGAAAAAAAAATCTTGGTCGTATATAAACTTACCTGGAGCTCTTCCGGTTCTAGTCAGGCACAGAGCCCAAACCCCTCCCTCCTCCCCCAAATCAACCGTCTCCAGATTTGGCGACCGCGCCGTCAGATCGGAGCAGAGCGCCGCGGCCTCGCTTCACCGCCCAACCCCTGCGCCACCGTCGCCTGGTGAGTCAGCCGCTCGTTCCTGTCGGTCCCGCACGTTTTCCTTCCTTGCGACTGACTTGCGCGCCAGATTTGGTCCGGCGGGCGCGCCGGCTCGGAGCTGCTCCGATCCGCGCGACCCCGGACTGGCCAGACGCAGCCGTGTATCGGTGCTCAGTGATCTGTCCAGGTTTGCTTCGGGTTTGGGGTGGCGGTGATTTGTCGTTTACTTTCTATCTCGTGTGGTTTACGGTGATCGGTTTTGAGGGGAGAAATGGCCATCGTAGATCTGGATCGGCGAGCAGCCTGGACTGGGGCGGCATCGCCGGGTAGGGCGGGGCTAGCGGTTGTGATCTGCGGCGGCGCCTCGTTAGTCACGCCCGGGTCTGATGTGGTTCTCCGTCCAGTGGCGGTGGTGCTGGGCGGTCAACCATCTCGTGCGTGTTGCTTGTGCAGTATTTACGTTCCTGCGGAAGTAGTCTGAATCGGGCTCTTAGATTTATTTCTTCTTCTTTGAACGGGGAAATTTTATTTGTTCCTTTATATAATCTGGTCCAGTTCGTGTGTCGAATATGCAGCTGCAGCTTCGGTGGTAGGTTTTTGCAGTAAGGGCTGTAGCTTTGAATGATTACCGATGAGTGATGACTGTGTCTGCTGACCGATTGCAATCGTGGAGTCCTTCCCACTTTCCAGATCGGGATCACCTATTTTCTGCAACTAGATTGTTTAGTACATGTTGGTGTCGCTTTCTGGCTATTGCACTATATATACTCTGTTATGTTTCCATTATGGTCTTAGCAATTGATGAATCTACCAGCACTTGTGCGAGTGATGATAGCATGTCCCTGATCCATGTTAAGTAACTTTGGCCACAAACGGAAAATGCCATATTGGACTTACACCTGCTATATCGTGGGTAGGTTGCATGTGAGTAGAGGTTGTTTTACTATACTAAGTAATAAGGTTTAAGTGTACATCTGACCACCTTTATCCAGCGTGCTCTGGGTTTTGAGTCGCTTGCCGCCTCCTATCTGCAAACTATAACTGGACCCAGCACCAAAATTACATAAGCTATGCTTCTTTGCTCTTTTGTCTGGTTAGCATTCTCCTTTTGCAAGCAGAAAGTAGAATTAGACAAGTGAACCTAACGTTGCAAACTGTGTTACCTTTCATATCCAATTTGTGGGATTGCAGCTGCAATTTATCCCAGACGTAATTCTGCCTCTCTTTCATTCTTAGGCTAATCAGAAGTGGTTTGGATGTGCTGCTGGTTCTCATTTCTGTATTATATAAAGGTTTTGATGTAGTGAAATTCCTCAGATAGGTGGGTGAGTCAATTGATGCCAGTTCCAATTCAGAGATGCTAGCATCAGAGTCAGTGTGGATAGTTCTGTTGATCCTATACTAATTGCTTCCTTGAATGTCAGCTGGTGGACATAGTTACCGTTTTTGTGATTTGCTGATGAGGTTGATATCTTTTGTACGCCACACCTAATTTTACTCATTTTTTGGATGATTGTTTTGCACTATTCTGATTTTGTATTTTGTGGGTGTCATTAATGTTTTGTCAACTTTGGTTCACATTTAAATTCGACCCACTGTTGGTTGGCTAGGTGAACTGATATTTCTGTTGGGTCTTTGCTATGTTCCTTTTCACTTTATATGTTGCTTTTTTGTTCCAATTCAGTGCTGCATCTATTTGATCCGATACAAAGCTGACATTGCTTTAGTTAGTTCTATGTATTTATGGTGAAAGTTCACCTTTATGGTTATGTCCATAATTTGTTCTTGAGTTCTGTTTTCCTGAATCCTGTTGGAGGATCAGCATTATGTGGTCAAGACTCAAGACTGGGTAAAACTTGTATCAGTTTTGCAGTGCTCTTTAGTGCAACCTATAGTGTTTTGTGATGTGCCGATATGATCATAGCAGATTTTTACTTCCTTTACTCGTTCCCTTTTGAGAAGAGAGATGTGGGCTTGGTTACTGTATATATTATTTAATTTCTACTTGTTTTAGCTTGCTTTCTCACTTCTTGGGTAATGAAATCAAAATTATTTTTGTTTGACACCGGGAGGCATTCACTGTATTTAAAGACATGTAACGTCTATCATTGCAACCGTAGTTCTGCATCATTAACCTGTTCCATTAATAGTTTTGTTTTCACACTTCTGCATGATTATAACTTGTTCCATTAATAGTTTCTTGTATTGTAACTGCAGGGACATGGGAATGGAGGTTGTTGGGGCTGAAGTGTCACCAGCACAGGTCAAAGTAGCTGATGGAGAAGTAAGCCTATTCCAAGAGAAAGAAAGTAAAGAAACAGCGAAAGAACGCAAGGAGGCTGCTGTTTTTGGTTCAGATACAAATGGAGCCACAAATGATCTAGCACCTCCAAAGGATGCGAAGGATGAGTGGCCTGAACCTAAGCAAACTCATGCCTTTTTCTTTGTCAAGGTCCGCTCTTACGAGGATCCTAAGATTAGGGCAAAACTTGAGCAGGCTGACAAAGAATTCCAAAAGAAGATTCAAGCTCGTTCCAAGCTTATCGAGGCTGTAAGAGCCAAGAAGGTACTGTTCTATCAGGTCCTTGTGGAAGTAATAAGATATTTGTTTCTGATGCATGTAACTTGTTCACATGGATGCTTGTTCTTTTAACTGCTTAAATGTGTTCTCAATGGGAGTAGACAAGTAGGAAACTGAAGTGCGTAAACCAAGGTCAATGTTATATCTATTAACTATGTTCCATCTCTGCAGGCGGAACGTGCCGGTATTATCTCAGAGCTGAAGCCATTGTCTGCTGAGAACAGACAATATAATGAAGTTGTGAACGAGAAGATTAAGGAGATGGAGCCTCTTCGAAGCAGTCTAGGCAAGTTTCGTGATGAAAACAACGCCATGCGGGCACAGAGTGCAGGTTTATGCTCTTCTATTGAAGAGCTTGAGCAAACGGTATGCCGGAGCCCTTTAGAAACTTAACCTTTACATGTATATACAATGTGTAATAGTAATCTTTTTTCCTATATATTCTTCTCCATAGATCAAGATGTTGAATGACCGCATAGTTCATGAGAGCATACCTTTATCTGAGGAGAAGCGTCTGATCAAAGAAATTAAGGAGCTTGAGAAAACCAGATCAAAAGTTGCCTCGAATGTTGCTAACCGAGCTAAAATGCAAGAGACAGTGGTTGAAAAAGAGGCCATACAGGGCCAGGTCAAAGTAAATATATTATACTGCAGCTTCATGTCTTGTTCTGCATTTATTTTCTGAGATAGGTGCTGATCATCAACTTTCAGGTCATTGGGGAGGGCATTGATGGAATAAAGAAGGAGCGACAAGCAGTCAGAGATAAGATTAAGGTCCTGGAGGATGAGCTAAAGGTTGTGGACGGTGAGATTGCTGCGCTTCAAGAAGATTTAGATGCGGCAACTGCCAGAAAAGATAAGGCGTATGAAGCATTGGTCGAATTGAGACAAGCACGTGATGCGAAAGTAAGTTAACATGTCTAAGATATATCAAACATCCTAACACCAGGAATAAAAGACAAATACATTCGCCCCAAGGAAATTGGGATATGCTAGAATCGAACCTACAAGAAATGAAACTAACCAAGGAAATCAGGGAGGGAGGGAGTTATACAAAAGTCTTCTGTGCAGAAATTATATTCTCTCAATTGTTTCTCTGCTACTCTTGAGCTGTGTGAGGATACATCCTATTTCTTTCTTTCAGATTTTTTTGTCTTGATGGTTTAGGAAAATTTGTGCCAGCATTGTCTGCTTTTACTCCAGTCTTTGTTGCCGTTTGATTCCCAGCATACCTGGGTCAGATTAACGAGCCAAATGAAGTGTTGATTTTTCTTAGTCATCTAGATATTGGCTTTCTGTATAGTCTGGAACCGACAAAGACTGTAGCTTGATTTCCCTAAATACTCCCTCTAGATGAAAATTCTTGATGCTAATTGAATAGTTTGCTTGTGCCAATGGAGGGAGTATTAGTAAAGTGTTCTATGTTACTACTTTTTTTTATAAATAATAAATATATTTGTGATGTTTCATATGTTCCTCCATTTTTTTTGTGCCACATATAAAATGTGTTTCTCTTTACATTTTAATTGTGAACTTTTGGGCCGTTTCTATTCTTTCAAAAAAGAAAAAAAGATGATGTGTTGTATAACATCCCCATATTGTTAACATATCAGTGGATTATGTTTATGTGGTGCTTTTCATTGATACTTTCCTGTACTTGATCCAGAACGCAAGTTTCCATCAAAATCGAACGGTTTTGAACAAAGCTCGGGATTACTCTTCAAGGAATATGTTAACAGAATTGCAGGAGCTCCACAAGACTGAGGTATATTTCTACAAATATTAATATGTTTTCCGTGGCTTGATCTTTTGATGCTCACATGTTATCTATACTAAATGTTTGTTATACTCTTTTAGGTTGACAAGTTCATGACCCAATGGTGTGAGAGCAAAGCCTTTAGAGAGGATTATGAGAAGAGGATCCTCGCTTCCCTCAACAGTCGACTTCTGAGCCGAGATGGCCGGATGAGGAATCCTGACGAGAAACCTATATTTATTGAGTCACAAGCGCCAGCTCCACCTGCAGAACAGGAGCCTATCCCAGTAAAGCTGCCTGCGAAACAACCCAAGGAAGCACCTGCTCCTGTAGCAGTTGAAGCTCCCAAGGTTGAAGCTCGTTCTAAAGGCCCTGTTAAGTCACATAAGGCAAAAGCTGCTCTAGATGCTGATGATGAGTATGAACCTGAGCCTCCTAAGGAGAAGCCAAAGCCTAAAGAGGTTGATGCAACAAAGTTGAAAGAGATGAAGAGACAGGAGGAGATAGAGAAGAATAAACAAGCTTTGGAAAGAAAGAAGAAACAGGCTGAGAAGCAGGCTGCAAAGGCAGCGGCCCGAGCACAGAAGGAAGCTGAGAAGAAGCTTAAGGTACTACATCCCTCCCCCGTCTTGTCTCACTCACTCTCACACATACAAACTAAAATGTAGCGATGGCATTCTTTCAGAAAGAGGAGAAGAAAGCTAAGAAGAAGGCTGGAGCTGATACTGATGAGCCCTCTGAATCAGATGCTAAGTCTGATGAAGCCGTGGAAGCCCAAGCTGAGGCTGAAGTGGCACCAGCTTCTACCACGGTGAAGAAAGAACAGAAGGACAACATCCGAAGCAGAAGCGTGGTGACAAGGACCAAGGCCCCGTTGCCAAAGGCGATCCTGAAGCGGAAGAAAGCCCAGTCCTACTGGTCTTGGGCTGGCCCGGCTGCAGCAGTGGCAGCTGTCTTGGTCGCTCTTCTTGCAGTTCTAGTCTACTACCAGTACTACATTCCAGCAAGTGCCAGCAACTGAACGGACGTGAAGACTCGTGCGCCGGCTGCCGCACCCTGAAAATGATGTGAAGACCAATTTTGCAGTTGAGGAAAAGTCAGTGCGTGGTCTGCTTTGAGACGTGGGACTTTGAATAGTCTGTTTCGTTTCCTTTCTGTTAGTTTGATACTGCCAGAGTCGAGGAAGAAAATACAGTTGATTTTGGTTGTGACTTAGTTATATAAACTGCTACTGATATCCCAGTGTACTTTAAAAGTGAATCGTATATTACCGTCGTTAATAATGCCTTTCGCTTTAGGTATCTGAAAATGATTGATGCCTTTCGCCATAAATTGATACTCCATTCTGATTTTGTTGTCGTTACGACAGGCGACTAGTGCAAATTTTGAACTAGTTACCTTGTCCTAACTTTCCTAACGGCAGGCAAAACAGAAGAGTACAGTATTATCTTGTTTGCAGGATCATTAATATGAACTGTATCTGGTTGTTTCAAAAAAAAAAAAAAAAAAGAAGAAAAAAACTGTATCTGGTTTCCATAAAATGTTGACGTACAGCATCAGTGGGAATTTTCATCTCGCTTTCACGTACTGTCACCTGCCTAGGGGAATAATAAATCCATAGAAACTAATAAAAAAGGAACGTATTGTGGATGGATGGTGTTATGGTGGTAACCCTACCAATCGAATTTCAAAGGAGACCGACATAATTTGGTGCACCAATGCTGAGCCCAAAGGTAATGGTTATGGTATCAAAATGATGGTAGAAATATTAGCAGCTTGTATTCATAAAACACCAAAAAAAGGTCTCTGAGTCAGTCAGGTACAAAAATGTCCAAATATGATCACACGGAAAAAAAGGGATATGAGAAGTGGCCTTGTACTGTGCCATTTACGTCCTTGAACAGTGCTGCAGTTCTTTAAATAGCGCTGATGATTCTTCCCACAGCAGCTTACCTAATTCCGTATCATACGACAACTGGGATGATCTAATCGTTCTTCCTTTCGCCCCAAAGAAATACTTCCCAGATGCTTCCTGAAAGCACCACACAAAAGGCTACCTTAGTCAAGACTCACTGGTGGACATTCCTGGATCATTTTGTTGTGATTTGCGCTGGGATTTGAGAAGGATTTAGCATCAAGCTTACAGGTGGTGCGAGGGCAGCATCGAGAACAGCAGCGACCCCAGTGTCAGGTTTCTGCAGGAGATTCAGGAAGCGCAGAACAAAGAATGCAAACCAAGAGAGACTTGGAGGAAGCTCTCGCATGATCTTTGTTTCCACTACACCAGGATCAGCAGCCCTAGAAATGAAAAACAAGCAGCCATGTCTAAATGAAAGTATGTAAAGTAACAAACTAGTAATCACGAGTGTGCTGATCGCCAAAGATTGTGTTTTGCTGCAACTCATATAGTTTCACAAATTGTGTGGAAGACTCTAGGGACATCAAATACAACAATACTGTATTTTGTACAAAGCAAGGGTGTAGATTTACTGTATTGGGAAGAAAAACATAGTGATAACTGAAAAGTGCATACATGGTAGAGACAGCAGAATATGTGTGCATTTGTCGATGAAGCTCATATGAGAATAACAGTAAACAAACTGCAATATGATAATGAACAAAATAATCAGAATAGAATTATAAGAGAATACAAAAAAAAGAGGCAATAGACATACACTTGGTATACTCATATGTAGAAGCTGTGGGATAACATTTTGCTGTTGAGCACAGACCAAGCTTCATTCCTCTCAATGCATTCTCAGACACATCAATACTTGAGACTGGATATGTGAAAAACGCACATGTCATAAATTTACATATCTGGTTCTTACACAGAAAGAAAGTGAAATGGTACATTGGTAGTATACTAGAATATGATCTACCGAAATGCAAACAGGTACATAAAAGTATCAAAGCAAACATTGTGCAGCCAGCGTGATTTTGATCAGTGGCAGTCATAATCAAGACATACCAAAGGAAAAAGAGGAACGGATAACAGTAAAAAATAAATATGAATATAGGAAATCGTCAGTTAATACCAATGCCACAGTTGGTCAACATAGGTTCAGAAACAGTTTACAAAGTTAGCTGACTCTCATGATAGATACTTACCACATCTGTGCGTGAAAGATGTCACGTTAACCACTCGAGAAGGTATCGGACTGTTCTTCAGCAGCGGTAAAAGAATGTTGGTCAGAACAAATGGACCAATGTAGTTTGTCTGCATCGTTCTGAAATTCAAGCGTGCAAGGATTAACAGGAGAAGAAAAATGTAAATACTAAAACAATGAAAGTTAATATATATATTGACAACAACACCGTTCCTTTGGAAGAACAAAATCAAGGGAAGCACCTACTCATCAAGCCCATCCTCTGTAACTCGATGCGACTGTGCTAATATGCCAGCATTATTTATCAAAAGCTGAATAGCAGGCTCCAAATTTGCCTCTCGAAGCCATTCCTTTAGGGAGGTTTCAAACTTCTTTATTGATTTGTAGGACGCCAAGTCCAATTGAAATGCTTCGAGACAGGCATCTGGTTGTTGCCTCCGGATTTCTTGAACAGTCTGCTTCAGAGAGAATGATAGTGATGACAACGGCAAGCGGTATAGCATAGCATACATCTAGTGCAAGTTCCATACATGGTACCTCAGATAATAACTGCGTGGAACGTCCAGCTGAGATAAAAAATAGAACTGCGCATCAGTTTAGGACATCGATACCAAGTTACTGACATGGATAAGTACATCCGACAAAAACAGAAATGGAAAATTAAAAGCGCAGAGGGGATGGCCCGGATTCTAATGTGCGATGACATGGAACTGAAAAATTAGGTGGCACAGTCGTTTTCACAGAGTGATCACAGCCATGGCCGAAAGGCAGAGACTGGAGAAGCAAGCTACATATTAGGTAACTGCAATCTATTGGAGCGGGTGTTCGTATTAGTAGAGTATTCGTAGATTCAGCCACTTTGGCAACGCATATTTCAGACGCAGAATCGCAAAAGAAAACAAAAGAAAGGCAGGCAGCAACTACAAGGACGCAGCACACGTGTTCGACGGAATGTCCATACACGAAGCAAAGCGGGAAGGAGACATGCAGCTCACCAAGCACGACGTGGTAGCCCTCGCGCGCCAGCGCCGCCGCCGCCGCCTTGCCCAGCCCCGACGTCGCCTAAAATCGCCAAAACGGGAGAAGTTATCACCCAGATAAGCACGAGTATGTATGTATGCACAAAGCGGGGTTCTGGCGCACGTACCCCGGTGACCACGCAGATAGGACGGCGGGCAGCGCCGGGCATCTGTCTCCGGCGGCGAGGGACCGTGGTCCGGCCGCCGAGGAAGAGGAGGAGGAGGTAGGAGTAGAGGAGGGAGATGGCCCACAGGACAGCCATGCGCCAGAACTGCGGCGAGCACAGCATGCGGAGCGCGGCGCGGTCCATGGTGGCTGCTGCTGGCGTACGGTGGATTCCGGCCAGGAGCAGTTGTAACGGGGATGCGGCGGCTGTAGGGGTATGGTTTCGCGGTTGACATTTGGTCAAAGGTTTTGGTGGGTCAATCGTAATTGCATCCCCCATGGACCATGGTTGATCCGCAGATCATGGGCCGGTACAGCCGTCTAGGAACTGGGCCTGGCAGGAATCCGACCTCACCGCTCCGCTCCTCGCTCGGATTCAAAAACAACCGCCTCAAATCTGGAAACTCCCGCCTCCTTTCCGCGTTGCGTTGGGGCGTGAGCGTGAATTGTCCGCAGCCTTGCTCCCGGGCAGATCCAATCCAACTCGGACTCGGCGGACTTCCTCTATAAATCGGAGAAGCCTTGGTTGTTTCTTGCATCCACAATTTCGGAACACCAGAGAAGGGCCGCAATTCCTCCCTATGGCTTGCTCTTTCTTCGGCGCCCTACCTCACCAGATGATGATGCCGCACCAGCAGCAGCAGGCCTCCACGATGACGCCGCCGCCACCGCCACCGCGGGAACCGGAGCTGGACGACTACGACTGGATCGGCGAGCTCGGCGAGGGCGGCTTCGCCAGGGTGAGCAAGGTGCGCCACCGCCGCAACGGCGAGGTGTTGGCGCTCAAGGAGGCCTTCTTCCCCAGCCCCTACGCCGAGGAGGAGGCCGAGGTGCTCCGCCGCGCCGCCTGGTTCCCGTCGCCGTACGTGGTGCAGTGCCACGCCGTCTTCTTGGAGCCCGACGGCGGCCTGTCCAGCGTGCTCGAGTTGATGGAGGCCGGATCGCTCTTCTCCGTGCTCTGCCGCCGCGGAGCTGGGTTGCCGGAGCCGGTTCTCGCCGAGGTGGCGTTCCGGTGCCTGATGGGCCTGGCCCAGCTCCACTCCCGCGGCGTCGCGCACCTCGACGTCAAGCCCGAGAACTTCCTCACGAACGCCGCTGGTGAAATCAAGATCGCCGATTTCAACGCCTCCCGGATCCTCTACGGCCGCGCCGGCGAGAAGCTCATGGTCCCCACGGACATGGGCACGGCCGCCTACTCCAGCCCGGAGCGGTTCGAGCCCCACGCCCACGCTGATCCGCGCGGCGCCATGGCTGCTGACGTGTGGGGCCTCGGCCTCACCATCCTGGAGCTCTTCACGCGGCGACCAGCCATCGTTCCCGAACTGGAAGCAGAGGAGGACGAGCCGAGAACAGAGCACTGGAAGAAGGCCATCTGCGACCGGGACCCGCCGTCCGTGCCGGACGACATGGAGGCGTCGCCGGAGCTGCGGCACTTCGTGGATGTTTGCCTGCACAAGGACCCTACAAAGCGTGCCAGGGTGCCGCACCTGCTCAGGCACCCCTTCGTCACCGGCCGCGATATCTCAGCGTCCAGCCGCGCGCTACGAGACCTCATCGTGGAGGACCTGTAGGCTCAGGAACAGAGTTGTAGTAGACAAGCATGACGCGCCCATGGAATTGTACTACTCTGTAATTACATTCTTGCAATAATGGAATCAACGATGTATTCTGCATCACTGTATCTGTTGTTGTTGATCATCCTAATTGGATGGAAGTTTTTTTTATAGTTGTTGCATTCTCCTCCAAGCCATTTTTTTAAGAACTCGAAGAGATTCTTATTTTGGCGCATTGAACATAAGAGTGAAACTATTATCTAATTTTAAATCATTAATGAATTGCAAGAATCTCAGACTCGGTTCAACAAAAAGCAAGCTAAAAAGGGCTCGTACGTTGGCCAAAGGCTACGGCGATACGCTCAAAGATTTAGGGCAAACTTTCCCTAGTGCATAGGAACGACTTAATAAAGCCGGGCACTTTCTTCAACATCTTGAGATTTCTTCAAAAAGCCGATCGAGCCATAGCAGTTTCTGCTGTATCACTAGACCAAGAATTTTGCCAAACCCCCTAGATAACTTTTTCTTCTATCAAATTTGTTGGCAACGATACTACAGAGTTTTAAAATAGTCATTCGCAAAAGAAAAAAAAATATGAATAGGCATCGCAGGTGCAAAATTGAAATTTAGTGACGAGAGTGGGATTTGAACCCACGCCCTTTCGGACCAGAGCCTTAATCTGGCGCCTTAGACCGCTCGGCCATCTCGTCCTTCCTGTGCTAGATGCTACTTTATGCTTGATGACGGTTTAGAAAAAATAAGAAGGGTGTGCGCGTGATTTCTCGCAATTTGCGGGCTGTACCTTCGCTGTGCAGTGCGTTGTGTTGCTTTTTTTATAAAAAAAACATGTGCTATCAATGTTAACCTGGATGGTATATTATTAACGCATCTCTCTTAATCTCCACCAGTATCATAAAACGAAGGTCTTCCTATTAGGTGTGAGTGCGACTGATCGCTTTCAGAGCTTTCCCTTAACGGGCAATCGTCAGAACTGTGGGTGACACCCCGTTGAAACGAATCTGGCTCAAAATTGTGCAAGGTGGTGGCCGCTGAGTCGCTGGTCACATGGCATCGTCGTGTTCGTTGAATCCCAAAGCTCCTGATCTTTCGCTCGAACGCCATGGCCTCGCGGCCGCTTCTCCTTCTCTTTCTCCTTCTCGCGGCCATCGTGTCCGTGGATGACACCAGGGTCGCCGCCGCCGGGGATCCCGTTACCTGGCTTTGCGGGAGAACCGGCGGCAGGTATAAGCCGGCGAGCTCCTACTACAACTGGCGACCACACTTGCAAAGACGGTGGCGTCATCGTCAAGGCATTTCGCGACGGCCAGCGCTGGAACGATCCCAGATCGCCGTCGCGCTCTGCCGCGGCGATGCTGGGGCTGCGTCGCGGCAGCATTCCAAGACGCTTTTCAAAAGTGCCCCTGCATCAGGGAAGCAACCGTGTTCCATGACCTGTGTTTGCTCAAGTTTTCGGACATGGATTTTCTTGCCGCCGCTGACGGATTCGGCGAATTCTACATGTACACCAGCGACCCCAACGCCAACGAACCATGGCGGTCTCGAGGCCCTTCTACAACCTGTGGCAAACTATACTTCTACATCTCCGTCGAAGTACGGCACCGTCACTTACGCGCTGGCGCAGTGCCAGCCGACCATGGCGCAGGGTGCATGCGCGAGCTGCCTGATGTACCTGATCAAACGGATTCCTCCGATCTTCAGGTGGAAGCAGGATGGAAGAATGCGGCAATGGTTGTGCTTCAGGGGCACCCATTGGGCGAGGTTCTGGGCGCAATTACAGACAAGTAATGACGCAAAAGATATGCTGAAAACAGTGTGCCGACAGCTGGAAACGTTGGCGATGCAGATTTTTACACGCCATGGATGGAGATTTAGCAATAGGATTACTCTCTCTTAACTCTTGTCATCCAAACCTTATGGTGTTCTTTCATTATCTTTTAGCGTGTGGTGCATCATCTATCGAAGATGTTTCGCAAGACTTTGTAATAAGCTGGTTGTAACCTCTTTATGAGGCCAAAACTGGATTTTATCCATTATCTAAAAAATGGTTGTGCTTCATGCAGTTCGACGATTATCAGTTTTACAAAGGGGCCCCCATGGTACATCAAACAACAGGTAAGGTCAGCTCTGGGCCACTTCTTTTAATTACTACTAGCATGGTGATAATAATCGTATAGTAGCATACTCATTGGTAGTGACACTTTTTTTATGTTATTATGATAAGAACCATCAATTCTGTTAGTCCAAGTCTGGATAACGTAGTAAGTAAGTACATTTGGAATGTATCGACATTCTTATCTTTTATGTTGAGAGCAGGTAGTCATTAATAAGTTTCTTACAGTTCATTCTAGCTATTATTTCGGTTTTAGGTGCGATGCTAAATGTGATTATATTTACTCAAAAGTTCAGCCAGTAATAAGTCTGTTTTATTCTTTTCTTTTTTTTACCCATTCACTTAATATTCATTTTTCCCCTACTTTTTAAAAACAAAGCTTTCGTTTGTCCTTATTCTGTTAAAAGGTGTTAATGATGTTAAATTAGATGGTAAAAGATATATATGCCCCTACATCAGTGCTCCCATTGTTCTCAACAGTTTGCGCTATTGACCCTATTTTGATATCGCCGAGCTCGCCAATGCAGTCCAGCTCCCCGTCGATACCGGCGGCTGCTCGTGCATCATCATCATCATATGGTGAGGTAAGGTGCCGAAGACAGAGCAAGCCGTGGGGATGGGGTGTGCGTGTGCCGGCGGTGGAGCAGAGGCACTGAACTACTGAAGGAGGAATTGCGGCCGGTGTATGGTGTTGCGAAATTGTGAATGCAAAGATAAACCAATCCTTCTCCGATTTATAGAGGAAGTCCGTCGAGTCCGACTTGGATCTGCCCACGAGCAAGGCTGTTTCTGTTTTGAATCCGAGCGAGGAGCAGACCAGCGGGCGGTGAGGTCAAAAATAACTAAATGTACTAAAATAAAAGAAAAAAAGAAAAAAAACTAAAAGAAAGAGAGAAAAAAGTCAAAATTATTTTTGACGAGAGTGGGATTTGAACCCACGCCCTTTCGGACCAGAGCCTTAATCTGGCGCCTTAGACCGCTCGGCCATCTCGTCTTTTGTTTGTAGGGCCTTAGCCTACACGTTATAAATTCTATATAACGCTAACCAACTACCGATAATTGGTATTCCCTCTACAGTTTATTAACCACAAAACTGGAAGTAATCTTCGTTTCAGAATGAATGAAGTGGGGTTGACTACACAACAACTGTGATTCACTTCTTTCTACAATTGTTTTGCACTCGTGTTAGCTTCATTCTATTGCTGCTTCTATGGCCAACGAAAATCTGAGAGGGCTCTAATTTTTCGGTCTAGCTAGAACTGGACCATGAATACTAAAAACACCGATGAATCCAGGAGGGGCGTTTGACGTCTGCCTCTGAACTGCTTTTCTAGCCTTGTGCCGTCAATGATTCGAACACTAAATTCGTCGCAGAAGCTACTATATTTTCAGGGATTCAGACGGTCGTTAACACTGAAGAAATCGATGTATTTAGTTTTTTTACGGGAACAATGCATGGATAGTCAAATTACTATTACGACAAAAGAAAGCAACATTGAAACTCCTCTGTTTTCGGTTGCAATTTGTGTCAGCTTTCTAGCCACCGGGGGAACAGAATTGCAGAACACGCTGGTGTCGGTTGGCGCACACGGCACATAGCTAGCTACGCCTTGCAAGATGCAAACGGTGGCAGCATCCAAATCTCAGTTGGCATGTTCCTTGTGTGGAAATATGTACTCTGCTCTCTTTTCTCGTGTCCTCTTCTTTTTCTTGGCGAGACTCGGTAACATTGATCAAACTACTTATTCAGTAAACTGCGATTCCACACAGAGACGTTGCCTGAAAGCACGTGTATATTCAGTCAAGCTTGTATATCGTATTTCCGCTCAGTGTTACTGCACACCCTACGAACTACGTGATAGATATTTTTGGCCTTTTTGGAATAGTTTCTCATTTACAGAACTGTCAAATTATGTTTCTTGCTGTCCATTTGTTATTTCTTTTAGTCTGCATCAGATAAACATTATACACCATAAAACACTAGGTCTGTGCAACTCTATGTTGCTTGTACACAGAGCAGCAGAATCGGGAAGCAGAAGTTTTCAGTAAGACACTAAATATTTCTGAAGATAAATGCACACAACTCACTGCACCACTAACAATCAGGAAAGCCATCCGAAACAGATAGGAAGAATCTCAGACTCGTTGCCGTCAACATAAGACTAAGAGAAAAGGACTACGTGGACATGCTCAAATTTTTAGAGCATCCGAGCAAGTTTCCTCAGCGCATAGGATGATAGGAACGACTTAAACTGGTTACAGCAGAGGCTTCAGTTACTACAGATTTGACCTAGATGTTGCAGTAGTCGTGCTTAGCATCAGTGATCATGATCGATAACCTTTGGCTGCTTGTTTCATTTATTCTTTTTCTTACGGTGTATATGCAGTTAGAAAATGAAGTTTAAAAAAATGTAATAAGAGCAAAAGGGAACTGTAGTTTCAGTGAGATAGCGTTGTGCTAGATCAGAGCAATGAGCGCATTTTACTTCAGAATTTGCAATTTATTTGGTGCTCAAATCAAAAGAGTATACCGCCATACATTTGGAACCTCGAAGGGAGAGTACATTTGGAGCCTCGTAGAAGGTAGAGTACATAATATTTGCATCGCTCACACTAAAAAATCTACATCAGTCTTTTATAGCATTATAAAATATTCATATAAAACTACATTATTTACTTAGGGTGTGTTTGGTTGAGCGTCAACGAAGGATGGGACGTAGTCATCCATGATATCTTGGATGAAGTCATCCATCATGATGTTTGCTTCGATGGACGAGTCATCCCTGCTTTTTGTTTGGTTAAAGGGACGAGGACGAGGAGGACAACAATCATTATCTAGTTATATTCTTAATTTATTTATAATAATATATAAAATAATTTTTAATATCACAAATTAATATTATCTAATAATTATCATCTCTAATCAATTATAATAATTTCTAATTAACACTAATTATACTTAGATTAGTTGATAAACTACTCACCAACTAACAATTTTGCACTTATAAATACTAATTCTTTAGTAATATATACTAACTACTCATTCAACACGTTAAATCTCACCAATCTTTTACTAATAAACGTCATCAGCAAAGGTGGATCACAAAATTTTAGAGATGATTTTATCCAGCATATAGAGAGAATATTCCCGTGAGGGATGACACTCGTCCTCCTTGACGCTGAACCAAACACCAGTAAAAGAGAGATATCTCTGGATGACACCGTCCCATCCCTCTTCGTCCCTCCAACCAAACACACCCTTAGTCATAAACGCCACAAATGTTTCATTGAGCGAGCAATGTCAAGATTACCGATCACTTAACAAACAGTCGATTACCAACTGCAGAAAGATTACAGATTACTTGGCACTGCCTGTAAGAACAAAAAGGTAATAAAAGCGTAGCAGATGTAATACGAAAATGGCCAGGGTAGACTATACAATGTAGAGTGCAGAAGGCAGTGTACTAGTGCCGTGCATATTGCAATGTCAAAAGCACCAGACGATGCCACGCAAGTACAGAATTTATTCACAAGCTGGGTATACATCTGTAGCAAATTAGAACGAATCAAAATACACGCACATCAGGTCAGCAAAAAGAACTGGATCAGACAAACATATAATATAATGAACAAATCGAGCTGTAAGTAATCCACCCTCCCTCCACCCACCCACGACCAACTCAACAAAACTAGTAATATCTTTAGGCATCATAACCTGATCTTCATGTTCCATGCAATCAATTGACAGTTGCTCTCGCTGTGGTAGCTTTGCAATTGGCATTTCCAAAGGTCCTCGCAGGGGGATGCCAACAGAATCCTGAATAACTTTCATGATACCAATGCGTAAAATATACATGTGGTGTGTGATCTACCACGGATCAAATCTTCTTTGGTAGATTATAAGTTTTCTTGAGGAACCTTGTTGCTGTCTCATCATTTCGGTAGCAAAGAACTCGCAGGACAGTGTTAGGCTCATTGGGGCTCCAGTGCCCTGTTGTTGGAGGCAATGGTAACCTATTCTTTGACGCTGACCGATTAGATTCAACCATCATGCGTTTGAACCGATCAATAAGGCTTTCAGAATCTGCTCTAAAGAGGGGCAGCACATTCTTGACCTGGGAGGATGCCTTGTCGACTAGTTCCTCTGGCAAACCATCCCCATCCGCCAAATACAAATCTCTGAGGGCCCTGAAATCATCTTCTATTATCTGAGCGTCTTGACGGGTAAAAGCACGCAAAGGCCCTCCAGCAAGAAGCACCAGCAAGAAACCGTCAAAACTTGCTTTCATCAGTGCAGTTATAGCGCGATTCCGCACTTTATTATGCACTGTACTAGATATCGTCTCAAGGATAGGGTCAAGCTCTCTCAATAAGACCTCCACCCTGTTCGATGCAGGATCACTAACGTAAAGGGTGTCCCAAAGAACATGGCCCAAATCATAGAATGTCACCTTATATGCAGCCGTCTCACATATCTGCTGAATGCCTTCTTGACAGGCTGCCTGACAAAGCTCAAACTTGATGTCCACTCCATCAGTAATATCTGCCTGAGCTGACTCAACATTCCGCAAGCATGTTTTAATCTTCTTATCTAGGTTCTCAAGCTCAGCTCGGATATACTGAAGCGTATTCAAGCGTACACATAGTTGAGGAAGGCCCATCGGATCATTTCCGTTTGCTACTCCATTTTGTGATGCACGAACCTGGAGATTCTGTGGCTTCTCCTTTTTCTTGAATAATAACTTAGAGCCAACCTCACATCGAGTTAATGGGGGCAGTTGGGGCATAAAAGAATTCCTTGTTCCTGTCAAGTGTACAAAAGGAGATATTCAACTCATCATCGGAATATCATAAACACAAAATTGTTAAATTTATTTACCTAGTACTTACCACAGCCAGATTTTACTTTAGACACATAAAGCTGTAGGATTCTATCAAGCCCAGCTGTCAGATCAGGAAGAACTGCCGGATGCATAGGTATAGGCAACTCAAAAAAGGCATCCAATGTTTCACCAATAACGCGAAGCATCTCCACAGAAGACGGAGCAAAATTCTCCCTGTTGGCACCTGGATTCCAAGTCTGGATAAACATAATTGCCAGTTTAGTGGACAAGAAATTACTTAAAAAACTCACTTTCAAGTAACCTAATTCATACAAAAGCCTAATGAGTAATGAATTATATCGACAGCTTCAAGTTGCTTGAGTCAACATAGTATTTGGCTCGTACAGTTGTATTTAGGTAGACATTTTGGCATGGTTGCAAACTCCAACTAATAACCAGGTAAAATCAGCAAGTGTGCGACGTTGGACCATGGCTGATAAAAGTTGGTTACATTATGGGATCTAAATCAGGGTGCCCATCAGAGATTTGTAACAATTGTTGAATGGCAAATGGGTGCATGAACTTAGAAGAGAAATGTATACTACACATTAATACTAAGGGATGCTAAACAACATCAGGCATGCCAATTGATTTATAACAGCACATAGCATCCATTACTCATTATTATTGCTTGTTTTTATAATGAGAAATTAAGTTTCTGGTAAAAGGGGAAAAAGAGCACCTCTTGCTTCAAATTCCTGTCAACCCATCCCTTGAGTCTGTCCACCCTTTCTTTTACCCACACTTTCACCAGATTAGCTATTGCATTTTCAGCTTCATATGGCGGCATCTCTCTGATTAATGACTTGCCCCCATCGTCACTATCCACAGAGTCTTCGACAGCAATATTAACAAGATCCTTCTCTAATTTGTCTGCAGCTTTAAGGACTTGAACTGTATCTGGGGTCAGCTCCGAAAGCCCAGCTACAAACTGCTTCAGCTCGTTACCATAACACGAATGAAGTGTTGCAACAGCAACACCTGAAGCAAGAGGATGCCATGTCTTTAGTATTGGACTGTATAGATTCTTCTCCTTAATAGCTAGGTCACCAATGTCCTTTGCAAGGATAGAAAGAACTGGAGTAGGGTTTCTTGAAGATCGTTTGGAATCCGCTTCTTCCATTCTCTGCATAGATCAAATTAATGTCACAGCAAAGAAGTGTTTGTGCACTCTAAAAGAATATCAATTTTATAAGACTTAGCATCTAACCATCAATGAAACAAAATCATTTAATGTTCATATTGCTTGATTAAGCAAAATGGCTTTCTGGGATCATACACATAATTCTTAACACTTTGTTGTCTACTCCTCTGTTCTTTAATTCCTGTCGTTCAGACAAGTTTTGCTAGTTCATTTTGTAGTCATTCTCCCTGTCTGAAACGTCAACAATTTCTGAATGGAGGAGTATTCTTTACCAAATATGGAAAAAGTTGTGATAAATTGCTTCTTGACAGGATTCGAACTGCGACCGCAAACGCATGACGACAATAATCCAAACAAATGAATCAGAAAACTTGTTAATATTTCTACTAGAACGACTTACTAGAGCAAAAGCTGTACGGAGTGAAGACCGTATGTAGGTCTCCACCCTACTGCGAGCAACATCGGTATCTTCTTTCCTCCTACGACGATATTCATGAGATATATCTTCAACAAGCACCTTTGCCGCTGACACTCCAATTGATACAATGCCTTGCATCGACTCGATGTTACTTGTATCAAAAGTTTCATGGTATGCCAGGAGTCTTTTTTCTGTCCAACCCATTATAGAACTTAATGTTGAACTCAATACTTTGCTATAATTTGGATCTTTTGTTGTTTTGGCATCCTTAGCAACATCAGCTAACTGGCTTTCCGCAGCAGAAAGCAGCTCAATATCTACTTGACCAGACATAACAAAATGATTGAATAATGCCCAAGTAAAGCAGAGGTTGTGGAGCATCTCATTAATTCCAAGGATACCCCAGGTCTTCTTCAAGAGCTCCATCACCTCATCTATCTCATCAACCACAGTGCCGTCTTCATTATCAAAGCAAGCTTCCACAAGCATCTGGTAGAGATGGAGATTTAGTGGGAAACCATCTGCCCAGTGGCATCCATCAGAAGTTCCATCATGAGATCTTCCAGCAAGTGACATGACAGCACTACGTAGGCTCTGCATTGACTCAGAGTTCTTCCCAGTTTCCAGTGGCCTGTCGTATGCTCCGCGTATAATTTGCCGCAGCCGTTGTGCAGAAACGTCAGACTTGTTCAATGGAACAAGTGGATGAGCAAGCAAACCAGCCTCAAGAAGCTTCAAATTCCTACTCCTCCATGCCTCATACTCTTGAGGATCAGGAAAATCTGATGCCTTGAACTGTTGCAAGAACTCCAAGGGCAAGACCATAGACTCTGCTCGTCGGCCAAGCTGTTTCAGAAAAATGTAAAAACTATTAAGAACTTTGAAAATGGATACTAATTTACTTCAAAGATATGTTTATTAGCATAGGCCCATCAAGGATACTGTGCCTATTCATTCCACAAAACTGCCCCATATGAGTTATGATTTTCTTTAAGAGACTCTGACTCTCTGACTAAGCCAAGTGTGCATCACTGCATCTTTCTCAAACTGACAACCAAAAGCAAATAATGCTGCAGAAGATATTGGAAATAATCTGCTAAACTAAAGTTTTGGAACTAAAGGTACATCCTTAAACATCACAAATGCTTTATTCTAGCATACCTATCCAAGTTCCAAATTGTATGAGCATTCTTTAAACACGAAAATAAACCTGGTCATCTTTAATTAGATTCTAGCCAACACCCTGAAATATAAGATGTGTGATACAGACATAAAGAATCGGCTATGATCAGTAGTCCAAAGACACAAACTGTCAAGACAGCAAGGTCAGTATGTGGTTGAATCGATACCCTATGGTAAGGAATGAATAACGAGTTTCCTCCTGTAGCATAAAACAAACCAAAATACCAAATGAAAAGGAATAGAGTGAACTATGTGCCTTCGGCCTTCCCAGTTCAGCTTACAACTACTTTATTATGAAACCCCAGATCAAGATAAGAATCATGCTACCAAGACAGTTTTTCCTAAACTGTGAAGTGGTGGATACAGTGTTATATATGATCAGCTACACATATCTTAATTAGGTGTCTGAAGGCAAGAAAAGGGAAAAATTAAGTTCCCACTGCAGCCGACACATGTTTTCAAGATCCACACTAAAAAAAGAAGAGATTAATTCATCTGATTATCTCACGTCCTTCCCTTCCCACTAAAAGGGCAGTATATTTGGTAATGGCATCCCCAGTCCTCAAATAGGAATACCAAGGGGGCCGAAAATAAAATAATTGAACGTGTTTTTAGCTAATTTGAATTTCCAGGCGGCCCTCCAACGAATTCGCATGAACACGACGAGCCATAGCACCCGCTCGCCCACTCCAGATCTACCAAAATCCGCCAATGCGAGCACTACAATCGGGGCAAGGACTCAAATGGGGATAGCCAACGAGCATGATTCCGAGCTGCATTTTTTACTCTAAATCTCAGCACCTAACCGCGAGATCCTACCTGGCTGGCGGCGATGCGGAGGAGTCCCCTGCGGATCCTGGCGTCGGCGGGCTCGGAGACGCGCATCTGCACCCGCATGAGCTCCCCGACGGTGGCCGGTCTCCGCGGGACCGGCGCCCTGCCGCCACTCCCGGGGCTGCCGACACCCTTGGAGGAGGCGGAGGAGCGGAGGCCAAGCGCCTTCTTCATCTTGCTGGCGGCGGCGGAGGTGAGGGAGCGCTGGAGCGAGGCGGAGGACGCGGACGAGGAGGAGGACGCCGGGGAGGCGGGCGCCGCGGAGGACGCCTGAGGGATGTAGGTGAGCGGCTTGCCGCCCGTGGTGCGGGAGGCCGCGACGAGCACCTCGTAGGCGGCCTCCCGGAGGTCCGCGGGCGAGAGCTGTACTCCGAGCTCCGGGAACGGCGTGGGGAGCGCCGGGGAGGAGACGGCAGCGGCCGCAGCGGGCGCCATGAAGCCGTTGGAGGAGGAGGACGTGGCCGAGTCGCGGCGAGAGTCGCGGAACAGGCGCGCCATCGCGACGGCGGCGGCGGGCGAGCTCGCGGGCTTGCCCCCTTTCTCTCTCTCTCTCTCTCTCTCTCTCTCTCTCTAGGTCGCTCGCTGGCCCGGTCCCGCTCTCTCTAGAGTGGGCAGGGGAGGAGAGAGATGGAGGCGTGTGTGCCGCTTTTCGTTGCAGGGATGATGAGAGAGAGAGAAAGAGGACGAGGGGAAGGAGGAAGGTGCCGGTAAATTGCTCCGAGTACCCGCTTGGCAGCAGTAGTTACGATTTCACCCGATCTCCTCCTTTTTTAACTGATGTTGTAACGTGATTTCATTTTGCGCAATGACAAACATATCTGTGCATATCTTATATTGTTCACTGAAAATTTGCCTACAATGGAATGAGATTTTTCCTTCTTTTCATTAGAAAGTTTATGAACTTTCAATCATAATTTGTAATAGTTTGTATTATTATTTATTATGTAGGGTTATGTAACATGTAGAGAAGAAAAAATATTAATATATAGACAATAGAATTTTTTTAGACCGTTTCACTTTGATCTAGTGGTATTGGACGGTGATTAAAAATTGCTTAAACATTAAATCGACAAAAAATTGACAAGTCTTAAAAATAAATAAATTATTAAGATATTGCATCGCCACGAAGTATCCCTCCATAATATAATGTCAACTACCGCAATCACTACTAACGGTATGTTAGGATTTAAATTTTATCTGGTGATAG
The DNA here is from genome assembly GCA_031894775.1 of Chloris gayana. Lineage (NCBI taxonomy): Eukaryota > Viridiplantae > Streptophyta > Magnoliopsida > Poales > Poaceae > Chloris > Chloris gayana. The sequence continues at coordinate 1,656,278 of JAUNZO010005050.1, read as the reverse complement.
GATTATCGTATCAAGAAAAAAATATTGTAAAACTGGCAGTAAGTACGTTGAAGATAAAATGAACCATAACTTGTTTGATCAATGTGAAGATACTAAAAGTTCATAACATCTCTAAAGGGCGAACGTTAGTGCTAGAATAGAGTAGGCAAAACAAAATCATCCTACCAGTGGGGTGACCAAGTAGGTACAGCAAATTTGATGGGGAAGCAAGGTTCCAGTTCCAGGGTACGTTGTGGCAGTAACCTTTGCCAAAACGGCGTCACCGTGTGTGTTAAGGTTAAGCAAGGACTCAGCGCTACTACCACTATGCTGCATCAGCTGTCACCCAGAGTGATAATTAGGTAGACCGGGTCCTTGGAGCACGCGGCTGCCCAAGGCCAGCTGTCTCGTACACCAAGTCCACCAGCACGATTGACGCCGATTGACGCGCACCAGGCAGCTGCGGTAAAATTTGGGATAGATGAGTTCTCCTGTTTTCTAGATGCCGAAATGTGAACGAAAACGAAGACAGAGATGGAAGGAGTGTAGGTTTTGAGTGCAGATTCTTGACTTCCTTTCTAATACTAGAACTAGCTCTGTACTCATTTGAACGTCCCAAAAGAGGCCCGAAACGAGAAGAATTTAGCGATGACTCGTCAAATTCTGCCTCTTTGCAATGAAAGAGTACCGCACCAGTTCCATAATCCGAAGCGGTTCATTCCTTGGAATTCATGCATCCCAAACAGAGTGAACCGCTGACAAATCCTCCTCCTGCCTGCGCCCAGGTCTATCACATGCCCAGCTCTCGAAGTCAGACCAAACTCAATTATCATATTTAATAACATGTGATTGATTGCTCCGTGGACCGAGACACAGCTCATCCATTCCAAATTGCCGATCGCCCCAACATGCGCCGGAATGTCTTTTGCTAATAGACAAACCATCTTCGTTTTTTTTCTCGAGGAAGTAAGCTCGATTAGATTACTGTTAGGTGCCAGATACTACTCGATTGAACAACCGTCGCAATCACAGGCAAGTACGATGCTGGCAACGGCAGCCATTGATTTTCTATTTGGAAGAAAAAAGGAAATGATCACGGATATATCCGGTAGCCTGGACGTATCGCTGGCAGTGGGCCCTGTAGGTACCTTGGGCCCACGCGTCGGCCAGGCGGGGAAGGGTTGGTGGCGTCTGGCACAGGGCACAAAGCACATGAGCGAGCTAATTGCGTCTCGTCCTGCTGATTCGGCCTCGAACCGAGTAATAGCAGATTAGCAGTTGAGCAGCGACAGCTCGAGCGTGGCTGTCATCCGATTCGAGGGAAATGGGTGATAAACCGCGGATCGTCTCCGGCGTCATCACCGGAGACCGACGCCGTGTTCGGATATACCACTACATTACGTACGTAGGAGATTCAACTAAGTATTTCCCCCTATAACTTCAGTTAAAAAAACATCCTGTAAAGGAGCATACCGAGGTGTCAGAACGAGCAGCGTGTGATCGTCACGATGCGGCCAGACGCGTTGGGCTCGCCCTGTTTGGCCGCTTCCCTGTGCAACGAAACACGAGGTCGCAGATACATACAGGCACGAAGAAAGATGTGCCACTGAGGCACTGAAGAAAAAAAATGAACGCCCACCGTGGGGCTCGAACCCACGACCACAAGGTTAAGAGCCTTGCGCTGTTTTCTGAAATGAGATTTTATTGTTAAAAGTACATAAAGTGATCCAAAAGGCCGCCGAGTCAAATTCGAGTAGCATGGTTGAACTCAGCCGAGTCCTGAACCGAAACGGATTTAACGAATTGCCTCTCCGATCCCCGGCCTATCTAAGTCAATACAGTTCGATCACCAGGGCAACAGCAAAGCCTCTTTACACCTTGCAAGGAAGAGTACGCAGAGGACGCCGCAACGGAAGACGGCTCGGAGCAGCTGTGGTCACCGTACGTCCATCCATGGCGCACGCGCTCCCGGACGACGTGCTCGTCGCCGTCCTGCGCCGCCTCCCGCCGCGCAGCCTCGCCGCGTCCCGCTGCGCGTGCCGCGCGTGGCGCGACGCCGTGGACGCGCGGCGCCTCCTCCCGAGCCTGGACCGCCTCCTGCCGCGCCGGCCGGGCGGCATCTTCTGCAACCTGTGCGAGGAGCGGTCCTCGCAGCTCGTGGCGCACCCGTCCGTGCGCCGCTCCATCTCGGGCTCCATCGACCACACGTCGTACAGCAACGAGGTCGCCGACCACTGCAACGGGCTCCTCCTGCTCGCCGACGACGACGACGGCAGCGTGGCCAACCCGGCCACGCGGCAGTGGGCGGCCTTGCCCCGGCGGCCTCCGTCCCTGGACGTGGCCGTCGACAAGATCGAGTCCTGCGACAGGTACAGGAGCTACCTCGTCTTCGACCCGGCCGCGTCGCCGCACTACCAGGTGCTCTCGGTCCCCGCCTGCAGCGTTTACTGGGACAACAGGACGGACACCTCGCCGCACCACCTCCTCGCGTTCTCGTCGAGGGCGTGGCGCTGGGAGGAGACCAAGTTTCGTCACGAGGGAGAGGTCCTCGTCGCCGGCGCGCCACGGTTTGCACAAGGATACGGTGTTTACTGGCAGGACGCACTCTACGTGCACTGGCATAAGGAGGCCATCACGAGGATATCCCTGTCAACCAACAAGTACCGATTGATCCAGCTGCCACCTGACGCCAAGGAAACAGGGTACAGTTTCTACCTTGGAAAGTCAGACACTACGGGGGTATACTGCGCCTTCTTCTCGTGCACGGCCAAGTCGCGTCTCTGCATCTGGCTCCTTGCCGAAACCAGCTGCGACCACAAGACGGAGTGGGTGCTCAAGCACGACGGCTACCTCCGCCCAACGCTGCCGCACATCGACTGCTACCGCAAGGAGCACTACGACGACGTAGAGTTGGACGGGCCGTGGACGCTCCAGGAGGAGAACTACGACGTGGAGGACACCTCGTCCGTACAGGTCGCGGAGGAGAACCGGGTCGAGTGGGACTCTGACAGCGACGACATCCTCCAAATCGATGACGCAGCTCCAGCGGGAAGGTATCGGGAAATACTCGGGTTTCATCCGTACAAAGAGGTCGTCTTCCTGGAGGAATGCTGGGGTAAGGGAGTAGCCTACCACTGGACAAGCTCCAAGTACCAGTACTTGGGAAAACTCTACACAGAAGATTATAGAGAGAATACCTGGGAAATCGGAATAACGGCATCATTTACGTACACGCCGTGCTGGATAGATTTGTTCCGAGGACAAGATTATCCTGAGGATAGTGACAGTGATCTTGATGACGAGTAGCATTCTGTAACTGTAAGTCGTCACTTCTAGAGTACCACTCCAGAGATGCGATTTATCCTTCATTTCGAGGAAAATAAGGGGGCTGAGTTGTTAGTCCCGACCTGTTTGATGTATCACGTATTTTACCATGCCGGTTAACGGTGACAAGACAACTAAAAAAAAAGTTACCTCGCTCAGCGAGACTAGATAGTAAAAAATTTTACGCCCACCGTGGGGCTCGAACCCACGACCACAAGGTTAAGAGCCTTGCGCTCTACCGACTGAGCTAGACGGGCATTTTGTCATTTTCCGGATGTTTCTTTGAAAATACGAATATGTTGCTAGACCTCTGAAAGTACGAACTGTCAACCTGTCATGTTGGGTCATCAGTACTCAGTACAGCCGCCGTGGCAAACAAGTGGCAGGCTGAACATGATGGTTTCGGAAAGGAGATTGCTTGCCAAGTAATTTAGTTCGATTATTATAGTTAAGATAGGAGTCCTAGTTGGTTAAGATTCACAGTAGTTCAGTTTCAGTTGACATAGGAGTCTAAGTTGGTTCAATTTGTAGTGCAGCTATATGCACAGCAGAGAAGGAATTAAGGCAAGCACTAAATTTTAGTGTTGTCATATCAAAGGAAATCTTATCACTTACGAGTATTAAATAAAATACAATTACAAAATCAATTCCAGGCTCCTAGGCTAATTCACGAGATGAATCTAATAACGGTGATTAATGTGTGATTAGTAAATGATTACTATAGCATCACTTTAGCTAAACATAGATTAATTAAGCTCATTAGATTCATCTTGAAAATTAGCATCCATGTGTCAAGAGGGTTTTGTCATTACAACGATGGAAATATTCCTAAATAACCAGATTCTCTGCTAAAATTTAGTAGGCAGGAAACGAACGGGGTCTCGGGTCATCAACTATCGCTTGTCTAAATCTCTTAAGCTCTAGGCCTCATAAGGCCTAATTCCCCATCACGCCACAACGAGAGACAGAATCAAAATAATTGAACCATAAAAACATGTATAGTAACCAAACGCTCCCTTTCCCCTCATTTACTCCGAAAACTCTGCAAAATTCAGTCACCAACGGACCTGCTAACGGCCACGGCCATTACAGCACATCTGTGCGGAAGAGGGTGGAAAGACATGTTTTGCTCCCGGTTGCTAATATATTCACAGTCACAGCTAAGAACAGCACAGAGTTCATTCCCTAACTAGGTTTGCCATTCCACAGTTAGTTTAACAAAAACGCATAAAGCGAGAAGCCAATCAAGGATAGGTGCCATCAGAAGTACTTCGGGCGCCGGGACAGTCTTCTAAGGCTCACCTTCTCCTAGAATAAGAAAAAAAACAGCAAGTTTCAACATCAGGCCATATTCATGCTTCTACGAGCGTTATGTTTCTGAGGGATGACGTGAACTCAAAATAAAAGCCATATTCATATTTCTCATACAAGTATATGTGCTTATATGGCCGAAAATGAGCTGCAACTGCAATATTACATGGTTTGGTGCAAGAAATACTGAACGAAATGGCTCACGACTAGGCAAAAATACCTGACTTGAATCATGATCATATTCGACAAGGAATACACATCTGCATCCCCTGATATCATGCTGCTTTCGCTGAATCTCCACAATATGTGCATCGAAATGCAGTGCTGCTTCTTTTTCCTCCTGATCTCAGACACAATAAGCAAAGAGCTTAAAAGGGGCAGAAAAAAAAAACAGCAGCGGGGAGTGAGCCGCGTTAACACTAGTTACTTGCAACATCATAGCACAAAACCCAGATTTTGTGCTGTTGCCAATCCAGAAAAATCGCAAAATTCTTACCCTAAAGCAGAGGACAAGATCTCCTTCGCTAATGCTTCTGCATTGCGAAGACTCAAGTGGAATGGAGCGCTGGCGGATAAACTTCTTGACATTCACCCACTCATCGTCACTAGCTCCAAAGCCCTCGAACCTCACCTTGACGTCCTAGAATGACAATACAGAAATATTGAGCAACAAGAAAGCAAAATAGAACTTAAATATGCTACTGCACAAACGGCAAAGAAAACAGAAAGATGCAACATTCAAGAAAATCATAGTAGATAGAAAAAGGCAACTGAAACATTCCTAAAGCTGAAAGCAGTCTACATAAAAATGGAAAAGGTACAACGCTCAAGAAAATTGTATTAGATATAAATAGATTACAAAAACATTCATAAAGCATTAAACAGACAAAATTAAATAGAGGGAAATAATAGGGGGTAATAGCTATTTTAATGAACCATAAGTTGAGAAGACGAAAATATCTATATACAATAGGAGAACAGGTATTCTTACTACTTCACCCGCCTTGTTCGTCCTGTATGACAAGAAATCACTAACGTCATACCTGCACAGAGCAAACAGATCATACAGTGAAACAAAAATGACTGCTCCACAAGGTATGTTGCTAAATATGAAGGTTTTCTAACATCTTAATGCTAATCATCAAGGTTCAGTATCATAGTTAACAGAATATCCATCTTTCTTAGATCTATTTAAACGAGGCAGGAGCTCTGCCAGTCATTGAAGGAGAGCTACTAACATCATTGTGTCACCACAAATTATAGTTCAAAAAGTAGCTGCAAAAAGAGATAAAAACAAAAATCTGGAACAAAGTGGGAGAAACTAATGCAGATCGAATCCTGTTTAGAGGAATAATACATCATGAGGCTAGAACAGGGGAGTTTATTTTACACAATACCACTAAAATTATCAAGAATAGTTCAAGAAAAAAAAAATGCAAGGATTGAATTCTTATATGCTCGGTAATAGTAACCATCAATAAACATGAACCAATAAAAAACTTTAGTATGTAATATCAATGTATCCACCACATGGTCATGTGAACTACAAATGTGAAGTACTCACGAGGGAAAAAAACAAGAAGATGATATAGGCCAACTGCCCACAAACAAAATGGGGGCATCAGAAACATGAATAGTCTTTTGAAAATAAAAAATGAGATAGCTGGTCCAAGAAAACATTTATGAAATACTTTGTTGCAGGTAAAAGGATATCTACCATGCGGAATCCTTCCCTGACTTAGCTTCAAACTCCAGCTCTTCAAGATCAGGAACCTTATCTTTAGATTCTGAAAAGAAGACATCATTTCAAAAATTACTTAACGATACATTAACCAAGCATTAACCATACAGTTTCAACACATTAATTTTGAACGTACCTTCTGGAGGATTGGGAGAAACCTCATTCTCGTTGTTTGAAAAACTTGTATCCAGAGGCAAAAGTGTTTCTTCCGAAGCTACAGCCTTTTCTTCGGAAATTGACGTATTTACTTCTGAGGCTAAAGCTTTTTCTTCAGAAACTGACACATTTACTTCTGAGGCTAAAGCATTTTTGTCAGAAGCCTTTTCTTCAGGAGCAGTAGGTAAGCAAGCAGGTTTAGTGGTTGATTTAGGTAATTTGTTAAGGAACCATCCTTGAACCTGTTGGAAGAGATGTCATGCTATAGCTCATAGTCAGCCAAACATGGGGCATATGAAGATATTGTCACCTGTGCAGCCTGTAATGCTCTATGTCCAGCTCGGCGTGCAGAACGGCTAGATGAAAAAACAGAAAGTTTAGTCAAATATCAGAAGAATCATATCCAAATTCTTATATGTAAATAGATATTTACATTAAATAAAAGGAAAGGGTTTCAGTTATTCAGCACCGTATATCAGTACACCAATCAGCAAGGAAACAATAACACAAGGAAATCATGCTGAAGTAAGAGCAATAAAAGATACACCAATTTCCTTGTAAGATTCTTGTGCAAATTTTTTTCCTGATAAAAGGACAGTAATAATGCCCTGTAATTATTGTGACTTACTTGAATTCTTTTGCAAGCTTCTGGAAGAAATTGTCATCCAGGACTTTCCCTTTTCCCTCGGCAGCTAACTTTTCCATCTTTGCAATCTGTACAAGGGAATATTATTAAGTTGTCATGGTAGATATAAAAAGCGTAACTAACTAGCATGAACTGGAACTTTATACACTAAGCTCTTCCAAGAACTTTACTTGATTGCATAAACACTACAAATCCAAATGTAACAACAACTCCATTCATGTTAACATAGTGTATTGATAACTCTGAGCTGAACGGAGAAAGTTGGTGCACCTAATCGGATAGGTGATTTATAATGCTTGACCCCGCATTGTACATTGCATTGAAATAAAAACATAACAGCCCTGAATTCTACATTGTATTGAAATAAAAACATACAATGTGCCATCAAACTGTCCTCTTTCCACAAGTTGGGATGTCGATTGGGAAGTACTGTACAGTAGATTTGTGTCATTAGAGCACAATAGAAATGCCCAGAGAACAATAATCTGATACTACATTAGGGCCCGATTTCCACTCTCTGTAATCAGATATCACCAGAACCACGATTAGGCTTCACATTTTGGTAATCCACCGGTACCATTGAAGTATAATTGAAAACAGCAATGCAATAATCAAACAATTCATTTTCTATCATTACGTCATTTGACCACTTTAATCAGCATTTATTCCTATCATTCGGGCATCACTTGTCTCATAAACCAAACCCTAGCATAACAATTTCCGTCAAGGGCACATTTCGACCGGTAAAGCTTCCCCAAGCTAGCACCGAGAGATTGGCAACGCAAACAAGAACCGACACTTACATGCATAAGGAAACATCAATCCGGCAAATAATCATCGGAATGCTCGCCGGTAAAAACCCAAAAAAAGCGATCGCGAAAAGATATACGCGCACGACCTCCCAACAAAATCGCGCTTCCGAAAGATATGAATTTTCTATTCCCCGATACACCGGCTGATGGAATCGGAAAGGGAGGCTCAGGAAAACCCCCAAGAAAAACCCACCCAAAACCCACCAAGAACGCAATGGCGCATCAGAAAGGCACCCGAACCAATCTTGCCCGCAGGAGAATCCAACCACCCTAAAAAGATCCGTATTTCCCGGAAACCAAGAACCCAACCAAAAAAGTCAGGGGAGAGGCGCCGTACAGAGCAGCAAGACGGCGGACTACCGCGGCGGCGCAGGGAGGGGGCGGAAGGGAGAAATAATGGCGAGTGGGGTGGGCGCTCACCTCGGAGGGCCAAAAGCGTACGGCAGACCGCCGGTCCATCCCTCGCCGTCGACGAGGAACAGTGCGAGCGAGGCGGAGCAGGAGGGACAAGGGGAGGGGCGGCTCCCCAGACAGAGGCGCACCAAAAGAAACGCTATTGTGGGCAGTGACAGGACACAGGAGAGCACAGGTAAGAAAAATATTAGAAAAAATGCGAGCCGGGCAGGACAAGAGCAGTAGTGCAGTGCAGCGGAAGCTTGGAAAGTGGTCGCGTCGGCCCACCGGAAGATGTTGGAGCCGCTGAGTCGCTGACAGACTGCTAGGCTGCGGCCACGCAAGTCATTGATAAACCGTGCTTCCTTTTTTTTTTTGGTGATACTATGCTTGGGACGAAGACGCTAATGGATAGTACTTAGTACGTACCAAATAGAGAAAAAAAGTTATTTAATAAATATCTCTCCTTCGTTTGAAATCATACTTATTTGCAATCGATGAAGATTTTGAACTGTCTTTAGAGGTTGTGGGTTTTAGCATTCTAGGTTTGGAAAGAGGATTTTTTCAGAAAAGAATGCCAACAATCAGAGAGACATCTAGGATAGCCAACCTATAGTCATGAATGACTTGTGAGTGGAGAAATCACGTTGTGAATAGTTAGAGTAGTGGCAGACAATGGTTATAGAATCGGAGGTGGGGACAAATATAGGCGGACGGCGGACGACCGACATATATATAGCATGAGTTCATATAAGAGAGAAATCAACTACGTCTCGAGGTTGAAGAAGGTTAGATGACCGTTGGATGTTGATCGTGTGTGTAATATAGGTTGTCGATTGAGAAATGAATATTTTTAGGCAATTTCCTTATTTAAAATAGAAATAAATTTAATTTTAATATGGTATATATAAAAAGTTTCACTTACATATTTTATAATAATAAAAATTTCTATCAACTATACGAATAAAATGTGAATGCCTGATTTTAATGAGTTATTTTATTCAGGGGTTATAGGATTGTTGGGGTTTTACCATTTTAGCTTCTCCACGGGGTGTTAGGCTTGAACAAATTGGAGGTCACACGTAATTGTGATGCTAGATCCATGAGAGGTAAGCAAAACATTAAGCACTTAAGGTGGAGAAGAGAGCTCAAAGCAAGAGAGATTAATATTTTAATCGTGCTGCAAGGTACCAAACTTTTTCAATTTTGTTAACTAAATATATATATACCTTCCATGTAGATCATGGAGTTTACATGAAGGCTATGTGCATTGTAAGCTTCAAACGAACACAAAGATGTATGAACCATACTAGCATTCGGACACGAAGGCAGAGGCGCACAGCATGCTTTCAATTTCAATATAAAAAGACCGGAGGGGGAGACGAGGATTGGATATGCATGGTTAATCCTATAAACTATAAAAGTAATTTATTCACTACATTACCAACGCGGGGATAGCTCAGTTGGGAGAGCGTCAGACTGAAGATCTGAAGGTCGCGTGTTCGATCCACGCTCACCGCATTGTTTTTATTTTCCTCCCAATTTACCATCATATGATTTTGGGGACAAACGTGTGAGGCTGGGACCATTCTCACTCACATGGTATAGTGTGTGTGTTTGATTGTCTACTTTTTCTTTCACTCTTCTCTCGAATTACCATCACATTTTGTTTGAATGAATTTACTGTAAGCATTTATGGACGAGATGAGTGACCGAGCGCCTCCTCCTCGCTAGCCCCTCGCCGGCAGCCTCTCCGGCCCCGACGCCCAGCCTCTCCTCTAGCCTCTCTTCCTTCGCCACGCCCTTCTTCCCCTCCTCCCAGGGTCGTTCCAAGCTCCAGTGTTGGGCAGATTCCCCTGGTTCGGCCACCCTTCCTACCGAGATGTCGTTCTTGGAGTCCATCCCCGGTCCCCGGCCGAGCCTCCGCGGCTGCCTTGGCTTGTCTGCGACCTCGCCTACGCAGCCACCTCGCATCCACGTGCGCTCCGAAATCCATCGGGTTTCTAACGCTGCACCCGATGCCGAAGGTTGGCGCGAGGTGAAGAGTCGGCGTAACCGTGGGCGCCATCTCCGAATCCGTGCGTCCAAAGCCTAGCCGAAAGCCCGCAGCCCGTCTCCAAAGCTACGGTTGGACACCGCTTCAATCGCCTCGAGCGTGGACATCTCCGGCGAACCCGTCGAGAGCCGACGGGATGTCTCCGCTACGCCGGATCGGGGCACGGATCATTCGAGTGCTCCCGAGCCGACCGGCGATGCCCTTCCCCTCACCGGCGCCCACGATGCTCGACCGGGTCTTCGGAACCGTGCCTGCGCGTTGCGGCCGAGTGGCCGCCGAACCCCGACGCCGCGGCGGTGCACCAAGGCCCATGCTCGCGCGTTGCTCGCTAGTGGGTCTCGGACCACTAGCGCCGCTGCGGCACAAGGCGCCAATGTTGATGACCAGCGAGCAAAGGCAATCTCGTCCCCGAGGCCGGCGTCGCCGTGGCTGCCGGGGTGGGGGAGCCGCAAGCGAGAACACGATGGCTCCTCTCCCAACCGGCCTAACGGATCCCCTTCATCGGCGTCCCCTTCACCCGACCCGAGACCCGATCCTGTCGCGGATCTTTGCTTCGTCGACGTAAACGCCGACACCGACCGGTGGGAGTCCTAGTATGAATACCTCGGCATCCTGGTCCAAATCACCGGAACCGGGCCTCCTGTCTCACCGGCTCGAACAGCCATTGCGGACCAATTTGGCATTCCTCTTGACGACCGCTCGCAAAGCCACCGAGGCTATGCCCCCTACGATTTCCTCCTAATGGCTCCGGATCATGGCGCCTTTCTCACTATTCCGTCGGGAGATAGAGTGATCCACACGTCGAAGTTCACTCTCAAGATTCGGAGCTTGGCATCGCACCTTCTACGCGGACCTTGCGGCCCTCTATCACAAGGTCCAAATTGAAATCGATGGCATTCCATCCCATGTTTGGCGGCGATCCACCACGACGGCGTTGTTGTGGCCCTACTCGCTCTATTGATCACGTCCATCCCGACACCCTTGCGCGGAAGAATCCGATGACTTTCACCCTCACGGCGTGGACGACCGAGCCGTAACGAATACCGGAGTCTCACACGCTCCGTGTCCCCGAGCCATTCGAGGATGACCACTTCCTGTAGATGAGGCGCACTTTGAAATATTCGGTGAAGATTCGAGTCCGGCGCTTGCTGCTCCGCCACATGTCTGGACACTCCGCGGGCATCGCCACCCTCGACACCCCCTTCCACCGCTTCTAGTGACGACGACTCGTCCGACCGGGACCCCAAACGTTCCCGGCGCCGTTGCCGTAGCCGACGGCCTCGCCACCGGCGGCTCGCTACGCCACCCTCACCGGAGGCCGGCCCCTACGACCAACCACACGTACATGTCAACTCATGAAGACAGGGCCCACATGTCCGGCCACGGTACAGCCCTAACGACCTCCTCGCGAGCATTCATGGCGATGGGGCCCATGAGCCAACGGTCACCCAATACCCCCACCACGTGCACCGTGGCCGACGCTCATCGTTCAAAGCTGCAACTCGGACACACTTTTGACCCCGGTCGCATTCGAAGTTGATGGCAGGTCGCTCGAGGTGTCATCTCGTGCTGGCCCTGTCGCTTCAACGGCCGTTGCTCAACGAGTCGCCGACGCTCCCGGTTGACCCCATGCTGCATGATGCCAGCCTGCCCCGACCAGTGGCCACTCTATGCTCGCCACCCACAACTACCATCATGGCCGACGATCCGGGTCCGGAAGCAAAGACTCGATAGGCCCGATTGATGATCCGCAAGCCCGGACCCCTCATCCGCCGTACCGCTACATCCCCCGCAGCCGACCAAGCACCTCTCGGTTTGAAGGAAGCGCTCTCCACCGGGCTGCAATGTCCGCATGGGCCCAAACCGGTCGGCGGGCCTCGTAATTGTTTCGAGTCTTCGCCTCATCCAACGACAGATGATTATGAGCCACGCGCTGTCTCCCCAGCTGTTACCTCGACTTCTCCTATGCCCGCGCAATCTTCCGAATTAGTTCATTTTATTGCCATGGTCTCCGAGGCCGCTGCAACCTCGAGCTCCTGCACTCAACTCCACCTCGTCGCCGATCGCAGTAGCTGATCGCCGCCGACTCGATAGGGAGCCTGTCGAGGCGCAGATGAACTCCTTTCACGAAAGGTCCGGGTCTCAAATCCAACGACACAAGCTCAAAATGTGCTCATGCGCAAATCAGGGATCACCTCCGTCGCCCGCTCGTCGAATGCGGATGCTCTCGCGGAATACTTTCAAACCTACTCGCCCCGCTCTCCTTGGGGCACCGGCGAGCCATTAGAAGTCTCTTCAAACCGGCAGCGGACTCGGCTCTTGCTCCCGGGAAGTGGCGGTTTGACCGCTTCCTCCAGCCTAGGTCTCTCTTCCGGCTCTTCATGGATATGGAATCATGCGTAGTGTGGAATGTCCGCGGGCTAAACTCTCGTGCTCGTCGCGACATGGTGCGAACCATAGTTGATCCGGAGCGCACCTCTCTTATCCGCCTCCGGGAAATGAAAATGCATGTAATTGATGATCGAATTGTTGCTGATCTAATGGGTGGTGCGTTTGGCTACTTCTTTCTCTCACCCACCAATACTGCTGGTGGAATCCTCCTCGCGTAGCGTACTGAATATTTGGTCCGGCTCGCATTCATTCGTGGCGAACACTCCATCACCGTCAAGCTCGCTCTCCTCATCGACGGCTTCACAACTTGGTGCACGGCCGTTTACGGGCCACAATCCGATGCAACGAAGGTCCAATTCCTGCAAGAACTACGGGCGGTCCGGAGGCACGGACTTGGCGCATGGATGCTCCGTGGCGATCTCAACATGGTTTCTCGTGCGGCGGACAAGAACAATGATCAGCTGCATCGATGCCTCATGGGTCGTTTCGTCAATTTCTCGAACAAACTCGAGCTGAAAGAACCGCATCTACATGGCCGTCTCTACACTTGGAGCAACGAGAGATCTCACCCAACTCCGGAAAGGATCGACCGAATTTTTGTCTCCCTGGAGTGTGATGAACGCTTTCCAAATTGCCACCTCCGCTCCCCGTCCACGGATGCATCCGATCATGCACCTCTCCTGCTCGCACACCAAAGTACGACCTCGTAACTCGTCACCGCTTTTGCTTTGAGTCCTTCCGGCCTCGGCTCCCCGGTTATCCGGACACGGTGGCCGCAGCATGGCAGCAAGCTCCCGCAAACACGGACAACATGCACACTCGGATTATAAGCTCGGGAGCACCGCTCGGGCCCTCCAAAGTTGGAATCGGAAATTTGTGGGAAGTGTGAGGCTTTAGCTTGCCGTCGCAAGGGAGGTGGTGCAGCGCTTAGACGCGGCACAGGATCTCCGGAGTCTCACGGCAGAAGAGCTTCAGCTTCGCAAAGAGCTCAAATATAAAACTCGGGTCTTTCTTCGCTTGCCCGCACCATTGCCGGGCAGCGCTCCCGCATTCGGTTTCGGAGGAAGGTGACGCTAACACCCGCTTCTTTTAGCTGCATGCTAGCCACCGGAACCGAAAGAATTTTGTGCACTCGCTTGTCGACCAGTGCTTCCACAATCACCAACGAGGACCAAAAGAGATCCCTAGTAGATGACTACTACGACGACATACTTGGTACACAAGTACCTCGGACCGCCACGCTGGACTTGGACTACATTGGTCTCCCTTCCAAGGATTTATCTAGCTACGATGTTTGCTTCTCGGAGGATGAAATTTGGAGCACTATCAAAGAAATGCCATTAGAGAAATCACCTGGCCCCGACGGGTTCACCGATCTGTTCTTCAAGACAGCGTGGCCAATCATCAAGCGAGACCTCATGAACGCCATTAATGCGCTTTGGTCCCTAGACAGAGAGAGACTTTGACCACCTCAATAATGCCTTCATCGGATTACTCAAAAAGAAACAGGACACCACGTAAGTCAAGGATTATCGACCCATAAGTCTCATCCATGCTTTCGGCATGTTGAGCACCCAAAAGTCCTTGCTCGAAGGCTTGCACCTCGCCTTGTTGAGCTCGTTCAGCCAAACTAGAGCGCCTTCATCAAAGGGCGGCAAATCCATGACAATTTCAAGTCGGTCCAGCCTATCCGCGAAACTCCCGCACGCACGTCGCCGCAAGACCATCCCGCTCTAGATTGATATAGAAAAAGCTTTCGATACCGTCAACCGGCAGTTCCTCCTCGACCTCCTTCAAGCACGTCGGTTTCTCCAGGAGATTGAGAGACCGGATCTCCATTCTCCTCTCCACAGCAAGCACCAAAGTCCTTTTCAATGGAAACACCGGCCACCGTATCCGCCATAGTCGGGGCCTACGCCAGGGAGACCCCTTGTCCCCGATGCTCGTTCATTCCGGTCATGGAAGCTCTCAACGCCCTCATCCAACGAGCGGAATATCTACAACTTTTCACACCTTTAGGTGCGCCGGCCATCAAGAAGAGGGCCTTCCCATATGCCGACGACATGGTGGTTTTCCTCCACCCCGGAGAGCGTGATCTCAAGCTCATGCGCGCCATTCTCGACACCTTTGCTCGCGGCCTCACGTCTCCAAACGGACGTTGACAAGTGCCAATTCCGCCCCATCCGTTGTGATGATGAGCACTTGCAGCTGATCTCGCAGCCTCTTCCCCTGCCGACCGCAGTAGTTCCCTTGCAAGTACTTGGGCATACCCTTGTCCATTCACCGGCTACCCAAGTCCGAGCTCTAGCCGCTGGTCGATGCCGTTGCCAATCGGCTGCCCACCTGGAAAGCAAAGCTACTCCACAAAGCCGGCTGTGCTGCCTTAACCAAGTCCACACTTTCCGCGATCCCGGTGCATATAGCTATTGCCATCGGCCTTCCACCTTGGGTGCTAAAATCCTTAGAGAAGCTAATGAAAGTGTTCGTCCGGCAAGGCTCCGACTCATGTTCGGTCGGTCAATGCACGATAGCGTGGGAAAAAGTCCGCAGACCGGTTCACTTGGGAGGCCTTGGCATTACAGACCCGAAACGGCAAGGCTTGGCCCTACGCCTACGGTGGGAATGGCTCAAACGTTCCGACAGGGCGTGCACCTGGATAGGCTTGCCGGACAAACCCGAGCTTACGGTTCAACAGCTTCTTTGAAGCCTCCACAACTTGGATCTTAGGAAACAACACATATATCCTCTTTTGGAAAGACAAATGGCTTCCGGGAGATCCATTCGGCAAATTGCACCATGGGTTCATGACGCAGTCCCGGAGCGCATTCGACAAGCACGCACACTCCACGACACGCTTCAAGACGATCATTGGATCACGGACATCGAGGCTCGAGACCTGTACCGCTCGTAGTCCAATTTCTGCAGCTTGTCGGACGTGCTACGGGATATTCACACGACCTCGGAGCAAGACCACATCATTTGGCGCCGGACACCGTCGGGTCGGTTCTCTTCGGCCTCGGCCTACCGCACTATGTTCCTTGGGCCATACAGTATTGAGGGCGCCAAGGAACTTGCCAAGACCAAGGCGCCTCCCAAAGCTAAATTCTTCGTCCGGCTTGCGTTGCTTGGTCGCTGCTGGACCAATGAACGCCATCGGTGCCACAACCTGCAAAGCCATGGCGAGTGTAGCTTTTGCGACCAGCAACCGGAAACCACCAATCATCTCCCGATCGCCTGCCCTTTCTCCATAGAGGTCTAGTTCAAGATCCTGCGGGCATCGGGTCGCCGTAACCTTACGCCGGGGCTCACCATTGTCTTCGGCTTTGGTGGATGACGGCTCGGAAGGGCCTACAAAAGCCCATCGGACAAGGTTTCGACAGCTTGGTGGTGCTAATCTGCTCGGGAGATTTGGAAGGAAAGGAACATGCGCGTCTTTTGACGACAAAGCCCCGGCTCCATCCCAGCCTTGTTCGGCGGGTTAAAGGCGAGTTGCAGGCTCAGGTACAGGCGACCTATCGGTCGCTTAGTGTTTTCAAAGGCTAGTTCAAGCGTGTAAAGATCCGTTTGCTGGTTTCTACCGGCTTCCTTGTAACTCCTTTTTTCTCCCTCTTAATAAAACACGCACCCGGTGCATTCTCGAAAAAAATCGTAAACATTTATCATTCACATAGTATATGTGTATTTGGTTGCCCTACTTAGACTTGTTTGAGAGGCGAATGCAAGGCCAACATAGTCAATATCTATAAGTGGAGGTGAAATCTTAAAATAAATGACCTGAAATTCAAACTTAAGTCAAAGTTAAATACCCGACAGAACCTCATCACCGGTTGACGGAATTTCCATTCCTTGGAACCTCCATCAATGACATAGGTTCAATTCTAGATTGAATAAAGCTTAAATGAAATGCGGAAATAAAACAAGTCTTACAAATCTACTATAAAAACGAAGCTATCACTTCCAGGTAGGTCCTTTCTGCAATGGTTGCTTGCAACATGACAAATAAGTAGATCGGACACGATATGTGAAGAACAAGCACAATAACAAAGCCGAGAACAAAGACAAAGAAAGACACAGATTTTTCACCGAAGTTCACGCCCTCACAAAAAAGTTCCTACGTCTAAGAAAAGAGGAACAAGAACACAAGAGATTTACCCGGATTGTTCGGACCATCGAAGGTGTAAACTCCTACGTCTTGCTTGCCTCTCGTTGTATTACTCGAGGGTGTGTTGAGTACAAAATGTTGTTCTCCCCGCTCTTAGTGGCCCGCCTCCCCCTTTATAGTTACAAGGTGGATTCTCAAAAGGGTCCGGAATCTCTCATACTACTTCGTTAGAACTTGGCCCACATCCGATCCGGAATGATGGCATCCCAAGGTGGCGGGCCGCTCCATTGCCCAATGGAAATGGTGATGTGATGGGGCTAGTAGGGGATCTACTCGCATCAGCTATAGAAAGGGGCTTGTGACATTAAAAGTGTTTCCCCGGACGTTGCGTCGCTGATTTGTCGGAATCCTATCCCCCTCCCTTGTGTGGCTTATCGGGCGACAACTATCCCTAGACTAATGGCCGAGGTGGGGCGTTAATGCCCCGTTCGGCGCCTTGATCCGGAGCAACCCACTTATCGCATGCCATGAGTAGGCAGGGGCGTCGCCAGTCATCGTCCCATGTAATTTGCTGAGCATAACTTGTGGGCCGCAATGGTGTTCCTACAGACCGATACATTGTAATGGGCCTCCTTGAATGAGGCATCCCATGCAGATTTGTGAAGTTAGCTAAGGATTTAGGCGAGTCCTGGTTCCCATTACACTGACATATGAAAACAGTGATAACCTAGTTAAGAATTACAAACAAGTAGTCAAACATAGACGACCATGTAAAATATATATAACACCCAAGACAGTTTCATTTTTTATCTTTAATGAAATAGAACTTCCCATTATGTATAAAAAGAGCAATATATGAATACTAGTACCAAATACTTATTGGTGACATCTTGGAGAGGACAAGCTATGATACCCTACAGGCAGGTTTCCAGAGCTGATGGAGCAAAAGCCCACTTGCAACTAGATGGTGGATATAACTTTCCATTCACGGATATAAATGGTACCACTTGGTCTAGTCCCAACAACTCAAGTCAATCCAGAAATCAGGAGGCGTGCTGGCAACCAAACACAACCCAACAATTTGCAGCTGGTATAGCGATCCTGGGAACACCCGATGAGACAACCAAAGGCGATTTCCCTGCTGTATATATTATTGGTGGAACATATGGAGATGATTTTTGAAGCGCATTTGGTGTGGTGCAAGTTGCTCTGCTAAGCGAAGGAATACATCGGTTGGGCTATGCTTCTTAGGCCAGCCTGTTGGTCTTTTGCGCTTTGTGTAGGGTTCCTCGGCCAGCAACTGCAGACCAATTCATGTTTTTTTCTTCTCGTCATACTCTGTACCCGTTGGACTACTGCTTACCTTCTTCTTAATGTAAAAAGGCAGAGGACCTGCCGATCTCTCTCTCTCTCTCTCTCTCTCTCTCTCTCTCTCTCTCTCTCTCTGTCAAAGAGGGGAAAAAGAAAAAACAGGGCAGTAGCTTAGGAAGGAGGAATCTGTTCCTGGCTGCCGCAACGATGGTTTTCTCCACTTTAGTTGCTGCGGTATTGGTGTTAACCCCGGGGATTGGTGTCCTGAGCCAGCCAGGTCCCGTCGTGCCTTCCAATCCCCGTTCAGGTAGTACTCCCTCCATTCCAAATAATAAATTTAATTCAAAACATGAAGTTGTTGTTTTATAATAAGAATAATAATTTCAAAATAGAGGTAATAATAATTCCAAATTTGCCGTTCCATCGTGTGTACTGGAGTTTGTCTGTATGCGTGCACCAGGCTTCCTAAGCATCGACTGCGGCTTGGACGCCGTCGGCTACAAGGACACGCTCACCAACATCGACTACGTCTCTGACGAGCCGTACGTGGACTCCGGTGAGAAATACATGGTGGCTGCTGAGTACAAGAACACGCGCTTCCCCTATCTCAATACGCTCCGGAGCTTCCCTACCGGCGAGAGGAACTGCTACGCGCTGCCCACCATGGCCGGGGACAAGTACCTCGCTAGGGTGGAAATCTTCTACGGCAACTACGACGGCAAGAAGAACTCGTCGTCACTGGAGTTTGAGCTGCACCTTGGGCCCTACTACTGGGCAACAGTTAAGCCTGACAGCACGTCGGAGGCGCTCTTCGTGGCGTGGGCGGCCTGGACGCCGGTGTGCCTGGTGAACACCGGCGGTGGCACGCCGTTCGTGTCCGCCGTGGAGCTCCGACCTATGGATGCGCTCTACCCGCCCGTCTCGCCATCGCTGTTCATGTCACTGCAGTCGCGGCAAAGCATGGGGGCGGCAAGCGAGTCATTATTTACCCGGTATAAATTACAGACCCCTAGATTAATTCACGAGATGAATCTAGTGATGATAATTAAGTCGTGATTAGAAGACGATTAATATAGCATCACTTTAACAAAACGTAGATTAATTAAGTTTATTAGATTCATCTAAAAAATTAGCACCTATCTTATTATTAAATTGATCGAAATATTTATAAATAATAATATTCTCTTTGGTGTGACAAAGCTAAATTTTAGAGGACAGAAAACAAACACACATACACGGGTTAAACTTTTCTGTCTTTTTTTATATATATAAAGGTTTCCGGCCGATCGATACGACCGTTTCTGGTGGGCGATGGACGAGGCTAGCCCACACTCACAGTGGGCCAACCTATCAACCGGGCTGACCATACAGTCGGATCCAAGCTTCGCCGAGCCGCTACTTGTTCTGCAGAATGCCGTTGAAGCGGCCGGGAACGACACGGTGCTTACGGCCATGGCATGGACAGATCCCAGAGCGACGATATCCTACATGGCGTTCCTTCACTTTGCCGACTTCCAGAACACGCAGCCCCGGCAGTTTGACGTATACTTCAACGACGACCAGCTGGGGACCTCCCACAGCCCTTCGTCTCTCGTTGCTTCGTGTATCTACAGCTCCTCCGCCATCACAGCTGCCGATGGCAGGTACAACGTTACCCTCGTCTCCACCGCCAAGTCCGTGCTGCCCCCGATGGTCAACGCTATTGAGATCTATAGTGTCCTGCCACGCAACAGTCCGACGACATTCTCTACAGACAGTGAGTCTCTAATCTCTTTACTTTCTCCTTCACATTAATTAGACGGAGGGGCTGAGATAGCTGCATCATAAATTGTTTCGGATATAACATGGTTCAATCTCAGCCCTCGATAATGCATGATCCACAACGGATGATGGTGCCATGTCATATATAGGTGGGTACTGGTCACGGCGTATTCTTAACACTCGCTCTCTGTTTCTTTAAGCAAAACATGGATCTTTCTTTTTGTGCTATACGTACTCTCTCTCAAATTGAGGTAAACAGCAACCAAAAAGAGGAGTGAAGTTAGTAGGGTGTATCCAAGTTCAGGTTACGAACATCCATCTATTGTCTTTTTACTTAAGAAAAGTTAAAAAGAATCACCATGCTCACTTTAAAGGCCACAAAAGTATCATATAAACAAAAATAAATAAATAAAGGACATACTCATCTATTACGTTTTCTTGTCGTTAGGACAAGACAACTAGTTTAAATTTACACTAGTTGGCCTGTCCTAACGACAAAAAAATCGTAATAGAGGAGTATAAGCTATTGATTTTAGTGAATCTTAAGTGATCTAGATTAAGTACAAAGAGTCCATAGATAACTCATAGTTTGGAGTAAAAATTTCTTTAACTTAGGTATGTTACAGCATATACAATGTGAATACAAATATAAGGGCAAGGAGAAACCCAGGTCACTTTTTATACAAAAACTATACTTTAGAACAACTAGAGAGTTTCTACGAAATATGTTAATCGAGCTACAATTCTTCTAAGGCTATTGTCAATGCAAGTTTCATTCACATTAAATGATGTTGGCAAAAGTAATGACATGCTATGAAATTTATTAGGAAAGAGAAGAATTGAGTTTCATTGAGATGAAACTTAGTGTACACGGTTATTATCAAAACTTTGAAACCAAAATGGAACTCCATTAAGTGGGTTCAAGCTCGATCTATACATTAAACAATTTCTATTGGTCATTGGGACGAATCATTTAAGTGGTACACAAGCATATGAAACCAAGAAATGAAATTTAGCATTGAGATATGTAGCTTCATTTATCTACACAAAAATCATGGGATGAAATGTGAGTTTTGAAAATCACACGATGAAACTTTGCATTGAGAATGACCATTGGCAATTAACTTAGGTCGATCAGTTTCAATGGATACTTTCATCTCATGATTCAAAGAGTGACATATCAGCTTTACTTCTGTAAAAATGAAATTACATCTCTCAGTGCTCAATTTCATTTCAAAATTTCAGCTTTAGGTTGGCTCTCCTTTGTTGGTTGCGAATGAAAGAAAGACTCAGTTCTTGTTCGTTTCCTTCCCTCTAAAATTTAGCACTCGTCACATCAAAGAGAATCTTACTATTTATAAATATTTCGATCAATTTAATGATAAAACCCTTTGACGGATTGGTGCTAATTTTCGAGATGAATCTAATGAGCTTAATTAATCTATGTTTTGCTAAAGTGATGCTACAGTAACCATCTTCTAATCACGACTTAATTAACCTCATTATTCGTCTCGTAAATTAGTCTAGGGGCCTGTAATTTATTTTATAATTAAACTTTATTTAATAATTCTAAATAGTAAGATTCTTTTTGATGTGACAACTCTAAAGTTTAGACCCCAGGAAACGAACACACCATCAATACAATTTTATTTCGCTTTTGCCATGTTGGAAACAATATCTTGACATGCCGTTACTTTTGCTGATGTGACATCTAATTGATTACAAATGAAAGAAACATTGGGACTGCCTTCACAAAAAAGTTTATCATATAGTATCTTCAATCACGAAGATCCACTTTTTATATAAGAATTTACACTAGACACAAAACAAGTATTGCATTGCTATATTTTTAAGTGGAGTTTGCATTAGTAGCAAGGATACAATGATGTATGAATGATATAGAGCGTAGATTTATGGATAAAGAATTTTTTTATGAAGTCAATGTCAATGAAACTATCCTAGTTTTCTAAACATTGAGATGCATGTGACCGTAAATTATTATAAAGCTCTACCGTGGGGGATTCTGTCACTCACATAGCTTAGTATACACACCTATTAGAAGAAATTAATCATAAACTTAATCTATTCTAAACCCTCGTCTAAGCATGGTAAAGACCCCAATTGTTCATGCTTCCAAGAGAAGGCATGCATTTTACAACAAAGTACGCTTCTACTCGTTTCCGAACAATGATGATGTCCTAATCAATTTGTACCCTTATAGAGATAGAAGATATAGATAATGTTTTATAGAAAAACAATGCCATTATTTGAATTTATAACCACCTGAGTTCATTTTTTTATTGGGAACATCTTAATTTTTAGGTTCAAATTTGTCTATATTTCGCAAAATAATATACATACACCCCTTAAATCCAACTTCATCCTTAATGAGCCAAGTTAACTTGATGGTACCTTGGACCAGGCAATGTTCCTCTGCAGTTGACTGTACTTACAGTCAATCACTGACATGGGGACCCGCTTCCTGGGTTGACCCATATGCTAGCGACTGACTGCACCTGTAGTCAACTGCCGAGAATCTCAGTCCGGCCAGGGCGGTGTCCTTTGAATGCCGGATTCGTCATAGTACATTGGCACATCGCAAACGAGATGAGCGCATCACTTGTAGCGTTGGACTCTGCCGTCAAGAGTTTGCATTGTTGAGGAGCTCAAGCTCCACCAACACACTAAAATGATACGTAGTATTGTCTTTCCCATGTCTGGCCGGGATGCATCTAAGGAGCTCGATAAAATGATATGTCTACTCAGCTTACTTAATATTACTAGAGGAATAACTGAAACCAATGAGGTTGAAATGCTCGTTTGCAAATATTCGACCTTTAATTGGATTTTTTTTTGTGTGTTTTCCCTCTATTGCATAGTACTCCCTCTATCCCTTAATGTATGGTGTTTTGATCGGGAGATATAAACTTTGACCATCTGTCTTATTCAAAATATTTATAAAAAATATAAAAGCAAATTAGTTATACATAAAGTAAACATGGTGATAAAACAAATGATAATAAAAAATTAATATTTTTTTTACAAATATTTTGAATAAAATGCTCAAAGTAGATGTCTGAAAGTCAAAAACGCCCTATATTAAAGGATGGAAGGAGTATCCAATTCGCCTGACAAGTGACAAACAAGGAACCTGAGTCTTTGGAAACTCAGTCCTCAATCATGTGTTTTGACAGTACTTTGTCCGTGCTAGTTGACGCCATGATGGCTATCAAATTCGAGTATGGCGTGAAGAAGAATTGGATGGGTGACCCATGTTTTCCAGTTGAACATGCTTGGAACGGTGTGAAATGCAACAATACAAGTGATAACACTACGAGGATAATGTCACTGTGAGTATTAATTAGTAAGCATATACTGTGAATGTCTTGCGTCTTCACTCTTGCAAGTGCTACTACTCCAGTATCTTTAACGTGTTGTTGACTCAATGTTGCATTAAATATTCTAATGCAGAGATCTGTCCAACAGCAACTTGCAAGGTACCATATCTACAATGTTTACATTGCTCACGGCACTTGAGAATTTGTAAGTGAATTCTACCTTCTATTATTTTTATCAGAAGAATAAATGTTCCATTTATGAGAATCAACTTTGTACATCTAGTTATGATTGAACAAGTACCAACTAGATCCAAACAAGAACATTTCTTGCTTCGCATAGTTATATCTCTGCTAGCTACCGAAATACTACAAAAAGAATGTATATTGCCTAGCAATTCTCTTAACAAATTGAGTATTCATATAGTCAGGGGTGCGTCCTGATATCCTGTTAAGGATTGCACTATTGTTCTAGATGCGTGGGAACCTCCACCAGACATGAAATTAGGAGAGTGTTGTACTATTTATACAGAAGTGAGCTCTAGGCCCGTGAAGCTATGAAATGCTCCCAAACATCTGTAACTCACATCCTCGTTAGCATTAGAATTCTGTGATACCATGTGCGCCTAAGAAAGCTGGAAGGGAAGAGGTACAGTCACAAATACCCTGATCCAGTATTTCAATATAGCATTATGATGATTACAGTACAGACACAGAGAGTGGAGGCCATCTTGCAGATGTTTATCTATAGAGTTTGAAATAGCCGATTAAGTATATCGACTGTCTGACTACCGTTGCACAATATTTCAGGGACTTGTCTTATAACAATTTAAGCGGGTCAATACCTGATTCTCTACCAAGTTTACCCTCCCTACGAGTTCTGTAAGTCGATATATCTGCTTGCAAATTATATCTAGCCAGAGACTTTACCGATTTCATTTCTACACAGAAATTTGTCCGGTAACCATCTGAATGGGAACTCCCTTTGTAAAAGTTACTCCAGATCTCTTATTGTAAGGTTATGGTTTTCTTCTTGACATTTCTTTTTCCATCAATATGATCACAAATTTTACTTAGTGTATTTCTGTAATCTTCAAATAATGACTGTCTAAGACAATTTTGTGTTTTTGTTTCCCAGAGTAAACTTTGACATGGTTGTCTTATGTATTTCAGATACGATTATAATGAAAATACGTGCAACCAGATAATTTCATCAAGAAAAAGAGCAGTTGTCTTGATTACTTCAGTTGTGGCTTCTTTGTTGCTTGTGGCTGCACTTTTTCTTGTGTATTTCATCTTGAGAGTAAAAAGAAAGCCTACCGGTGTGCATTCTACTGCTTTGTCCTGTATTTTCAGTTCTCATGCATGAATATTTCCTGTTTACTATATTTTGTGTTTCTGTTATATATGTCTCATACTTCGTGCAACCAGTTTCTACAGATGATTATGAAAGAAATTTACAAATCGATAATGTTACACGTACAGGAAGTAAAAAGGATCAAGGGAATCACCTGCAAGACAATGAGAATCAGCGGTTCACATATAAGGATCTGGAGAAGATTACTAATAATTTCAAATGGCTCATTGGAAAAGGAGGTTTTGGACAGGTTTATTATGGTTGTTTAGGAGATGGTACTGAGGTCGCTGTCAAGTTGCGTTCTGAGTCATCATCACATGGGCTAGATGAATTCTTGGCTGAGGTACAAGATTTTCTATCACCTTGAAAAAGTATATTAGAAACTTATTTTTTTCATGGCATATTTGAATAAACTGAATGAGTCACAATACATGAGGATGTTATATGGAAATTAATCCATCTTTCTTTTGTAATCTTGTTACATAGGTTCAAAGCTTAACAAAGGTGCACCACAGAAATCTAGTTTCTTTGGTTGGTTACTGCTGGGAGAAATATCGCTTAGCAGTTGTTTATGAGTACATGTCTGAAGGCAATCTAAATGATCATCTGAGAGGTTTGTCTGCCTAACTTATTATTTGAGTTCCGCATTGTTCCAAAATATATTACTCTTTGGGTGAGACATAGTCTTTAATAACTATTACTATGTTCTTCATAGTAATGTACATAGTAAAATGTCTAAAAGTTCATTGTTGCAATAATTCTTCTTATAATGTCATGTAAATATTTTAAATAGGTATTTCGTATATTATAATAGTCAAGTGTAAGATGTTTGAACACTCAGATTTTAAAGTTTCATTCATTTCCAAAAAAACATAAATAATTAAAATGATATCTGAACTATTTATGCATATTTAGTTTGGTCCCGAGGCTGTCTTGAGTAATTTTTATGTTATTTCAATATATGGATGATTCAAATATTTTTTAGGTGTGATACGGTATATCCTTATTTCATCCATCCATCCAAAATTCTAAACTTAGATGAAAGGTAGTACATGACTTACTTGAGTCACCCTAATCTGTTCAACAATCTCAGGACAATTAAAATTGATGGCTGCAGATGATCACGTTTTATTTTATACTGCACAAGACTTCAGCTAATTCGTATATTTTGTTCTATCAAGTATGGGGATTCTTTCCTTAAAAAGATGAGTCTTTTTTTCTAGTAAATTCCATAGCAAATGAGAAAATAAAATTGAAACAAAGACAAGCTACCTATTCTGTAGATTGCAAAATGAGTTTGTGTCTTTGTGATGCTACTAATATATTTTGATTCTG
Organism: Chloris gayana; assembly: GCA_031894775.1. Classification (NCBI taxonomy): domain Eukaryota; kingdom Viridiplantae; phylum Streptophyta; class Magnoliopsida; order Poales; family Poaceae; genus Chloris; species Chloris gayana. Next base: position 1,630,268 of record JAUNZO010005050.1, on the reverse strand, counting down.
TATACAATGAAGGTCAAAACGGTGCTGCCGAAACCTTGACTTGGGAAACACGTCTACGAGTAGTGCTTGAAGCTGCACAAGGTGCTGCAAATGAGCAATATGATCGACCTTTTCATTTTCATCCTCTGGCATTTATTGTGATGTATTTGTATAGGCCTGGATTATTTACACACAGGTTGCAGCCCACCCATAATTCATCGGGATGTGAAGAGCAGCAACATTCTCTTGGGTCAAAATTTGCAAGCTAAAATAGCAGATCTGGGACTTTGCAGAACTTACGTTAGCGATGCTCAGACTCATATATCAGCAACTGCTGCTGGCACACCTGGCTACATGGACCCCGAGTATGTCACTCCCTGTTTATACTTTATATTATAGCATATCTGGGCACTTGTTTTCCTTGTAGCTTGTATTGTAACATGTTTTCCTTCTTAACCATCCTGCTGCAGGTTTCTAAAATATACTCTTATTTGTAATCCTTTTGGCTACTATTCCAGGTATTACCACACTGGGAGGCTCACCGAGAGTAGTGACGTGTACAGCTTCGGCGTGGTTCTATTGGAGGCAATCACCGGTGAGCCTCCGATGGTGGCAGGCCATAGCCACATCGTCCTGCGTGTTAAACAGATGATCGCCATGGGTGACATTGACAGGGTTGTTGACCGGCGGCTTGGAGGCATCTATGATGTTAACTCCATGTGGAAGGTGGTCGATACGGCTTTGATGTGCACCGCAGATGCCGGTGCTAGAAGGCCGACAATGGCCTACGTGGTGGTGCAGCTCAAAGACAGCCTGGCGCTGGAGGAAGCTCGAGAAACCTGAGAGCGAATGTAGCAACCCGGCGAGTCTGGCAGCGAGTGAGAGGCTGAGAGCACGGCTTTAGTATCCACAATTGGTCCAGTGGCGAGATTCCTGGTTTTTTGGACATCATTGTTGGGTCTGGACCTCAAATTTTCATTCAAAATTTTTGAAAACCTTTTTTTATAGTAAAGTACAGATTGAGGCAAACCTATTTTGGTATTGTAGCCTGAACACTGTTGTGACGTGATCAAAATTTTCTATGTGTTAGCAGATAAGAGGAGAAAATTAGATCTGGTGTGGCAAATAAGAAATGTGCAAAATTTCGATAGCAAATAAGAGAAGAGTATAATTTTCAATGGCAAATAAGAAACTTGCTCCATTATTATTCTTGTGTGAAACGATGAATACACCCATGCATCCTTTTTTTTTGTGTTATGTACTCCCTCTAGAAACAATGACGTCTAAACGAGGAATGAACTAAAAATGAAATAATATACATACATGTCTGAATATTAACAATTAAAATACAGAGGAAATCGAAGTTAAGGCCGGTTCTATCTAAGTTCATGATCACGTGACAAAAAAGGTGAGGCTTAAGTTTATGAGCACCTTTATGGTAGTACATACTACTACAGTAAATATTAGCAGAAGGAAGAACATGCACCTCTATTCATATATTCTTATGTTCTATGTGCAGGGCCTCATGATGAACCTCTCCTACGCCTCTTTTTTTATTGCAGCTTCAGTGCAGATTGTTGGAACCTGCTGCCTATCCAATGGGATACCACCTTACAGCCCAACAAAATGTTACTGCAAGCTAAATTGACATTCATAAGGAATTTTTTAGAGAAGTCCTCATCACAGCTGCATGGAGTATTTGGTGTCATATAAACAACATTATTTTCAATCAATCCTCAACTTGCATTAATAGATGGAAAGTGGCCTTCAAAGAAGAATTAGAGTTAGTGATACTGTAGACTAAGCCCTCAGTAAGAGTTCCTTTAGAAGAATGGTTGTGTATTTTAAACCTATAACTTTTCAGTAGGATTTTCTTTTGGGCCTGCGGCCTTATAGCTTGTACTTATTAACCAAAATTAATACAAAAATAGGCAGGGGGCTCCCCTGCCGTTCGTTTCAAAAAAAAAAAACGGTCCGCTTACCTAGGACTTGATCTTGGAGGTAGTACTAAATTTACTAGAGTATTATAAAAAAACAAAATGGTAATATGTACTATGATTTTGAGGAAATTTTAATTAGAGTTTTGTGAATTTGAAATTTCACAAATTTACTCTTGTATTACTGGCATTTGTCACAAATTTACTCTAGGGGTAAATTTCACAAATTTACCCTAGAGGCAAGGATGATTTATCTGCTGTGACTTAGGCCCTGTTTGTTTGGGCTGGAGCTTTTGAGCTTTTGGAAAAACACTCATGGCTTTTGAAAAGCTAGCTGGTGAGATTTTGGTGTTTGCTTTTGTAATATAGATTTTGCTTCTCCGCACACCAAAAAACCAGAAAAGCAACTCTGGATGAGCTTTTCAGCTTTTAGTTTATTTCTCCGGAAGCTTGCTTATCAGCACTCTAAAAGCTAGGTCAGAAGTTTTCTGTTTGTTTCAATTTTCGAGCTGACCAGCTGAGAAGCTGAAACAAACATGACCTTAGCTAACATAACACACACCCTACCACTATGAGTGCCTCCGGAAGACTGATGAGCTGATTTGATCTAGAGATTCAAGAAGTCATCATGTGTCTCTCGCTGCCAACGGGGATGTTGCTTCCCACTAAAATAGTAATTAGGCGTAAATGTAACACCCGTGTTAGATATATGGTTTGAACCCGGATTAGTTGGTTCCACCACAATCAACCTAACCAACGGAGCCAACCTCATTTTGCATAATGTTCAACATTTTATATGAATTGTTTAAATAATTAACATAAATTAGTTGAATCATTTTCAAAAATAAATGTACATATATTTTTTAACATAGTAAATTAAATATAATATTTTAACATTTTCTATTTACTATCTCAACATTTTAGGTAGACTATCCCAACATTCTTTATAAATTGTTTCGACATTTTTTACACAAAATGTGAATGAGTTCCAAACATGTGGAATATGTCATACAAAATTCTTGTAACTATACATTCAAAATGTTGAAATGGTTATTCTAAGATGTTGAATTCATTTTTCTCAATGTTGAAAGTTTTATTTTTAAAGATTTCCGATATATTAATATGATATATTCACAAATAATGTTGAAATAATGTTGAAATAATGTTAAAATATTTTGAAATATAATAAAATATATTGGAATTGTGTAAATAATGTCGATTATGTTTAATATGATATATTTACAAATAATGTTTACAATCTAGTTTAATCTAGGGGTTGAAGAAAGTTGGATTGTCCTGGGATGTTGATCAGCTGTGTTGTATATGTGGGTCATGAACAAAATATTTTTAGACAATTTTCTTATTTAAAGTAGAAATATATTTAATATCAAGAATGGATTTTGTGAGGATAGTGGCATATTCCCACATTAGATTTTTTATTAATTATGGTTAAATATAAATATTGAATATCTGATTATACTATTAAACAATTCAGACTATTTGTAGACATGTTGTCAAATCATAAATTAATGAATATCAAATTCTACCAAATTTGTCAAATTTAATAGGATTTCATGAATTTGTTAGAATTTTATGTTTTGAACTTCAATTTATGATTTGACAATATATCTACAACTAGTCTAACATGTTTAATAGTATAATTAGAGATTCAACATTTATATTTAACTATAATTAATAGAAAAGCTAGGGTGGACACATGCCCCTATGTTCACTGAAGTATTTCTTTTTAATATTAAGTTAATGTTAAGATTGGACAATAGGTTTTCACTTGCTCACCTTCTAGATTTTAGGCGCCTCATAATGGTTGCTATCAACCGATAAGTATATGATTGTACGACTTTCACGTGAGTTATTTTAGCATTTCTATAGAGTGTTGGGCTTGATAATGCTACATGTCTATGGAGACAGAAAAGCTCAAAATCGAAGCGAGAGTGCAAGACAAAACGGGTGTTTCAATCTGTTTTCAATAAAGGCACTAAGCTGGTGGATTGAGATCCAACAACCCATGGACGACGACTGATTGTTTGAAGTTTGTCATATAGCCAGACCTTCGCATAAGCCACTGAGCTTAGAAGGTAGCGACTACCTCAAAAGTAAAGTTGGAGATGTTGTGCTTTAGGAGCTACATATAAGAGGGGTGGTCTTGTCTAGTGGTAGTGCTACACGGTGACAATGATTTAAATCCTTTTGGAAACATATAAAAAAATCATTTATATATGTGTGATCCATCGTCGTTGAGAGAGCCGAGCACATGTTTAGGTCAATGCATCTACCAATCATAAGCCCTATTGGCTACATGAATATTGGTTATGCACATTGACTTCTCCTCCATGGTCATAAGCCCTAGGTAAACCCCAGTCGCGTTAGTTTAGCAACACACTTGATCGTGCGCATGCGATCGAAGACCGGTCGTCTGCTGTTGATCCCTTCCACGGGCATGCAGGATATGCATACCATAAAGGCATGTGCATTTGCCGCGGACCGTGTCAGAATTCAGTCCTCTTCAAGAGCTTCCATGTAGGGAATACAATAAGGGCATACACGCATGCCTTAGGCTTGTTTAATGTTCATACATGGACGTACGGTTTGAAGAAACCGACTTCATCTACTGTTTGATAAAAAGCCCATGGTGGAACACCCCGCTAGTATGTAGAAGTCTGCCTGCTCTAGTTTGACCTTATGAACATTTTATCAAATTTATGAGTACACATATGAGCTTTTTAAAGATGATATATAAATGGGTTGTTGTACGCATCATATATATATACCCCACCATATGGTGCTTTGAATACCGGAATAAGTACATATGGGCATATGGGAGTGAAGAATATATATTTTCCGTATGCGCGGTAATGTACGTGTTTGCACAAGCAACGTTGTCATGGGCAGCCATCGAGGTAATATATATAGCCGCTGGGGTGGTTATCGAAAGCAATCAACAACTAAGTTAGGAGAGGGACTGTTGTGCATGCGGCCGTCCCTAGTCCCCAACAATGGCAACGGCGTTCTTCGTTTTAGCTGCTGTAGTGTTGGTGGTGTTAGCCCCGGGGATTGGTGTCTTGAGCCAGCAGCAAGAAGGTCCTGGCGTGCCTCCGATCTAGCTTCGTAAAGTATATATATTTAGATCAATACAATTGTTCCAAATTTCCCGTCTGATCGTGCGCAGGCTTCCTGAGCATCGACTGCGGCATGGAAGCAAGTTCCAGGCAGGACAACGGCATCAACTACGTCCCCGACGGCCAGTACATCAACTCCGGCGAGAACCGCGTGCTGGGTCCTGAGTACTCGAACTCGAACCAAGTGCCACGCAGCTACCTCACGCTCAGGAGCTTCCCCTCCGGCGAGCGGAACTGCTACACCCTCCCTGCCGTGGCCGGGGACAGGTACCTTGTGCGGATGGAGATCTTCTACGGCAACTACGACGGCCGGAACAGCGCGGTGGAGTTCGACCTGTACCTGGGGCCCCACTTCTGGCGAACGGTGAGTGTTGCCGAGGGCGTGGTACACGAGGCGCTCTTCGTAGCCTGGGCGAACTGGGTGCCGGCATGCCTGGTCAACACCGGCCAAGGCACTCCGTTCGTGTCCGTGGTGGAGCTCAGGCCGCTCGGCGCCCTCTACCCCTCCGTCACGCCCAACCTATTCATGGTCATGTATAACCGCCGTAGGATGGGGGCGGCAAACACGTCATTTACCCGGTATATACTTCTCGATCTTCTTCCAGTCATCAACTCATCATCATCATTAATTAGAAAGAAAAAAGGAATGAGAGAAAGAAAGAGGAAGAAGACACTATATGTATGATTTCTGAGATAAAAAAAAGATGGCAATATGTAAAGTATGATTTCTTAATGATGCAATTTTTTCTCCATTTTTTTAATAAGGTTTCCGAACGATCCGCACGACCGTTTCTGGTGGCCGATGGACGTGGTTAGCTCACGATGGACCAACTTATCATTATCAACCAGCAGGCCGGCCATACAGCCGGACCCGAGCTTTCAGGTGCCACTACCGGTTCTGCAGACCGCCGTTGAAGCGCCCGGGAACGACACGGTGCTTACGCCCTTGACATGGACAGACTACAGGATGCTCTCCTTCATGGTATTCCTTCACTTTGCTGACTCCCAAAACGCGCAGCTCCGCCAGTTCGACATATTCTTCAATGGCAACCGGCTGGGGAGCTCCTCGTTCAGCCCTTCCTCTCTGGTTGCTTCGTGTGTCTACAGCTCCTCCGCCATCAGAGCTGATGATCGCAATTACAACATCACCCTCGTCTCCACCGCCAAGTCCGTGCTACCCCCGATGGTCAACGCTATTGAGATTTATATTCCCATCTCACCCAACAGTCCGACGACATTCTTTAAAGATAGTGAGTCTCTACTCTTCATCTTCTCTCCTCCACTATTATTCCTTTTTTTTAGTTATTATACTCCCTCCGGTCGTCCGAAAATATTGATGCCCCAAATTAACGAGGAATGAACTAAAAGGCATAACATCCACACACAAAAAAAAACAAACTAAAAGGCATACCTTCCTGTAAATCAAGAAATAAATTGCAGAAGAGGAAGTATAAGCAAAGGGATGATGCCCGAGTTTCTTTTTGTTTGTAGCGCATTATCACGCCAGAGAGTTATAACTTAGAAAATGGAATATTTCAAGCGCAAACACACCAGAGAGTTGTACTTTCTCATTTCTTATATGATGAAATAGAGCTTCCCTTATATATAAAAAGTAGTACGAATAAATTCAATTAGTTCTTAGGCCAATCTCAGTATATAGTTTCATCTCACACTTATCAAGAGTGTCACATCAGATTTGGAGATATGATTTGATAAATGAAATAGTCACTCTCGATGCACGGTTTTATCTCACGATTTCATAGACAAGCAGTATCATTAAATTAACATGTATTTGTTGCAATAGGATTGGCCAAAATATGTTATGATGAAACTTTTTGTTCTCAATAGGAGTTTCATACCTATGAAACAGTGTCAAATGAGTTTCATCCCCATGAAACTCATTTCATCTCTTTCATATTAATTACGTTGCCATATCATCACTTCAGCTGATGTGGCGCCTCATTTAATGTTTATGAAACTCCCATTGAGAGTGGCCAAGCTGGAGCCGTCTACCGCGGGCCTTGATTGCTTTGTTCATTTAGATACTTAAGATGATGCATGATTGAGGATTGTTTGGATCCAAGACTAATTATTAGCTGACTTATTTTAGTTTTTGAAGGATTCAAATAGATAAACTAATAGATGGACTCATTATTAGTCATTAGAGGGACTAATTGTTTTCTTGTTAGGTAGGATATAGCTCAACTAATATATAGACTAATTCCTCCAACAAAATACTAAAACAACATAGGGTTTTCATGGTTGTATGGACTAATAATCAAGGCTTCAAATAGACATATAACTAATTATTAGCTAAATAATTGTTAGTCCGGGACAAACAATTTATACTATTGGATCCAAACAAGACCTCAAGTCCTACACCAGTATATATCCAAGTTTATATAGTGTGACTCCTTAGTCAGTCTAGTCCTTGCAATTTTTTATATTTTAAAACAGGTAAAATATATAAAAAAAATGTGTGTGCGCGCGTGTGAGAGAGAGAATGATTAGGGCATCTGTAACAAATTATGTAAAAGGATACTTAAAAAAGCTAGTTTCCATAATTTTAATAAAACTATTCTCCAACAATTTTCCACTATATGGTGGCCAAATAATATAACTCTGTCCATGCCAACTTATTTTGTGGGTCCTAGTCCAGTCCTACCATCATTATACAAAATAAGATTTTAGGATTAAGAACTGCTAAACAAGAGCCAAATGTGGCAACCGAGATGGATTTTTTGGGGGAGAGCATGAAAATTTGGAGAGTAAATATTGAAGATATAGTTTTATAATATATTTCTAAATTTTAACTTTAGAAAATATGGATTGGAAATTATAGAAAGATGTGTTATACCAAAGGATGAAGAAAGTCATTTAGGCCATTCTTAATGGGTTTTTCATTTGGCATTAATTAGCTGCTACATCATCAACAAACTAGATGACATGACGAGGTAATTAATATGAAAGAGAATGAAAGCTTTTCATTCTACTTGAAAGACCATGGACTCTTTTTCCAAGTTAATGAAAGACAAATGAAAATGCATTGAGAGCATTTTCTTTTATTCTCAACACCGGCAACCAATAAACTAAGTACCACCTATTAACAATTTAATGTGTTTGTCATGCCTATGAAACCATGAAAAGAAAATGTGCACCGAGAGATGTAGTTTTATTTCATAGAACAAAATTAAAAAGCTGACGTGTCATACTTAGAAATGTGAAATGAAAGAATACATTGAGAATGGCCTTAGGTCAAAAGTCGAGTGAGAACGTAAAGACAAGTGGTCCATGAGCCGGCGACGAAATAATGGCCCGTTCTCTTCTCTCTCCTCACTTCTTTCTCTGTTCCACATAGGATTTCTATAACATGGACAACCATTTAGCCTCGTTGACTAGGACCCATAATACTAGCTCTTAGAGTACCTTTGGCACGGCTTATGCACAAGTGCTTATAATGCTTATACTCGCTTATAGTGTTTATTGTGTTAAGACTGCATATAGTGCTTATTGTATATAAGCGGTCAACCCGTTTGGAAAAAATGCTCATGCTTATGCATCAAAACTGCTTATTCACACCCATAAGCTACGTTTTTTGTCTGCTTCACTCAAAGTGCTTATGCTAGTATAAAATTACAAAGTGCTTATAGGTGCTTATAGCGCATAAACAGTTTTGCTATTTGCTGTTTAGCACTCCAAAGTGCTTATTGAACATAAGCAGTTTTAATAAGCACTCCTATAAACTATGTTAAACACGTTAGTTATCTATCCGTTGAGTTGCCATGCTCCACGGACTCACCGAGATGGCGATATCCTAGTTCCTTGGTGGAGAACAGGATGCTCGAGCGGCTTGGACCACCGGCCGCCGCCTCCTGACCTTGCGGAAATACAAGGTGAGGTGGTCCGTGGAGCGGTTGCACTGGGTCCTCATCGTGATAGCTAACAGAAGGCTGCCCCACTGCATGGGCGACGGACCCTGTCCGGAGGTGCAGGCTCCCACATGACCGGGATGCGCTCAAGGTGCTCGATCAAATGACACATACGGTTCACCTCTTGTCTGCTTACTTTGGAATTTCGGATTACTACCAGAATATTGAGACATTGAGTTTAAAATGCTCGTTTACAAAGATTCCACTTCCATTTTAAATTGGATACCTTTTTCCTGTCCCATATTGCATATCAAATTAGCCCGCAAAACTCTTGGAACTGGTTGTTTGCAACACAGTTCTTAATCATGCATTCTGACAATACTTTGTCTGTGCTAGTTGATGCCATTATGGCTATCAAATCTGATTATGGTGTGAAGAAGAACTGGATTGGTGACCCATGTTTTCCAGCTAAATATGCTTGGAACGGTGTGAAATGCAGCAATACAAGTGATAACACTACGAGGATAACATCACTGTGAGTAGCAGTACAGTACGCATATCTTGCATTTTCACTCTTGCAAGTGTTTTTACTACCACATACTTTTGGTGTCATGGACTTGATGCTGGAACGGATATTGTAATGCAGAGATCTATCAGGCAGCAATTTGAATGGTTCTGTATCAACAAGTTTTACATTGCTGACAGCACTTGAGAATTTGTAAGTGAACTCCACCTTCAATCAGTTTTTTCAGAAGCTTATTTGCCATTAGTGTATATCTTTCATTTTTTTTTGAATGCTAAGTTTGTTCATCTAATTATGATTGAACAAGTACTAACTAGATCCAAGCAAGAAGGCTTGTTGCTGGACATGGTTATATCTTTGACAGTTCAAATACAATTGTCCTAGCAAAAGTATGTTGTGTGTCTGATAATTCTTTTAACCAAACTGAGTATTTAGATAACCAGGGGTGCTTCATGACATCTGGTTAAAAATTGCAGTGTTGTTCTATATTTTATTGGGCATTTCATCAAACAGGAGATTAGGACCTGTACTATTTATGCAGAAGTGAGCTATCGGCCTGAGGGGCTATGAAATGCTCCCAAAATCCACAATTCACTTATTTTCGAAAAATAGAAATCCATAGCTCACATCCTCTTAGAATAAAATTCAGTGATACTGTGTGCCTAAGAAAGCTGGACGGGAAGAGGTACAGGTCTGATCTAGTATATGATTATGATGACGATGGATAACCATAGAGTGGAGGCCATCTTGCAAGTTTTTGTCTAAATCATAATAAAGTCTAATAGAACCCAGATGATTATCATATTCCATTAATTTAGACTTGTAAAGTTTGAAGCAACTAAATATATCTGGGCTTACTCACTGTCATTGCGTAAACATTTCAGGGATTTATCTCATAACAACTTAAGTGGGTCAATACATGATTCGCTTCTAAGTTTGCAATCTCTACGAGTTCTGTAAGTGGATATATCTTTTTGCAAATTATACGCAGCCAGGTATTTTACCAATTTCACTTCTACAGAAATTTATCTGGCAACCATCTGGACGACAAATCCCTTTGTAAAAGTTACACCGGATCACTCATTTTAAGGTCATGGTTTTCTTCTTGATATTTTTTATCCATTAATGAGCTGACGAATTTATTATAGTACATTTTCTGTAATCTTCAAATAAATGACTGGCTAAGACAGTTTGTGATTTTGTCCCCCAAAGTAAAATCTAACTTGGTTGTCTTATGTATTTCAGATATGATTCAGATGAAAATTTATGCAACCGCATAAAGTCAAGAAAAAGAGTAGTTGTCTTAATTACTTCAGTTGTGGTTTCTGTGTTCGTTGTGGCTGCACTTTTTCTTGTGTATTTCATCTGGCGAGCAAAAAGAAAGCCTGCTGGTATGTATTCTACTTCTCTGTCCTGTATTTCCAGTTTACTGTATCTTATGCATGAATATTTACAGTTTTTTATATTTGGTATTTTTGTTATATGTCCTATATCCTGCAACCAGTTTCTATAGGTGGTCATGTAAGAAATGTACAAATCGACAATGTTCCAAGAAGTAAAAAGGATCAAGGGGATCACCTGCAAGACACCGAGAATCGGAGATTCACATATGTGGATCTGGAGAAGTTTACTGATAATTTCAAGCACTTCATAGGAAAAGGAGGTTTTGGACTTGTTTATTATGGTTGTTTAGAAGATGGTACTGAGGTCGCTGTCAAGTTGCGTTCTGAGTCATCGTCACATGGGCTAGATGAATTCTTAGCTGAGGTACCGAATTTTCTATCACATTGAAAAGGATAGAGAAACTTAAGTTTTTCATGGCATATTTGAATAAACTGAGTGAGTCGAAATACAGAAGGAGCTTATGTAGCAATTAATACATCTTTTCTTCGCAATCTTGTTACATAGGTTCAAAGCTTGACAAAGGTGCATCACAGAAATCTAGTTTCTTTGGTTGGTTACTGCTGGGAGAAAGATCATTTAGCACTTGTTTATGAGTACATGTGTCAAGGCAACCTAAATGATCACTTGAGAGGTCTGTCTGCCTAACTTATTTCAGTGCTCACGTTGTTCAAGATTTGACCACTTAAAATTTAAAATTTCATTTATTTCCTAATAAAAAAGTATTAACTAAGAAAGCACCGACAATATGACTTTTACAATTGTATCTGAAATACCTATGCATATATGAACATTTGAAACCTTTTTGAGGTTATTTCACATATTTCATTAAATCCTCAGTCACAACGGGACACATGTTTCATGCCTATGTTATACAGCATATCCTTATTCCATTCATCCATCTAAAATTCTAGACAATAAATGTGAGGTAAGACATGACTGACTTCAGTGTAGGGAGCTCAATCAGCGAGCAAATAAGAAAGGTCAAGAAAGCTAGGGCATCTTTTTGTAGTGCCCATGACTTCAACTTTTTGTAGTGCACATGACTTCGCAATGTGTATTCTTTTATTTTTCACAAATTCCATAAAGAATGGAAAAACAAAATGGAAACAAAGACAATCTACCTATTCCGTAAATTGCAGGTAAAAATGGTGCTGCTGAAACCTTAGGTTGGGGAACACGTCTGCGTGTATTGCTTGAAGCTGCACAAGGTATGCTGCAATGTCAATCATATTGTAAAATAGACAATAAGTAAGCAAACGAGCCATATGATCATAATTTTCATTCTCATCTTCTGGCATTTATTTTTATATATGTATAGGCTTGGATTATTTGCACAAAGGTTGCAGTCCACCCATAATTCACCGGGATGTGAAGAGCAGCAACATTCTGTTGGGTCAAAATCTGCAAGCTAAAATAGCAGATTTGGGACTTAGCAGAACTTATCTTAGCGATGCTCAGACTCACATATCAGCTACTGCTGCTGGTACACCTGGCTTCATGGACCCTGAGTATGTCCCTCTCTATGTATATGTATTAGAACATCTTGGTGCTTTTTTCCTTGTAGCTTGTGTTGGAATGAGAAGTAAAACTATAAAATTTTAAACCATTATTTGCAACATGTTTTCCTTTTCAATCAACCTGCTTTCGATCTAATAACTAGGCTTATCTGGTGCTCCCTTTAACGCCTTTTGCTACTGTTCTAGGTATTACCTCACTGGAAGGCTCACCGAGAGCAGCGATGTGTACAGCTTTGGTGTGGTTCTACTGGAAGTGATCACTGGCGAGCCTCCGATGGTTCCAGGCCAGGGCCACATTATCCAGCGCGTTAAACAGAAGATTGCCATGCGCGACATTGTCTCAGTCGCCGACCGGCGGCTTGGAGGTGCGTACGACGTGAACTCCATGTGGAAAGTGGCTGACACTGCTTTGATGTGCACGGCAGATGCGGGTGCTGGAAGGCCAACAATGGCCGAGGTGGTGGCGCAGCTCAAGGACAGCCTGGCGCTGGAAGGTGCCCGGGAGAGCGAATGTAACAACCCAGTGAGTCTGGCAGCAAGTGAGAGCGCGGCTTTGATACCCATATTTGGTCCAATGGCGAGATGAAGCTAGTGATATACCTGATTTTTGGACATTATTGTTGTTGGGTCTCTACACTACAAGTCTGATCTCTAGTCTGTACACTCTACAACGGTGTTTTCTCTGAATTTTTCTATTTGCCTTCATGTTGGCACTCCAGCTTCTGGCCGCCGGTGCATTGTTTTTTAATATCCTTGCTTCCTATGTGTAAACTACTAACTGTAAAGTAATAAATTGGCTGATTGTTGTACGCTATTCATCTGTGGTAGGGAAAAAAGCAAATCCTCTGGACCTGGTGGTCTTCGTACCATCCGTAGATCTGACAATGTATATTTTAGTACCAATCCTATTACTACACATCTAACAGAACAACCTAATTTTTATTATCATTAAAACAACCATGTTAACCATGGTTCATGCTTCATAGAAGAGAACTGGACATTGCTTACGTCTGACCGTAACAATGAGAACAGTATAACAATTAACATTAAGTGGCTGTTTGGTTGGGCAGCAACTAATGATGTATTATTTGATATTAGTATTTTTCAAATATGATTAAGTTTTAATTAGTTAAACTAAGAACTGACTAAAATACACTCATACAAAATAAACATTATAATAGTTTATCCCATACAACATGTTCTCGTGCAAGTAACGAAACAACTTGGGCGTGTTTGGTAGCCTGGGCTACCTCACCCCGCATTAGATGAGCTCGGCTGGACCTGCTGGGCCTGCATAGGTTGCTGCAGTGCTGGCTTGTTTGGTGGACTGCATGAGATGGACCGGGCTAAGAAGGGATTATGTTTGGTAGCATGTACATCATGATATACTTACCTTGCACCTAGGTTTGGTAGAGTTACCACCACATCTTTCTTCTCCACCTCCACCTCCCCCACCATGACGCCCTTCTCCTCCTCAACATCCCACCCTTCCATGACGAGCCCCACCCGACGCCCTCGTTTCCTCCGCCGGCACAACGGTAGCTTCCTTGCCGACCTCTTCGTCTTCCTCCTCTTGGATCGCCAGGAGGCACCTCGCCACGACGGCGCCGCACAACCAGCTTCCCTAGCCGGTGCGCGTCGGCCGAGAGCACGCCGCCGCGCTCAACGCCACCGCCCCGCGACGGCGAGCAGAGGGACCGGCCGCCACCGCGCCTGGAGTGCAAGCAGAGCGCGGCCGCGAAGGCGGCGTGCTTGGCCCTGCGCTTGCCGCCCTTGACGCGGATCTAGCCGATGCAGGTGACCTTGGGCGAGGACGGCTCGGCCGGCTCGAACCCGGCTCCTCGGCCGCAACGGCCGCCGGTGGTGGACCTTGGGCGGGGCCGGCGCGTCGCTGACGGCAGTGCTGTGGCTGGGCTGAGGAGCTTGGAGTAGCGGGACGGATGGAGGGAGGACAGCGCGGCGACGGAGGCAGAGGAGGGGCGGGAGGTGAAGAGCTCTGTGCCATCGCTCACCACTCACGCGGGTGACCTTATCTCCACGAGTTTGGACGAAGCAAGCCTGAACGATCGATTTTTTCGTTCCCCCAGATGCAGAATCTTTGGTGGCATCTGCATCCACTCAGCCTGGCCGAGAAAGCTCTCCACCCTACAAACACGTTGGGCTGCAGCTGCGGGTGCAGGTTCAAGGCCTATCCAGGCTACCAAACGCACCCGTCTGTAGCCCAGCTAGATAGCAACCAATAAAACCATCATTGAACTTATAAGAAACGTTCTTAAATTTTACAGCAAAGCGGGGATAGCTCAGTTGGGAGAGCGTCAGACTGAAGATCTGAAGGTCGCGTGTTCGATCCACGCTCACCGCAATGTCATTTTACGATTTACCATTATTTTTTGGGCGAATCTTACCCGATGCAGTAATCCGCCGTCATAACCTCTCGGGCTTTGCCGCCCTCGCAGCAAGCCATTCCCCATTTTTCCCGCTTCCTTCTCCCGCCTCTTCTCCTACCCCAAAACCCTCCAAACCCTAGCCCCGCGCCCCAACCCGGACTGCGCTGCCTCAGATCGACGGCGCATGGCGCTTAAGCAGAAGGGTTCCGACCCCGCCGCCGCCACCGACCCCAACAAGCGCCGCCGGGTCGGCTTCTCCGGCATCGGTACGAGACTCGACCCGCCCCTCTGTGCCGCTCGATTCGTGTGCCTGTCGGTGTGTGAGGTACTCAGGTGCGCGTTTGGGTTCCAGTAGTGTTTTGCCGCGGGGCTGTCTTGTGCTCCGGCATCTTGTTTCCCCCGATTTGTGGCATTGCGATTTCGCTCGCGGTTGGTCTGTCGAAGAGTTGGTACGGAGCGGAGCTGTGATTGTCTCTGCGATTTCTGTTTGTTAGATGTGAATTAGATTAGGCCCCCTTGTTGAATTTGCTGGTTGTGAGGTGGATTCTTGGGGAGCTCGTTCTGGGGTAGTCAAAAGGGATGGTACGAAGTGGCTAAATGTTACACCTTTTCTGTCGAAAAGAAAGAAAGAAGGAAAATGTTAACTCTGCACTGTTTTGTGGAATGAATTGTATGGAAATGCTTGTGGAGCAATTGTTCTAGCCGTTCATGCTATTCATTATATGTTTTTGTTACTCGGCTAACTCGCTCAATTGGATGGTCACAGTAGTTAAAATTCACTTTAGATATAGGGAACACTATCTCTTTTTAACTTGGTTTAGATCTAGATAGCAAATGGCAAACCATCTTTTCTTTGTGGACGCCCAACATGGTTCAGATTACTGACCTGTTACCGAGTCCAGAAGCAGGAGTAGCCACTAGACTTTTGTAACTGAATCACTCCTTACTTCTATAAGGAGTGCTCTGGCAGATTTAGTCTGTGTTGCTTATTCATCTTTGGGGACGTGCATGTGCAAATTTTCCATCTATCTGTAGTTTCACTAGCTTTATTTACTTTGTACGTGCAGGCTACTGATTAAGTCATTTTCTGTTCTTTTTTGTTGCACAGATGCTGGAGTCGAGGCAAATGAGTGTATGAATGTGTTTCTAGGTATGGACTTACTTTCAGTAATCCTCTCGCAATGACAATTCAGCAGATGTTCTCCCTTATGGATTTTGTTTTCACTATCCTACTAACTCTAGATATTCACTGAAGAAAATTTGGAACACCTTTTTTTTCTTAAATGCATAATTCAACTGGCTGAAACTATAACTGAATGAACCCGACAAAATCTTATTCTTTTAATTTTGGTTCTTCAGATTCTTATTTTTTGTTGGTGTTGGTTATTACAGTAAGGAGTCCTGATGAGGTGGGCTCTGTAGACAGCAACTCTATTCAACCATTTGACCTAAACCATTTTTTCGGTGAAGATGGAAAGATATATGGCTACAAAAACCTTAAGGTAAACAAAGCAAATAATTTTACGGTTATCAGCCTAAATTGTCAACATAGCAGATTCTCCAGTCTTTCCTCCCGTAAATTCTTTCCATGAGTTTGAGATGCTTATTATGTTCAATGTGTGATGACATGTTTGTATCGGGTATGTTTATTTGTTACAGATAAGTGTGTGGATAAGTGCACTATCGTTCCATGGATATGCTGATATTTCATTTGACGAAACATCTGATGTGAGTACTGGTTCCTCAGGGAAAAAAGCTCATGCAATTTCTTTGTTGTCATTATGTACCATGAAGCTGTTTCATACATTCCATCTTTTGAGTGTTGATTTAACACGTGTGAAAGATATTTCTGACTCTAAGCATCTGCTGTTGCTGCCTGTCACTATCGTATATGTAATCTGGTATCATTGTTGCCCTTCCAGTGTAATTGTTGAAGCTTGTGTCAGTTACAATCTTGTCCCTTGTGACTTCTAAGCTTTTCTTAGATTCAATGCTTTATCATCTTATTGGACTGATCAGTGACACGCTTAAGCAAACCATCTTACCTTTGACAATAGTAATTCCTTATCATTATTCTTTTTGTTTAGCGTTTTTAATTTATTATCTACAATTGTTCAGTGAACAATATTGGTGGATGTGTCACGTGTAAAGATTTTTTTGCTCTTTTAATAATCTGCAGCTTCCACTCGCTACCAACATCTAGTAGTTTGGTATTACTTTAGACAACCTTGTGTTTCTAACAGGTTTGTCAAGTTCTCTGTCAGTTGTAATCTTGTTTCTTCTGATGTTGTTTTACTGCTGATATTCATTTCTTGGAATGATCCCTTAGTCCCACCAGCAAACCGTCTCCAACATTTGATCATAATTCCTCATCTTTGCTGGTTTATTGTTGCTCTTCTCCTTCCATCGTTTTTCTTTTCTTCTCTTTTCCTTTTTTCCCCCTTTATTTGTTGTTTGTCCTTTTGGATTGGCTCTTGTGGGTTTCATCTTTAGCCTACCCAACTTTCTTGGGACTAAAAGTCTTTGTTGTTGCTGCTTGCTGCTGCTGCTTTTCTTTGACATTTGTCTTACCCCATGCAAGTTGAGTTTTTTTCCTTTGCATTTGAATATAGCTGGTACTGTTTTTAGTGACATGTATTTAGTAGTTTAGTTATTCCTATTTTCCTCCAAGACATTGATGAACACGGTACTGTTATCTTCCAGGGAGGGAAAGGAATAACAGATCTAAAGCCTATTCTTCAGGTTTGTCTCATTCAGTGTCCGTATATTAATAAAGAAATCTCAATTCTCACACATGTGGTTTGATATCTCTTAAGCTTATTTTATTCGTTGACAGAACATATTTGGAGAAAACTTGGTAGATAAAGAGGAATTTCTGCAATCCTTTTCAAATGAATGCAAATATATCAGGTACTTTTGTGTCTTGACTGTAGCATGATGCAGCATTAATATTTGTTGCTTCGAAGCATAACTTAGTTAATTTTCCTTATTGCTACAGAGATGTGGTGACAAGTGGTAATGCCATTAAACATGATGGCTCAAATGAATCAGATCCAGCAGTTGAGGTAGTTCTTTCATTTCATTGCAGTTATTGTTTTGATTTGCAACAAACTGTAACCTCCATTCCTTGATTTTTGGCTTATCAAATAGTATTTATATAACCAATGGTTGCCCTACGAAGACTTCTCTGTTTATGATTATTTTGTCAATTGATATATTGTTCAGTTGCTTTTATTGTTAAAACTCAGTATTCAAAAATTGAATTTGGCCTGTGACTTGGATCTATAACCCCCAATTTTCCCATTCAGCTTGTTCAAAATTGATTTATATTTCATTTTTCAGATTGTTCGAGTTGAACTCCAAGGTGCTGCTGCATTCCTCTATTCTCGTTTGGTGCCACTTGTTCTGCTTCTGGTTGAAGGTAAATGGCGGGTCAAATGTATCTGTTTGATCACTTGGAAGTTCTTATTCTGATGTCATCGTGTACTCTACTAGGTTCTACACCAATAGATATTGGAGAACATGGATGGGAATTGCTTCTGGTTGTGAAGAAGACAGCACAGGAACCATCCAAATTTGAATTGCTAGGCTTTGCAGCTGTCTATAATTTTTTCGCTACCCTGAGAGCACTCGATTGAGAATCAGCCAGGTTAGCCCCCATACACTGTACATTGCTTCATATGTGTACATACCCATTTATCATTTTGAGTATGTACACATACCTAAAATAAGATTTTCAAAATGATAACCATGAAAAATTTTGAGTGTAAATAATATTTATGCACCTTGACACCTTGTTATATGTCGTATTTCCTACATATAGAAAGGAGTATGTACATATACTTGATTTATCCTCTTATAAAAAATATGCCTACATACCACTTTTAAAATTAAAGTATGTGTACATACTTTATTTAGAAACATCAAGTATGAAAACATACCCTCTAATTTGTGAGATACACACATGGGAGTAACAACACCCGGGAGTTTTTCTACTCCCGGGTGTAGTTACTCCCCTATATATATATATTATATGGTTGTTCAATAATCAATACTTGGTCAATTTCCTTGAAGTTATTCCATGATGCTTTTAGGCAACATTTTCTGTTGCGTCGCTCCTGTCCGTTCAGTTTAACATGCAATTTTTTAAAGAATTAGTAAGTGTTTTTGGTCTAACTGGTGCATTTTCTGATGATTTTGTTTTGTTTCCTCAGATACTGGTCTTGCCATCTTATCAGGGTGAAGGCCATGGTCTTCGTCTTCTTGAGGCAATCAATTCTATTGCACAATCTGAGAACATATATGATGTAACCATAGAAGATCCTTCTGATTATCTGCAGTATGTGCGCTCATCCATTGACTGCCTCCGACTTCTCTCGTTTGATCCGATCAAGCCAATTCTCTGTGCTATGGTCTCATCTCTGAAGGAGTCCAACCTCTCCAAAAGGACTCGGAGTTTTAGGATGGTTCCACCAACTGACCTGACCGAGACTGTCCGTCAGAAGCTGAAGATAAACAAGAAACAGTTCCTGCGGTGCTGGGAAATTCTGATCTATCTAAATCTTGACTCTGAGGACCATAAGAGCATGGACAACTTCAGGGCCTGCATATATGATCGCATCAAGGGTGAGATCCTTGGCAGTGCTACTGGAACCAATGGGAAACATCTGATGCAGATGCCAAGTAGTTTTAATGAGGAAGCATCATTTGCTGTGTACTGGACTCAGGAAGGTGGAGACGCCGATGATCAAACAGTTGAGCAGCAGCCGGAAGATCTCAAGGCCCAAGAGCAGCAGTTGAACGAAATCGTGAACAGTCAAATACAGGAGATCATTGAGATTGCAAACAATGTTACGTCACGTGGCAAGGACCAGCTAAGAGAGTTGTCCGTTTGATGAATCCAGGTGATCCCTGTTTCAATCATTCTAACTTGGGATACCTTGGAAACCTGCCTGGTGAGATCACTTTATAGCTTGGCTTTGGGTTGGAATGGGGAAAGTTGGTTGTTACATTGTTGTCAGACTGTAGAATCAACATAGGCCTAGTACCAAGTAGATTTTATCTCTTCGGATTATCATATACTCCAAATCTTGAGTTTGTTGTTGAGAATTTTATATTCAAGTTTCTTAGCAACAATGCAAAATCTTGAATGTTCCTTGTACCGTCCATGATGTCTTGCTTGAACTTTGGGTTAATTTTGGTATGTAATGGGTGATACACGTTCCCTTTGTGAGCTCATGTTTTCAAAACTTAGAAGCCAGTGAACTTTGGTTTAAATAGGACACAAAGTAGTACTGTTGGAATGTCAATAGGATAATTATCGGCATATTACATGGTCAGGCGGTTAGATCATGGAGCTTTGGATACTGAAAGTTAAATTGTGCAGAACAAACCTTTAAATCATGTAAGAACACAACCTTTTCAGCCCATTATATACATAACTCTAGCTTTATATCATTGTCACAGAACGATGAAAAGTGGGATTACTTGAACATTTGACCATACTGTTTGCACACACAACAGAGCTGATGGACGTCGCACAAACCTGTGAACTATTTTCTCTCTAATCTTGCACACACCTGAAAGTTGTCTAGATCACCACAATACATGAGGCATGACAAGCAGCATGCATCGAGCCATTACATAGACTGCACCTCAAGTTTGCTATCACCACCTATAAATCTGAAAAACATGAAGGCATTGATGTTATAATTCTGAAACAGAGCGAGAAACATGAACATTACTAGAGAACTTTTGTTATGTTGAATTGATCCTAGATAGAAATGAAGATTATTAATGTAAAGTTGATTGTGAACACAAGGATGATAGACATTAAGCACTGCATTTACATACCTCGCCTTCACCTCCTATCCTAGAGGTGTATCACTTGGCAATTACTGCACCTGTTGCAGCGAAACGAGATCAACCAGATATATAGATGGATCAGGCAATTTAATGGCAACAACAGAGAAGTGAAGACAAGGCAGCACGCACCTTGGGATACCGAAGAGCAGGGGGCTGATATTGGTGTCGAGGTAGCGAGGATTCCTTGTGTAGGAGACTCTGAACTTTTCGTTTTTATCAAAGGCCTCCACACGAGGGATGTGGCAGAACTTGTCCCAGTCCGGGGTGTTGTTTCCCAGAGCCATGGAACAGAGCAGTCCGAGGCCGCAGCTCACAGTTAGATGGACGAGATTGAGGTCGACAAGGTAATCCGGGAGCATCGTCACGCTTCCGCGGCCATCCCTGAGGAACAGGCGCCGGAGCTCTGGGACACCATCCAGCGCCTGCAGCTCCGGGCAGCAGCTGACGACGAGCCTGTGCAAGCTGGGGAGGTTAGCGATGCCCTTGAGCTCGTGGCAGCACGACACGTCGAGCTCGACAACAGAAGGCAGGTTCTCCAGGGAGACGAGGCGATGCACCTCGTGGAGGGTCAGTATCTTCAGAGCCCTCGCGTGGACGGCAAGGCCCGACGGGAGCCGCATCAGCCTGCATGTGTGGAGCACGAGCTCCTGAAGAACAGGCATGGCTTCAACCTGCTCCTCCCACTCCCACGTCTCCCACAGCAGCAACCGGTCCATGACCAGTTTGTTGAGTCTTGGGAACGCGCCTAGTGCCGGGGAACGGGAAGAATGGTTGCAGCAGCTCAGGAATTCAGTCCCGACGCGCTTGATTGCAGGAGCCCAATGAACCTCTATCGTCTCCAAACAGGGGAGCTGGCACAAACCATCCGGCAGCTGTGGGCAGAAGGCAATGTCTTGCAGCAACAGGAACTTGAGCCGCTCAAGGGGCACCTCTGCTCTCTTTGACATCATCCAGGTTGGGAGTCGACGGCCAAAGTATCCTTGGATGGTCAGATAGTTTATGCAGGATGCAGGGCAGAGCTCATCGAAGACCTCCTCGATACGCCGTTGCTCCTCCTCAGAGACATCATCTCCTTCTAGGCTGCTGCTGCAGGCCAATCTCAAATTCACAAGATGCTTCTTGCTGCATAGCCTGGCCTTTGTGGCTAAGGAGCTGGAGTGCACATTCTCCAACCCCGTCAACCCAAGATTCCTTAGCTGAGAAAGGGGACCAAGCTCTTCCAGAGTGCACCAGCCATTTGAATCACCATCCACATGAGCTGGGAAACCAGATATTATCCTCAGGTTTGTCAGCGCGGCGAATCCCCTGGGCACACTGTTTATATTTGTCCCAATGAGGTTAAGATACCTCAGCTGCTTCAATTTTACAATGCTACGAGGAAGCCGTTCCATTTTGACACAACCAAAAAGGGAGATGTGCTGCAAAAACCTCATTTTACCTATGTTGTCCGGCAGTCTAGATGTTTCGGGGCTTGTTATACTCAAGTACCTCAGGTGCTTGAGTTGGCTCAGACTGCCTGCCAACGGACTGAAATCTGCATCGTCTATAATTACTGTCCGTAGACTTGACAGCCTACTCAATGAATCACCGGGATTGAACTTCATTGGGCAAAATGTTATCAATGTTCTCAATGACCTTTGCTTTTGTAAAACACTCCACTCCAGTTCACCTGATCCTGCCTTGTGCCCGATGGATAACACACGGAATTCCTGTGAACCAAGTCTGCTGTCAAGATCAGCCTCCCCGTCTTCAGCTACTAGAGCTTCATCCCTTGCTATATATAGACAGAATGAGCGAACAACATCATGTATTACGCAGTGTTGCCTTCCCTGCTCTTCATTTGGCTCCATAAGGTTCCTCGTGGTTAATTCCTCGATATAATCTGCTCCGATTTCTTCTAGGTTATCCGAGCAACTACTACTCACCAATCCCTCGCTAATCCACATTTGGACCAGTGGATCATGGCAACGAATGGGAAAAAATGAGCAGTAAAGCAAGCACTGCTTCAAATGAGGAGGCAAATCATCATAACTTAAGTATATAGCATGGTTTAGTTCATCATCTGGCATTCCACCAATCGACCATGCAGGATTATTCAAGACCCTTTCCCATTCAACTATGTTCATATCCCTCTGCCGCAAGAGTCCACCTATTACTTTGATAGCAAGAGGTAGACCACCGCACCTACCTAGAATCTCAAATCCAATATGCTTCAGAGTTTCAATTTCAATCATCTCTCTCTCATTAGCTACGACCTGTAGAAAGTTTAATCTAGATTATATACTGACTATAAACATTTTACTATTGACAACAAGGTAATTTATTTTGAGAAACAATAACACAAATTTTACTCACCGATAAACAACTTTTTTTCAGAGTTAAGTATCACTATTAACAAGACGAATTTCTCAAACTCTTAGTAAGTTTTCTGGTCCAAAATAATGGGCATTTTGTTTTCAGAACTAATGATTATTAGTTTGATCCAACAGTGTGTATTTCACTTAGAAATTTACAACTAATGACTATTATTAAGGGTAACATCAACAAAATATATATTTATAATAAACAACAATCATCATTATTAATATGTTAGTCAATTTTATACGAATTTATTATAATTATTAATAATAAATCTAATTCATTTTTATTAAATTAGTCAACTTTTAGTCCAACTAACAAAATATTATTTTTTTTGTAATTACGACACTAAACTACCGTACAACTAATGTTCATTAGTTGAGAAAAATGATAATCATTATTTTGGACAAAAACTCCTTTTTTTGTTAAACTTATGCTAAGTTTTTGAAGACTAGCCTTGGTTTTCTATTATTGTACAATTTCTTTTCCAGTAGAAGCATATAAAATTAACTAAAAATCAATCTGATTTAGAGCTAAAAATGGTATCATGTTTAAAAAAAATGGATCATTGGATTAAAGTATATATAAAATACAAGAAAATACGGACCTGCTTTTTCAGCAAAGACCAGGCGTCTTGCAGCCCTAAGAAGTCAATACGATGGAGGTAGCGAGCACTCATCGCACGCGCGATTCCATCATGCCTTGTTGTGACAAGGACCCGGCTTCCTCGAGCAGCATAACTGAATGGCGCCTTGAGCACGTTGTTCCACTCTGCCACACTCCACATATCATCTAGGACAAGAAACACTTTCTTGTCCCTTATCATGTTTACGAGCGTAGGCTCAAGTAAACAATTGGAAGTTACATGCGGATGGCAGCAGTGCTCCTCTCTGGCCTGATCGACGGCCTCTCTCAACAGCTCAGTCTCAGTAGCATTCTGGGTGAGGCTCAACCATATCCTCTTACGGAACTTGTCCCCGATGGTTTGATGATTGTAAATGTTCCTGGCCAGTGCGGTCTTGCCGATTCCTCCAATGCCAGCTATGGCGATCACCATCATGGTACTATCCTCTGCACGGCTCGTTCCCCTCTCCTTTGCCAGCATATCCACCAGTGTCATTGTATCCTCTTCGATCTTCGCCCCAACCAAACTGAGCCGCTCCATCACCGGCGATGTTTTACTGCCGGTGGTGGGAGGGCGAGGACGGACTTCCCTCCAACCCTGATCGCCCACGGCCCTGACGAAGCCGAATGTCTGGCTGCTCTTGCAGATTCCGTCGAGCTTCTTGTTGAGCTTCTTGAGACGCCTTCCAATGTCGTGGGCGAAGACGGGATTGCGCATACAAAATAGTATGCTGTTGAAGCGCCTGGGGTCCCCACCAATGGTGGACTCCCGCCGCTCCTCAGCCTTGAGCTTGCAGAGGTCAAGGATATCAGTTGCTTCGTACATGGCGTCCTTGAGCACTCCGACCCACCGCTGAACAAGCTTGTCAGTGATGCGCTTCCTGTCGGCATCAGCCAGCACGTCCTTGAGCTCAAGCAGCTTCCCTTCTAGCTCGTTGATCTCCCGGGAAACCCCCAGAAGCATGGACACTTCTTCTTTTGCCATCTCCGTTAGCATGTGTTTGACATAGGATGCCAGAGCATCCAGGACAACCGCCATGACTCCTGTCGTTTGTATAGGAAGGTACATTTGTTACTTGGTCGATGCCTGTGTTTCTTGAATTTATCCCAAGATATTGCAGGAAATTAATTAGAGAGGTTTTCAGGTCCAAAATAATGACCATTATTTTTCCTCAACTAATGGCCATTAGTTCAAGGGTAGTTTAGTAATTGTACTTAAAATTAATATTTTTTTATCATACAAACTTGTGTCAAATACAGTAAAACTTGACTACAATAATAGTGATGATGATTAGTCAAATTTAAAATAAATATTTTATAACATATTCATGTAAAAATTGACTAACTTATTAGTTATGATGAAATTTTGTATTATAATCATATTGTTTTGACAATATTACCCTTACTAATGGTCATTAGTTATTAACTTCTAAAATTTAATCTACACCGTTAGATTCAACTAATGACCATTAGTTGAGGAAAAATAATGGCCATTATTTTGGACCTGAAAACACCCCAATTAAATAATGACAGGGTTTAAGTTACCTCAACAAGAGCAGCACACTTCCAAAGTGGGAACTGGCCTACTCTCTCCTTGGGGATAGGAGCAGCACACTTGCAAGTGGCTAGCTTATTGTGCGTAAGTTGATTGTGGAAGGGGTTCGACTGTGTGTGCACATATATATAGACACAACAGGTACCTCTGTATTAATCATTCCACGCACTGTTAAACATTCTCAAATATCAACCACTCCAACTGGAGACATTCTGTTGGGTCGTATGTGTTAGTAAAGGGTGAGTGTGCGTCCAATCTTATCGGAGGATTCAAACGGGAAAGGGGCCAAAGTCAGCAAAGCAAAATGTAAACATGATAAAAAAAAAAAGAAGAGTACATACGACGAAAGGGGCTTGCCACTTGCCTTCGTGGCGAAGAGATGAAAAAGGAGAGGTACGATAACACATACATGGATTTGGAATGTTCCAAAGTTGGTTGTTGCGACGCGTCTCGCGAGCAGCTTCCCTGTGCAGCGCTTTATTGCATTCTCATCTATACAAAACACATCCTGTGAAGCCTTTGTAGTTCAAGACTGATTCTAACAGATTCGCGCATGTGATTTGCGGCCGACCTTAACTTTATTCCTTAATGATAACTACTCAGTTACTTTCAAAACATTGTTAGGTCACATGCCTAACTCGTTTGGTTCCTATGTAAATGCGCCCCACGTGGGTTGCCTTCTACTTTTTATTTATTTGCCACCATCGCTCAACTCACAAATTTAAATTTGAAAGTTAACTATTCCTTTGACAAAAAAGGGTTGTCTCTGATCTTTTGTGCCCGTCTTTAGTTGATGGTGCTATCTAGAATAACACATCATTCTACCCGCACATTTTACACGGTTAATATTTGTATCTTTTTGAAAAAAGTAACTATATAATCTTCATATTCCTTTACTTTGACTTCAATCAATCAATATATTTAATGTTTTGAGTAAAAATCTCAATTCATCGTAAAGGATAGATACTTTTCTTTTTATCCTAATTAATGTTAACCAATTATGCAAGTTTGTATTTGTCTTTATTATTTATATTAGATTTTTTCTTAGACATTTATTGGAATCATATGATATAACTCGATTAATAAGATAACTTCTAATATTTCCTTCTTAGCAGTTTGGTTCAAAACTATTAGCAGTTTGGTTCGCACATTAACACTGTTAATATTAGCAATTTATGTATGACTAATATTTGTATTACCTTATATATGTTATTAATTTAATTGTTTTTATTCTATTTTTATTTAACAATATTTTTGTGTTATTATTGTTGTATTTATAAACCTATGTAATAATACAAATATATATAGTGATATTTAGTCTATGTGATGGTAATAGTTAATTATTTCAAAATATGCATAGGGGTATTTTTTCTAATGATAGCGACAATGGTTTTTTATAGTAATTTTGAACTATTAAAAGCGAGCATGATGCTTATTTCCTTCCTCATTTTCTAGTAATTGCTAAGTGCTCCAGAAGGCTAGAAGCTAGGAATCAGCTACAGGATTCGCGAAAAAAAAAAGAATCATGCAGAAATAGGGAATGACCACAGGAACAATGTCCAAGCAAGAGAAGGATAGCGGCGGTGTAGAGTTTCGGTGATGGACAAAAGTACTCGAGAAGATAGGAAGACATGAGGAAAGGGCAATAGGATTGGGAGCATGGTTTACAAAACCGACGAAAATCGGATGATTTTCAAGGTTTTCAGTAAAGCGTCCGGTCTAGTTGAGCAGACAACCATTTCTATTCTAATGAAATTTAAAATTTTGAAAAATTGAAAAACTTTAAACTACCGAAAACTGGTAAAACAAGCGATAGATTGCAAAAACTAATCGGTAAATTGGTAAAACCGACCAATAAACAATTAAATAAAGAATATTGTGGGTAAACCAATAAAATCGATCGATAAATCGGTAAAACCGAGCGAGAAATCGGTAAACCGAGGAACCAGATTGGTCTGTTTTCAATTTTGTCCAAAATCAAAATTTGATATTTGAGTAATCTATCGATCGGTTTTCCCGGTTGTCATGAAAACCGTAACCCGTTGGGGAACGGTTTCTGCAGTTCAGTCAGTTTTGTAAACCTTGATCGGGAGTGACATAAATAGGAAGCAAAGGGATCAGAGAAAAAATCACAAGAAATGATCAAATGATATGGACAAAGTATATATAGTATAACACTTTCAATAACTTTCTGTCTTTCCTCTTCGATCGACTGAAAGTTTTGAGAAATTTTTACTCAACATGATTTGTACTAGTATTAATATTAGTATTTATTTTTGTAGGATTAAGTAGCATTTAGATGGAGGGAAACAAGATCTTCTAATGCATAGACTATAGAAAAATGTTGTTTTTTTTGTAGCCCCTCCGATTTCAATCTAGTTGTGCCGGATGTCAATTGAAAGTTTAGGAAACTTCCAAACGACTGAAAATTAGCAAGCCCTACATCTTGATAGTTTCCTAAACTCAAAATCCTGGTTTTTACACCATATTTAATAAAGATATGGATGATCTTGAATAAACAAAAGAGACGAAGGTAGAAGCATGTGATGTATCACTCTGGAAACTAATCCAACCATCATTACTGACCCCCTCAAGCGACAGTTCTCACGCTCTGCATATGCAAACAATTATTCGTGGATACAAAACAATGTACAAATTTGCCTCACATGACACGAAGTTCATCAAATAGCTAGCTGTAGCGCCTTATAGTAGAGATCATCACTGACGAAGCAAATCCAGGCACAGGTGCAGCTTCATCTTGCCATTGGGCGAAACGTGGACGCCATGGGTGGTATATCACTCCCTCGGCTTGCTATGCTGCTAGTTTCTTTCCCGCGGGCTTCCTCCAGAGTTAGGCTCTCCTTCAGCTGTGCTACAACGGTAGCCATCGTTGGCCTTTGAGCAGCAGACTCTGCCGTGCACAGGATAGCGGTATCAACCAGCTTCCACATGGAACTGATGTCATAAGCGCCTCCAAGACGCGCGTCGGCAACCGAACTGATGTCACCCCTAGCAATCATCTGTTTAACGCGCTGAACGATATGACCAAGGCCTGGCACCATTGGAGGCTCACCTGTAGCTACCTCCAGCAGAACAATTCCGAAGCTGTACACATCGCTGCTCTCAGTGAGCCTTCCAGTGAGGTAATACCTGGAACAGTAGCTAAAGTGTTAAAAATGAAGAGAAGACCAGACTAGCCTCATGTTATCAAATCAAAATAGGTTGCTCGAATAAGGAAACACGTTGCAAAATAGTGTAGTGTAACACTTTTGCTTGTTTTATTCCCTCCTTCCAATAAAAGCTACAAGGACAAAAGTAACGAAATGTCATAATATACACAGGGAGGGACATACTCAGGGTCCATGAAGCCAGGCGTGCCAGCAGCAGTTGCTGATATGTGAGTCTGAGCATCGCTAAGATAAGTTCTGCTAAGACCCAAATCTGCTATTTTAGCTTGCAGATTTTGACCCAAGAGAATGTTGCTGCTCTTCACATCCCGATGAATTATGGGTGGGCTGCAACCTTTGTGCAAATAATCCAGGCCTATACATATACACACACACAAATATCACAAGAGAATATAAAA
The DNA here is from genome assembly GCA_031894775.1 of Chloris gayana. NCBI lineage: Eukaryota > Viridiplantae > Streptophyta > Magnoliopsida > Poales > Poaceae > Chloris > Chloris gayana. The sequence continues at coordinate 1,601,527 of JAUNZO010005050.1, read as the reverse complement.
AATATGCTTACAGAGCAAGTAATTCTTTTATTTGTATTGTAGCATACCTTGTGCAGCTTCAAGAACTACCCTTACACGTGTTGCCCAATTTAGTGTTCCAGCAACTCCATTTTTACCTTCAGTATATATTTCCACAGAACAGAACTTTAATTAAATACCACAAATGTCAAATTCACTAATGGAATTGTACTTGATGATTATCAATAAATAACTGAAATTTACTAGTTGGATGTTCGGATTAGCTGAAGTCAAGAAAAAACAACATGCAAACAGACCACACAAATAGAAAAAAAAGGATAAAATGTGACCATGCTATCAGCTACTTGGATTAGCTAATATACTTCAGGACCACCGTGTGTTGATTTATTATCTTGTAACTGCATTGTCTCATAATTTACGAATCATGTGTGTAGTGCATTTAACGTTTGGTAAACAAGCGAAAAATCACCTTAAAATTTCTCAGGCATCAAACATGTACCTTTTTCCCTACATATTTTAGCCCTATACATATTTGAAAATTTGTTTGAAATATCTTAAGCAATACTGATCAGTGGCAACAGACAAACCTCTCAGCTGATCAAAAAGACTCCCGTGAGGCATGTACTCATAAACAAGTGCCAAATAATCTTTCTCCCAGCAGTAACCAATCAAAGACACTATATTTCTGTGATGCACCTTTGTTAAGCTCTCTACCTATGTAAAAGATACAAAATATAGGAAATATTGTTGAATTTGGAAAAGGTACCAATAATACTATTACAGGTGACTTTAGTTTATTACCTCGGCCAAAAATTCATCAAATCCATGAGATGATGCTTCAGAGCGCATCTTGACAGCAACCTCAGTACCATCTTCTAAACAGCCATAGTAGACAGGGCCAAAGCCCCTTGCCCTATGAACTGTTTGAAATTACTAGTGAATTTCTCGAGCTCTTTGTATGTGAACCGGCGGTTCTCAGTTTTTTGCAGGTGGCCCACATGACTTTCTCTACTTTCCAGAGTATTCTCCTGTGGAGGATCTCTTGCAGGATCATTTGAGGGAACTGGTTGCACTAGAACCAAATACATAAAAGAAAGTTCAGTACTAGAAGTTTACACACAATACACATTAGTTCAGCATATGAATATAGCAGTTGGATTCACACCATTTGGTTTTCTTTTCTCTCGCCAAATGAAAAATGCTAGAAGCAGTACAGCCACCACCAGCACTGGAACCACCGCTGCAATAACAATCATAGTTACTTTGATTCTTGGTGGACTTGGTGGGCCTGGTGCTATGTTGCCGCACTTATATCCATCAGAGTCATAACTGAAATTAGTAGACAATCAGGCCACTTGTTAATAAAACATGCAAACTCAAAACTTATTAACGGTAAGGAAAAAATCAGAAAAAAAACCTTAAAGCAAGTGACCCTGTGTAGTTTTTACATAGGGAGTCGCCACTCAGATGGTTGCCAGACAAATTTCTGTAGAAGTGAAAGGTTATTAGTAAAGTTTCTGAGTAGGTAATAATGGTTTGCAAGAAATATATCGACTTACAGAGCTCGTAGGGAGGGCAAACTTAATAGGGAATCAGGTATTGACCCAGTTAAGTTGTTATACGATAAATCCCTAATATACAAAAACAATAATAGCTTGTGAGCAAGCCCCAACGATATAGGCACTCAATTCTAAACACTTATAATATGATAAATGCAAACATGCCAATAAGTTATAGCAATATTAGTTATAAAATATGAACCAATTATTAAAGTACTCATGTGAGCCACATAAATGTGTTCCCAATGATAAAAACAAACTTGTAATACACTAAAAAAATTCTATTGTGAAATATAATATTTGTTCTAAACAGAAAATCCTATATACTCCATCTGTTCCAAAATATAAGACACTTTAGTTTCCTCAACTTTTCTCAAATTATAATACATTCTCACTTCCTAATGCATATTTCTCTATTCCCTATGCATCTCTATCTCTATCTCTCTCCTCCATGTTTTCTATGTACCCACCCTTTTCACCTCTCCTTAATCCCAAAACGTCTTATAATTCTTAAAAGAGGGAGTAGTTTGGATGTACGTTGTGTTAATTCACTGGCGATTTAGAGGTGTACAGGATCCTCTCTTTATGGAAAAATAATAAGGGGTTGCTTATATCAATAACATTCCTGCTATCAAGGACTTACAAATTCTCAAGTGCCGTGAGTAATGTAAAATTCTTGGATATTGCGCCACTTAAGTTATACTTAGATATATCCCTGCATTAAATTTCAGTGCATGCAACATAAGTCAGATGACGATAATATTCATACCAAATTACTGATACATTTCATTACGACAAGCATTGAGTAAAATGTACTCACAATGATGTTATCCTCGTAGTGTTACCACTTGTGTTACTGCATGTCACGCCTTCCCAACGATATTTAATAGGAAAACATGGGTCACCCATCCAGTTTTTCTTCACTCCATACTCCAGCTTGATAGCCATAATGGCATCAACTGTCATGCACAGATAACATATATACAACCATACAGGAATATATTTGAGAAAATGAATGTGAGGATCCTTCAGACCAATTGTGTGTGGCAGGAAGTTGTAAGCGATGAAAAAGGAAGAAAGCCATTGAGAGTAAAATTTATCACAATTACAGAAAACATTGTGGGCAATTGTTAAAATCATTATAGTGACGACTATTCCAAATTCCACCAAAGTCTGTTACCACGTAAATGGCAGCTTCATCAATATCAAAATGTGTCTCCTAGTCTCTCATCGATGTATAACTGTTGCAGTAGAATGACTACATATACTTGTGTATAGGGAACTAGATTAACTTAGGGTGTGTTTGGTTGGGCTTTTTCTGGTTTGGCTTTTTCTAAAAGCCAGTAGCCCAACCAAAGGGGTTGGCTGCCAACAAAAGCCAAAACCAAAAGCAGCTTTTTGCTAGTTTATTTCTGAAAGCAGGTGTGGAGGTGCTTTTTCCGGCTTTGGCTTTCACAAGTTTGAAGAAATTACCTACATATGTATATGTATGTATATATATACATGTAATATATATGTTATATGACTTTTATTTATTCATATACATATATATTATATAAATATTATGTGTTTACTTATTTATTTATATATATCTTATATATTTATGTTTATATGCATAAGATTCATGTAAATAAATAAATTTATATATATATATATGTTTATATGTATAAATATTTTTTATTCATATGTATATGTATATGTATATATATATATATTTATCTATTTATTTATATACATATATATGTTATATTATATATATGATATAAATACATATATAAATATAAAATGTATTATACATATATTTGTATGTATATATGTATGTATATATGATGGTATATATGATGATAAGTAGGGTCTGCTAGTAAATTTCGAAAAGCCACAGCTTGTTTTACCAAACGGCTTTCGGTTTTTTCACAGCTCATAACTCACAACTGCTTTTTCCACGACTCATGACCCACAGCAGCTTTTGCCACAGCCACAGCCCAACCAAACACACCCTTAGGCTACTCCCGGTGGGAGTTTCATTTTCAATAAATGAGCAATTTTGCTGATGTGGCAGAAAATTAATAAGGAGAGAGAAGAAAGGAGTTTCATCTAGATGAAACCATCTCTACACTGTTTTCAAGACATTTCTCTCTTGCATGTGTTACCTAGGAAACAACAAAATGAAACTATGCATTGTATGAGGTATTTCATTCACCCTTGTTGCTTATGTGGCATCTTGGAAACAATAAAATGAAACTCCCCATTGGGAGTAGCCTTAGCTACCTATCTAATTTAATGCAGAAATTCCGGGATCCACAATTGGACATGGAAAATATAAATAGTTTTTCTTGGTTAAAGGAACATATGATTCGATCAATTTCTGTATCGATCATGATATATGTAATAACTCGGACATCTAGTTCAAGTGCATATCCCATTTTTGCGTAGCAAGGTTATGAAAACCCGCGGGAAGCAACTGGACGAATTGTACGTGCCAAGTGCCACTTAGCTAATAAGCCCGTTGATATTGAATACTTACAGAGTTACAATGTAAGCTTGTGTTCAAAGTGGTGATTATATGCATGGGAGAGAATAGAAGAGCTTACAGTCTTTAGAGAATGTCGTTGGACTTTCCCATAGAATGATATTGTAGATCTCCATTGCGTTTACCATTGGTGGGAGCACTGAAGTTGTCGTTGCACCGAGTATGATATTGTAGTTACCGTCGGGAGACATGTATGGGTCAGTATTGTACACACAGGAACCAGCCAGGGACGAGGGGATGTACGACTTCTTGTTGGGTCCCGACTGGTCCACGTTGATGTAGATACCAAACTGTCGGAGTTGGGTGCTCTGGAAGTCGGCAAAGTGCAGGAAGATCATGAAAGAGTACGTCTTCCTAGTATCTCGCCATATGTAGACGCCGAGCACCGTGTCGTTGCCGGCTGGCTCGACAGCCGTCTGGAGGACGCGCGAGGGCACGGCGAATCTGGTGTCCGGCTGAACGGGCAGTGTGGTGGACCGGTTTGCAATCCGCTGGTTGACCTGCTTCATCGGCCACCAGTACCGGTCGTACTCGTCGTCGGGATACCTTAGAGCGAGATCAAAGAAAAGCAGAGTTAAATATTGTAATAGCTGGACTGAAAATAAGTAGTAGAGAACATGTATCCATGTCTGTCTTCTCTACATTTTTCTTTTGAGCTTTGCTATATTATCCTTCGACAGATTTTCTTTCCAAAATCTGTCGAATTTTCGGAACATTCAGAACAATGAAAATGTACTGCTACAACAATTAGAATACACAACTCAGTGTCATACTCATACACTCCCCCAATTCTACAAGTTCATTGTTGAATGTTTCAAAAATTCGACAGATTCAGATAAATAGTCACTCCCTAAAGCATATGTGTATGTATGTTGTGTCTATAAATCCGACCATTCCTTCTAATTCATTTCAATTTGCACTTTGACCCGAAGCGTGAAAAAACACGGGACGGAAGAATAACTAACATACCGGATAGTTGAAAGGCTTCCCCCATGTTGGATCGTTCATATATGGACATGATCAGGCCTTGCGCGATGGGCGGGTAGAGCGCGGCGCTGAGCGGCCTGAGCTCCACCGCCGACACGAACGGCGTGCCGCGGCCGGTGTTGACCAGGCACACCGGCACCCAGCTCGCCCACGCCAGGAAGAGCGCCTCGAACACGTAGGCTCCGTCGGCATCGGGGTACGCGGTGGCCCAGCGGTTGGGCCCCAGGCGCAGGTCGAACTCCAGGGACGAGCTGTTCTTGCCGTCGTAGTTGCCGTACGCGAACACGGCCCGGACCAGGTACTTGGTCCCGGCCTCCGTTGGGAGGGCGTAGCAGTTCTGCAGTCCGGTCGGGAAGCTCCGGAGCGTCTGGAGTTGCGTCGCGAACAAGCTCTCGAGCTCGGGGGCCACCCTGTGGTTCTCACCTGCGTCGATGTAGGGGCCATCGGAGACGTAGAAGATGCGAGTGAACTCGTTGGTGTGCCCGCTGAAGCTGGCGTCCAGGCCGCAGTCGATGCTTAGGAAGCCTGAAAATTACTTACAAACGCACATGATCCAAATTGTATGTAAGTCTGTATGGACGATGGCGCATGATCAAATTATAATGCGTTATAATGAAGGGACGAACCTGGCTGACCCACGACGGCATGAACTAATAGCAGTAGTAGTAAACCTAAGAACGCCAACGCCATTGAGATAGGCTGACAGAGACGAGCACCACCATAACCAGCTACGTGGTCAAGAGGGTGCCTCGTCCGAGGGAGATGAATCCATATTTATACGGAGTTTTTTCGGTAATGCTAGAGGTGGATATCCACCTAGAGTGACAAGTGTTCAACAAAAGAAAATTACATATAAGACATGTAGGGGTAGTGGGCTGTGTGTTGGAGCTGCTCACCACAAATAATAGACTTTGCCATACATAATTTTTGCACCCATCCGTTACCTTAAATTTTGCAATGGCCCTTGCTAATTTTCAGTTGACTGAAACTTTTGTAAACTTTCAGTCGACGACGTGGACCGTCGAATAATCAATCAACGGCTGCTACATCATCTTCTACCTCCCGTCTCTCCTTATTGGGTTTGGTAAACAGAGATGTTAAGCGATTTAAGTGATAATGGGCACAAACAGATAGCGGATAAAAATTCCATAGAAAATACATGAGATAATTTTTTAGATACCTGTTATATAAAAGTACATAACTCTATAGATTTTCAAATCACAAAATTATACAAGATCTTATAAATTAAATTGAAACTGTGACCCATTAACACTCACATATCCGTTGAGACCCACACACAGGGTAAGCCATCGACTGAACATGTCAACTTTAACACTTTCGATCGATTGAACCAAGGAAAAACATTATGCAATAATGTTAATATTGTGTCTAAACATACAGAGGCAAGAAGTCTCTTCCATTTTCTTAAAAGTAATTTTGTAATCATAAGGCCTAGGTGTCGGCACTTGGCAGTAGGGATTCTGGTATGTGCATCTGCATGCCCGCTCGCTTCCCTTTCCTCTTCAACAATTTCTTGGGCTATTTGTGTGTATGTTGTTCTATGCCTTTTTGTGTTTGTAGCATATGTTGATCTGAGTTAATAAGTTTGAAACAATATGTTAATTGTGCGAGTTTTTGTTATCTGCAACTATGAGAAATACTTCAGTGAACATAGGGGCATGTGTCCATCATAACTACTTTTTTTTATTAATTATGGTTAAATATAAATATTGAATCTCTGATTATACTAGTAAACATGTCGGACTAGTTATAAATCAATGAAAATAGGTTGGGGCCTCCCTCTCGACTTGCTTAAAAAGAAAAAAAAAGAATCGTAAGACCTGCCACACAAGAGGGTCCCATAGAGATGCCTTATGCACTATGACGAGCTAAACCAAAAGTGGAAATGGTAATATGGTAATTAGTATGATTGTTCTCATTCTTGTAGACATGGTCCCATCTTATTCAGCTTGCTAGAGGCTCTTCCCCATGGAGATATTGCACCCATCAGACGTGATTTTCATGATCCTAACACATTACATGATTATTAAGAATGGCAATTACTAATATATGATGGGTTAGAACGCAAGTGCTAAAAAGACAAGTTCGTACATAATTGTTAGTGATAGGCAAAATGAAGGATTTGACCAACTATGGATGAAAGAGTTCTTCTCTTCATGGTTACATGCTTAGAGCATCTTCAAGAGTCCCTCATAAAATAAAACCGCCCCTCCAATAGAACTTGCTTGTTGGGGCAACCAAAAAAATATGGGTTATTTTTCTTCCCTCTTTGTATAGTCCCCACCTCCCCCCCCCCCCCAAGTCTTTTAACGGGTTCACATCAGCATTTGAATCCACAGTATTGTTAGTTTCCTTTGAAAGGAGGAGGATTGCTGGAGGGGGCAACTTCCCCTGTTTCTAGCTTCAGACGAGGACATTTAGGGGAGAATTAAATATGGGGTGATTTTGGAACTCTATTGGAAATGATTTTTAGAGTAATCCCTAAGTATTTAATTTATTAGGAGGAGTTTTTGTCCTTTCTTAGAGATACTCTTATCCATATACAGCTACTAATTCTTTTTGTATGTAATGAAAGGGATACCTCTGTCCGTTGACATTATAACCACATACAACTATTTGAGCCCTTACAGACTAGTATGCATGGTGATTCTTGTGTATAACTGTATGTATACTAAGCACATTGCTTCAATTTTATACTCCCCCGCCCCCTCTTTAATTTGACCACTTGTGATCCAGCAGACACCATCCTTGTGCGGCGTTGACTGACTTGGTCTTCCGAGTCTAAATGCTGTGCGGCGCACGTCAATTGCATCACCTATAGTTACGAGCTGTGCACGATCAAATATCTTGAGTTTTTTTAGAACAGACCCCCCGAGCTTATATTTCAGGCATTACAACATTATACATGCATTTGCGGCACAGCAATGTACCGCCTCATTACCCTCCCGTCTTACAAAAACTGAACACCAGCCTATCAAAACTGTTAACCATCTTGAGTTGACAATACTGCAAATGAATCTTTCTTGATGCAGACTTAATTATTGGTAACATAGAGACCAGAAACAAGAGAACAGAAAAAGCCCAACATTGTCTGTTCTCTGAAAATTTAAGGTTGAGTTATTGCTTATGCCTCAGCTTCCTGATCAAAATTGAGAAATTTGGAAGTCCACTGCCCGGGAGGGTGCCCATGAGGTTTCGAACCCTGGTGCCACACTAGTAACCCGAATATCACTCTAGGAGTCTCTCTGGTGTGTTCCCAATAAAGAAAAAATGAAAATTTTGATGTACGGTATCACAATTCAAAAAAAGCTACGGACCACAACAGGCTAATTTAGACGAGTACCTAGGATTGGAAATTTAAGGATTTTAAAGAGGTTACTAATAACATTATAGTTTTCTTTTCTACGAAACCATGCATAAACGAAAAACTTGTTGTCACACATCTATTTTCATAAAAGGTCGATAAAAGTCGCCCAAAGTTTCAACTATTCAATTGCAAACCAAATCAAATTTTGTCCAAAAATTCATGCAAACTGACTTAAATATAATTTGTTTTATTTCTCATAAGTAAAATTTAATGCTCAAGTCAAATTTGAATTGAGTAATAGGGAATTGAAACGAGAAGAGCACAACCTAACTCCCTTCTGGGCTGGAACCATCTCCAACAAGCTTAGCCCAGCACACTCAGCTTCTTCTTTTTCTCCCTCGTGACCCAGCCTACTCCGAAACTACCCTTTTGACCACCACAAGTAGTGCCACCTCCCCTTTCCATTGAGTAGCACCAAGTTGTTCCTTTTTGGAAGAAAAACCACACACGCCTAGCCACATCGTGACACTAAAGTCGTTCTTTTTGCACCACACACGCATAGAGTAAGCAATGAACCAGATCAAGACTCATCTGTACTGGTTCATCTCACGGATGGACCAGCTATGGACACGGAAGTTGTTGTATCTGTTCCAGGAATTGTCCCGACACCACTGTCCTGTTGGCGAGCATCCTCCAATGCCGGACACTCCTTGAGTTGTACTACGACGAACGCCATTGTTGGTCTAAGAGCAATATCCTACGTTGTGCAAATCATGGCGATGTCAATCACCTTCCACATGGAACTAATGTCATAGGCACCTTGGAGTCGTGCATCAACGACTAAGCTGATGTCACCATTGACAATCTTCTGCTTAACACGGTGAATGATGTGTCCCTCGCCTATCAATACTGGAGGTTCTCCAGTTGCTACCTCAAGCAAAACAACTCCGAAACTGTACACATCGCTGCTCTCAGAGAGCCTACCTGTGTAGTGATACCTAAAAAAGGGAGGCAGGTAAGAACATCAACAAACAGAAACTATGCCAGACAAGCCATTTTATTAGATATAATGACGGCTCAAAAAGAAACAATGTGTGTTAGTTTATATAATTCTTTATTCCTTGTATGCGAAAAATTCAGCTTGTTTTTGCCTAACTATATTTTCCCCTTATCATTGAAATGGCAGCTGCGTAAATTAATAAGGGTTGCCAAAATGTATCCTACAAACACAAACACAAAAATAAACATACTCCGGATCAATGTAACCGGCTGAACCAGCTGCGCTGGTTGATATGTGGCTCTGTGTTTCGGTAACATAGGTTTTGGAAAGTCCAAAATCTCCTATTTTGGCTTGCAGATTCTGACCCAAGAGAATGTTGCTTGTCTTCACATCCCGGTGAATAATTGGTAGATTGCAACCTTTGTGAAGATAATCCAGGCCTATATATATCATAAGAAATTCCAGAATATGAAAAGCATACTGATTATATGAGGAAGAAAGATCTAGCTGTAGTTACTGTGGTTTTATATCGCATCATACCTTGTGCAGCTTCATGTAGTATCCGTACACGGGTTCTCCAATTCAAGGTTTGATCAACACCAGTTGTACCTTTGTCACATAAACAGAACAAAACTGTGTTCATAACTTCGCATGTTAGTTTCGTTTCAGCAAACCTGTGGAATGGTATTGTTTCTAATTATCTAAGGACAACACATTTTTTTGTCCCGGGCAATATAAGGGGTATGCTTCTCTAAGGATTGCATGCATGACTTACACAAAATAAGACTGATATTTTGACATGTGAAAAAGAAAAATGGGCTGGAAGTCAAGTATCACGCCGTGCCTGTGTTGAATGAAGTATATATACTCAGAGTCATTGTTGGTGATTTGGTTAGGCAACAACATGATGTAGCTGTGAAGTCCTCAGCTCACCCATTATGTGCCAGTGTTTAGAGGATAGTGGGGATGGTGGCTCCCCTAGCTAGGCACAAAAGTAAAACACATGTCTAATGAATAGTCAATTCTAATACCATGTTCAGAAACTGTATCATAGCAGTTTATTTCATAACTAGTAACACTCATTAAGCTTGCGTAAAACAAACCTCTCAAGTGTTCACAAAGAGTGCCTTGAGACATGTACTCGTACACCAACGCTAAATGATCATTATCCCAGCAGTGACCAACTAAACACACCAGAGTCCTGTGGTACACTTTTGTCAAGCTCTGAACCTGCAAAAAAAAACAACGTTATAGAGGACTATATTATTTTTTTAAAATGTTTGCGTCTTGAAATCCTCTTTTGTGCCTGACAATGAGTACCTCCGCCAAAAACTCATCAAGTCCATGTGATGATGAATCAGAACGCATCTTGACAGCAACCTCAGTGCCATCATCCAAACGGCCATAGTACACGGGCCCAAAACCTCCTTGCCCTATGAACCGCTTGAAGTTATGAGTAAACTTCTCCAGCTCCTTGTACGTGAAACACTCAGTATTTTGCAGGTGTCCTCCAATCATTTTTCTCCTTTCCTTAGCATTTTTGACTTGTGGACATCGTGCTTGATTGTGTGCAGAAACTGGCGCAACAAGTAACAGGTATATAGCAGAAATTTTAATTACAAATAAATAAATCGAAAAATACAAGTATAGTAGGAGGATTAGAGGAATGCATACCCCTAGTCTTCCTTTTCTTTTTCCAGATGAAACATGCAAGTAGTACAACCACAGCAAGCACAGCCACCACCGATGTGGCTATAATAGCGGCCACTCTAGTTTTTGATGGATTTGTTATACCGTTGCAGTTATGCCCGTTGGACTCGGCCCTGAAATTGCATAATGCAATCTTGAGTAGGCACCTATTTGAAAGATCAACGCAAGAGCTAACGGTACGAAAGGCACATGAATATATATTAAGGGAGACAAAATCAAGGGGAAGAAAAATAAAAACCTGACAATAAGTAGTCCAGTGTAGTTTTTACATAGGGAACGGCCACTGAGATGGTTACCAGACAAATTTCTGTAGGAAGCGATTGGCGATTGGTAAGCTCCTAATATTGTAAGCCCGGTAATAATTTGCAATGATATATCCACTTACAGAATTCGAAGGGTGGGCAAACTAGGAAGCGAATCAGGTATTGAACCACTTAAATTGTTATAAGACAAATCCCTGAAACATTAGCACAAAGTAAAGTGAGCGATCCAATAACAAAAAAAAACTCTCATGTCGAACTCTAATAAGTATCCATTATTATCATTCTAATATGGCTTTCATATATTTTGCACTCTTTTAAAAACAGAGGGTGCTAAGGATTGCTAAGTGTAACAAGTTGTATACTCATTCATGATCAGACATTAATACATTGTTGAGCACAATAAGAAATTTATAGCACTTACAGATGCTCGAGTGCCGTGAGTGATGTAAAATTCTTAGAAATTACACCATGCAAGTAGCTGTTGGACAGATCTCTGCATTAGAAAAAAGGAAGGGAATCGCACCAAAGATGAAATTTTTGCAAGATGGTAGCACTAGAAGTGCTCTGCGTGGTGACCTTCGAAATAATGTTTATTGATACTCACAGTGAAGTTATCCTCATAGTCTTATGAGTCGTGTTGATGCATTTCACTCCTTCCCAAGTATACTTCGTCGGAAAACATGGATCCCCCATCCAATTTTTTTCACTCCGTACTCGAATTTGATAACCATGATGGCATCAACTGGTGTCGAAAATCTGTAGTCAGTATTTTGTTTGACCGCCGTCCATGTGTACATTATGCATATACTAGAAGAGACGAAAGGTAAGATCTTGAATGCAAAACTTAATCTTGCACCCAATTGGTTGATTATGCCTGATATCTCCAAACTCATCTAAACCTCCGGTGGACAGAAACAATTATCGGTACAAATAATGTGCTTGCGCTTGTGCAGGGGAGAGTGTCATGAGATGGAGAACTTACAGTCTTTTGCAAATGTCGATGGAGTGTCCAAAGCAATGCGAGTGTAGATCTCAAGCGCATTGAGCATGGGGGTAGCACAGAGTCCGCAGTGGCTGAGAGAGTCACGTTGTACTTGCCATTAGTTGTTCTGTACCACCTGGAGTTATAGATACAGGAAGCAGCTAAATACGGTGGGCTGTATGCCTTCTCTTCGAATCTTAGCCTGTTGTCGTTGAAGTATATATCAAACCGTCGGTACTGAGTGTTCTGAAAGTCTGCGAAATGCAGAAATACCATAAAGTATTTCGTTTCCCTGTAGTCCTCCCATGCAAAACTCAGTGTCGTTCCATTGCCAACAGATGTGGCAGCCGTCTGGAGAACAGGCAAGGGCTCCATGAAGTCGGGGTCTGGTTGTATTGTCCTTGTAGTCGAAATATTCAACCACTCCGAATCCATACCTGGTGACCAATACCGATCATATGGATCGATGGGAAACCTTTGTCTGCATTGCATTTATATCAAATGAAAGCACAGATGGAAGCATGCATGCACGTTAGACATTTTTCTTTCCTACGATGCATTTCCCTATGCTAAAAGAAAGTATTTTTCTAAGAGAGAAAGGCTAGCATCCTCAACCATGGAGAATGCTCTTAATGAAAACGTTAGGTTGACTATATCAAATACAGTACGAATTTAATAATTTGAATATATTTAGTGCGGAACATGGCATTGGACATGTACAAAAAATCTGAAAGTAAGTTTAAAAAAATGGATGCGGGTGTGGTCAAATTCAAGAGTGCCCGGGAGATTTGAGCAGAAACTTTAATAAATGAATATGAAAATTATGAACAAGTTCTGATTGAAATTGAAAATTCCAGTAGCTTCTATATTCGAGTACAGGTTAAATGGTTATTTTTGAAGTAACTGGAGACTAACTCGGCTGCTGTTTTTATACAAAAGGCCGGCCAGATAAGCTTTTTCACTACAGAAGGTGACTACATACAGTCCATAATATATTATGGTTTCTTATTACTAATTCTTAAAAACATTGCGAAAAATTGTCTATCTGAGTAGTGTTATAGGTACAACCCAATTTGTCTAACCAACGTCCAACCAATATAAAAATATGGCAGCACATGGATCAAAAAATATCACTTATGTCTTGCTTGTACATGAGTTGAACGAATCGGTTGGACCTATAGTATTTCCCTATCAAAAAGCACTCCAAATTTAAGCCTTAAGCTGATAGCTAAGAGCATTTCCAATAGTTACGGATTCCAAAAATGTAGGTATAAAAAGTACTCACTCCATATCTCTTTTAGATGTCGTTTTGGCCCTCCTGCTAATTGTTGTCAAAGGACGTCGTTTTGGTTCCCCCCCCTCCCCCCACACCTCAATCGGGCCATTAAATCTGGGTACGTATATGGGCAAATGGTCCTTTTTTTCTCCGTCCGCCCGTCGTCAATTCTGGGACCACGTATTGCGTGAGCTAGGCAGTCAGTAAGCATCTAATGTGGTCATTCGTCACGGGAGTGCTATCACTACGATTCACACAAGCCTCATATATAGCTCTAATCATTAAGACATCCATGTGATCTGCTGCAGGTAATTAAGGCACGACCACTTTGATTCACATCCATATGAGCTGCTATAGGAAAGACTCATCAGGCGCACCGGAGGGGCAGTGCAGCACCGGGCGTCTGGGAGGGAGGGTAGCACAGTAGGTCGGCGGTGGCGCAGCCATGGGGAGCGTGAGGAGGAGGCGCTCAGCCAGGGAGCAGAGGAGGAGGCGGCCAATGAAAGCAAGAGGCCGCGGACCAACGATGTCTTGCTGGTGCGGAGCGAAGGGAGGGGGCGCCTTGGAGCAGAGGGAGGGGACCGGCTGCATTATTTGCTTTTCTCTAGAGTGCATTTGCTAGCGCATGACGTCGTTTCTCACCGTGAGGGATTTTTAAATATGGATGGGGCGGGCACCGGCCGCCCGGGACAAAAGTAATATCCCCTAATTAATGACTGTTTGATATACTAAATTCTGTCAAAATGGACTTTTATGGATGTAATATTGAGAATTATTGGGGATGCTTTTAGGACTCCTAATCCCCCAAAATTGTGCCACCACCACTTAGATGCTTCTGCCTCTAGACCAGCTTGCGTCCAATTGCGTGATTGGAGCTTCAAGTCATCCTCACTGGTCGGTAAAATAAAATATTAGCAAAGAGAGCAGATCGCACTAACTTCAAATTGTTTGAGAGGGTAAATTGTTCAGTATAGTAAAATTGACTTATCCCCAAACTTTTAGAACCAAAAAATCAGGAGTTGCTGTAGGAAAGAAAGTCTTTTCTCTTAATGACAGTTTTTTTTGGAAACTCCCAAATCAAGTTCATAGAAAAGTTTTTTTGGAACCTTGTCAGAGAACAGATAATCCTTAGCCACAGGTTATTCTCGAACGTAACGTACCGTTCTTGGACGCTTGCCCCGATGTCTAGCCGTCTATACATCGACAAGGACTGGTTAGCACCGACTGGTGGGTAGAACGCGTCACCGAGCGGCCTGAGCTCCAGCACGGACAGGAACGGCGTGCCGTGGCCGGTGTTGACCAGGCAAACCGGCGCCCAGCTCGCCCACGCCAGGAACACCCCCTCGTACACCACGACGATGAACCCGAACCGCACCGTGTCCCAGTAATTGGGCCCCAGGTGCAGGTCGAACTCCAGCGACGAGCTGTCGTTCCTGCCGTCGTGGTTGCCGTACACGAAGACCAGCCGGACCATGTACTTGGCCCCGGCCACTGTGGGCAGCGCGTAGCAGTTGCGCTCGCCGGACGGGAAGCTCCTGGCCGTTAGGTAGCTGCGAGCCCATTGCCGCCTCTCGTAGCCGGCAACAACCTTGACGTTCTCGCCGGCGTCGACGTAGACGCCATCGGAGACGTAGAAGATGCCACGGTGGGGGTCTGTGTAGCCGCTCGATTTGTCGTCCAGGCCACAGTCGATGCTTAGGAAGCCTGCATATATATATGCACACGAGTTATCATCCTCGGTTTCGCGTGGTATATATCGACGATGATACGGTTGAGTCATCGTTGAAAAGCAAGGGGAAACACCTGGCTGCTGGCCGGCGACATCAACAGCTGCGGCTACTAGTATCAGTAAGAAAACAAAGAAGGCCATGAACCGCAGCAACTACCTCGTCAGCTAAGCTAGCTACCGTCGGAGAGTTTCTCTTGTTATCAAAGAGTGGCTCAGCTCCATTATAAACATGCAATTTGACGATCATTTGATACAGAATGTTCCTATTTTGCCCCTACAGCCTCCGGTGTGCAGCCCTTCTCTGGCATTATCTTTTCCTATGTTGTCAACATATCTTATTTGTACAAAGTAATGTTTGTACGAGAAGACTGGACACTATATTATCTCCCTGTCCTTACCATTGACCAAAGTGTTACAAACTCTAACACCATACCCTTGTAGGCGTGGTGCTTCAATTTCCATCTCACTTTAATTTACAGGCCCTTTGAGAGGGACTAATCTCCCTCGAGATAGCTGTACGGTAATTTCACAAAGGTATACTCCTCCGTTATGTTATTGATGTCGTTTCGACAGAAAAAAATGGCTTACGGCCAATGCAAAATGCTTGTCTGAAACGACATCAAAATCGTAAGGGATGAGTACACAATACAATGAGCTACATTGACCAGTACAAGGTGCAGCCACGCAGGCATTCATGACGCAATGTTTTTTTTTCTTTTCTCAGCTTGTTACTATCACAAGCCTTCAGGTATAATTAATCTGATAGCTTGTTCTTCTCCAGTCCTAAGCGGCCCAGTATACAACAATTGTAACACAAGTTGACATTAGTTCTGATTGACATAGCTACAAACTAGTTGACTTTAGTGCACCCCATCTCTGTACCTTAATTTCTTGATGTGGACTTAATTCTTTTTACCGACAAGGTGGGCTTGAAGACAACCAAAAAATATACTTGGCATTCGCTTTTTCTTGACAAACATTCCATGGCTAGTTTTTTACCATGAGCTTGAAAAATTCAAATTATGGCATCACAATTCACAAGCATTACTAATGATTCAGAAACATTATTTTTGTTGATGAATAATTACTACGGTTGGAAGAAACTGCAATTTCGAGGGATTGCCATCAAGCTGATCAGATCATGTAGTACTGTTTTGTCCTGGATGGCGACATATGGCTGTTTGATAATCAACTAGTGGTTCGAAAGGATTGTCAGTAGCTTGTTTGTGATCTTGACGGCTGATCCAGCAAACTAAGCATTCTATAAAACGAGATATCTCACGGCTTGGAAAGAGGTAGGTGATGTTCATGGTTGCACATGAACCCGGACATCGATGGTTGGCTTTGCACATTGTCACATGGAGGAGCTGACAGAGCATCTCCAACCATTCCCTAAATGAGGTTGCTAAATGGAAATTTAGGATGTGATTAATAAAAATTATTCTCCAACCGTTTCCTATATGAAGTTGCTAAATTTACCAACTTCCAACCCATGGTCTAAAGGTTGCTACATTTAGCCACCTAATTCTTACTCCCTAAAGGATATTTGAACTATTTAGGAAACGATTATTGGGAACGATTGGAGTGCATGTCTTCTTTTTACTCCCAATAGATATAGCAACTCTCTAAAACCAGTTTTTGGAAGTAAAATTATTGGGAACTGTTGGAGATGCTCGAGAGGAACAAGGCTTGATTCAGTCTCTGGCCCACGGAAACAAGGCCAACAGCAAAAACAGGCAGCCCACAGAATACAAAATGAGGAGGCTGGGCTGGACTGCAAGTGAGGATAATTTCAGCTGGATATGGATTCCAGCCTTGGTAGTTGTTACTTGTTTTTTTATTTATTTCTGGTAATTGTTACTTGTTACCAGCATATAAAAAAGGGATATTCCACATGCATTTCGTCTCAAAGTTGTCTGTTATAAATATGGAAATCTATTAGATTTTCGAACCAACTACAACGTTGTGACTATGTTGCTTCCGGTCAATAAACCGACACTTGGCTGCCGTAATTAGATTATTTTGTAATTCAGGAGATGTAATATACTTTAATATCAATGAATTTTCCTTTTTCTAAACCCCATCAGATAGGCCCACATATCAGGAACCGACGACATGTGCAGTCAACTGCAGAGGATTAGCGTCCCCTTAGATACTGGTAAAAGCAACGCACCCAACAGATAATTTCCGGTATTACCGAGAAATGAGACGTGTTATAATTATAAGTGTTTTTTTTTTGCTTATGGAATAAAAAAATCGATCGTTTTTAGTTGTAATTGTGGTGTACCCTGTACCCCGTCACCGCTTGCATTGCCAACGAGGAGCACGACGCCCCATTCAAATTGATGACTCAAACAGATGCACAATATCTCAGGGAACCTATTGCACATAAGTCGATGTTTCCGGTCTCTGCATATTGCACACAGCCAGTGTTTTCATTATTATAAAGAACCAGGACCGTCCCAGGTCAAGTGCGGCCGATGCGACTGTTCATAGCCTCCAAATTAGACAAAATTTTACACGTTTATGCAGCAGGTCCAAAAGTAACAAAAGCCCATAACTTACCTTGCCAGAAACCAAAGAAGAGATTAGCAGTCTATATGACGTACACACTACACGTTCATCCGTCCGAGTTGTGTTCCTTTAGAGAAAAACTCGATCCATCTTGCCTTTTTTTCTTTCTAGTGGCAGCGTGTCCATGCTGTGCTCTTGCCCTTACTTATCTCATCGTTGACGCTGGCCGACAGTTGCGCTCCATCCCCAAGGATTGGAGGACATTAAGGTACAAACGATCATCTTTCTGCCCATCATTTTTTTCCTTCTATCTATTGAATATTGATAATTGATGAGTCCGATCCGTAGATGTCTTCTTCAAATCGGATTAGAAAATATGATTCAGGTTATGAAAAGCGTAAAAAGGAAAAAAGAATAGAAAGTCTAACTCAATCTCAGAAAGGAGGAGCTATCAAGATATCATTGAAGATTTTATTTCAAAGAATGCACAAAGAATAATGCACTTCAAATGAGAAAATTAGTATAATTTTGTTCAATTTTAACTTTATGAAATACATCACGACTTCGTGTAAATTATTTATTACATAATTTTATCACTTAAGTTAAAGGCCTCAATTTTTATTTGGTACAGGGCCTCCATATATCCCCAGGACGGCCCTGAAAGAACGCAGATCATCCGACTGCCTCACGGAGAACACAATCAAGAAGAACCAAGTCTATTATTAAACCTCCAACCATGACTAACAAAAAGTGATCAGATGTGGTTCATGTTCCCCTCAGGCTGCAGCAGCGCAGCACGTAGGTAATTACTTTGTCCATTTATATGGAGAGATCATTTGATTTAATTATTGTTCATTTAATCTCACGTACCTCATCTTATCTTAATTACTGAATGTCCTGTTGTGCTTGGTAGAGATGATTAGTATATCTTGATCAGGTCTAGGTAATGAACTCAGTCATGTTTTCTTTTCTTACAAGTACACCCATTTAGGGCTGAATATAGTTCATTATTACTCATGGTCATCATTTTCCATTCCTGCAGTGTGGAGCATTACTAGGTAACTTCTCATAACAAGACCCTGCCACAGATTTAAGATTTTCACCTGTGTTGCACGGTTACAACTATACTAACAATCTCTAAATATATGATGAGAAGGTTAGTAATGTTCTACTCAATTTAGCTACATGTCTAAAAGAACATTGCGAAAGATTAACTATCTTTATAGACTATGCAATATCAAATAACTAGGACAAAAAATATAGATTGTCTTTTGCTGTGTACTCCCTCCGTTCCTTTATATAAGCATTCTAAGGATTCAAATGTTGTTCCAAAATGTAAGCATTCCTGTGAATAGGACAAAAAATGATGGGTTGGTGGGTGGGTAAAGAATTTATGATGTACTTGTAAAATGAGGGGTATATATGACCTTTTCTCTTCGACTATTTCTATCTCGAGATTCTAGGAATGCTTAGATATAGGAATGGAGGGAGTAGTAATTAATAAACTTGTCTTATCACACTATATGTCAACAGTTTTGTTGTATTTTTTAAATTCGCTAACGTTTTTAATATGTTGTATCTAGCAAAGTATTGGAAACTTTGGGGCGTACTAAGATGCCACATTTATCTTATTTGTTATATCCTTTGCCATAAATAGGACGGTTCTCTTTGTAACAACGAACATGGGCTTTTCGCGCCCAAAAAAAAAAGTTGTTCAGCTTTATACACTTTCAATAACAAATATAAGTTAAGCTTGGCCAGGTAAGTATCACGCAGGTTCCATTCCAAACCCGATGCAGCATACTGTATGCGACAATCTGTGTGTGTCCCGACAACATATATAGGATGAGCAGCGAACAAATCTTTCAACGTGGATCAAACCTTTGCCAATGCCAAAAGATTCATCAACGCATAAATCAAATTCTAGGACATCTTGCACTTCATCTAGCCACTGGACCATTCGTGGACAACGTAGCCTCTTCACTGCTTCCCCGGCTTGGCCAGACGGCACTGTCCTCGCGTGCTTCCTCCAATGCCAGGCTCTCCCTCAGCTGTGCAACTACAGCGGCCATAGTAGGTCTTTGGGCCGCGGAATCCGCCGCGCACATCATAGCAATGTCGAGTACCTTCCACATGGAACTGACATCATAGGCACCTCTAAGCTGTGCATCAGCAATTGAGCTGATATTACCAGTGGGGATCATCTGTTTAATACGCTGAACAATGTGACCACTGCCTGGCACAATTGGAGGCTCGCCTGTGACTGTCTCCAGTAAAACAATGCCGAAACTGTACACGTCGCTGCTCTCGGTGAGCCTTCCAGTGAGAAAGTACCTGAAGAAAAAAGAGCAGGGGAGAATGTTGGAAGAAAGAGAGAACTAAATACATACATTTGAAGGGTCAACATTACTAGTTTTCCTTCTCGTGTGCATGGAAAGTTCAGCTATAAATGATTTAATCGTCCTTGACATACACTGATAGACATGGAAAATATGTGCCAAAATTATGTAATTATATATAGACAGACAGAGGAACATACTCTGGGTCAATGTAACCAGGTGTCCCAGCCGCTGTGGCTGATACGTGGGTCTGAGTATCTGTAACATACGTTTTGCAAAGTCCAAAATCTGCTATTTTAGCTTGCAAATTTCGACCCAACAGAATATTGCTGGACTTCACATCACGGTGGATTATTGGCAGGCTGCAACCTTTATGCAGATAATCCAGGCCTAGAAATACCATAGGAAATTCTAGAAAATGAGAATGGAAACTAACAACACCAGGGAAAAACTTTTAGACATTGCAGAATACCTTGTGCAGCTTCAAGAACAACTCGCACACGTGTTCCCCAATTCAAGGATTCAGCATCACCGTCTTTACCTTCACAGTATATATAAAACATTACTCTATTAAACTTCAAGGGTCAATTTCAGAAAACTCATTACATGCATGATTGTTGGAACCAAGGATTGATGAACAATAAAAAACACAAGGAGGCAATTTTCACCAGGAGACAAATGCCCTAGTGATGAATGTTAGCGTTTTTTCTCTCTCTGTATTCCAATTGGATGGTGACTATGTGGGCTTATATGTGTGAAGGCCTTCAAGCCAAGGTTGGAAGCTCATCTTTGTGGAGTCGGAGCTGCCGCATCGTTCAGGTGTTGGGCTTGGCAACGATAACCTTTGATGGGCTTCGTGATGCGGTTTGCTTGCAGTGGATGCTGCCACCTGTGGTTTGTTTGTTGTCTATGTTTCCAACGGTATGGATTGTTGGCCAACCGTTTTGGAAACATAGTTGTTGTACACTAATAGGTAGGTGTTTTTCCTGTTTTTGGTTTGGCCTCGTTTTCCCCTCAAAATGAGGCATTTTCTTCTACTATAATGAAAGGGCAGAGCACCTGCCATTTACGTAAAAAAAACTAATTGGTCGGGTGTGAGACTAATGATAGGCGCCGACTCACACGTCGATTGACATATGGCTACTAACCTACATGCAGCTGGTTATTATGACCATGCCACACTGAACATCTCAAAAAACTCCCAATTAAAACTTTCTGAAGTTAAATATAATAAGCCATGAAAATATTCCTTCAACGATCTCCAATATTTACGCATTAAATTTCCATATTGCAAAAAAAAACACTCATCTCGATTGTCATATTTGTCTCGTGTTTAGAGACTTTCAATCCTAAAATATTTTCATATAGTAAATTTAGAGCCCACAAAACAAGATCTTATGCATTGATTTAAAAGTATTTGGCAATTGTATATTTGGAATAGTTGGAAGAAGCAATATTTTTACTCTCTAAACTAGTATTTTTAATTCTGTTTCTAAATAACTGTTGGAAATGCTTAAGTCATGGATGGATCCACATGGAATTGGCCACTAACCTACATGCAGCTGATTCTTATGACCTTGCCACACCAAACATCTCCAAAAACTCCCAATTCAAACTTTCTGAAGTTAAATTTTATAATATGCCATAAAACTATTCCTTCAACATTTTCCAATATTTACTCACAAAATTTCCATACTACAAAAAATAAAAACTCATCTCAGTTGCCATATTTGACCTATGTTTAGAGACTTTCAATCCTAAAATCTTTTAATACCGTAAATTTAGATCCCACAAAACAAGCTCGTATGGATGGATTTAAAAGTATTTTGGCAAGTATATATTAAGAATGGCTGGAAGATGCAATACTTTTTATTCTCTAATCCAGTATTTTTTTAGTATTTTTCTACATAACTGTTGGAGATGCTTAGGTGTCTTTGTACAGCCTATGATTTTCCCTAATGAATAATGACTTAATCATCTTCTATCCACGTTGCAGCGCACTCAGGTTCGCACTAGTAGAAACTAATCTACATGCAAGTTGGAACATATATATACACACACCAGTCGTAACATAAACAAATAACACATACCTAATCAAATGCCTCCAACCCTTAATGATTCTTTTTTTCCTAGTTTTGTTGTAGTTGATAGTATTCCATAGAACACACTTTACTGTTAAGAGCATCTCCAATAATAACTCTCAATCCACACTTTCTAAATTTACCATAAAACTATTTCTCCAACAATTTCCAATATTACTTCTTAATTAAAATTTCCCACTTTTTTAAAATATCATCTGGGTTGCCACATTTTCTCATGGTTAGAAACTCCTGATCCTATAATATTTCCATATAGTGACACTACGGCTCATGAAATTAGTTGATATCGTTAGATTTATAAGTGTTTTACAACCTTATATTAAAAACTATTGCAGAATACGACCTTTTTAGTTCCTATGATTTTTCTAGAAATTTCATAAAGTATTTGTTTTTAGAATCTTTTACGTAACTGTTGAAGACACTTTAAGTTAAAAAGAAAAGACCAATATGTACATCTGTATCCACGTAACCGTGAAGTAAAAAGTGAATTCAATTTTGTAGTGGGCTTAAAGGCAATTCATCATAACAGTGTGTGTCAAGTTGTTTCATCTCAACAATTAAAGGGACACACAGGATCCCTTGTCTCCCATTCCATACAAAACATTTAAATGAACATCTAAAAAGTCAACATGACATCTCCAGTTCGAAACATGCATAGGTATTACTGATGCAATTTCGAAGCAGTGGCATTGCTGTTCATTTCTTAGTCAATACAATTGGAACAAGCATACCTCTCAGATGATCATAAAGAGTTCCTTTTGGCATGTACTCATAAACCAGTGCTAGATTGTCTCCCTCCCAGCAGTAACCAACCAAAGATACTAGGTTCCTGTGATGTACCCTTGTCAAGCTCTGAACCTACATGTGACACACAATATAAACCATAGGAAAGAAACATTAACCTTTATTTTGCATGTGGTTCATTTAGTTTATTTTTATTCTACATGGATTTTCACTGTGCCTTGAACCTTTGAGATCACAAAAATTTGGTACCTCAGCTAAAAATTCGTCAAGTCCATGTGTTGATGACTCAGATCGCGTCTTAACAGCAACCTCAGTACCATCTCTTAAACAACCATAATATACGAGCCCAAAACCTCCTTTTCCGATGAACCATTTGAAATTATCAGTTAACTCCTCGAGCTCCTTGTATGTGAAACGTCGATTCTCAGTATTTTGTAGCTGGTCCTCATGAGTTATTGTAATTGCAGGCACATTCACGATTTGTGGATCTCTTGTGCGATCATATGTTGAAACTGTTGCACAAATATTAGATATATAAAATTAATATGTACCAAAAAATAACAATCCATGCATGTTAACAGAAAAATAAAAAAAGGAAAGGACAAAAGGCTGCACACCATTAGGCTTTGTTTTCTTTCGACAAATGAAATATGCTAGAAGAACTGCAGCCACGGCACAGGAACCATCACTGAAATAGCTATGACAGTTGCTTTGTTTCTTGGATGGCTTGGTGTTTTGTCACACATATTTGCATTAAAGTCGTAGCTACAATTACATAGACAATCACATTCATGTTACAATCAAGGATAAAGCAGCAGCATTTTTTTAGAATTTATTATCGAATATAAAAAAATGTAACATGAAGACAAAGAAATAAAACCTGAAGACAACTAATCTGGTATAGTTTTTGCACAAAGAGTCTCCACTAAGATGGTTGCCAGACAAATTTCTGAAAAAGATGAAAGACATTTGTTAAGTCTCACGGCTAGGTGATAACTAGCAATAAATATATTCACTTACAGAAACTGTAGGGAGGGCAGACTTGGTAGGGAATCTGATATTGACCCACTTAAGTTGTTATTGGACAAATCCCTGAAACAATATTGCAGACACTCTCTAGAAGCAGCTCAATTTTTGAAGAGGAGCATGCAAGTAGAGCAAAAGCTCCAATTAAAAACCACTCTTCTAGCCAGTAATTGAAGAGTGTCATAACACATAGAACTAAAATGAAGTATCCTCCCATCGGCCCATATTTCGTATATAGTCATAGCATGAAAATATATCTCGTTAAACAAAAAATAGTCATGTTGGAAAGAAAGTGTTCTTATTAGGTGGTGGTGTCAAACAACCAGTATTACCGTTATCAAATATTATCAAAAGGTATTTGTCATGAAAAAAGTGTATTTGCTGATGTTAATGATAGAAAGGCAGACATTGAACTCATTATGGACACTTACAGATTCTGGAGTGCTGTTAGCAATGTAAAATTCATAGACACTACACCGTGCAAGCTGCTGTTGGACAGATCTCTGCATTAAAGTTTCAAATCCAATATAAATAAAATGGTCCAATAACATAGCAGATCAATACAACATGATAGAACAACAGTTTAATGAATTATATCCATATAATATTGCCGGTACGCACAGTGATGTTATCCTCACAGCATTATCACTTGTATTGCTGCATTTAACGCCTTCCCAAGTAAATTTGGTTGGAAAACATGGATCTCCCATCCAGTTTTTCTTCACTCCATACTCAAGTTTTATAGCCATGATAGCTTCAACTAGCTCAGGATGGAAAACAATCGATCAGTAATATATGGTTTGGTAATTGAAAGAAAAAAAATAGATGCAGAGTGTTTATGAAAAAGGACATGGTGGGAGCTCACAGTCTTCAGGAAATGTTATGGGATTGCCATTTGGTATGACGGTATATATCTCGAGTGCATTGAGCATTGGAGGCAGCACTGACGTTGGGGTAGCGGCGAGGGTGATGTTGTAGCTGCCATCAGCAGTGGCCATGTAGGTATCAGTGCTATAGACACAGGATGCGACCATGAAGACGGGGTTGTGCGGCTTATCACTGGCACCTAACCGGTCACCATTGAAGTAAATATCAAACTCCCGGAGCTGTGTGTTCTGGAAGTCGGCGAAATGCAAGAATGGCATAAAGGAGTAGGATTTCTGGTTCTGTCGCCATGTGACGGTGAGCGTCGTTTCATTGCTAGCCGCTGCAACAGCCGTCCGAAGAACTGGCAATGGCTGCATGAATCTAGGGTCCGGCTGGATAGTCCCTTTGGTCGATAGATTCGTCGATAGTGGGTCGATTCTCACCATCGGCATCCAATAACGGTCGTATGTATCATCAGGATACCTTGTGAAATAAGAGGAAAGGGTCACATGAATGAAAAAATAGTAATACTACTATGCAACACATATGTACTCTCTTCACCGACATTTTTTTACAGCTCTGACTTCTAGTTTTACAGTGAGATAACTTCACCCGCTAGATGAAAATATGGCACTATATGACCCTTATTTAACCCATGATGATGAAAATATGCACATGTTAATATAAAAATGTTCCTTTGCTATTACCTCTATATGAAAAAGGGAAAACAAAAGGTGTGGACATATTAGGGTTAGATACTATGACTTCGCCACAATAAAGAAAAAAAGAAATGTTTGCAATTAAGCAAGACAAACATTGAGTGATATATTGTGACTGGTCTTTGAATCTACGACTGCCTTCAATTATTGATTTTCAAAGAAAAATTGTAATAATGTATAGCCTTCATTTTTCAGCTCGGTGTTCCTGCTATTATAACAGATGCAGCGAACTTCTTAGTGTTGGTTATATGTCCTAGTCCTAGTCCTAAGTTGGTTATAGAAAACGGATAAACTATAACCTCCTATAGTCCTAAGTTGGTTATAGAAAAAAGTGGACTTTGGATATTTCGGCAGTAAGAAAAGATGGTTTACCGGGTAAATAAAACATTTGGCCCCAGGCTTTGCCGTGAGTACGCTGACATGAACAGGGCTGGCGAGACGGGCGGGTAGAGCGCACCCATAGGTCGGAGCTCCACGGCGGACACGAACGGCGTGCCACGTCCGGTGTTCACCAGGCACACCGGCGTCCAGGCCGCCCACGCCACGAAGAGCGCCTCGTACGTGCGGTCCGGGCTGGCCGTTTCCCAGTAGTGTGGCCCGAGGTACAGGTCAAACTCCACGGACGACGAGCTGTTCTTGCCGTCGTAGTTGCCGTAAAAGATTTCCACCCTGGAGAGGTACTTGTCCCCGGCCTTGGTGGGGAGCGCGTAGCAGTTTCGCAGGCCGGAAGGGAAGCTCCGGAGCGTTTGGAGGTACCGGTTTTGCGGCCCCTGGTACTCGGCGGCCACCATGTGGTTCTCGCCGGCGTCGATGTACGGCTCGTCGGAGACGTAGTAGATACCTCTGCTGGGGTCCGTGTAGCCGCTGTAGATGGCGTCCAGCCCGCAGTCGATGCTTAGAAAGCCTGCGCCCATATATGTGCAAAAAAGTGATCAATTTTCAGTTCTGGAGTTGATTTGACTATCTCCACAATGGATTAGCATTAGCTACAGTCATTGAAGAGACTATCATAGAACTCAAACCTGGCTGCTGACCGAGGACATGAACCGCAGGGATCAATAGGAAGAACAGAGGAGCCAGAAACGGTGCCATATGCCGCTGGGCACAATGAGACGAGCAATGTAATCGCCGATGGGATAATTAAGTTCTCGCGCAAATGTAGTCACCAATCATGGCTCCGTCACAATATATACCATTTGCGCTACAACTGTCACCACCCAACCCACATCAGTACGTAGAACCAGACTACCTGTGACAGTGAGATACATCGAGGTACGAACAATTAGAGAAGATATATATTGAGGTTTTAGAATACCCATGATCTGACCTGCTATATATCATAATGCAAAATTAGTGATAGCGTACGTTGACCAGCCACCTAACGACATTTCAGTTCGGTTGTTAAAAACTTGCAAACCATGGTATCATCAGGAGGAATGTCTGACGTGACAGCAGCGATAGCATGATGACAAGTTACAAGACTTTAATTATCTAATAAGTCCATACCATGATGGCACAGCTAGAGTTAAGGGCACAATTAAAGGCGGCTTGATTATCGGCAAGCCATGTGCAACGAGTTCTGGTATGTATTTTGCGAAAGGGACGCACGTCGCGATGACCCTTGCGATAAGATGGTATAGGTGCAATACAAACCATTTTTTTTATTTGTAGCGTGCTCTACCAATCGCCAGCCTTGCATTAAGGCGTTGACGGACTTGTTATTTCTCAGCTTACGCCGCCAGGTGCAAGTCATTAGCAGAACTAACTACTTGTATAGTTATATGCTTCAGAACTTCAGATTAATCAAGTGTTTACATACATACAATCATTTCAAATGTTGCATTTTAGTATGAACACGGAAAAGTGTTATGCAGTTGGCAGAAGCAGAAGAAAGCTTTCAGCGTAGTTTACCCAAACCTTGTTTTCCTATATTTGAATGTTGCATTTATGACTAATTATTCTTTCAGTGGGAGACGACGTGCCGGTAGATAGAAGGTAGCAGCCTAGCAGGTGTGTGTGCGTATGTTCATAGGGTCAAGTGCTCACCCCATTTCTTTGAAAACCGCGTCCAGGATGAGCGACTCCCCACCACCCCAGCGCACCACCACGCCGGCCGCCTCCCCGGCCCCGGCACGCACCCCCGCCGCCTGCCACCCCACCGCCACCCAACTGTCCCCCTACGCGGAACCCTTCCTTCCGTCCTCGGTAGGACGTTCCAAAGCCGAACGCTGGCTGGATTCCCCCTCCGATGCGGACGCTGGTTTCCGGGATTGCATATCCGGTAAGCCAAGCTACGGAGACGTTGTTGCTGCAGGAGCGCCTGCCGGCGGTGCCAATCCTGGGTTGCAGGACATGCGGCTGCCGGCCTCACCACCACCGCCGCCACCTCGAATTCGTTTGCGCTCCGAGATCCACCGGGTCAACGAGCCCGCACCGAATGCCGACGGATGGCGCGAGGTGCGTAGTAGGCGCAGCCGCCGCCGCCCGGTAGCTCCGCCACCGCAACGAAGGCACCAGCGCCTCCTCCCGCAAATGGAAGGGCGCTGCTTCAACTGCCTTGCCAAGGGGCATCGGAAAAAGACTTGCCGAGAGCCAACCAAATGCCTCCGTTGCTTGAGAGCCGGGCATCGCTCCTTCGAGTGCCGACGCCCGTCTCTTGCAAAGGATCATTTGAGAGATAGGACCCTGTTTCGGCCTTCGGGTCGGTCTCAAGCACCATGGATCTACACCGGAGCGCACGCCCGGACGCAGCACACGGACTCCGCGAGGCGAGGCTGCCTCGGCTCGGCAGCCACGGCAAGCTCGTGTGCGCAGCGAGACGGCGGAGGGGCTGCCGGGGGTGAGCGCCGAAGCGAGCGAAGAAGGACTGCGAGTCCACTTCGAGCGCTATGGCCGCTCCCCTCTCCTGCATCCCCTTCCCCGAGGCGCCGCTCCGACGATCTCGAGCTATGCTACATTGAGAGGACCCACGACACCGACCAAAGGGAAGCTGCGTATGAGTATCTTGCGGTGCTTGTCCAAATCGCCGGCACAAGACCCCCGATTACGCCCGAGGCAGCAAGGGAGGCTATAGCAACTAAATATGGCATCCGGCTAGATGAACACCTGGAGATTCACCGGGCTGCTGCCCCTTTCGATTTCTTCCTCATACTTGCCGGATCACGCCTCCTACCCGACGGTTCTCAATGGCGACGAAGCTGTTCGGACGCCGAGCTTCTCCCTCACCATTAGACCCGGAGTCGTCTAGTCTATGCGAGACCATGGAGCTTTGTACCACAAGGTGCAAATCGAGCTGGAAGGAATTCCACCGCATGTGTGGTACGCGACCACGGCAGCGCAGCTACTCAACCCCTATCGCTCCGTCATCGGAATTCATCCCGAAACCCTCACTCGCCGGGATCGGCAACTTTCCGGCTCACGGCACGGACAACGCGGCCGGAGCGAATTCCAGAAATGAAAATCCTTGCCGTGCCCGAGCCGATGGACGAGGCTTTACCCCTGCCGATGCGCCGCACTCGAAGTACACGGTGGCCATTCGTGTGCGACGGCTCTCGCCCCGCTTGCCGCCGGATTCCCCACCTCCGTCACCACCACCAACACCCCCGTCCACGAAACAAGCGACGAGGAAGATTCTCCTGAGCGGGCACCAAGGAGGGCGAGGAGTCGCACCCGACGACACCACGAGTCCCGCCGAGTCAGCACACCGCCTTCTCCGGGTGCACGGAAGACATCGACGTCCGTGCTCGGCCGCGGCCGGGACGAGGAGGAGATTCCGATAAGTTCCGGGGCCCACAAGCACGCGCCCGAGTTGACGAGCGCGATTACTGCACCTGCGGAAAGTGTTGTGGCGCGCATTCATGACGCTGCCGCTACCTCGATCCCGGTGCCACAACGTCCACCTACGCTCGTATTTACTCAAGACCTGCTCTTCGTGGGAAATAGGCCAACCACCCCGGGAGAAGAAAATTTCAAACTCGTGGACCCGATGAAGGACGAGGCCGGCCTAATGGGCTGTGCGGGCCTTTTCGGCCTCCTAATCTGCGCGCCACTTCGAGGGAGCCCTCACGGGGCACCGATGGCACTGCACCGGACTTACTTGGCCCTCCTTCCAATCTGAACCAGGATGCCTTCAGCCGGGCACGGCTGGACTCGAGTGGCCACGTCACAAACGATCCGGCTCGGCTACGAACCCTCGGCTGCTGCAACCACTACCGCCATCGCCGGAAAACTCATCCCGGGACGCGTTGTCAACGCCCACGATCCGATCGAGGGCGCGCACAACAATTTCTACGCGACGTTACCACGGCGATTCAAGGGCCTCTCCCGAACCCAACGAACACGTCGGCGCCCGAGCACGGGGCAAAGGTACAACAACCCTGCGACGTAGTCGACGGATTGCAACCGCTGGATATGCTTGGCTCGGCGGTCAACAAAGCGCAAACAGTTCTCATGCGCAAGCTTGGAGTGCTGGGTGCAACGGATGTAATTTCGCTGGAATCACGAGAAGCTTATGCGCGACTCTTCGAACATCCGCTATCACGTGCACACATAGCAGCAGTCTCCTCGCTTTTCGGTTGGACGGTGCCACCGGATTGTGAGGCGCGGTCAGCTGACCTGCTGACATAAACGCTTGTTGTACCTCCGCTGCCTGGTTGTTTGCTCCTGCTCTCAATGGATTTTACATCTGTACTTGTCCGGAATGTGCGGGGACTAAACAGGAAACACAGAGCGAGATTCGGTGCGAGAACTGATTGCTTCGCAAGGCCCGACCTGGTCCGCATCCAGGAAACTAAGGTGCAGAATCTTTCACCACGTATCCTCCTCTCCACGCTTGGCGCCGACCTTGATCAACATGTCGCGCTGCCAGCGGAGGGGACCCGTGGGGGAATTCTTATTGCATGGAGAGGAGCAGTTGGGCAAGCCATAACGTCAAGAATCGACTCCTACTCGGCATCGGTGCTCTTTCGAATTCGATGGCCAACGAGTGGTGGTTCACTGGAGTCTACGGACCACAATTGGATGCTGATAAAATCCAATTCTTACAGGAGCTACGCGCCATTAGATCAACGTGCCTTGGGCCATGGGTGATTGCAGGAGATTTTAACTTGATTTATCGAGCCGCAGACAAAAACAACAACAACCTTGACCGTGCCATGATGGGCCGGTTTAGAAGATTGATTGACGATCCGGAACTCAAGGAGATTGAACTGCTGGGGAGGCGCTATACCTGGTCTAACGAAAGAGCATCCCCGACACCGGTGCGGCTTGATCGAGTCTTTTGCACGGCCGCTTGGGATACGCTTTTCCCCGATCAGCTACTACAAAGCACGACGGCTGGCATTTCGGACCACTGCCCCCTCATCTTGTCTCTCAATGCTTTTAATGGAGGGCGGCGTCGTTTTCATTTCGAGAAATTCTGGCCACGGGTCCAGGGCTTTCAGGATGTCGTCCGGCAAGCTTGGGCGTCGGTGCCCGATAACGTCCGCCCGTTCCAACAATTGCATGACAAACTACGAGCAACGGCGAAAGCTTTACAAGCATGGAGTCAAAAGAAAGTAGGAAATGTGGCGTCTCGGCTAGAGCAAGCCCGACAGCTGCTGCATAGCCTCGAGATGGCCCGGGACACACGCAATCTGTCTTCGGAGGAGTCCTGGCTACGTCGTCAACTCAAGCATCACAGCTTGGCACTAGCATCCCTCCACCGTACAATTATACGGTCACGCTCGCGCCTTGATTGGTTATCGGAGGGCGACGCCAACACGGAGTTCTTCCACTCCCATGCACGATACAGAACACGGAAGAAATTGATCACGAAATTGATGGCGAATGGCAGTACCTTAACGGCACATGATCGGATGGAGGACGCTATCTGGAATTTCTACAACACCCTACTAGGAACTGCACAGCAACGCACGGAAACGCTAAACCTGCCGGCGTTCCATCATCGACCAAATGGACATGCAAGATTTAGAGGCTCCAATCTCGGAAAATGAAGTTTGGGAGATCGTCAAGAACCTTCCACCGGACAAGGCGCCCGGTCCGGACGGATTCACTGGAAGATTCTACAAAACATGCTGGTCAACCATAAAGCGTGATGTCATGGCGGCGGTAGGAGCATTCCACGGAGGAGATACACGCAAACTGCACCTCCTGAATTCAGCATACATGGTCTTAATTCCAAAAAGGAGGAACCAATAGAAATTGGAGATTATCGCCCCATCAGCTTGGTGCATAGCTTTGGGAAGTTGTTAACCAAAATCTTAGCCAATCGGCTCGCACCAAAGCTTGGTAATATGGTGGCGGTCAACCGGAGCGCTTTTATCCGTGGGAGACGGATACATGACAACTTCCTATTGGTTCAACATGTTTCAAAATTCTTGCACACACACAAGCGACCAAGCCTCCTTCTCAAGCTTGACATTACAAAAGCATTTGATTCAGTTTCATGGCCATTCCTTCTTGAAGTTCTTACTCAATTGGGATTTGGACAACACGGCGCCATCTCATCTGTCGATTGTCTGGCGACCTCCTCTACTCGGATCCTTCTTAATGGGGAGCCCGGATCACCAATTCATCACCGGAGGGGCCTAAGGCAGGGCGATCCCCTCTCGCCTATGCTTTTCATACTAATTATGGATGTTCTAAGTAGCCTAGTTACTAAGGCGGAGGAACTGCAGCTATTTCGACCCCTAGCCAGGAGCCATATTGGACATCGCCTTTCTCTGTATGCAGATGATGCCGTCCTTTTCACTACACCACACGGTGAAGACCTACAACTCATCAAGAGCCTGCTACAAAAGTATGGTGCAGCTTCGGGATTATTTACTAACTTGCGAAGTCCATGATAATACCAATAAGATGCCAACCGGAGGAGGTCGCTGCGGCAGCCGAAATACTTGAATGTGCCACTTCGAGTTTCCTTGCAAATACCTAGGGCTACCTCTCTCCATCCGCAGGTTAACCAAAGTGGAACTACAGCCCATCATCGACAAAATTGCGGACCGTCTACCAGGCTGGAAGGCGGCTTTACTTGACAAGTCGGGGCGGCTGATCCCGGTGCAGTTTGTTCTCACGGCCATCCCCATTTATCTTCTAATAGCACTTGACGTCCCCAAATGGTTTGTCAAAGCGATTGACAAGTGGCGACGCTCCTTCCTTTGGAGAGGTCGTAGAGACTCGAAGGGTGGACATTGCCCGATCGCTTGGGAGCGTGTCACACGACCGAAGCAACTTGGTGGATCGGGACCGCACAACCTCCAGGTCATGTCCCGGGCATTGAGGATGCGTTGGCTATGGCTAGAGAAGACGGATCCTGACAGGCCATGGGCTTTGTTAAATATCCAAGTTCCGGACAAGGTGCGCGCTATGTTCTCAATCTCCACCATCACCGTGGTTCACGATGGCCGTTCCACTCTCTTCCGGACGGACAGATGGATACATGGCCATGCAATTGCAGACCTGGCGCCTCAACTGATGTCCTTTGTTCGACGAAGAGGTTGGCGTACTCGCACGGTCCGCGCAGGACTTCGAGGATGACGCTTGGAAGGCGGACATAACCGGCGGCCTCTCGGTGGTCGCAGCCTGGCAGTTCATTCAGCTCTGTGATACCATAGGCCAGTTCACCTTGTCGGAGGTAGAGCATGACCACCACCAATGGAGGCTGGATCCAAAAGGGAGTTCTCCACAAAATCGGCGTACCGGCAATTCTACATTGGAGGGATTAATTTCGAGCCATACAAAAGACTGTGGAAATCTTGGGCTCCGTTGAGGGCGAAATTCTTCCTCTCGCTCGCATTGTGGCGACGCTGCTGGACGGCTGACCGTCTAGCCAAGCGCAACCTGCCGCACCCGGACTCATGCCCGTTCTGTGATCAGGCTGCGGAGGACATCGATCACATCCTCCTCTCATGTGTCTTTACTAGAGAGGTTTGGTTCCTGATCCTGCAGTGGGCTCAATTCCAACACCTAGCGCCACAACCAGGAGATGTCTCCTTCCAAACTTGGTGGCGGCGAGCAAGCAGAAGGGCCGGGACACCAGCACGACAGGGGATCAACACCTTGATAATACTGGTGGTCTGGATGTTATGGAAATTCCGCAATCGGTGTATCTTTGACAAGGAGCGCCCGAATACGTTGCAACTAGTTCAAGACATAAAAGGAGAAGCTGCTCTTTGGGCAGTAGCAGGTGCCAAGAAGCTCGACAAGCTCCTCCGGTAGTGCAGCGTGTGTGTTCTTATTGTGTAGTGCTATTTTTCACCGGCGCTCATGTAAAAGGTTAACACTTGTACTGGTTCCGTTACCTCTCCTTAATGAAAAGACACGCAGCTCTCCTGCGTGTTCGACAAAAAAAAAAAAAAAAAAAAAGTGCTCGTGCATGTATATGAGTGTTTGTAATGTGTTCAATTTGCATATACAAGTCACAAGGGTGGGTACCTAAAAATCACTAATACACATCAAGTATAAATTCAGAAAGCTGGGTTCATTGTACGGAGCCAGGTAATGTTTCTTGTTTTCTTTTCAGCCGCTTGCCCTTCCCATCTTTTTTACGTCACGATATATTTTGTTATCTGGACTTGGCAAGAAATTTTGTTAGACACACTACTCCTTTATATTGATTAGAAGACTAGAAATTAATTACACATGCCCTCAGGTGACTAACAATGTCGTGCCACACTGAACTGCATGTGTCGCCTACCAAAAAATCAATTTTCATTACGGTTCGACTCTCCCAACGTTAGTTAGGCCTAGCAGGACCCACAATTAAAAAAAATATGTAATTGCCTTCTCTTCGAATGGGTTCAAAGGCACATGCACCAATGCAATTTGCATACGGTGAAGCAGTTGATCTCATTATTTACTCTCCAAGGTTCACATCAGTTCACATCTTACAGTGTATATGATTCATGATTGCTCCCTACGGTGTATATGGTTAGCTCATCTAACCACTACCTAGGCATATGGTTTGGTTTTGAAGGCCATTGCTGCTGCTTAAGGGCACCCACAACGTTCCATCGAACCGAACGGGCATGGTTCGGTTTGGTTTTGTTTAGTTCGCTACCGACATTGTATATAGGTCCTACATAAGGATAAGGTAATCATTTTTACTCCTATCCTCTTCCAGTTCGTGGGACCACGGTGAAATATCCTCCCCATCTTTTCCCATGCTCTTCCAAACAAATTCGCCCATCGATTCACCAAATCACTAAGGGATACGTAAGAATCGTGTTGGAGGTGTGGAGTAGGAGCTAACTTGAGATTCACCATCTTGTTCCGAGAGGTAATGGTGATAAGGTGATTTCTTTCCTGACGCGTGGTAGCAGCGGTGGCAGAGGTTGTGGGGACAGTGTGGCGACCCTGTCTTGCATGATTTGAAGAAGCAAGATGGAGGCGGAGGCTCTCGTGAGTAGCTACTTCACTGTCATGTACCTAGAAAGCATCCCCAGGCACGGGAAGCTTTTCGGCCTATGTCCTTATGCATGGTCATAGTCATAATGACCCTCATCATAGAGTAACTATCAGCCTCGACGATCATGTGACGCATAATAATGCAAGCATACATTATCTCACTAAGAGCTCGTCTACTCCACTTTTGTGCTAGTTTGCAGCTCTTCTTATTAAAGGCTTACCGCCCAGTGTGTTCAGAGAACTCACTATCGACATGGGCTTATGGTATAGTCTATGATTTTCGGACATTAAGAGGCCCAAGGTTAAAGAATATGTTTCAAAAAAGAGGAGTGTGTTGTAGTTATTGATTCAATCGGTGATTAACTGTGACCACGAAACATGCTCTACATACAAATTTGTGATGGAACAAGTACTTTGAAATGAGTTATTTCAAAGTATAAAGATAAACGTTAAAGATGAGATCAAGGGAAGAATGTTAGGTTGATCTCTCCATCAATGGGCCCAATGGCCCGTTAGACCCTTGACCACACCCTGATCAGGGGCCTCCAGCCCAAGACGAGGCTGGTGGGCTTACTACTAGTTATCCTTTTTTAGATAATGGAACAACGTTTCTGCCTCTACACCTTTTGGGTGTACACAGCACAATTACAAGAATCCAAGAGCAAATAGGCTCCACCGACAAGACTCACACCCTAAGTCCCGACAATCTCACGGAGAGAGAGGAGCTTAGTCTAACAAAGTTCACAAGACACAACCAAAGTTCCACAAATAAAACTCCGCACAAAAGAGAAGAGAAGTCCAAACAAGGGATCAAGGCAATAAAACTAACACCAATGAGAAGCTAAGCCTCAATTCTATTAGAAAACCGCCATCCGAATCTTGCGAAAATCTCCATAGTGAAGGTCTCAAGAATACGACAACCTTGCTTGAGTGATGATTGCACCTCCTCTTCTTTATGCAACAATGACCATGTGCGGATCCGAGTAAGTCATCCTGAAAATAACCTGCAAAAAAGTATTTGGTTTGGTCTTGTTAAAAACCATATCATTTCTATTCAACCACATAGTCCATAGGAGCGCCGAAACCCCTACTAGCACTTGTTTCCTAAGACCGGTATTAAAACCATGAATCCAAGAATGGAACAAATTTGAAGTGCAAGTGGGTGGATGAATACCAAAATCAATATACAAAGCATTCCAAACAAAGCGGGCAAAGTGACAATCAAAGAAAAGGTGTTGAATAGTTTCTAGCGAGCTACAATAGCAACACTCAAGAGAACCATGCCAATTCCTCTTTGCCAAGTTATCTTTAGTCAAGGTAACACCTCTAAAAAGATACCATAGAAAAATTTTAATTTTCAAATGTACTTTGATTTTCCATATAGGACAGTTTATGGGTACAATCCCGCTTTGAATGATTGATTCGTACAAGGACTTGACCGAAAAGGTCCCACTACTATGTAAATCCCAACAAAAGGTGTCCCTAGCATTAGTTAGTGAGATATCAACCACTTTTGTGACAAGTTCATACCACCTTGTGAGATTTTCACCAACTACGGCACGCCGGAAAGACACATTTAGAGGTCTAGTAGACAACACTTGTGTCACCGTTGCATTCTTTTTTCTTACTAGATTAAAAAGATCGGGATAAGTCTTGCTAAAAGGTTTATCTCCTATCCAAGTGTCCTCCTAAAATCTAGTTTCGGTGCCATCTTGGATTCGGAAATGGCCACAAGCTAGGAGATGTTCTTTAACATTCATCAACCCGACCCAAAAATGTGAATCTGTGGGTTTTCACTTGACTTGAGTTAGAGTTTGGTTTGACAAGTATTTCCTTCTTAGAAGGTCTTGTCAAGTTCCCTCCTCATTAATCAACTTGAAAAGCCACTTACTTAAGAGACAATTATTTTAGATTTCTAAATTTAGAATCCCCGAGTCCCCAAAATCTTTCGGCCTACAAACTATGCTCCACTTAGTGAGTCTATATTTTTTCTTATGATCGTCGCTTTGCCAAAAGAATCTCGACCGGTAATAGTCAAGCCTTTTAAGAACCCCTTTTGGAACTTCAAAGAAGGACATCATATACATTGCTAAGCTAGTTAGAACCGAGTTGATTAAAACTAATCTTCCTCCTACCGATAAAAGTTTTCCTTTCCAACTAGCTAGCTTCTTTTGGAATTTCTCTTCTATGATGCTCCAATCACTATTAGATAGTCTCCGATGATGCATAGGAATGCCAAGGTATTTAAAAGGTGTAGACCCTGTTTTACATCCAAAGAGTTGTGCATATTCCTCTTCATGCTCTTTGGCTTTGCCATAGCAATAGAGTTCACTCTTGTGGAAGTTGATTTTAAGTCCGGACAATTGTTCAAACGTACTTAAAACTAGTTTGAGATTTTTCGCTTGGTCCAGGTTATGCTCCATAAAGAGAATGGTATCATCCGCATATTGGAGTATAGAGAGTCCATCATCTACCAAATGAGGTATTACTCCTTTGAAATCTCCATTGTTCTTGGCTCGGTCAATGAGAATTGCGAGCATATCTGCTACTAAATTAAAGAGCAGCGAGGAGAGCGGGTCTCCTTGGCGTAGACCCTTTTTGGTTTGGAAATAATGACCTATGTCATCATTCACCTTAATTCCCACGCTGCCCCCCCCTCACTATTTGGTCAATCCATTTACACCATAAGGGTGCAAACCCTTTTATTCTCAAAGTTTGTTGAAGGAATGACCAACTCACCTTATCGTAGTCTTTCTCAAAATCTAGTTTGAGAATCACCCCGTCAAGTTTTTTCCTATGCATCTCGTGAATTGTTTCATGTAAAATCACTACTCCTTCCATGATGTTTCTTCCAGTCATGAAAGCAGTTTGCGAAGGTCTAATAACCTTTTGGGCCACTAAAGCCGTCCTATTAGTCATCACTTTAGTGAAAATCTTGAAGCTTACATTAAGTAAGCAAATAGGACGATATTGTTGGATTTGTTTCGCTTCCTTTTGTTTTGGTAACAATGTAATGATACCAAAATTTAGGCTAAATAAAGGGAGATCTCCTTCATAGAACTCATTGAAGAGTGCAAGAAGGTTGACCTTTACAACTTCCCAAAAGGTTTGATAGAATTCGGCCGGAAAACCATCCGGTCCCGGTGCCTTATTGTGTTCCATTTGGAATATAGCTCTTTTAACTTCCTCCTCCGTATAATTGGATGTGAGTATTTCGTTCTCTTCCCTAGAAACTTGAGGAATATCCTCTGTCATTGTTTCTAACATAGAGAAGCCGCTATCTTCCGAGGGTCCAAACAGACCTTTGTAGTAGTTAGTGACATAACGTTTTAAATTCTCATCTCCTTCTATGACACCCTCCTCTTGGTCAAGGCGGAAGATTCAAGTTCTCCGATGTTTACCATTAGCCATAAGATGGAAGTATTTGGTATTGCAATCGCCGTATAACAACTTAGTTGTTTTGGCTCTTTGATACCACTTTATCTCTTCTTCTCTAAGCATTTGGACTAAGCGTTGCTTTAAGCAACTCTTTAAGTCAAGCTCTGCTGCACTAAGGGATTGCTTTTCAGCTTTCTTGTCAAGTTCAGTCCGCTTTCCTAATTATATTCTCCTTTTCTTTCTTGTAGGAAGCACTGGTGTTTTTGGCCCATCCCCTAAGGAATTGGCGGACTCTTTGAATTTTAAATTGCCAACGTTGGAGGGGTGTACCCCTCTCTTCTTATTCTTCCAAACTTGTTCCACCATCTCATGAAAGCCCTCTCTAAGAAGCCATCCTAGTTCAAATTTGAACAAATGTTGTTTGTTAGGCTTTGTGGCCTCCCCGTATCAAGAAGTAGGGGTGTGTGGTCCGATACGTCTCTATTCATGGCTCGGACCGTTGAGAGAGGAAACTTAGCCTCCCATTCGGTACTTACCAAAATACGATCAAGGGTCTCGTATGTCGGTGTGGACAAAGTATTGGCCCAAGTAAAAGAGCGATTAGATAATTCTAGTTCTCTCAAGTCTAGACTATCGATCACCGCGTTGAAAAGGAATGGCCATCTATTATTGTACTTGTCATTGTTCTTTTCTTGTGGATTTCTTATGATGTTAAAATCACCCCCCACAAGTAAAGGGATGCTCTCCTTTGCACAAGTTTGAACTAACTCGGTTAAGAAGGCCTCTTTGAACTCCGGTTGGGCAGCCCCATAGGCTGTCACTAGTATCCATCTAAAGCCATCTTTAATGTTTCTAAGATGAAATTTGACATAAAAGTCACCTTCATCTATACCACCGATGTCAAAAGTTTCTAAATTAATGCCAAGCAAGATGCCACCGGACCGACCATGAGGTTGTGTCTAACACCCCATGCATGGGGAGCTTCGACCTATGTCCTTATGCATGGTGGAGGCGAACTTCCCTGCTCATAGTCATGACGACCCGCATAAGAGTACCTATCATCCTCGACGAGATCGACGATCATGTGATACATTATAATGCAAGCATACATTTTATCTCACCAAGAGCTCGTCTACTCCACATTCGTGCTGGTGTGCGTAACATAGCAAAACAAGATTGTAAAACACCAAATATACCCCCTCATCATCAAAAACAAAAACTTTTGGCAGGAACAAAAGCTAGCGGGGCATATTTTCACCAAAATCAAGAAAAAAGGTGGGCTTTCAGCTTGCCATTATTTTTTGTCAAACAGATCACGAGTTGTGTACCCAAACCAAGCCCCGGTTGCGGCATGCAACTCTCCTACTCGTCTCCTACTCCTAGTCTCCTACGAATGGTGGGCGTCCCGGGAACAAGGACTAGCGCGGAAGGAAATCCTCGGGCGCTTTCGTAACGAGCGCGTCAAGCCCCTTTGCCATCCCCCCACGCCATATAAATACAACCGCTCCACATTCGCCCAAGACCACGCCGCGCCTCTCCACCATCGCCTCCTAAACCCCTCCCCGTCGGGCTAGGTGAGCGAGAGGCCGGTTGCTCCGTCGTCAAGATGCAGATCTTCGTGAAGACGCTCACCGGTAAGACGGTGACTCTCGAGGTCGAGAGCAGCGACACCGTCGCCAATGTCAAGGCCAAGATCCAGGACAAGGAAGGTATGCATATATGCTTGGTTGCTTTCGGCCGTGTACTAACTCTAACTCGTCAAGATAACGATCTGTCATCTAAGTCAATTAATTATCCTTGTATGCAATCGCAGGTATCCCACCGGACCAGCAGCGTCCGATCTTCGCCGGGAAGCAGCTTGAGGACGATCGCACCCTGGCCGACTACAACATCCAGAAGGAGTCGACGCTGCACTTGGTGCTCCGCCTCCGCGGCGGCAAGGGTGGGAACTACCCAAAGCGAGATCGACCTCAACCTTCTTCAGCTGGCGCTCAAGTATCGCCAAAACAAGTTGATCTGCCGCAAGTGCTACGCGCGCAACTCCAGCAGGGCAGAGAACTGCCGCAAGAAGAAGTGCGGCCATAGCAGCGAGGTAAAGACTTTGTTCAGTATCATGATTGATTTTCCTTTGTATTGCTCATGTCCTTGTTGTCTTGTTCTGTGGTATCTATGATCACTGTAGCATAGATTTTTTTAGCATCATATATAGGATGCCCGGCCTTTTTTAATAATGAAAACAAAGTTTACAATGTTTCCGGCCTATGCATAGTGCACACATAGGATGCCCGATCTAACCTGTTAGTATTCGTGTTTATAAAATAAGTTGTATATGTGATGAACCGAAATAGTATCATGAGTGGGCGGTGCAACATACCCTTTGTTATCTTTTTTCGAACAATGAGCAGGAGCACTGCTCTTTCATTTAAGAAGAGGAAAGCAGAGTTCGGTTACAATTAGATTACATTACAAGATAATTGAACAAAACACCCACCTCCGTCAACCCCTTCGTAAACTCGTTACCCATTTTGCATTGGAGGGCCCCCTATTTCCTGCTGGGCGAAAGCTTGTTGCCTCTGTTTCATTTCCTGCTTGATCAGTGCTAGTACATCTTTCGGTTGTTGCACACTTTGTTGTTGGAAAATCCTTCTGTTCCTCTCTTTCCAAATTCCCCATAGTGTGCAGATCATGATCGTGGCTCTCTTCCTCTTTTCATCTTTCGTTATACCAGTCAGTGTTTTGTTCCACCATGTCTCGATGTCGAGTTCCAGTCATCTGGACACAGCAGTTCGACATTTTGCCATTGTTTTATTTCCTGCCACAACTGTTTTGCAAATACACAGGCCAACGAGATGTGATCAATTGTCTCCGGCGCCTGATCACGGAGGGGGCATTGGGCATTACACGGCCAGTTTTTTTTATCAGGTTATCTGCTGTTTGAGCTCTTCCCTGCAACGCTAACCATGCATGCAACTTCTGCTTCCCTTCTGCTCTAGCCGTCCAAAGAGCCTTAGTGTCAAACTGCGCAAAGTAGCCATGACATTGTGCCATGTATGCCGACTTGCTTGTGTATTGTCCTGATGCAGTCCATTTCCATGTGATAGTATCTTCATGCTCTGTCAGCTGAATTTGATTTACCAAGTGCCATAGGTTTACGAGCTCAGCCATCTCTTCTGCAGTCTGCACTCGCCAAAGCCCTCGGGTCCAATTTTGATCTTGCAGGTCATCCCGCACCGTCCGATGTTTCCTCCACGCTAGCTTGTATAGATTTGGTGCAATGTCCATTGGCGCTTTACCTTCCCGCCACGAAGATTGCCAGAATTTTGCTTTGCGGCCATCACCCACGTGCACTACTGTGCTTGCTCTGAACAATTGTCGGTCCACTGCATCACGGGGCAACATGGTTCCTACCCATGGTCTTGTAGGGTCGACCCATTCGTACCAAAGCCAACGCAGTCCGAGCGCTCGCCCGAACATCTCGAGATCAAGAACTCCCAGCACCCCCTGCTTCTTAGGCCTTTTAACCTTTTTCCAGCTAACTAGACAGGTGGCCGCCGTTCACTTCCTCAGCTCCTTTCCAGAAAAAATTCCTTCTAATTTTGTCTATTTTCTTGATCGCCCATTTCTTCAATGCAAATACAGTCAGGTGGTATGTTGGAATGGAGGACAAAACCATATTGACAAGGTTTAGTCTTCCTGCTCTGTTTAGAAACTTCCCTTTCCATGCTGGGAGCTTTTTGCAATCTTCAGAATAAGTGGCATGATTTCGTTCTTGGTGAGAGCTTTTGTGCTCAGCGGGAGCCCCAAATATTGACACGGGAAGTGTTGTACTTGGCATGGGAAAGGTTCCATTACTTCTTGCAGGTTAATCCCTTCACACCGGATTGGGTAAACTGCACATTTGTTTAGATTGATGGTGAGGCCTGATGCTGTACCAAAGGCCATTAGTATTTGTTGGATGGCACTAACTTCTTCCCTAACCGGATTCAGGAACAAAGCAGCATCATCTGCATACATGCTGGCCCTTATTCTTGCCGCTTGGTGCTGTATTGGCTGCAGCACCCCTGTGTTGTTGCTATCTCCAGCAGTTTTTGTAGGGGGTCAATCGCTAAAATGAACAGCAATGGGGACAAGGGATCCCCTTGCCTCGGTCCCCTTTTGTGTCCGAATCCCCTTCCTCTTGTACCGTTTAGGATGACAGATGAGTTTGCTGATGACAGCAAGGCTGACACCCATTCTCTCCACCGTATGCCACTTCTTCTTAGATTTTCTCGTCCGCGCCGTCTTCTCTTTTTTCTCCCGGTGTGGCATTGTGACGCTCTGCACCTTAGTCTTGCGGATAAGCGGTTGTGTAACCTTCTTCGTAATGGAGGTCATGAATTACGTGCGGGCCTTCCCTCCTTGTTGCCCTGCGGCTATCACGGTCCGGTCCATGGTGACCGGGTGGGCCGTTGGATGCCCTCGCTGGCTAGGCCCATTGCTCGCATCGGCCCGATCCCATTTCCTTCCGCTGCGGGTGCGTTCTCTTGCCGGCACCGGCTCCGGAACCGTGCCTCGGCTTGGTCTACCTCCTGAGACGGCTCCGTTGGGGCAACGGTTTTAGATTTCTGCCCCGACCTTCCGGGCACCAA
Source organism: Chloris gayana (assembly GCA_031894775.1). Taxonomy (NCBI): domain Eukaryota; kingdom Viridiplantae; phylum Streptophyta; class Magnoliopsida; order Poales; family Poaceae; genus Chloris; species Chloris gayana. Next base: position 1,558,465 of record JAUNZO010005050.1, on the reverse strand, counting down.
CCTCATGAATGAGGCTTGCTTCTGTAGCATTGGGTCCCACTCCTGCCTGTGTTCCCCTTCCAACGGCTCCCTACTTCCCTGTGACGCCATGAATGCATCAGCCATCATCAATGCTTCTTCCGGAGTGTTCCGAGTTGAAGGTTGTGGGCCCCGTGGGTCCGCCTCGATCCCACCCTCTCCTCTCCCCGGCGGTGTAGCGAAGGTATGGAGGGCAGGAACCTGCGCGGCGGCGGCGATCAGCCCGATGGTTGCTCCGACTACCACGGAGGTGCCACGCTGTACTCAACTCTCTCGTTCCCCAATGTCGACTTCCTGCACGCCGATCGCCTTCTGTCGGCGACGCTTCTCCTGGTGATCTTCGCTTGGGGTGAAAAATCCCTCCGCCTATCTCCCGGCCGTTGTAGTCCGTCTCGCACCGGCACTCTCGGCCACCGAAGACGACCGCTGTCTTTCACCCCAAAGCTCCGGTGAAAAGTGTGCTTCTTCGGCCATTGTTCGCAAGCGGTGAAGGGAGTCCGCTCCCGATGCTTGTCCGGGCTTTGGCCTTCCGGGCTATCCGGGAGGGGTGTGTAGTCGATGACCTCGTCAAGGTGGATGAGGACCTCGTAGTCGAGTGTGGGTATCGGTCCCTCGTGCTCCGGTGCTCTCGCTTCTTCAATCCCCGGTTCGGGAAGTATAGCGGCAACGGGGATTGGACCACCGGCTCCGCAATCTTCGGGACTCCCGTTTTGGCGATGAGACCCGGATCTCGCTGTACGGATCTTGACTCCAAAGCATGCTTTCTCTTTGTCCTTCGGTTCCACGACTTCAACACCTTGAATGAACGTGGAATCATGGAATAATGGCTTGACCGTCTCGATCCGCCATGCATGCACGGGCACACCCTCCGGGAACACCCGCGCCCGATACCATAGTTTGCACCGCTTGCGCTGCACCGAACCTAGTCCAGCGTAGAAAGCGCAACTCCACTCTGCCGACGACAAGTGGCCGCTCCGTCTCTAGGATCCGACTTCGCTTCGCGGATTTCCAAAGCTGGATCGGGAAGGTCACCTTCCCCAAGACGGTAACCTCCAGGAGATCCTGCTCCATCCGGAACCGTTGTCGGATTGCTTGCTCCACCGCCCGGCAGGAGAGCACGGCGTTGGCATCCGACGCCACCGCCGATAGTGCTCTCGCCTTCATGTCACACTCTTCCACCTCCATCTCCGCCGTGCGCCGCACACACGCCTCCACCCTTTCCGGGCACAGGTGGGACGCGCCAGGGATCAGGTCCTCCATCATCTTCTTCCCCTGCACCCTCTCTCCCCCGCTGCTCGGGTTCTGCTCCCCTGTTGGTTTGTTTGTGGAGTGGAACTGTGGTAGTGTGGCCGTCTTCTGTGCAATAGATCTGCAGTATTTCAACTTGTGTCCCGAGTGGAAGCACCTCAAACACTTGGGAGGGTCCCTGCAGTCTGCGACCTTATGGTCCCGCGCAAGGCATTTGAAACAGCGGCCAAAAGTTTGGCGTTTGAACCACTCTCTGAAAACCTCAAGCTCCCTTGGATTCTTGTTGTTGTCATCAAAGCTTCGCTGGTGCCCCACTTGCTTCGATGGTCTGTCCTTCCTCCACCAGTACCGAGTCTTAACTTCCTTCCAGTCGTCTTCCTTGCTGGGATCTCCTACTCTGTCTTGGGTTCTTCTGTCCGGCTTCGATGCAGTATTCTGCCTGCCCTCTCCCCCTTTCCCCACCACCACATCTCTGTAGGAAGTTGGCCCCAATTTACCTTTTGGTGCTGCCCCGAGCTCAGTCCTTCTCTGCTGCTGGGGTAGAATCAGAACTGATTTTAACCTTGGCCTTTGTGCTTCCTGCGCTCCTTTCCCCTGCAGATGCCTGTCATCGCTGCTCTTCCTCCTCAGCTCAATCCTTTCCTCCTTCTCTGAAGAGTGTGGATCTGGGCTTGGGATGTAGGATAAGTCTAGTGTTTCCTGATCAGCGACACTGAATGGAGACCCCGTTAGTGGGGAGCATGGAAGATCGGGGACGTCTCCTGGTTGGTGGCGCCGGTTGCCGGAGTGGCTCGCCGACGGCGGTGGCAATGGGTTGGGAGGGGGTGGGGGTGAGGGTGTAACGGCTCCATTCTCCCCCTTTGTTATCTTCACAATAGAGAAGCACAATAATATTACTTGAGTTCTGCTATATGTATTTTTCATTAGTAAGGTGTGATGAACCAAAATAAGATTTTCATTGATACGTTGTAACTGCTAGCCGTCACATTAAAATGACGTTCCTTCTTCAATATGCAGGCCGAAGATAAGTCTCATTTTATCCCGTCATTATAAGCTCTTAGTTCTATTTTCAGTTCACCTTCTTTATTTTAATAATTTCTTAGCTTTAGCATGGTTCTTGAATTAAGGCATCGTTCAGATGATATCAATGGAGATCTATCTCATACTACATGACAAAATCTTGGCTCATTATTAATTTTGTTCATCCTTTGATCTCTTCAGTTGAGGCCAAAGAAGAGGCTGGATGCGAAGCGAGGAGACTGAACTATTGGAAAGCAGCCGTGGGCAGCGTACTCAAATGTCAAGCGTCTTGTCTTAAAGATCTGTCAGGATCTTTGTCTTAGTTTACAGGTTGCTACTGGAATACTTAGTTAGTTTAAGAAATTTTACTTATTAAAAATGTTTATGCGAGTTGCTGAAGGTTGTCTTCTAGATTTGGCTATGCTTGAGTTAGTACCACTGTTTGCCAACTTTGATTGTTTGGAATCGATGTGCCAGTTTCATTCTGGTCAGGTCATCCTCGTCCATAATGAGTCGTATCACTCATTCCTCAATGCCTACTGAATTTTGATGTGATCTGTGAACTGAACACACAGGATACCTGAGGCATGTAGCACCAGGAAAGTCTGAGGTAGTTTCAAAAAAAAAAAAAGGAAAGTCTGAGGTGAGACACGTCGCCCTTCACCCCTCAAGAGGTGACGATTGGGCTTGGGACTCCACCCAAAGCTCACAAATGCTCAATAAATTTGAGCAAACGATTTGTTCTGATTCAGATAATATTCAATGGACCATATTCACCATGTGTACCACTATTCACCGTGATGTAAACCATATGTGAATGAAATCTATCATACATTCCCATGGAAAAAAGACTCGAGAAGTTACCAATATAGGTAAAGGGATAATGAACGGGTGAGAGATTTGTCAGTTAAGATGGCCATCAGTGTGCATAGGAACTGGAATACTAGATGATGCCAGTGTGCTCGTTCCTGATCCAGGTTGGACAATGGCTGTTAGGAACGTAGAATTCTCCGATAGTCTCATCTTCTTTAGATTGGAATCGAGACCATCATCACTTGATACACACCTTTTCCTCTTCTCTCTCGTGGCACAAGGTACCAGTTCCTTGCCTTCAATAGGACTCGGCATTGTAGGAAACAACAGTGTGGGCCTATTCGGGTGGTTCTTTGCAGCCCGTTCCCAGTCTTGTTTCGTTTCTGGGGTGACTTTAGAGTGGATTAAAATTTCCTTGAGATGTCTGAAGTTTCTGATCTCGATACCAGAAAGACCAGTAAGATCTTGGCAGAGCAGCTGGAGTGAAACAAGGTTTGGTAGAGCTCCTTGATCAATGGTTGGCAGACCTGTAATGAGACTTTGCACCACAAAGCACAGCCGCCGCAGGCTTGGGAGTGCCCCTTTTTCAATTTTGAAACTCTCAAGCCGCATTGCAACCAGTTTGAGGTAAAGCAACCTTCTAAAACTAACCAGTTCTGACATAAGATCTGATGTCAGAGTAGATGTTGAAATACACAATTCGGTGAGACCAGACAGCAAGGTAGCGAACGGAGGCAACTGGATTAACTTGCCATGCAGCTTTAGTGACCTTAGATCGTATTTGAAACCTTCGGGGCATGGTTCCAAATCAAGTGAACTCAGGAAATTTTCGGAGCATTCCTCGGAGTCAAGCGAAAGAGAGCGATTGCTGGCTCTGTCTATGGGAACCTTAGTGAACTGCTGAAGGGCCTGTGAAAGATCACCAATAAGATTGCTGCTGCTTGCAAGCTGTCTGCACCACATCTTAACTTTCCCCAATTTTTTCATATGGCCCATGAGTTGCAGAAGTCCTTTGCTCCCATCAGTGACAAATCCTGCTAAAGTCTGCAAGTTACTCTTGTTTCCAGACAAGAACTTTTCTAGGTTGCTCATCTTCTTAGCATTCTTTAGGTCATCTTCATCAAGCATCAGCTTTCCAAACAGGTAAGCTAAGTGGGGCAGCAGGATGGCTTCGACAGGCAACAATTTTACCTTAGTTTTCCTTAAATCAAGTGTCTCCAAGCAGTGAAGCCCTTCCAGGCACCTCCTGGGAAACTCACAGATGGTGCCTCCCAAGCTAAGATATTTTAGATGCCACAATTTGCATATGTATTTCAGACTGTCAGCTTCTAAATCGCTGCATTCTTCTAAATCCAAATCTCGTATCAGCTTGCACTTGCTAACATAAGAGAGGGCATCACCTGCATCGCCAAAAACTGTCAGTGAACGGACACGAGATAAAGCTTCGTCAGATCCCACCCATTCTGATACTCCACCAGCATGGATAGAAAGATGCCGGGCGTTATTAGAATTGACACCAACACCAACTCTTGTGTGATCACGAGATGACATTGCAATGAATCTCTGCGACATGGACTTGTGTAACGTGAACTCGTGCATGATTCCATGAAATCTGCATTTCTTCACATGCGAATTGTTTCTTATCTCAATAGGCTGAATGATGTTCTGGTCGATCAGTTTGTCGAAGTTCTCATCTGCGATGTCTTGTTCGCTGCGAATAGAGTTACTTCGAGCATATCCTTCGGCTAACCACCGCCTTATAACAACTTTTCTCTTGAAAGTATGATTGTTTGGGAAGATGCCAAGATACAGCATGCAAGTCAGAGTATAGCTGGACAAACTTTCATAGCTGTCAAGGAGCATCCTTGTTAGTTCTGAAAAGCTGTCATGCCCATGGCTCCCTTTCAGATTAGATCCCAGGTTGCGGCTTAACTTCTCACATAGCTCTCCAGTGGGCTCACCTGAACTCTTCAAATAATCAGAGACACTAACAAGAGCAAGTGGAAGGCCATCACATTTTTCCAACAGCGCTGCTGAACCGTGCTCCAGCTCAGGTGACACAACACACGGAAAGGCTATTTGCTTGGAGTCTTCTTCACCAAGGGTGTTCACTTGGTACACATAACCGTTGCCATAACTGCACATGTTTGCTACTGACTGAGTAGTTGTGGTGATTATTATTCTGCTGCTTGTACCGTTGTCTTCAAGGGCTGGACGAATGATGCTCCATTCATCCGTCTGGACATCATCAATGACAATTAAATACCTAGAAATCAATTTCACAGAAGCTCAGTACTATAACCAGTAGTAACCAGTTAAGAGCAGAGATAACTTAAAAAGAAATGGAAAATCCCCATGTATTCATCCGACATCTTATTAGCCATGTTATTTAGCAAACAATCAAAAGGGTTCCTGCATTTGCTTAATCATAAAGTGACGGGGTTCCTGCATTTATCAGTTTCAGGAGACGAACTCCCAACGATTCAAGGAGAAACAAGTTCAGGAAGGAGGATAAAGAAGGAAATCCATAAGAATCTCGGTCTACCAATGGTACAGGACTACTGCTGTCTGCTGTCTGATAAAAATAATACAAATTATAGCCATAATTAAATATGTTTATTGTGATGTCTACTGTTTATCGTTTGCTGAGGGTCATATTCAGACCTGTCCATTTGCTTCCAAGCACTTAATTTTAAATTGTTAAAAATCATTATTTAGATTATATACTACCCACAAAAAAATTATAGAAACACGCACCTCTTATCCTTGAGGTATTCTCCGAGGGATGTTTCTGTATGCTCCCCGTCAGCATCTTTGGGACGAACTTGGTGGAGTATGTCACGCAGGATCCTCGTCCCGTCAAATTTCTCTGACGAGCAACTCCCAGCAGCAACCCAAGCACGGCAGTCGAATTTCTCCTTGGCTAGAGGACTGTCGTAGACTTGTCTTGCGAGGGTGGTCTTCCCCAATCCGCCGAAACCCACGACAGAGATGACCCTCAGCTGCGCCGGCTCGCCCTCCACCTCGCCGAGCAGCGAGAGGAGGTGCTCGACGGGCTTGGCGGTGCCCACCGGGTTGCGCGCGGCGCGTGACGACGCCGTCGACGGCGATCCGGTGCGTTGGTCGGCGCAGACCGCGGCAGGAATGACATCGTTGACCCGCCGGCGCGTCTCGGCAAGACGCTTCTTGAGCTTGTGGATCTCGTCGGCAAAGCTGCAACGGCTCTGAATCTTCTTCACCTCGCGAGCGACCCGATGCGCCAGCGACGCCGCTCCGCTGCGCTTGTGCTTGCAGCTGCAGGACCCGACGCGATGCATGAAACGGTCGACGCAATCCTCCATGTCGTGCGCCATATCGAGCATCTCCTCCCTGTACAGCCTCGCGACGGCCGTGCGATGGTTCCGGCCCAAGGCGTGGAGCTGGTCGTCCATGGCGGCAGCGATCATGCGGAGATCTAGCTGGATGGACTGGGTCTCGTGCGCAAGGCCCTTGTGCTTGTTGTACTCCTTCTCCAGTACCATGAACAGCCTTCCCATCACGCTCTTCACGAAAGCGCTCGCCGCCGCAGACTCCATGCCTCGCCACTCCCCTCCTCTCCGCCGCAGACTACAGCTAGTTTCTTGTGTCAGCAAGAGAGCATATCGGAGGACAAGAATCTAGTTTTCCTTTGGTTTTTCATCCGTTGGCACAAGTGGTGCGCATCTTACACGCAGTTTGGGCACACTAGTCTTCTTCACCTTAAAAAAACTGTTCCCTCATCTAAATATTTATCTACAATAAAAATATTTTTAAAAATAAGATAATTGATGAGTAGTGTAAAATGAGAGATATATATGACTTTTCACATTTTGATTATTTTATTTTGAAATTATATAAATACTTACATTGTGGAACGGAAGTAGTAGTTATATTTTTATTTCTGATGTATTCTTAAAGCTTGGTGCACAAGATCTATGTCTCAATTAGACTTTTATCGTGGAACGGAAGTAATAGTAGCATTTTTGTTTCTAATATATTCTTAAAGCTTGGTGCACAAGATCTATGTCTCAATTAGATTTTTTAGTAAGGATCTTTAGGCAAAATGTTTGTACTATTGGAGTGCAACTTTTTTTTCATGTGATTGAGTGGTGAGAGGGTTCACGTGGTGCCGACCTGTCTATGAGATAAGGTGCGTGACATGACCAAAGGTACTGTGTTGGAATTAGAGTTTTGGATGTTACCAGTAGCCCAGTTTGAGATGATTGGACAAGATTTCAGAACACTGTCACGAACAAAAGAGAGAGGACCAGAGCACATGTCGACTACAAGCAGTAGTAGGAAATTATTTATTAAGTGTTCAAATAAAGTTTAATTATAAAATAAATTATAGGTTCTTAAACTAATTTACGAGACTAATCTAATGAGAATAATTAAGTCGTAATTAGAAGATGATTGTTGTAGTATCACTTTAGTAAAACATAGATTAATTAAGTTTATTAAACTCATTTCAAAAATTAGTATCTTTTGTATCGAAATATTCGTAATTAATAAGATTTTTTTTAACATGACAATGCTAAATTTTAAAAGACACGAAACCAACAGGCCTAAGCAAGTGGAACGAGTCTGCCCCAATTCCGCCTCAGTCACCGGCTCACGAGACAGCTCGGAGAGGTCGCTTGTGCTCCTCCGATGAACTCTCGCATGCATACATCATCAACTTCTAGGTATGTGATTTGTATTTTCTATTCGGCATTTTGATTCGTATATTCGCGCAGGCTGCCGGGCGATCCAATTTAATCTGTTTCTACATACTTGCCTTTGGTTCCAGATGAACGTAATCTATGGAGGCTCCGGCAGGATCTGGTTTAGGCGGAACCATGTTCAGACTTCCAGGGATGCTCGACGGGTTGCTGCAGCGCCGCCACGGCGCCAATCTGCCCAGGGGCGCCGAGGTTGAGATCCCGCTCATCAAGTGTGATATCGAGATAATCACAGTCATTCTCAAGGGACTACAAGAGCAGGGCCGTTCTGCCATGGCGGTCAGTTGCTGGACGAAGGAGGTGCGAGAGCTGTCGTACGACATGGAGGACTTTATCGACGAGTACGAGCACGCCAGATCTCGTGCCCCCACGCCTCCCCGTAACCGTAAGGTTGCTCGGCAGCGGCGCAGGAGCAAGACGACTGTCCCTTATTGGCTTCGCGAACAGCTGAGGCTGCGTCTGTGGATGGCAATCAAGATCAGGGAGTTCAGTGTGCGCACGCAGGAGGCGCTTCGACGGTACATGGAGTATAACCTTGGTTCCATTGCTATGGATGTTTCCAGAGCTAGACAGGCTTCATCCTCTGGCTCTTGGCATCAGGCGCCGTGTTTGCACAATGAGGTGCTTGTTGGTATCGATGCCGCGATGGACAAGCTTGAGGGGTGGCTCATGACGATGCATGGTGAAGAGCATCAGAAGCTCAGGGTGGTGTCGGTTGTTGGATCCGGGGGACTGGGTAAGACAACCCTTGCCAACGAGCTGTACCGCAAGCTTGGATACCACTTCGAATGCCGGGCATTTGTGCGGACTTCCCAGAAGCCTGATATCAGGAAGCTTTTCATCAGCATGCTCTCCCAACTTGGCCTGCAGCTGATCCCTAACGAGTGGAATGTGCATAGCCTAATTTCCAATATCAGGGCACATCTGCAATATAAAAGGTGCCATTTAATACCTATTTATTCACATCTTTCAACAGCGAGTATATGCATATATATTTTACCTGGAAAGCAATGCATCTACATCCCAACCTAGTAACAATCATTAAAATGTTATTTCTCTCAACTCTCAGTAAGCCACATCACCTCAACATTCATCTTATCTCAAGCAAACCTATGATCATGTTCATTCATATATTTTTTTCCATTTTACCTTCCACAAATCTCCACAACCATAAACCCATAAGGCCATCTCGTATTAAGTCAGCTAGACAAATTGATTCCCACCAAGTAATTAAGATACGAAGGGTCAATTCGTATTTTGCACTTGTTCTCTTCTCTACTGAAACTGACATCCACTGAACAATCAAGAGACCAATGTTAATGACACCATTTGGTAATAATCGTATGGCAATGATTTCATCATTTAAAAACTCCCCTCAAGATGCTCCAAATAAACGAAACCTCCGAGTGCTGCTGGTCCAGCTTTAGGATCACATCATCGTGGCATGAAGCCAACCAATTGCATCGTTGTCGCATCAAGGCAGCCTAGGCAAGTAGGGTCAGTTAGCAGAAAGTTTTCTCTTAGCAGTTGTTGTTCTCCTCTCCTCTTGCAAAGTATTTAATGGACAGATCTATTTAGATTTTACTTGGTCTGATTCATTTCTTGCTAGGCAACACTGTATACTTGGATTTTTCTTTTCCCTAAGCACCAACTTGCCACTGGGTAATCAATCTGAACAACTGATTTGTATAGATGCACCGAGCATTTGCTATATCTTTTTGTAACACTGACATTTCTCTCTGTATTGATTTTTTTGTGAATTATTTTCTTATGCATAGTAGAGTTTTAATCCATTCCATTCAACGGTGCTCATTACAAGTTCTTACTCATGCAACCTGATGCAACAATAATTTTCTTGTGTGGAGATCCTGTACAAAGCTAGGTTGATCGAGTTTCAAAAGAAACCTGACAACAACAAGCACTTCTAGAGAAGACAATTGGCCTGTAACACATATCTAGAGGTAGAATCTATAAGAAGCGAAAAATATATATATGTAGCGATTAATTCATATACTCACTCCGTCCCAAAATATTAGCATTTTAGCTATGCTTCTTGGTGTCCAGATTCATAGCATCTTTAATGAATCTGGACATCTTGTCTAGGTTCATTGTAGATGCTATGAATCTGGTGAATGTCTAGAAATGCTTATATATTGGGATGGAGGTAACATTTGATATATAGTTACTGATTTGATAATTATTTTATTTTTGGAAAATGGAAAAAATTTCTTGCCTTCACATGATTTGATATTTGCTGGTGATCTGAAAATTTTCTTGCCCCATAATGTTTTGATTCAAAAAATATTTTCACATATATTGCAGGTACTTGATTGTACTTGATGACTTATGGTGTACATCAAAATGGGATATTATCAAGTGTGCTCTACCAGATGGCAATAGTTGCAGCAGAATACTGACAATGACAGAAGTTGAGGATCTAGCTCTGCACTCTTGTGGCTATGACTCGACATATGTTTTAAAGATGACACCGCTTTGTGAGGATGACTCACAAAAACTATTCTTTTGTTCACTTTTTGGCCCCCGGTGTGAATGTCCTCCTGAACTTATGGAAGTTTCATATGAAATCATAAGGAAATGCAGTGGTTGGCCACTAGCTATCGTCATGGTTGCCAGTCTTTTAGCCTGTCAGAAAGAAACTCAAGAGCAATGGGATCGTGTAAACAAATCTTTAGGGTACGGTCTGATGACAAATCCTACTAGGGAAGGGATGAAACAAGTACTCAGCCTATGTTATAACAGTCTCCCCGAGCACTTGAAAGCATGCATGTTGTATATGAGTATATATCAAGAGGACAGCGTAATTTCGAAGGATGATTTGGTAAATCAATGGACAGCTGAAGGTTTTATTTGTGCATCACCAGGACAAGATGAGCAAGAAATTGCAGCTTCTTATTTTGATGAGCTTATCAGTCGAAAAATAATCCAGCCTGCTGATATCAAAGACGATGGTGAGGTTCTTTCCTGCGTAGTTCACCACATGGTACTTAATTATATTGCTGCACACAAGTCAATAGAAGAAAACTTTGTCACTGCAATACATAATTCGCAAACAACTACCATACTTGCTGATAAGATTCGTCGATTGTCCCTTCACTTCGGTAATGCAGAAGATGCAATTCCACCAGCAAACATGAGACTGTCACAAATTCGAACAATTGGCTTTTTTGGGGTCCTAAGGTGTATGCCTTCCATCGTTGAGTTTCGGTTTCTTCAAGTTCTAATCCTTGATTTTTGGGATGATAAGGATCACATCAGTTTGGATCTCACCAGAATTTCGGAACTTTTCCGACTGAGATATTTGAAGGTCACATCTAAAGCCATCTTAGAGCTAAAAACTCAGATGCAAGGGTTGAAAAAATTGGAAACCCTTAAAATAGATGCAAAAGTATGTGCTATTCCATCAGAGATCACTCAGTTGATAGGCTTGTTGCATCTTAGTCTTCCTGCTGAGACAGACCTTCCCAATGGTATTATGCACATCACATCACTTCGCACACTAGGACATTTTGATATTTGTAGTAACTCAATAGAAAATATCCAGAGCCTTAGCAAGCTGAGTAATCTGCGAGATCTTCAGCTAACCTGTTCTGATAAACAGCCTGATTATCTGAGTAACAAAATTCATTTCCTCCTAAGCTCGATTCTTGAAAGGCTCTATAACCTCAAGTCTCTAACTCTGATACCTACAGCCTCTTATGCAAATTCTGTGGATCAGTTTGGTGCTACAGGCATAACCGTTTCCAGTGATGACATCAGCAATGCATTCAACTCTCTGACCCTTCTCCAGAGGTTTGAGTTTTCGCCACACATTTGTTTATTCTCCTGCCTCCCTAAGTGTGTTGGAAAGCTCACGAAACTCTGCATTTTAAAGATTGGAGTTCAGAAAATGGTCAGCAATTGTATTGATCTTCTCAAAGGATTGCCTGCGCTCTCTGTTCTATCGTTGTATGTCCACTGTAAGCCCACAGAAACTATTGTCATCGGAAAGGCAGGATTTCCTGTTCTCAAATACTTCATGTTCAAGTGCTGCGATGCTATGCTGAAATTTGACACGGATACCATGCCTAATCTCTGGAGGCTCGCACTAGGTTTCAATACCCAGAGAGCTGGTCAACAAGTTAGAGTGCCTTCCGGCATTGAGCACTTGTCAAGCCTGAAAGAGGTATATGCAGAGGTTGGAGTTGCTGGTTATGAGGAACCCGATAGAAGGGCCACAGAGTTGGCGTTGAGAGATGCTATGAGGGTGCATGGGAGACGTTTGAGAGTCATCGTAACATGTGTAAACAAGATCTTTGGTTGTAAGGAAGATCAAACTAATGTACAACGAGAAGAAGAACGTGCCACCCTAAAGCAGCGCAAGATGGAACATGATCAAATTATGGAGGACCCTCTGAAAGAAGCGGCCGAGCATGCTGACAGCAGGTCTGAATTTGTCGTTCTTGGAAACTGTAACATTAGGTATTGTACTATTGTCTGATTTTTGACAGAAGCTAGATGGTTTATCATCAGGTTAACGTTATCTGAGTGGAACATGTTGCTCCTTTTGAGAAACAAACTCGACAATCTGAATGATGATATAACAAGCGGTATTCCCGTCATCGATCCCTACTCACTGGACCCATGGAATCTGGCAGGTATTTTTGGCCTGCAACTGGTCGACTATATTTGTTTTAATACACATTGCCTCACCTATGTAAATTTAAAACATTGTCATACAGTTAAGTTTTATACAGAGTGTTTTTCGGGCCAGAGTAAAAGGAGGAATAAATATAGATGAACTATTTCCATGGACGCACTCCATCTTAGATCAATGAATTTACTACTCGACAAAAAAAGGAAGTTTAATATAATTTCAACTCGACAAAAAAAGAAATTAATTTGAATATAGTTTTACTCAACCTAACTTTTCTAATTTATGAATTTGAACATTTATGCTTTCATTATTCTGCAAAATGTATTTCTAAAATACATAAAATATAGTGAAATTCTCCAAAATTATGAAAGAAATCTTATTGAAGTAGAATTACAACTTCTGCCATTTGAAAGTAATTCAGATTAATGTAAAGTCATTTAGCATGCATAATTTTGTGAAGTTACTACACCCATTGTGTTACTATGATCTATTATATAATTTCATCCTACCCCCAGGTGTAGTTACTCCCATGTTTGAAGAAACACCTTGGGTATGTGTACATACCCAATTACCATTTTGAGTATGTTCACATACTTAAAATAAGAATTTACAAAGTGATAACCATGAAATTTTTTTTGTGGAACTCATATATCTTTGCACCTTGTGATACATCGTCATTCCTATGTAGAGAAGGGAGTATGACCCTATACTTGATGTATCCTCATATAAAAATATGAGTATTCCACATACCACTTTTAAAAATCAAGTGTGTGTGCATACTTATTTTAGAAACCCCAAGTATGGAGAGATACCGTCTAATTTGTGAGATACGAGACATGGGAGTAACTACACCCAGGAGTAGAAAAACGCTTGAGCAAGAAAATGATCTATCAAGGCCTAGAAATTACCACATTAATCGGAGAACATAAGAAATAAAAATTACCCACCACGTCCATTATGAAACAATTAGGCCAAAAAGACCTCGATATGTATTTTGAAATTTCCATCTCCGCCATTATGAAACAATTAGGCCAAAATACCCCTATACCAATATATATTTCCAACATTATCTACCACTATCATTATACAAACATAGAATAAAAATACATCTATATATGTCTCTAACATTACACACTGTTACGAAATAATCTTAGTAATCGATAAAATTAAGAATCACACTATTACATGAACCACATTGATAATAATTATGAATAAATAAAATTAGCAACAAGGAAATTTTACGAAATAATCACAATAATCAGGACAAACAATCACAATAATAATAAAACTTAAATCAAGATAAAAACTATTAGAAATAATCTCAATAGTTAAGATAGATGATCATATGATATGGATACATCATAAATAGTAAGTAGAAATAAAATATTAATTTACATAATTTTGTATCGTTAATTAAGAAAAATAATCATCCATCATTTATATTAAATTGAGATTTATTGATACAAGTTGACGTATTAAATTCAAAGAATATAAAATTAACCGCGCAAATGTGCGAGTAAGTTGCCTAGTTCTTTTGATATATCACATTGTTTTACACGCAGCAACTGGCATTGGGACAGGGGAGCCACGATTCTACTTCCGCCCAGTGCAAGAGGCAAATGTTGGCCCAGCACTCTCAGGGTACTGGAGGGAAACAGGTTCCACTGGGTACATCTATTCAGCAAAGAGAGAACCTATCGGAATGAAGAGAACTATGGAGTTCCACCAGAGTGCACCATTGGATAAAAGATTCACGTGGAAGATGAAAGAGTTTACAGCACTTCAAGTAGCCACTGCCGGTGCAGTCAACGCACACTTGACGGTAATTTAGCTTGCTTACACTTGTCTTGATTGATTATGGAACTATGTATTCTGATGTCTCAGACAAGGATAATACATATGTTTTAGGAGAGGACCGAGATTACCTTGTGCCAACTGTACATGGAACCGAACACAATGTCAAATGCTGATAAAGTATCTGAGGCAACGAACGTGGAAAATTACGGAGCTCTTCGAAGTGTCTTCGAAAGAACTATGAACAAACAGGCTGATATCAAGTACGCATCATCTGATACTTTCTACAATAATAATTAAACCGTCTCTGCTACTCAGTCTATTTTTATGGTCAACTTTGGCTTACTTTCGTTTATCAACACTAAAAATCAAGAAATCATTGATTCATAAATGTGTGAGGCCCACTCAAGTTTTATTTATATAATGTTGGTAGTTAGTTCACTTTTAACTAAGAGTGTGTCTTCTCATCAGGTGACTGGGATTTCGTTTATATCTCAGTGAATGAAAAATAGTTCCATCTCCATGTAAAAAAAGTTCCATATGCATATGTAACGAGTACTAGATTCACATAACACAAAAGGTTCATGTTTCAATAAGAAAAGTTCTACATATAAATAAACATTTCCACCTGCAATGGAAAAAAGCTCTAGCTTATTGGAACAAAGTTCCATCTTTGAACAGAAAAAGCGATGATGTAACTAAAAGTTCTAGCTTCAACAGGGAAAAGTTCCAGCTTCTAACAAGAAGTACCATTTGTATATATGATTTGTTCCAAAAATGTGCCCAAGAGAAATGCAAAATCTCAATAAACTAGAACTAGTAAATCTCTTTAACAAATCAACTTAGGAGATAATTGCAATATAGCCATGGTTTGTAAATAATAACTTGGGAGGCATGGATGAGAAGTGGCATGCATGCAGAAGACGCATCTACTTTTGTATGACCTTATAATATTTTCTCTTTAACTAATCAACTTAGGAGATAATCGCCATAGAACCATGTTTGTAAATAATAACTTGGGAGGCATGGATGAGAAGTGGCATGCATACAGAAGAGGCATCTACTTTTGTAGGACCTTATAATATTGGAACTGTGTCCTCTTCTTTGTTTCCCCCGTTGCATTCCATGACTGCTTAGCTGCTAGATTTTTTCTCTTTAAATAATTTCTTTTGATAATATATACCTGTATTACAGGAAAGGGAAAACATACATAAACTCATATTCTCTTTTAAATATTGGCATCGATAGGGTCACCACGGTTTGAGTAGGTGATAAAGACACAATCTATTTTTTGATTGGATCTTTTTTATGTATCCTTGAGAAAATTAGATTTAACCTCTCCAAACCCTCCAAGAGGCCCAAGATCACCAGGAAGGTGGTGACAGCCAGCAGCCTCGATGACAGCTTCTCCTGGAGGAAGTACGGCCAAAAGGACGTCCTCGGCTCGAAGCACCCAAGGTCAGCCAAATGGACAGGGATCACCTGACGTGAACCATGATCACTTAAACGTGGTTCTGATCAGGGACCAACGTCTCAGCCAATTTAGCATACCTCAAATGCATTATTACTTTCTTTGCCACACGCGTGCGTTAGGGGGATCTCTGACACGATCAGGTTTTTCTAAACTGAAAATTTTGCAGAGCTTACTTCCGGTGCACGCACCGGCATTCACAGGGATGTACGGCGACCAAGCAGGTGCAGCGCACGGACCACGATCCGGAGCTCTTCGACATTGTCTACCACGGAGAACATACCTGCCACGAGGGCCAGACCGAGCACTCGACGGACCAAAGCTGCCTCTCATCAGTCTCAGCCTGTCTCAGTTTCACAGAGTCGAGCTCCCCCAGGTGAGCGAAATTTTTCCGGCGAGAACCAGGTTGACGAACTGGGCGTTGATTCGTTCTGGGACATACTCCCTTAGTATAACGGGTAGAGCAGCTAAGTTTCTATCTCTTGCTATTGGCATGTAAACGGGTGACTGATACTTCGACAATTAATCAAACTTGGTTAATTGTGGGACGTATGGGATAATAGCCAAATTATTCAGTTTTATTCTGATAATTATTTTTTGTCAGATTGGCATATGCATGCACTACGTTGGACCGATGGATCCTTTCTAGATATTATGAACATAATTTACTTGGTGAGTCAAAGAAGCATAGAAAAATTAATATGAGGTCAAATGATGTATATGAGTTCACCATTAGGAAGCCCTTGTCAAGGCGATCGAATGGATATATGAATTTGTCTAATTTAGAGCCCGGATGTGAGAATTATGATTATTTGAAGACTGGCTGCATGGAAAGAGGTGGGTTGACTGGTTGCTGACAGAGATGCCTCATTTGAGGATACGTCGGTTTATGGTTTGTTTCTTGCATTCCACGGGTATAGACCTCCCCATGTTACATACATGAAGAGTTATAACTGGTTTAGGAACAATAATCCAATCAAATTTATCAATATATATTACCTTTTCTCTTTAGCCCATTTTTCCAATCTCTACCTTCATGATCGTCTTCTCCTCTCTATGACGGGGTGACGTCCTAGCTCCTAGTGAGCACCACAGACGTTCGTGCCCTGGTGGGATCTTCGACGGTCTCTGCTAGTTTTCTCGTAAAACTAGTTCATTCTTCATCATATAAAGCATTGTTTACCTCTTAATTTGCTTGTAAACCTAACCGTCGTTTACCACGTATCAGTAATAGTTATCTTAACTATCACCAAAAAGATCGGATTCGGCAAACACCGATGAAACCTGTGTGAAGTAATTTCAAAACCAGTCTGGCTGATTTAGCATATTCGCCTCTATTCGGTTCGTTTGTGACCTACATGATTTAGTGATTTAGTGTACGACAATATTTGAGGCCCTCACAAAAAAAATATTTGAGGTCGACAGATATACTGAACTTGCGTGTCAGTGAACGAATGTAGAATTCCCTCAATTCCGGCGCAGCTTCTCCCGGGTACGATTCCCTTCGACGCGCCGTTCAGGCTACAATGTAGAATTGGGTCGCTTCTGCTCAATGCGCTTGTGAAAAATGCATAAGCCTATCAAGTTCCCCTGAAATTACCCAGATGACATTGAGTTTACCACTCGGGGCGTCTATCTCAACGAGCCCTTGCCAACAGAAACACACAAGAGCTAGTTCTTACACTACACTCCCTCTGTTATCAAATGTTGATATTATTAACATTTTTTATTATATTTGATCATTCAGCTTATTTAAAAGAATTAAAAAGAATTGTAACATATTTTCTTATGATTTATTTTGTCACTAACAAAATTTGGAATCTAATTTATAATATTGCATATTTAAACAAATATCATAAATATAAGATAAATAGTCAAATGTAATGAAAATGTCAACGGTGATAACAATTTAAGAACGAAGTAATAGCTAGACATGGTCACACCTGTCGGTGTGTGAGCACACCTCCAAATGGGGGTCTGTCAAGATTCTCTTCGAGATAGGATCGGGGAAGGTC
Organism: Chloris gayana; assembly: GCA_031894775.1. Taxonomy (NCBI): domain Eukaryota; kingdom Viridiplantae; phylum Streptophyta; class Magnoliopsida; order Poales; family Poaceae; genus Chloris; species Chloris gayana. The sequence goes on along the minus strand of JAUNZO010005050.1, from coordinate 1,540,693 downwards.
GGATTTGCTTTAGCTAGCGCGGAAGATCAAATAAGCGAAGAACACGGAGAATTTATCCAGGTTCGAGCCGCAAGTGATGCGTAATACCCTACGTCATGCTTCTTTGTATTTGTTGTTGTCCGCCTTTACAAGAGAGCACCCCTCCTTTTATAGGGCAAGGATGGGAGCATCTGTACAAGTACCGGGGTACCCGGACGCCCTGTGGGGTCCGGTCCCTCCCTGAGGAAAGCGCGACCAGATCCTGACAGGATCTGCTACAATCTTCGTTCGTTGGATTCGGGACCCCGAGCATCTTTTCTTCTATTGGCTCCGGGTGCTCCCGGTCCCGTAGCGGCGTGGCTTCCGAGACGCGGCGCATGGGGAAGCCGCGCGCACGTCCTGTCGGGCTGCAACCGCCGCCGCGAGCACTCGAGTGCCGCATTAACTCCGGATGGTTAGGGCGCCGGAGGAAGCTGCCGGGAAGCTTCCTCCCCGACGCTCCCGCTCCTCCGGCTTCGTGGGCTTCATGGGCCTCGTGGGCTTCCTTGCCCCGCAGTCGCCGCCTTCATCCGTGGGCCGGAAGGGCCACGCGCGGTTAGGGGACCCCCAATCCCCCTACACCGACACACACATAATAGAATATTACGACAAATTTATCAACAGTAGAAAATGCTCTTCATTTGGACATGCATATGAAATTACGAACGAACTGATTTGTGGACTATATCGTTTGGAAGAAACCTGCTTGCATTAACTTAATTATGTGACAATGAGTATGAGACATCTCCAATCAGCATCATCTTGCACAGTGAGCTCCGTATTAGAATCAGCTCCAGATTAATTAATTCACACAACTTGGTAAACTATAATATCCATGGCAAGAAAAGGCACATTTATTCCAGTTTAGAATGACCTCTGTATGCTTTAGCTCAAGCGTCACCCTTTTACTATTGCTTCACGAATCCGTGAGAATCCAGCCGGTTAGGTTACCATGAGCAAGGGTTGCCATGACCATTTAAGGAGTGTTTGGTATTACTCTAGAGCTGAACTCGCTACAGCTAGCCAAACACCTCAACTCTAAAAATTTGTGGAGCAGCCTAACTCCTAGAATTGATGGAGTTCTAGTTTATTTTGGAATGAGAGTTGGGAGCTCCTCTTTTACAACTCTAGAAATCGTTGAAACAAACTTAAACATAGAGTTGATACTATTATTTACCTGCCACTGCCACTCATTACACAAGAAAATGATTAGTTTTGTAGCGCTAACCCTTGTTTCTTCTCCTCCGCCGTGGAATCGATTCGTGCCCCCCATCAAACTTCAACTCCCGCCGCTACCGCCGCCTGGAAGTGCGTGCCTTCTCACCTCGAAGCTAGCAAGCCTGGACCAAGGTTAACAAAACCGGATTGACCGGTCCGGTTTTGAACCGAGAAAACCGGTCGGTTAACCAAAAAACCGTCGGTTAACCGAATAGCTACAGTAAATAGCTACGATTTTCTCTGGATAACCGGACAAACCGGCCGGCCGGCCGGGACCGGTTTTCCGGTTAACCGTGATAACCGGCCGGTTTTCACCGGTTTTTTGAACCATGGCCTGGACGCACCATGACCAACTGTACCCCTTGGTGGTGCGCTTGAATCAGGGATTGAACCGTACGAGAGCTTGCACCTCATCATGTAACGCTAGCTGGCCAACATAAGAGCGACCAGCTAGCCGTGTTAGCTATACGTAAAAGGGAGAGGAGCACTGCTCTTAAACCAGTGACCTGTAAGGTTCGTGAAGCATGTCAAATAATCCCTCCGTCCACAAAGGTAAACATTTGTTGACTTTGAGACATCACTGTTGACTATTTGTCTTATTTAAATATTTGTGAAAATAGAAAAATAAATATATTATATTTAAAATATATCTAATAATAATAAAAAATAGTTTTACAAAAAAATTAATAAGACGAATGATCAAATGTGATGGTTAAAAGTCAGCAAATACTTACATTTCTGGACGGATGACACCTTTGTTTCATTGAAAGTGTTATCAACCCGTGGAGAAAGTTTTGTTAGACTTATATTTCAAAAACACTCAAATAATGAAACTAAAGTTCGTACTAACAATGATCTTTCGAAGAAAAAATTTGTACTAACAACCACATGAAGAATGCTAGAGTGCACTGTTGATAAGTTGTACTAGCCAACATCTCTGCAAAGCTCCACATCTCTGCAAAGCTCCATACCTCATGGAGGGGTCCTTGCATTATCAAATAGTTATCAGGTTACTCATGCAGCTCCAAACTGTGTTATTTGCAGAGAAAATTCGACTAACAACTCTTGTAAAGATTGGCTCCACCATCTACTTTTTTTTTAGGTAATCCACCATCTACTTATGACACTGCAGAGACGCTTACGGCAACTTAATTACGTGACAACCGTATCCAATCGCTTTCCATAGTGTCGGCCCACCGGAATTTGGTCCGAACGTCTGGTAATGAAGACCCAGCAGTTTAATGGGCCAGCATAGCTACCACAGTTTAATGTGGTGGATACACAGCCTTTTTAGGGATAATAGCCCAAGTCTGTTCCAGATTGGGCCTTCGTACCGGCTCCGGGCGTCAAGCCTCTTCTCTTCTCCGCTATAAATCCGCCCCACGTCCGCGGCGCGGCTGCCCACCAAGGCAACTCCGCACCACCCCACCCACTCCCCCAAAACCCCACTCCTCCGGCGAGCAAGCAACCTCCGCCCGAGCTCCGACGAGATGCAGATCTTCGTGAAGACGCTGACGGGGAAGACAGTGACGCTCGAGGTCGAGAGCAGCGACACCATCGCCAATGTCAAGGCCAAGATCCAGGACAAGGAAGGTTCGTACTTGCGTTCGCGTGCATCTCAGTACCTCTCGGATCATCGTAATCTCCTTTTCCTTCTTCTTCTTCTGCTCGCCGTCACGACGGCTACCGGCCGTCCAGCCGGCTCCCCTGACTCTTTCTGCGCGCGTGTTGCTCCCCTGTTTCGGCCCGTGCTTAAAGGTGATTCTTTTAGCCTCCGATTTGGTTTGCTTTGGCCTTATGTGTCCAAGACGGAAGGTGGCACTACAAATATCTGTGCCTTGTGCGTTTTATCACTGTGGTCTAGATTCTTGTTATGTTTGCGCTGAAACAGAGCAAATCGATTCTGAAAGAAGTCTCCTTTGGTGGATTTGGGGAGGGTGCGAGGGGGATACGGTTTGGTAATTTGGTTGTGCTTGTTCTTGGACTTCTTGTGAACATCGAATGCATCCAACGCGTGGGAAATGTGAAATCTGGCTTCTTTATGCGCTCTGCAGTCCGATTTTAACAAATCCCTGTTCCGGATTTGGTTTTATCCTTTCTTCCCAAGAAAATTTCGATCTTTTGTCATGGAACTTGCAAGAAAATTCCCGGATTGTGCGCAGAATCACGGGCGCGTGCGTGCACATATGCCTGGCATGGTCTCTGCGCGTTTTTTCTCAAAAAACTTGCGTTTTACAGGCATCCCGCCGGACCAGCAGCGGCTCATCTTCGCCGGGAAGCAGCTGGAGGACGAGCGCACCCTGGCCGACTACAGCATCCAGAAGGAGTCCACGCTGCACCTCGTGCTCCGTCTCCGCGGCGGTGGCCAAGGCAAAGGCGGCACTTACCCCAACATCGACCCCAACCTCCTCCAGCTCGCGCTCAAGTTCCGTCAGCACAAGATGATCTGCCGCGAGTAGGAGCCCCTAGCTGGCCTTTTCAATTTCTCAACTTGATTTTCACTGGTTGCTCACTATTAATTCTGCAACCTCGGATGCAATGATGCAGGTGCTACGCGCGCAACTCCTTCAGGGCCAAGAACTGCCGCAAGAAGAAGTGTGGCCACAGCAATGAGGTGAGGAACTTGTTCAGTTTTCCCCTGTCGACGTCCCAACTGTTTGAGGCCTAAATTAGTAGAATTGGCATTACAGTTACATATATCTTCCATGATTTTGGTTTAACGTTTAAGTCATCGACCCATCACCTGTATATTTACGGTCTTGTTTCAGAGTCCTCATAATGAACTGTTATCTCTGGATATTGATTTCGATGTTAGCAATGCAGCTTCTGGTATAAGAATGATGATTTTATCTTTTCTGCTTTGATCATCACCTTCTGTGATCCAACAAGTTGTGCAATAAAACATGTACTTTGTACATTTCAATTATCGGTCAACTAATAACAAGGCATTGTAGTAACATTTCCGTATTCTTTAGTTGATGCTATTATGTTTCCAATATAAACAGAATTTTAGCTTGCCTTGTTTTCCCCGTCTTCAAAGTATTTCTGCATATAGGCCATAATTGCATATGCTGCCTTTGTCATCCATTTTCTTAACTTCAGCCATTCATGGTAGGCATCACCAATGATTACTTGACCTTCATCATAAATAGATTAAAAGTGATTGTTTTAGAGAATTTGTCTAAGTTATCATTACTTCACTATGTCATCTAGATAGCATTGTAGCAGTTTACACATTACGAATGGAGCTCACTTGCTGCTTCAGTTGGGATTAATGTTTGTGATTGTTCTGTGCATCTACTGCGGTAAAATCCCAATCATCTTTCCTGCAGTCTTTTCATCAAGTATGATTTCAATGGATAAATACTGACAACTAATTTGCTGCTGTTATATCTATTTTGCCCACTCTTTGATCTAAAATTACTACTCAACTTTCCTTTCAGCTGAGGAGGAAGAAAAAGATGGTGGTCAGAAAGGAATGAAAAATCAGATACCAAGCGTCGTGACGATCAATCCAAGTGTCATGCATCAGTTTAATCATCAATGTTAGCATTTTATCAGTTAGAATTTAACTTTTGTCCTACATTAGAACTCCTGCTGGAATACTTATGTTATAATGCTTCAGAAACTGTTGTCCAGCTGTCTGCTGCTGTTGAAACTTGGTAGTTCTGTTCTGATATAATGCTAGTACTTAATATGGCAGTATGAGGCTTAATTCTGTGTGGAATGAGCTATTATGTTCTTTCTCAAGCTGCTTTTTTTCTCGAACTTCTTGGAGTTCCGCTACCAGATTCATTTGCTGATCAAGTCTGCTCTTCTCTTTTTATTTTTTGTGATGAACCTGTTCTTCTTTCTTTCTCAAGCTGCTTTTTCTTCTGATATAATGGTAGTACTGTACTTCATATGGCAGTACGAAGCTTAATTCTGTGCGGAATGAGCTATTATGTTTTCTTCTCAAGCTGCTTTTTCTTTTCTCGAACTTCTTGGAGTTTCGGTACCAGATTCATTTGCTGATCAAGTCTGCTCCTCTCTATTGATTTTTGTTGTGATGAACCTGCTCTTATCTCACAAAGTATATGTACGTCGTAATGTTGAACAGCAGTGTTCCTACTTTGGTCCTGATTCATTTGTTGATTAAGTCCCTGCCTGTCCCTACTTAGGTTGACAAATCTTAGTTTAGCATCATTATGCATGTTGCGCATATGCAACTCTTGTAATGACATATTGAGATACTAGATGCATAATTTACAGAATAAAAAAACAAATTAAAATTGTGATAACCCAAGACCCATTCTTTTTTGCTTCAGTGTCCTTGCTCTGAGATTTTGGCTCGCGCGCATCCTTGTTTAGATTAACAATATTGTGAAGCCTAAGCAGATCAAGACAGCATGCTGTGTTGCTACCCTGCCATCAAATGGTTCAAGATGGAATCATCATCAAAGGGTACAAGATGCAAGCATCATCGTTCATGGTCCCTGATGCTTTATTAATTGCTCATGGTCTCAAGCTGACAACACTGTGATCTAGGTGGCTCTGTTTCACAATAGTTATTGAAACTCTAGCAAGGCTGCTCGAGGGAACTTTAGTCATGATGATGCCTCAATCCTGTATGTATTTAGAAAAAGAGATCAAGCTGTAGACGCATGTTAATTAACAGAAACCCGGGAGTTTCGCGGATAACTAACCTGACATCTCCAAATTTCTCACAGCCTGAGGCCTGACCGAAGCCTAACTCCTCTTCTCCGGCTTAGCGAATTCGCTATCCAAATTGAGCGCCGCCGCGTGCTGGCGACAAAGACAACGCACACCGGTGATCGTCGTAGGGTCAGAGCAAGTAGGCGGGCAAGATGAGCATGATCGACATTCTGACCCGGGTGGACGCCATCTGCAACAAGTACGACAAGTACGACGCCGATAAGCACCGGAGCGATGGTGCCGCCGGCGACCCGTTCTCGCGCCTCTACGCGGCCGTCGACGCCGAGATCGACGCCGTCCTCGAGGTCTTGATGCCTTGTCGCATTGCCAGTTCTTGCCGCCATTGGTCCTGGAACTCCGTACTCATCGTGCCGTGGTGCATCTGTTCAGAAATCGGAGAGGGCTGCGAGGGAGAAGAACCGCGCGGCAGCGGTGGCCCTGAACGCTGACGTGCGGCGGACCAAGGCGCGGCTCTTAGATGAGGCGGTCAAGCTCCAGAAGATCGCCGCCAAGAAGGTCAAGGCTCCATCATTATTCACCAACCATCGAATGATATTTAGCACCAACTATTCGTGTTGAAAAGAAATTAGCCAAATTGTTAACAGGATTTCAAATGCATGAACGCACATATGCCGATATGCAGGTGAAAGGCCTCTCGCCGGAGGAGAAGGCGTTACGGAGTGATCTGGTCGCAGCACTGCCCGACAGGATTCAGGCGATCCCTGACAGCGGCGGCGGCCATGCGGCAGAACAGAAGGGCGGCTGGAACGGCGGGAATGCTCGGCCGGGGATCAAGTTCGATTCTTCAGGTTTTCCTTTCCCCCACTAAACACCTGTGCTGTCGAAATTTTGCAGAAAAGTCGCCAGAGACCATTGAAAGGACAAAGTAGAATTATATAATCAAAACTAAAACTGTCATTCCTGTTCTGGGAGGATTATATACAACTGGACAACGGAACAACTCAATCTGTTGCAGATTTTATTCTCAGAGTTTGAGTTTCTGAGTAGAGAATGGCATTGTTTATCTTTCCTTAATTGTTGAAATGCAGCTGAAACTTTTGATGAGGGATACTACCAGACGACCGAAGAATCGGAGCAGTTCAGAAGAGAGTACGAGATGCGGAGAATTAAACAGGCAGGTTTTTCTGTTTTTCTGAACATGCAAAGTCTTTTTCTGACTGAATGATCTATGAACTTTCGTAGGTCTAAAGCACAATCCATTCAAGCATTGACTCGTCACTCCTGAACATCTCGGCCCTCCTTGATCCAAAAAAAACAATATGTAATTACCCATGTGCTGTTCCTGTGCAGGATGAAGGGCTGGATTTCATCTCTGAAGGCTTGAACACACTGAAGAATCTGGCCGAGGATATGAACGAGGTTTTCTCGAAATTCATGCTGTTTCTGCATGATCATTGATTCATCTGTGCTTGCATTGAGTTCCCATGGTTTATGTAACTTTGCAGGAACTGGATAGGCAGGTTCCTCTGATGGATGAGATCGATAGTAAGGTCAGATTCTGTTACTTGCACAATGCCTATTTTGATATTATTATATAATTGCAAGTGAAAGTTCGTGTGCGCTGTTTTTGCAGGTGGACAAAGCTAATTCAGATCTCAGAAAGACAAATGTTAGGCTAAAACAAACTGTCAACCAGGTGAGAGGCTGATATTATTCAATCCTAACCTAAATTAACGTTTGGCAAGAACTTCGGTTTGTTTGTAAGGTTTTTTTTCTCTGAATTTGAGTTTTGTTTGGGCAGTTTCGATCTACTAGGAACTTCACAATTGACATTATCTTGATTTGTGTAATTCTTGGCATAGCAGCGTACCTCTACAAGTAAGAACTGCATTACTGATCATACTGCATTTTGTTTTCATCTGATTAGCTCAATCTAATATGTTCCCCATTTCTGATGCAGTATACTCAGCCAGTGAATCTTCATGTCGTAGCCTGTTAAGGAACAATTATGTTCTAAAATTGTGCCTAAGAAAATTCCTTTTGTGCTGCATGGCTATGAAATACATAATAATGTTATTATCAGTTGGAAAAGGGGATCTGATGGTTTAAATTCCTGGCACAGGTTTCAACATTTTTTTATATACGTGGTTGCAAGAGTTTTTATCCAGTCTGAATGTGTTTCCGGCAAGGTTTACATTCCCGTTTCTCCCGGTAATCCCGCTCGAGACCGGGACGTCGGTTTCGCGGAAACCGGAAATCCCGGTCCGGAATCCGGACAAACTCCGTTTTTGCAGTCCAGTCGGGACGGACCGGGATCCCGGCCGGGATGACCGGGATCCCGGCCGGGATTACCGGGATTCCGAACGGGGTCCGGGATCCCGGTGACAGATTTTTAAAATCCGAAAAGAGGTTAAAACATGAAAAAAAGTGCGGAATTAATTAAAAAATTGGCATATCAATTCCATAATATTTGTTCTCATATCCATGACACATAAAACATTCATCTATCACGAATGCATGATAAAGACATAAAACATACATCCATCACACATAGTTCAATTACAAGTCCCTAAATGAAGTTCACAATTAATACGTCGATGACAAAGAGTGGTCTTACGCCTGGGCCTCACGCGGGGTCTAGATAAGATTTTGTTTTTTTTATTAATTTCTTTCTTCACTTGTAACTGACTTTTATTTTTTTCATAACTCAAACTTGAAAATTTTTAAGATTCGATTTCACCATAATTCATCAAATTTCCTCTAGTTTTTTTACATATTTTCATATCAATTTTTTTCAAAATTTTAAAAATTTCAAAATTCAAATCCGGAATCCCGGTCTTCCGGTGAAACCGGCCCGGACCGGGATCTCCGGAAACCGCGGAAACCGGCCGGGATCCGGTCGGGATTTCAAACACTGGTTTCCGGTCATAATAAACAAATGAAAAAAATACGCCCATGAGCGAATTATTATACAAAAGAAAAAGGAAACATGACACACGGGCTGAATACCACGAACGACAAATTGCAACAGGAATCTATTAGAAATCCATAAAAAATAAATGTATACAACAACCGCCAACGGGCACATTAATACCACCAACCAGGAACTTTAGCACACTAGCAATCTCAACCCGCCAGTTTAATCTACTCTACTTTAATTAGATTCCAAAGAACACAAAACTTGATGCAAAAGGCATCAATAGTCTTTCAAGGCATCTGAGATCGATTCACCGGTCACCGCATCTTGTAGTACTGTATCCTTGATACCTGACATCTATGCCCATTTAGGGAGTACTTCAGCTTGATGTCAATATCCCGGGGGTTCTTTTTATTCGGTGTGACTGTCATGCTACCAGTCAAGGTTTCTCCCTCGCAGACAGTCAGCACATCCTCCAGATATAGAACAGTTTGCTTCCAGTGAGTAGCTTTTGACCTCGGGCCTGCAAGAGGTATTTTGAAAAATGAGTTGTGCATCACCTAAATTGCTTTGAAGTTTGAAAAAAAAAAAGAGATAGCTGGACATTGTAGATGAAAGTTGAGAAGTGGATGAGAACCTGTTGAGAAGCCCATCATCTTATGGCATTTGGTAAATGACACATTGAAGTACGCAACAAGAGCATGAATATAATCATTCCGCTCTGCCACCAGCTTGAATGGTACAGTGAAGGATGCATCTCCAGGTGTCATTTTGGAAATATCCATAGTCTGAAATATTATTACAAGGATTCATGAGAAAAACTGTTGAACAAAAATCATAGAAGTACATGGGTAGTGGTGTTCAAATACCTTAAGTAACTGGCAGTTAGTGACAATCTGATTTGCATCCACGGTATCAACAAGTGGCTCCATCATTGCCTGTTTCTTTATGCAGCTCATATCAAAGCCATATACATTATTCCAAACTACACAAAGGATTAAAAAATGTATCAGAAAGATCCAAATATAACTTTTTTATACAAATAATCCAGGAGAGCTTCCTGAAACTTAAGCCTTAAGAACAAAGTATGTAGCACCATGTGCCCTTGAACTTACATTCAATTTTGTCATCTTTATATTCCGCATCTTCAATTGCAGTAAGATGCAAAGAGGCTTTATCTGGTAGAACTACACCATCATCAGCCTACATAGCAACAGCAACCCAACATAAGCTACAACCCTCCACAAAATCAAATGCAGTCTAAAAACACTAAAGCAGTTCATCATTCATAGCAAATCAATGACTTTTCTGAGAACTACATGAACATTCAAATGTGAAGTGTTACTTACAAGCCATTTATCACGTGCATATAGGACAGTGTTCAACATATTCTCGAACAGGAGGAAATAACCCATCCACTCTGAGATTATTACGTCTACTTTTGGGACAGGAAGATCAATCTCTTCCACTTTCCCTTTTATTACAGTTATGACTGCACAGAGGAGCATATTGTTAATGATAGAGCATAGCCCAACAATCATAATTAATAGAAATACAATATAAATTAAACGGCAGGAACTGACCATCAGAATATCCATTTGCTTTTACAATTTCCTTTGCCATGTCTGCCATCTGGGAACATTCAATCTGCAAAAGTAGATAAAAATCCAATATATTAGCAAAGGAAATGACTGAAAGCTGCAAGAGCATTTAAAGTTAAGACGACATATAACCAGTGGCCATGTGCATTAAAGTCAAGGTGACACACAACTAGTGGCTGTTATGCCCAGATACAATGAAATAAGCCTCTGAAGTTACAAAACATCTCAAGGTCTAAACTGCACGTTGAAATATGAGTGTCTTGTGTCATATAAAATGGACATAAAGCTCTTGCAATCAGAGTGTACATCAAAACTAACAAATACAGGGTAAAATGCAAGGGTTTAACTTCAGATAAAAAAATGAATATAACTTATGTGGGCATCAATCAATCAATGACATTTTTTTATGCTTCTAAAGTATACATGAATGGGCTATAGGTAACTTCTGTTTTCTTGCAAATCATAATCAGCTGCAGATGTTCCACCAAAACATGTGGCAGAGACAGTCTAAGATTGAATAAAAAAAAGATGTAACCACGGTAAACTATGGCCACTAAATTACAAAAGTAATGAAATAAAAGGATGGAGCAAAAGTCAGCCAAACTAACCGCATACACATGCCTAGCTCCTGCTTTTGCACAGAATAGTGAAAGAATCCGGTTCCAGCACCAACATCAAGGACTATTTTGTCCTTGAAAAGAAAACTATTCTGTGTGATAACATTTTGATACGACTTTGTCCGAACAACATCTTTTAGCATTTCCTGCAGTCAATACATGAATATAAACCATAAGAAATTTGAAACAATTGGCTGAAACATGATGCCATTAAGCCAGCACAAGTAGTGTATTTCATAATTCCTTACTTCATGAATACCTGCAAAACAAAAGATAGGGGAAACAGATGAGTACATTTTACACTTCGTTCAAGGGCATAAATACATAGTTAATCCACTGGCAGAAATAAATTTTATTGTAAAAAGATAAAAGATGCAGATCATGTGTAAAAATGATATCATGGAAAGCAAAATCTAGCAATATCATGTCAGACAACAAGAAAGCTCTGACGGTAATGTTTCTTTAGAGAAAATACCCGATAGTGCTATACACAAAAACAGTACCAGCAACCAAGAACGGATCCTCAGGGGAATACAAGGCTTCACTGACTACCCTTCAAACAACTAAGAACATGCAAAATTATACTGACCAGCAAACATTTAATACATCTGCAACTCAGCTATGTATTGTCTCACTAATAATTATAAGAGTACTGCTATAGGTCCAACTCGATTGTCCAACCAGCGTCCAACCAATACAAAAGATATCTAAATGGGCCCAAAAACATCACTTATGTCTTGATTGCACACACTGGTTGTACAATTGGGTTGGACCTATAGCATATTCCAATAAGTAAACACATTAAGTACTGAGCCAACAAAGATAAGAGATACTAGTATTTCTTTGCAGATATCCCAGAAATTTATTTAGCATTTTTTCAGCCAAGAAACTAAAATCAAACTCTCAGAAGTTAATGGAGCTATCAATCGAGCTTTAATTCATGTGTTGTAATTGTACTAAGAAAAAAAATGCATATTGATTATGTCAAACATTATGACTATCAGATTCCACCATAGGGGCATAGTAGTGTAAGGACAGGACGCACTAAAAGCAACAAAAGATGAATCTTTTTCACAGCAAGTATCAGCAACAGAAAAATTCTGGAGTCCTCGCCTACAATAAAGGTGAATAGAGTTCTTAAGTCAGATTATATTAGTACATTGAACAGCTAAACCTACCCAGCGCAAGCATCGAATCCGCAACTAATAACCAGAAATTGCCATTACAAACAACAATACCAACAAATACAACTTTTTTTCGCTCCACAAGACACCCAAGATTAAATTTCTTCCGATGCAATCTAATATCACAAATATGCAGGGGAAAATAAATGCCTTTAGAAATTGAACAAGACCGTACCGAAGTGGGAGTAGGAGTCGAAGTAGTAGTCGGCGCTGGTCTTGTCGCTGCCGATGACCTCGCCCGCCGCCTCTTCCCCCTCCGCGTCGGGGATCTCCTCCACCTCCATCGCCACCTCCTCCGACTCCGCGACGTCGTCGTCGGAATCGAACCTCAACCGCGACGCCGTCGCCTCAGCTAACCCGCCGTTGGCGTCGCGGTTGCCGTCGTTGCGCTGATCCATAGTAGGCGGCTACGACGTACGGCGGTGGTTCCTGTGGGGGCGCCGCAAAGCAGGCGAGGAAAAAGCTAGGGTTTTGCGAGAGAGGGAGGGGTTTGGCGCTGAGAGGTTTTATATCCACGGTGGCTAAAATATCTCTGCCCACCAGATATGGCAAAAGATTAGCAAACGGCCGGGTACACGGAGACGGAGACAGAGACGGAGTCAGGTGTGGGCTCCGCGGCTCAGTGCCACAGTCTGAGTTGCAATCGCTTTGGGAACGCTCGGCGAACTCACCTGTTTACTCCATTTCCTGTCTGTTTCGCCACAGGCTGCCGTCTCGAGCTTGTCGTCCGGTGGCTGCAGACGGTGCACGGCGGCGGCGGGGACGGGCGAGGATGTTAAGATGAAAATAACATGACACGAGGAAACATTAGAAAACCATGACTGCTGCCGAAGTAAATGTATAAGCATCATTTTTATTAGAAAAAAATATATTTATGAACATCATAATTTGCTTGTTAGAACTATCAGTAACATCTTTCAAGCTACTCCCTTTGTCTCAAAATATTTGCGATTGTACCAGATTTATTGAATATTTTCTCAATCTAGACATACTGTCTGCATTCAGATTTATTAAACATTTTATGAATCTAGACACTCAGAAACAACTCTAGAATGATAAATAAATTGAGACAGAGAGAAATGTTGTTATTGAGAGAACATAATGAGGTGAATACAGAAATCAACAATACAATGTTGTTTACTAAGTAATCAAACATGGCTGATCATACAACAGTATCTATCACAAACTTTGAATTATACAAGTTCCAACCAAAACCACAAGTCAAGATACTAGTGCTCTTTTTTGCACAATTTATTTCTTAGATTCCTGACATAAACAAGCAAAAGCAGTATCTAACGCTAAACTATAAATTAGCATATTTTACCTAAGCAAACTATAAGAATCAACTCAAAACAACAGCTACAACGCTCTGAATACCACAAGCATGAACAGAGATTGGACACGTCGAGAACGGGGCACAGCAAAACAGCAAAGAGATCTCGGTGACGTGGCCGACCGGTCTGTCGCTTCTTTCAGCACACGTGCCACAACCACAACTCATCCGGTGCATGGCGCTCAGCATCATACGACGACCGGACCCAAGATCGCACACCCGAATTCTTCGAGATGTGTTTATTTGCTTTGGTGAGATCCTTTCAAAATTGCCCCTGGATATCCATATCTTCTGAATTTATTTGTCTTTAACCATTCCAATGTGAAAATGTGTTTCTAACACGGGTAGTGGAGTTATCACCCCTTATCCTACGGTCATGCATTCTTCCCGATTTGGACAAACTTAGGGTCCCTTTGGTACAGCTTCACTAGCGAGCTTCAACTTCGGATTATAGATCAAGTCTGTACCAAAGAGCAAGTTGAAAGAAGTGTTTTTGGGCATAAGCTGTTGTAAGTTGTTTTCATTTTTGTACTAGGACGGTGAAGCTGGAAATAGCAGCTTTTCACAACTCACACTCACAACTTTGTTTCGAACAGACATAATAAGTTGTTTTGCCAAACGATTTGACTATATAAGCTGAAATAAGTCGGATAAGTCTGTTTTGACCCATAATCCAGAGTTCAAGCTGTTTTTTCCATAAGGTGAAGTTCTACTAAAGGGACCCTTAGTCTACATGGATATTATTATCCTAGTCAGCATCACATAATATCAGTCAGTAGTTTTTAGATGCCTTCTATCGCCACACCCCGTCCGGCGAGTACCGCGTCCTCTACTGCAAGGCAGGACACGGCGGCGTCTACCACGTGTTCACCGTGGGTTCCTCCCCGCGGAGCAGCCGCGGCGCATCCAAGCCCCCATGGTTCCTGTGCTGCATCCGGGTGGCTCCATATCAGCTCTCGCCCGGGCGTCATGCTCAACGGCTGCCTGCACTGGCTCCTCCACGGCTCGCCGGAGAAACTCCTGGCCGTGTTCGACACGGTCACGGAATCTTTCGGATCGATGCGTTCCCCGATCGCCTCCCAATGGACGTGGCCGCAGCTGCTGTTGATGGACGCGCGGCACTCTTGCCGTCGCCCTGGTGGACGACAGGCTGACGAGGGCGAAGCTTTGGGTGCTGCAGGACTACGAGGCCGGGGTCTGGACGGCGACGCGCCGGATCGTACTTCCGGTGGCGGAGATGGCGAGAACAGTGAACACCTGTCAGTTCACCGGGGTGATCGTGTCTGAGGATGGAGACGTGCTGCTCTATGGCCCGCGGTCTTCCCGTCTGTTCCACAGCGACAGCAACGGACAGGTGGTGCGGAGCTTCTGTTGGAACGGTGCGTTTCCGAGTCCTACCGGCCACTGGTTCAGAGAGAGCCTCGTCAGGCATGAATTCTTCGGAAGGCGGTACGGGACTCGTGCCAGTAAAGAGACACTTTTCTTTCGAGGCCTGTAGTCAGTGTAGGTCTTTTTTTCTTTTCTCAAATACACAGGAGAACTACGTATCATTATATTAAGTAGGAGAAGGGCTTATGTAGCCTAAAAACGGTATGATTACATCCACAATGCCAAGGACATTGCCAAGCTGTGGCAATTGCATACCCATTCAGAGCGGTCTGAAATGTGTTTGAGACGTCTGCATCCATTTCCATTAGGAGCAGGGAGCCAAACTGACACGAAAACCAACCGCTAACTGGAGAAAGATTGGTAATGAGATTTGCTGGATTTCAATCAGAGTAACCTGAAATGTCAATGCAACACTGCTGCTTTTGATATCACCACATACTCTTTGTTTAGCTCCTATCTTGCCATCAGCAGCACTGTAATCACTATGGTCTTGTTCCAATTTCTTAAGTCCTACTCCAATGAACAGGCTGTTTCCATCAGAAAATATCCTGACCAGTTTCAGAAATGTAAGGTAAATCAAAGCTCTCCAAGATTAAAGAAAAACTAACTGTACTGGTCAGTCATCATTTATCTTGACATAGGTTCAAGAAAAGGCATCTGGATATAGTTTAGTTTAGATTCTCTATCAACGATAACACAAGTTGTAATTTCAGTGTCTTAATATTCAGGCCACAAGTACAAAGTGAAAAGAATGAATCGTTCCCACTATTGCAGAAGTAATAAGAACCTTAAGCAGGTCTGTTTCCGAATTGCGCACCCTCTGGCTCTGGCCCTAGCAAAGTACAAAGTCGAGACATGTACATCCATTTTCCAGTCCGAGCAGGGAGCTAAACGAGCACGAAAGCTGCTAATTAGAGAATGGGCACTAGTGCGATGTGCTGGACTCCAATCAGAACGGCTTGAAGCTCAGGCCATCCAGTTGGAATTCCCGTGTTCCGATTGGCCACGTCGAGATCGGGGCACGGCAGAACAGCAACGAGCTGCCGGTCTGCCACTAGACAGCAGAAAGCGTGAGCGGCTTCTTTCACAACACGCGCCACAACTCATCTGCACGGCGCTGAGTATCATACCAAGACCAGACCCAAGATCGCCGGCACGACACTGAACACCAACGGCAGAGCATCCATGTCCATGTCGGGAACAGCAATCGTGACTTCGGGAGACGGGAGCGGAGCCGCCGCCGACGCCGCGCCGCCGGCCCCGTCCTCCCGGAGGAGCTGGTGGTGTGGGAGATCCTCGTCCGGCTGCCGGCTAAGGCGCTCCTCCGGTGCCGCGCGGCGCGTGCCGCTCGTGGCGCCGCCGCACGTCCGACCCCGCCTTCTTCCTCGCGCACCACCGCCGGCAGCCATCCCTCCCGCTCGTCACGTTCCATGGCGAGCTCCCGTCCCGGCACAGCCACGGCGGCGTCGTCGTCGACGCCGCCGCCGACGCGCTGGACCTCCGGCGGCAGCCCCCGTCGGAGTCGGAGGAGCGCCAGCCCGTGCTCCGCTTCAACGACTGCAACCACCAGCGCGCCTTCGCCGTCCACGGCTCCCGCGACGGGCTCCTCCTGCTCTCCGTCTACTACACGGACTTCTGCCTCTGCAACCCGGCGACGCGCCAGCCCGTCGCGCTCCCCCGCCTCGCCGGCGCCGACGGCGCCGCGCTCTACCGGCACACGCCCCGTCCGGCGAGTACCGCGTCATCTTCTGGAAAGGGGCGCACAACACCAGTAATAACCATCACCGAGCCGTCTACCACGTGCTCACCGTGGGCTCCACCGCGCAGCCGAGGCGCGTCGACGCGTGCACGCCGTGCGCCGAGCGGCTCGTCGAGACCGGGTGGTTCCACTTCTCCGATCGCCCGGCCGTCTTGCTCCGCGGCTGCCTCCACTGGCTCCCGCTCCTGCACAGTGGCCCGCCCGAGAAGCTGCTGGTCGCGTTCGACACGGTGGCCGATGAGTCCTTCAGGTCCATGCCGTCCCCGGTGGCCGCCGACTGGACGCGGCCGCAGCTGCTGGAGGTGGACGCCACCCTCGCCGTCAGCTGGAACGACGAGAGCAAGACCATGATGAAGCTGTGGGTGCTGCAGGACTACGAGACGGGGGTCTGGACGTTGAGGCGCCGGGTCATACTTCCGGTGGTGGAGATGTGGAGCGTGGTCAGGAACTATCGGTTCTCCGGGACGGTCGTGTCGGAGGATGGAGACGTGCTGCTCCATTGCCCGAACTCTTCCCATCTGTTTCACAGTGACGGCAAGGGTGAGTTGGTGCACAAGTTCTGCTGGGGCGGTGTGTTTCCGAGGCCGCCCGGACATTGGTTCAGAGAGAGCCTCGTCAGGCACGAATTCTTCGAAAGGCGATACGGTACTCGTGCCAGGAGACAGCCACGCTTCTTTTGGAGGCCTCTAGCCACTGCAGGTTTTCATGTGTCACTAGGGAGAGGATAGCCTAGGAAGCTTCTACTTATAGTACTTGTTCCCTGCATTGTTTGTACAAATTCATTTCTGAAGCTGCACTATTGTATTAAATCCACTTCCGAGCTGAGGCTGCCTTCCTCCTCGCCCACCACCGGTGCCAGCCATCTCTCCCGCTCGTCACGTTCCACGGCGAGCTCCCCGACTCGCTCCTCGGCGGCCTCGACCTGCTGCTCCTGGAGGCCTCCCGGCGCAGCGACGCCGTCGTCGACGCCTCCCTCGACACGCTGGACCTCCGGCGGCCTCCCTCCTCGGCGCGCCAGCCCGTCCTCGGCTTCAACGATTACAACAACCACGACCGTGCCTTCTCGATCGAGAGCTCCTGCGACGGGCTGCTCCTGCTCTCCCTCTCCGACAAGGACTTGTACCTCTGCAACCCGGCCACGCGGCAGTGGACCCCGCTCCCCGCCTCGTTGGCGTCGACGGCGCCGCGCTCTACCCGCACGCCTCCTCCGGCGAGTACCGCGTCATCGACTGGAAAGGGAGGCACAGCGAGGACCGCAAAGTCGTCTACCGCGTCCACGCCGTCGGCTGCCCGGCGGCGCCACGGCGCGTCGAGGCCGCCGCCACGCCTCGTTCCAAGCTGCTCGCCGAAGCCGGGTGGTTCCGTCTCGGCTGTCGCCCGGGCGTCCTGTTCCGCGGCTGCCTCCACTGGCACCTCTACTGCTCGCCGGAGAAATTCCTCGTCGTGTTCGACACGAGCGCAGAATCCTTCAGGTCCATGCCTTCTCCCGTCGTTGCCCAGCACACGCTGCCGCAGCTGCTCGAGATGGACGCCACCCTTGCTGTCAGCTTGATCGAAGACGACACCAACACAATGATGAAGCTCTGGGTGCTGCAGGATTAGGGGTGTGGTCCTTGAAGCGCCGGATTGTACTTCCGGTGGCGGAGATCTGCGGCGTCGTGCCGAACCACCGGGTCGGTATCTACGGAACCGTGGTGACTGAAGATGGAGACATGCTGCTCCATTGCGCGCGCCCTTTCGTTCTGTTTCACACCGACTGGCAAGGGTCAGGTGCTGCAGAAGTTATATTGGCCGGGTGCTTTTCCGATCCCTGTTGGCCATTGCTTCAGACCAAGCCTTGTCAGCCATGACTTCTTCCAGAGTCCAGACGCAAGACGACGTTCTTGCGATGACACCGCCACGTTTCTTCCGAGGACTGTAGCGCGAGGTGGTGCTACTTCAAGCTTGCGTATTGTATTACTCTCTCAACTAGTATGCGTCCATGTGTTGCTTATTACTCTATCTACCAGTATGCGTCCATGTGCTACTCTGGCCTAATCAATGTACAAACTAATGGGTTATGGTAAACTCAGAAGCTAGCTGCCATGTATGTTAAGATTGGCTAATAGTTTGATCCAAAGATTTTTTTTTCATCGAACGCAGAAGAACTGCTCGTTATTTCCTTAAGAAGAAGAGCAAGTACATCAAACAAGAACAAAAACTGAAAACACAAAAGGCACCCAGAATACAATCAGACGAATCTAATTTTGGGAATCCACTTATCAAATAGAGGATAATATCGTCAAAAGTGGTAGAATTATGATAATTATTTTTGGTTTTATAACGTAAACTTAAATTAGTAATATGAATACTCGTTGATGTTAATTAATGTCTTCATTTTTATTCTTACAGTAGATTTAGAGTTCATCCCTAAAAATTATGTTCTGTGAAAATTACATGCATTTCTTAATTAACAATGTACTAGTTATGACCAGTATTTGGGATGTTTAGTTATTTTCCTTTTTTATATTTTCTTTTTATGTATATTTTTGTTTATCCTGTCTTTTGGACATCATTTGTACCTGACGTTATTTGTTCCTAATTATCTGTACCTTTTTTTTTTGAGACAGTCCTAATTATCTGTACTACCTTATTTGACATTACGGTAGAGAGGCCAAGGAAAAAGACCGGTGATTAGTAGTTTGAATTGGGCCTAGCTTTGGGCCATGCGTCTCTATTATAATGGGCTTATATGTCGCGGTTGGGCGGAGACCGTTTCGGCTTTGCTCAGGGGTCAGGGCGGGGGCGAACAGGACCCCCATTCCCCTCTCCTCCCCCTTGGGCCCTCTCTTTCTCTCTCATGGCGACGACAGGGGCGGCGGCGGCGGCGTCGACGCCGCAGGGGGTGGCGGAGCGGCGGGGCATCCCGGCTGCTGCCTTCGTGGAGGACGTCGAGTCGTACCTCCGCCAATCGGGGCTCGACGTCAACTCCGCTCTCGCCTTCCTCCAAGAAAGGTAGCCCACCCCTCCCAACTCCCATCTTCCCTTTCCCCATGGCGGCGAATCTGTTTGTATCAGAGGGAAGGGATCTCAGCATGCTTTGCCGCGCTTGATCCGGGAATTGCGTCTTTGGTATAGGAGGTTTCCACATCGTGGTATCGGGGCTGCGTTGGACTCGTCGGTTGCGGAAAGGCTGCTTTGTTCGGATCCCAGCCCCGTGCTTTCCACTAGTTGCAGTGGGTGTTGCAGCCGCCACTTGTTCGATGAGCTGGTGAGCTGGGTCCTTGCTTTAGAGATTTGTGTGTGGGTGTTTTGAGGTTCAGCTGGGTCTTAGCTTGATCTCTGCGACTTACAGACCTCATGCGCTCAGTACCTGAGGCCTGAGGGTGTAGCTCGGTTCCTTTTGTTGCATCCTAGTTCGTTCTGCTGGCCTTGCCTAAGTGATCTGATTTACTGAATTAATTGGCTCCTCGCTAGCTGTAATGATATATGGAGGTAACTGCAGTATCGTGATTATGTAGCTGTGGTCATCCAGTCTTACTGAATGTTGATGTATCGTGCAAATGGTGCTAGTGTTTGCAGACAATCTAGGGATTTTTTTCATGGCATTTCATTTTGTTCCACGAAGTTCGGTTAGATAAGTTTTTCTTTTTGTCATGATGGAATGGACCTTGGATTTTGGACCCAGCAAATACTGTACTAATTTTCCCCCAAAGAAAGTATAGCTATGTATGTGAGATTTGTGCAAATTATTAGTAATAGGGAATAGAACCACCCATACACCCCTTATAAGCACCCCGTATAAGCTGCTTCAACCTGCTGTATGACATTGACCTAACTAATAAACTGAGGATTTTTACTTGTGGAAACTTGAAATCAATAGAAGAAACCTTAGGGTTATAGGAAAAGACTTGGTTCAGCTACATCCATGATCCATTATTGGTGACATCTTATCTTTTTTGCGTTTTCAATTTTTTACATTTTTTATTATGTTTTATATAGTTGTTTCTATCAAATGTTATTTTTCTTCTTCTTCGTTATGCTTTATCTTGGGAAAATGTGACCCTCTGTGTTGTCTCATTTTTCCAGGCTACAACAGTACAAAGTAGTGGAGATGAAACTTCTGGCACAACAAAGAGAACTTCAGGTGCTCCTTTTTGGCTTAGATTTATGTTCGGATGCAAATCTAATGTATGATTATGTTCATGATTTGTCAACTTAATGTTTCTGAGCACTATTACTTACGGTTGCAAGTGCAATGGTTTTACATCTATGGATTTTCTCATCGACCTTCATTATAGGTCCTTAGATTGTCAAAGTCTATAAGCATCTTCATGATTCATAAACAAGTATAAGCTAGTAAATATTAAACGTTTGAATTAGTGATATGAAAATTTTGAGTTATTGTTCCTTTAGTGAACCTATGATTCATCAGTCTGATTAAAATAACTTTTATATTAGCAGTTGTTATTAGTGGGTACCAATGTGCATATGTCACATGTTGGCTCGCATTTTGTTGGTACAGGCAAAGATTCCTGATATTGAAAAGTGCTTGGATATTGTTGCAGCATTACAAGCTAAAAAGGCCTTGGGTGAGGTCTGTATAATTTCTTGAAACACCATATCAGCATTTACAATTTTTATCATGATTAAAACTTTATTATTTATATGTGTTTATAGCATTTATACCCTTGTCCCTGCTTTTGGTAGATGAACCCGTAAAACAAGGCTTGCTGTTTTGTATGATTGGATGATTTATCTTATTTGAAGGCTTTAGGTTGTCAATCTATTGGACCCCTTTTTGTTTGCTTCTACACAATTGTGCACCATAATTATTGTATATTTTGAGCCACAGTTTACATTGGATGTTCCTCACAACATTTAGGCTGATGTTACAAGAGATTTACTTTGTATTTTGGTGCAAGTTGCTATTGGTTAGTAAATGTTTTGTGTATGCAGAGTATGATCATATAAACATCAAACATGATTTTATTTTGGATCACCTGTTTTAAATTAGTATCATTGAAATAGAAGCAGATAACTAGAGTTCTCATTAAAGCACCCATCACAATGTTGTTATGTTAGAAAGGGGTTTTCTACTTGGCTACCTGCTCGGATGTGTTGTTTGCTGATATGATCACAAAAGAACAGTAAATTAATAGACTTCGCACTAAAAGACCCATGGTGTTATGTTTGGAAAGGGTTTTTGTGCCTGGCTAGTGGCTATTTTGTTTGTTTACTGGTACCCAGTGACATATTTATCCATGGGTCATATTTTGTCTTTTGCTGAAGAGAATCAAATCATTTTATCTCTATTTCTATCTGAATTTAGGCTATATTTCCTCGATGGTTTCTTAAAACTCAAACATGGTAAATGTTAGGTAGAATTCCATTTCCAGCAGTTAATCTTGGTGAAATTAACGGTCTTCTTTGTCTCATTCATCGATTCAGGCACTCGTGGCTGACTTTGAATTATCCGAGGGAATCTACTCCCGTGCCAAAATTGAGGATACTAATTCAGTATGTCTATGGTTGGGTGCAAATGTTATGCTGGAATACTCCTGTGATGAGGTTATTGACCATTTTTATACTTGTTGCATTTTATTTCAATTTGGTCCTCATTCCCTGAATTTTTGCAGGCCAATGCCCTCTTGAAAAAGAACTTGGAGAATGCCAAGGGCAGCTTAGAGGTCCTTATTGCTGATCTTCAGTTCTTGAGAGACCAACAAACCATCACTCAGGTAAAATGGTTGAGTAGTGTAAATGGTTTTCAATTTGCATGGCTGAACAACAAACCATTATCTCATGGCATAAGCTTTAATCTTTTTCAGGTTACCATTGCTCGGGTATTCAACTGGGATGTGCACCAAAGGAGAAACAAACAGGCTGTAAAAGAAACTTGATCGCCTTTGTAATGTGCTAGCCAATTTAGTTTGGACAGTTTTTGCACTTGCTACCACTGGCAGAATAGTTCATCATTGCCCTTTGTTGTTGATTGTGATATTGCCATGTAACACTGCTCTATGAGTTATTTTATGGTGTGGGAATCTCTTATCAGTAAGAAGGTGTTTTTCTTCTGTTTCCACTGCGTGCCCTTTA
The DNA here is from genome assembly GCA_031894775.1 of Chloris gayana. NCBI lineage: Eukaryota > Viridiplantae > Streptophyta > Magnoliopsida > Poales > Poaceae > Chloris > Chloris gayana. The sequence goes on along the minus strand of JAUNZO010005050.1, from coordinate 1,517,923 downwards.
TCTTTGATGCATCAAACTTTTACAGAGTAATGTACAATTTTTCAGAGGCCACAAAGAAGCCTCACAGTTGTGTAACATGATACTTGGTTTAAACTTTGGTCGGCACTTGCTGGATTGCATTTGTCCAGTTCCTAGAGGTTGCTGGATTGCATTTGTCCAGTTCCTAGAGGTGAACTACGTCTGTCGTCACTCAGAGCAAATGTTTGAAAGGATGATGATTAATTATATTTACACCGATTGTGTTTTTGTGACTTGATTAACTCACTTGATATTATCAGTGTGGTATCACCTAACATCTCAACCAGCAACTATATCAACAGGCTGTTCCAAATTGTTGCCATTGGCTCGCTGTGTGACTCTAATCATTTTTTTATAAGGACTCTAATCAGTTTAATCTGCTTAGTTGGAAATAGAAGATTGGTTCGTTTCTATTTCACAACTTACATTACTGTTTGATGGCTTTAAGCTGAGTAGTTTAACATTTTTTTCGCATGCAGGAAAAACCTTTCAATTACCCAACATTCGAGTTGGAGAAAAGACCAAACTTTCACCAACACGTAAGTGAGCTACCCTAATTGTCTTGATGAGCAAAGATCTGAGATAAGTTTCTGTTTTGCGAATGAGAGACAAGTTTATAATCCTTAATTTAATGCCTGATTAATATGTTTGGTTGCTAGCCATACTTTGCTATGTGTAACTTTAGTCAAAGTATAGCTGCCACAAAAAATTAGCAAAAGAAATTTGATGCCATACTTTTGGCATGATTTAGCAAGAAATTGAATCTAGAATGTAGTGACATCTCAAAGCACAGAAGGAGGGCTAGAGTGGTCAGGAGCATGGTTTAACTTACCGATCATACCGCTGCTACCGTCCATCCGCGAGATCGCGGCGCGGTTACCGCGGTAACCATTCGAAAAACCGCACAGATGGCAAATTTGAACTTATTTCAACCGAAAGCGGGTTTTCAAGCGGTTACCGAACGGTAAATGCGGTTTACCGCTCGATAAGCATCAAGCGCAACGGAAAACCGACACAAAATAAAAAAATAAAAAATATTAAAAAAGACAAAAAATAATTGACATGAGCTATGCATAAATTTTTACGCCAATAGAACACATATATTAAGCACATATAATCCAGATAACATCATGTAAACTTACAAGACATATAATCCATACTACATATGATTCAAATAAATTGTCCATTACCTCACATAGTTTTTGAACAAATAATTATATAAGCTAGAATATATTATGCATATTACAATAAATATATTATGCATTACACAAGAGACCATGGTTGTTGTATCCATTTGGCATATGCATCTATTGATACGAGCGTAATCCTACGAGTAGTCAATGTCTCATATGTAATTAAAGTATAATTGTTAGTGACAACAAATAGGTACAATAATATTGAACAAATGACCTTCATACGTTTTTATATTTTTTATTCATTTTTACCTTTTCATTTTTTACCCTCAAATTTGTGATTTTTTGTAACATTATTTCACCAAAAAGCATCATATGACGTCTAGTTTTTTTATGATTTTTTATATCAATTTTTTCAAAATTTAAATATTTAAATTTCAAATGACCGGTAACCGATCGTTCGCTGTTACCGAACCGGCTCGGTAACTGCGGTAACCAGCCAGTTACCGAGCGGTAAATTAAACATGGTCAGGAGGCGATGTCTTTTTCAAGAGGTGGATCGATGATCGTGAAACGGAGCTAAGAAGACAATCGATTAATACAGAACCTATCTTTTGGGTTTTTGTTATGTACAACCTGCATATATATGTATAATACATGGTTCAATTTTGACACCCCAAGAATTCGAAGGCCCTGTTCACACCGTTCGTACCTGCCCTAAGACGGACATGGCTTCGTTAAGGTGGCCCAGAAAATGGGAGAATACATGCAGGGTTTTTTTATTAGATAAAGGAAACTATAAAGTTTTTAGCCTCTGCCGGAGCACACATCCATTTTTGTTTTTATTATAAAGAACGTAGCTTGTAGACTGTCCACAGAAGCATAAATAAACTAAGAAAGATGAAGTCTATTATTAAAATTTCACCTATGACTAGCGAAGAGTTCCAACACGATTATCTCCAACGTCGCGTTCATGGATCGGAAGTCCCTCGTAGCTCCTCACATTGTAGCAACGCTCAGAACTACAGCCAGTATGCTCTCCTAAAAATAGCGTGCATAAACGAGGTATAACACTTATTGTCGAAACAAGGCCGCCGCACCTACAAGGATAAATCTGCCCATTTTGGTGTTGACCCCGTTAACCATGTACTCCCTCCGTCCATTGAAAGTGTCGTTTTAGAGTTTTAGACATCATCCTTTGACTATTCGTCTTATTTAAAAAAATTTATGTAAATACTATTTATTTTTTCTAACTTAATTTATCATTAGCAACACTTTAATAATAATATAATTATTTTAGTATTTTTATAAATTTTTGAATAAGACAAGTGATCAAACGTAAAATCTGAAAAGTCAAAAACGACACTTTCAATGGGACAGAGGAGTACCAAACATATGGGCGGCAGACCTAGGTCGGCATAACCCAGTAGTAATAGTAACCACACTCCATATATTTATAGCATGGTAACAATCGAAGAACAAATGCCTAATTGTTTCATCACAATTACAAATGCCTAACTGTTTCATCACAATTACAAAAGTGGCATTACTTGACTGCCTTTTCAATTTCTCTTAGAGAGATTGTCCTTCGTTATAACTCCTTTTTAGGAGGTACCATAAGAATATTTTTATTTTGAGTGGAAGTTTCAGTTTGCAAATTAACTTATGACTAAAGGGTGCATCTTGGTTAGTCGGCATTTGATACATAGAGCGGCCTGAAAATTATCTACTCCTATGTAAGTCCCAAGTAGATGAGTTCCTCTCATCTATTAAATTAGAGTGAATTGCATAAAACTACAACTATTTGTACCATACTTGTAGAAAACTATAACTTTTGATTCGTATTGCAAAAAACTATAACTGCTTGACTTTAACTCACAGAAAACTCTAATTTTAGTAATTTCTAGTCATGGATCTACCTATTAGTCTAATGATGTTGTTCCATTGTCCATGTTGGATGTAAGGTCGTTCCGTGATATAAACTCAGTAATTGAATTGCTCAATCGTGTTCATCGTAGTGCCTCCCTCCTTGTCATGATCGCCCTCAATTTGGCCACCCCTTTGATTTTGCTTGCTACTAGATGCTTCAGCCATGTCGCTCGAGTTAAAGACTATCAACATGTGTCTTACCATGGATTCTGCATCCAATATGGACAACGAAACGACATCATCAGATTGACGAGGAGGAGCCACGACCATCCTAGAGCGGAAATTGTTAAAGTTGTAGTTTTCTGCAACTTAAGATCAAAATAGTTATAGTTCTTTGCAATAGGAATCGAAAGTTGTAGTTTTCTGCAACTGACACAAATAGTTGTAGTTTGCGCAACTCACTCATTAAATTAATCTCTAAAATTTTAAATACTAAGTTCTACCACACTGTAAGATTTATCTCTTCCAAGGGAGACTTATCTCTTCCAAGGACCTCCTAAAAGTTAATTATAGGGATCTCGTGATGAGCATGTTTCACTATGCAATGTGGTTCATATGTCACATGGTAGAGATTGGTAGAAAGGTCTTTAAGGCGATTTTCTATCCATATGTCCTCCCAAAAACGAATATGTGATCCATCCTTTATTCTGAAAGAACCATATAATAAGAATTGATCTTTGACCTTGATTAGACCTTTCTAGAAGTGGGAATCAGTCGATTTTGCAACTAACTAGTCAAAGTTTTAGGACTTAAATATTTATTTCTTAGTAATTTTTGTTAAGTCCCACCTTCAATAAGTAACTTATTAAAAAGTCATTTACTCAATATATGCAGGTGATTCAAATATTCAAGGGAAATACTCTAGTGAATCTATTTTGAAATTTAGCATGAACCTTAATTTAGTGGATTAACTAATTCTTCATTCTTAATTCTATAAAACATAGACTGTGTTTAATTTTTTAGTACCGCTATAGGTCTAACCCGATTGTCCTACTCATGTACAACTCAAGCTATTATATGAACTATATATCATCATTTGGAAATTTAAAACACTTGATTACCATATATTCATCTAGTCGGAATAGAGTTGCACATTCAGACTGGCTCTACAGTAATTCCCTTAATTTTTTTACATAAAGCAGTACAACAATTCCTTAATTTTTTTACATAAAGCACGATGAATCCTAATAAAGTAGTCCGTAAACATAATGAAATGATCTGAGTTGCATTACTAAGCTACCTCATTATATTAGCGAGTTGGTGATCGGAAAAATTGCCCAAATTGTTTTCAGTTTTGTATAACAATCGGAGTTGGAGTCCGAGTCGGAAACGATAGTGTGGGAAATGGTTACGATATCTGAAATATCGAAACCAAATCCATCGGAACGGAAAATTTGAATACCGGTTCGGAACTGGATGTTTATCTCGAAAACACCGTCCCAAAGCATGGGTTCATTAGTTCAAACAAAGTAAGTAATCCTATGAATAATCATAACAATGATATGCATATAAGCTAAGTGATTTCGCAGCCAATTACAACAAATAGGTTTTCAGTGACGAAAGCGCGCTTTTGTTGTTTAAATCGTTTCTTTTTATGTGTTATATAGATCAAACAAAATTAAAAATTCTCCCCAGTTCCCCACCCTGCACCGCCGGCCGCGCCCACATCTCTCCGCCTCGCCGCCAAATATGTTCAATTTCTGCAATCGGAAATTGTTCGGAAATTTCTGAACAAATATGGAATTTTGAAGGTTCGGTCGGAAATTTACTCAGATTGTTTTCGTTCCGATTTCCGATTTTGCCATTCCGATTTCCGACCAGTTTTGAATAAGAACCGATAAAAATGAAAAACAGACGGTAAATTTCCGAAATCGGTGTCGAACGGTTCGGAAAATTTCTGTCCGAATTTCATCCCTAAATCATGCGTCAAAGGTGAATCCAATTGCGCCACGTGCAAACATATGTGTTTGTTTCTCACTACGGGAAATCACTCGTTTGCCGAGTGCCCGAAAAACTCGGCGAACATTAAAATACACTCAGCAAATGGTATGTCGAGTGCTACACTCGGCAAGAATATCTCGTATCGGTAAAGGCTGTTTGCCGAGTGTATTCTCTCGGGTACTCGGCAAACCCAATTTGACACTCGTCATACATTTTTGGAAAAAAAATCAAGCCACGGTCACCGTCACGGTCGCCGTAGTGCCCTAGCCACCACCGCCGTCGCACGAGGCCCCGCCACCACCACCCCAAGCCCGCACGCACCGCCGCTGCATGCCTATGGCCCGCGACCTGTTGTCATGCCGTTGTGCCGTCGCCGCCTTGCCACGCGCCGCCACCTACCCGCAGCCGCGACCCCGCCTGGATGGAGCCGCCGCGCCCGCCGCTCGCCTTGAGTCGCCACTTACCCGGAGAGAAGATGGGAGGTGGATAAGGGAGAGAGAAGGGTGAAAGTCGCCTAGAGGGAGGGGGGGGCGAATAGGCGATAATCCCGAAAATCATTTAATTTAACAATTTAGAAACGCAGGAAAGATTTGTCCGGCTCTAATGTCCGACTATAATAGAACAAAGTCCGACTAGGACTAATATCCAACTAGAGTAGGACAATGTCCGACCGCCTCGTGCGGAAAGTAGACCGGCATCCGAGTTGGAAAAATCCACGGGTAATAAATAACAAGCAAGCAGCTAGCAACACAAGAAAGCTAGGACAACAAGGACACAAGCAAGCAAGCCACCTACGAGAAGATAATCTAGGAATTTAAGCAAGAACAACCTAGAGCTATAGCACACAAATTGTAAGAAACTAAAAGAGGCAAGGAGACACGTGATTTTTCACCGAAGTTCAGCTCCACCTAGGAGCTCTCAAGCCTAAACCTCTTCAAACCACCGGAAAGGCCGGCTTAAAATCCACTAAAACAAAACTCCACGAAGGGAGGGGCAATATAAACGACCCGAGTCTCAACCACAAGCTTGGGAGCTCGCCGGGTAACGCCTAACCGTCCGGGGATGAATCCCCAAGAGTAACAAACACAACAAACACCGGAGAGAGAATGAATCAAGTGCTCTTGAGATGGTGATGAAGCTTAACGAAATTCTCCTCAATCTTCTCACAAATCCGCCAAGGATTGAAGTGGGGAATCAATTTAGAAGAAGAGGAGTGCTTGGGAGAGTTTGGGAGTGTATTTGAGTGTGGGGAAGTGCTAGGCGGCTAAATGGGGATGAAGTCCTCTTTTATAGCCAGGACACTCAAAAGAGTCTGTTGGGCTCGATCTAACTCGGACTTTATCCGAGTGAGTCGGACATTGTGTTTTGCTCGGAGTCCGATCGAGAAATCCGACATAAGTCGGATATTGTCCGACTCCTAGGGTTTCGAAGTAGGGCACCGCCTCTAGAGTCCGAGTAGAATGTCCGAGGGGGTCGGACATTCCTTGAGTTGGACAAAGTCCGACTAGGAGTATCCGACTCCACAACGGTGTAGCTCTCCGGAGTCCGACTCCAATATCCGAGTGAGTCGGATAATGTCCGACTCCTCCCGATTTTCATGAAGTGGCAAGTTTCGGAGTCCAACTCAAATGTCCGAGTGACTCGGACTTTGTCCGATTCCCGGGAAGTGGAAAAAGGATTTTTGACTTGGAGATGGAATTACGAGCACTTGAATTTTCACGCTTCATACTTGTGTATCCCTCTTGATAGTACGAGTGTTTCCTATACCCAAGACATAAAAATAAAAGGCTTCACATCTTGATCTTAAGCATAATTGACCATTTTCCAAATCTTGTAGATATGAACGCACTTGGCTACTTCCTTTTTGTGTTTCTTTGCTCTCAATTGAATTTTAAATATAAACTGCGTACAAGCTCATTTGAAACATTAGTACTTTTTAATTGTATTGACGTCGACCACTCAAAACCATAATTACGGACCTAGATGCACTTTCAAAGGGAGAGAGAGATAAGGGAGAAAGAGAGGGGGATCCAGTGGGGGTGAAGTTGACCAATATGAAGTGAGGGATTGGAGTGAGGGGATCGGTGACGTGGTAGCTTTGTCGAGTGTCGGAAAAGAAGCACTCAACAATGAGCTGATTTGCCGAGTGTTTTTCCGACACTCGGCAAAAAAATTTTAAAAATAGCAAATAAAATTTAAAAATAATCAAATTTTGACATGACACTATTTATATGATCTATTGCCTATACAAAATGATATAAAGTGAAAATAAAATATGTTCATCAATTTTACTCCAAATTTTAATGATACACTCTCAACTCTAAGGTTCTTATTATGTGTCTCTCCACTTTATAAGCAATGTACGTGATAACTTTCGCAAAACATTGTCTATTTTTTATTGTAGATTCCACATATCATAAAATCACATCATATCAAATCTCATGATATTCAGACTTTATTTGATATTTTTTAAAAATTTAAAATCATTCTAAGATATGTAAGTGGTCATAATTTCTTAAACAAGGTATGTTAATTTTTTTTATTTCATGGGTAAGGTCTCAAATTAATCTATATAACATGAATGTAATTTTTAAACTCGTGTTAAGTTATTATTTAAATCACTTGTAGTTTAAATTTGGTTTAATTTAAAAATTGCTTAAATTGTAATTAATTAGTTAAACATAGCAAACAAATATAAAAAATTACCAAAACTTCACATTAAGTATTGCATGTTGTATGTATAGAGTAGAAAAAGTTTTAGGCTAGAATAAATAAAAAAATATTTTGTCGAGTGCAATAAAATACACTTGGTAAACATTAATCTTTGCCAAGTGTATTTTATTTGGCACTTCGGAGTGTATTATTTTTGTCGAGTGTTTTTAATTTGATAATCAGTAAAGATGTTGTTTGCTGAGTGTCCGTATAAAAATACTAGACAAACACATAGGCACTCGCCAGACGCTCATTTTCCCCTAGTGTCTCCTGATTCTTGAGTATCTTGACTCTTGACTGCCAGGACAAATCATATCCGCCACGCGACCGATGTGCCAAGGGGCTACATATTTTTGGCTTCAGGTCAAGTCCCGCGGAACCATAACACACGTTGCACGGCATGCATCAGTTACGTGTTAAAGCATCATGACCACCGGTTGTTCACCCGGCGTCAGGGGCTCGGAGCTATCGCGACTTGCTTCCATATTCTAGTGCTAGCATGATCCAAAATGGATCATTGACTAGGAATTCCACACAGAATCTGACAACATCTTGACCAGACTAACTATTGTGACCGCGTGAAATTGACTAGGAATTTACACAAAGAATTCAGAATGGAATATGATACCTCCGTCTTTTTTGCGGGAATTTAAGAAAAGAATAAACTCCCTCCGTCCTAGCTAATTGCGTTCATGACGATCAATTTTTGTAAGTTTAATTAAGTTTGTATAAAATATTTGTATAAATTTATTTAAGTTTAATTTAGAGTAGTAGTTGTGAGGACCCAAATTTCACCAACGTGAAATCCGAGCCCTTTGTACCTCATTGCCACTCCCGGAAGTGTGGCACGTACATCCAACACAAGTTAGTACAAGTAAAACCATAATTAAAGGAAATAACAAGGCAAGATAATAGATTCTCCAATTCATTATTATTATGCATAAGTCTCAATCTCAAGAGTACAAGAGCGTGGCACGCAGGCCATCGCGAAATGAAAGTAAGAAACTAGCGGAAGCGAAGCGGAAGCATCTCTCGGTGAAGAACCGTGGTGAAGACCATACCCACAAGCAACTCGAGTGTAGGCGAGACCGTCACTCCTCCTCGTCGGCTCTCTCAACCGGCTCGGCCGGCTCCTCGGCAATGACGTCCGAAAAACAAAGTGATAAAGGCATGAGTACATAACGTACTCAAGCAAGCCGCAAATTACCTAGCAACAATGTATGCATGCTCGGATAATCCAAGGAAAGGCAAGGGCTAGCACCTAAAGCATTAATCCTCAAGTCTATGTGATTCACATTTTATTATTAGTCAAATTTTATAAGTGGCCATGCAGGAAACAACACAATCCTGCAAGGGTCAAGTTTTATGTCCAAGCACACCTCCACTGGACCACAGCTCGAAGCCGGAAGTAAAACACCTATCGGCGGGGAGAAGTAGTAAATGCTAATCAAGTGGGTCGCTCGGAGGTAGTGCTCATACTTTGGGCTAGACTATACGTATAGATTTATACATCTCTGCAGAGAGTAAGCAACTGTACCCACGTGAAGAGGTACTTAAACAAAAGACCACCGTCGTGGCCCAAGCAAAGCAACACTCACAAGATCACTACTCAAAGCATCGAATGGGTGGCGCCCGTCCCTCGAGTCCGGGATCCTCTAACCACAATACAGGAAGAGAAGGGCCCGAAGGGTGTGACAAGGCGTACCACGGGCCAGGTGATATCCTTTGCTCGCGGGTCGAGACAAACGCTCCAACACCCGCTACCACTAATCTCTACACCACGGCGGGCCACCCATTCCTCCGCTAAGTATCATGATCCAGCCCGCCTATACAAGTCACGTGGTATGCTAGTAGACCAAAGAGCAAGCAAGCACAAGAACCGGTCCTTAAGCTGCACGGGCGAGTCACCATCCCTCTCCTCAACAACAACGGTCTCAACGAGTGTCACCACAACAGGGGTCCCATAGCCCAAGACCCCTACACAACCGTACCCGCAACGAGTACCCTCCAAGTGGAGACTCCCCGAAGTCTCCCGACACCTAACCACCTACACACTCGCCCCCGCAAAAGGTCCTACGAGGTATCTAGTACGAAACTCGACACCTAAGAAACACCTACAATTTATTTTACACAAAAACATGTATAGTCATCATGGGGTTTAATTAAGCAACTAAGCAACATACTAAGCATGCGAGTAACGAGTAGAACAACCTATGGTAAACGAGTGGCAAGGATGGCATAGTATGGCATAGGTAAACTACAAGTGCAAATATCCATTAATCATGCATGGTTCAATTTAATGCAAGTACTAAATAGGAACAAGAGTGGTCAAGGATTGCGGCTTGCCCGGATAGGGCTGCTCCCGAGCCGGGTCGGGGTACTCGTACTGCTGCACTCGGTGGAAACTCCTCAAACTGCGGCTCGACGGGAACTCCTCGGCACCGTCCGACGGACGGATCGTGAAACACGGGTTAGGCACGCAAAACGAGACAATAGGAAAACGTACGAAACGGACGACGGAAATTACGGTACTAGAACATGACCAAAATTTACACTAACGCGTAGAGAACGTCGCTACGAGTCCAACGCAACCGACCGCGTATTTTTCCGACGCTCCAGGAAAAAGATATGAATTTCCAAAGAAAAAGGAATTATGGAAATTCGGAAAAATCCAGGAAAATGGAAAACCAGGGAATATTCCCAGAATATTCCTCGGAATATTCCACGGACCAACCCTATTTCGTGGACCGGGTCTACCAGCGGGCCCCTCTCCTCTTTCTCTCTCCAGTCCACGAAGACCAAGACTATGGAAGATCCAAACTCAACTCCCGTGGACCAAGGCCGACCGAGTGGGCCCGAGTTGACGTCACCGTGACGTTAGCCCGCCGGAAGGGGCGGCGCCGCCGAGCGCCACCGCGCTCGTGGCCGGAATGCACGCGCTCCGGCGCTACGGCTCGCCGGCGACGACACCCACCTCGGCCCATGAAACCGCAACCTCACGCGCACACACGGGCCTAGGCTCGGAGGACCGGCTCGCCTCCAAACCATGGCGCGAGCTCGCCGGAGATGGGTCACCGGTGGCGGAGCAAAGGGAAAGCCTCGCCCCTTGATCAAACTCAAAACCGAGAACTCCAAAATAACACCCCGCTCCGCGCGAACCTACGGCACGCAAGCCGGGACCTTCCCCACCGCCGGAGCTCCACCGGCGACGAGGGCCGCGGCGGCGGACACGACCGGCGTGGCGGAATCAACAAAAGCACGGCCCTTTTCCCTCTAATTCGCGCGCGCAAGCACCGGAGAGCCTCTACGCAGCTAGTAAGGTACCCTACGCAACATGAGCCGGTCTCACGGTACGATCCCGCCGGCAGCCATGGATGGGCGGCGGCGAAGCTCGACGGGAGCACGGGAAACAAGGGTAATCTCGAAGGGGAAGACGGGGAAAGGGGCGCGTACTCACCAGGAACGATTTGACGACCACGGGAAGGGCGGAGAAGCACTAACGGAGATGCGCGACGACGATCGGCGGTGGCGGACGAAGAACGTGCGACGGACGGGGGACGGTGACCACGCCGACCGTTGTTCGGAGCTGCGAAGGAATAATAGAGGTGGGGGATCCGCCGGGAGTTATAGCACGCGACGGGGAAACGAGAACGAAAGACGAGCTCGACCGGGACTCACCGGAGATGGGGAACGGCGGTGAAGAAGACGACGGGCGAGAAACTTGGATGGCCTCGTCCTTCCTCGTTAGGGCTTCTCTCGCGAAACCAAGCACGCCGGCGGACTCGGCGTGGCATGCCGAGCACGACGATCGAGCACGAGTGCCTCACGCTCGGACCTTCATCCATGGCGGGGATGAATACCTCGAGCGGCGGCGGTGGCTAGGGTTTGAGGAGAAGGGAAGGGAGCGGCGATGGCCGGGGGAGGGGGGGTGGTTTGTAGGTTGCATGTGCGGCTGGAGCAGGTGGCTTTGGAGGCGCTACGCGACGACTGTCCGAGGTGGCGGCCTCTCGCGGTGCCGTGCTGCTGGCGAGCGAGCAGGTGGGCGCCGAGGTGGAAAGGAGGAAGAAGCTCTGTGGCGCTCGGGCTTGGGTCGGGCCGGACTGGGCTGGCGCGGGAGAAGGGAAAGAAATAAGATGGATCGGCGAGGATTCGGCCCATGACGCGAGTTTGAAAGTTAATTCCTTTGCGAATTCTTTTGATTCGTATCTTAACTAATTCAAACCAAACTTCATTCGAATTTTGGGCCAAGCTCCAAACATTTTTATTACACATGTTTGAGTACAGATTTTCAGGCTGTTACTGAGTCCCCCTTACAAGAATCTCGTCCTCGAGATTTCACTCCTCAACCTCGAACAAGTGAGGGAAGTCCTTCCTCAAGTTATCCTCCATCTCCCAAGTAGCCTCTCGCTCGGTGTGGTTACTCCACAACACCTTGCAGAACTTGATCTTGCGACTCGCGTGTTTCCTTGAAAGCCACATCCAAGATCTTGACGGGATACTCCAAGTACTCAAGGCTGTCCTGCAGATCCAACACCTCCGGTGCAACCTCGCTCCTCCGGCACACGAAGACACTTCTTGAGCTGCGAAACATGGAACACATCATGCACTCCGGCAAGGTGTCCCGGCAACTCAAGCCGGTAGGCGAGATCTCCAATCCTCCTCACCACTCGAAAAGGTCCAACAAACCTTGGTGCCAACTTGCCACGCACGTGGAATCTGCGAGTCCCACGAAGTGGAGAGACCTTGAGATAGACATAGTCCTCAACAAAGAACTCCAAAGGTCTCCTCCTCTTATCCGCATAGCTCTTCCGCTCGCTCCGAGCAACTCGGATTTGCTCTCTCACTTGCTCAACCTTTTCCTCGGCCTCTCTTCCAAGATCCGGTCCATAGAAAGACCTCTCTCCAACCTCTCGTCCACATGAGAGGTGTCCTGCACTTCCTCCCATACAAGAGCTCATTGGGTGACATCTTGATGCTTGCCCGATAGAAGATAGGGAACGTAAGGAAAAGAGAGTGAAGGAAGTTAAAAGACAAAGAGAAGAAGACATCTAGATACTTGCACGGTAGCTGTTGTTGTAAGAGAACTCGAGCAAACGACAGGCTCTCCTCCCAATTCTTGCTCGTAAGTGAGCACACAAGCCCTCAACATATCCTCCAAGGTCCGATTCGGTCGCTCTGTCCGACCATCCGTCCGAGGGTGATAAGGCTGTGCTAAAGTCCAAGTGAGTGCCCATAGCTGCATGCAAACTCCTCCGAACTTAGACACAAAATAAGAACCACGATCCGATATAATGGTGAGAGGTGCCCCATGTAGTCTCGAGAATGTTATCAATGTAGAGGCGGGAGAGCTGCTCCACCGTATACCTCGTGTTGACGGCTATGAAGTGTGCGGCCTTGGAGAAACGATCCACAATCACCCAAATGGAATCACGGCCCTTGGGCGTGCGAGGTAGTCCAACAATGAAATCCATGCTGATGTTCTCCCATTTCCACATAGGAATCTCAAGAGGCTTGAGCAAACCGGCCGGCTTCCGATGCTCTGCCTTGACTCTCCTGCAAATGTCACACATCCCCACAAGCCGAGCAATGTCCCTCTTCATGCCTTCCCACCGGAACTCGAGTGCGGAGATCCTCATATATCTTTGTGTTCCCCGGGTGGATCGAGTAGCGAGAACAGTGAGCCTCTCGCAAGATCTCATCTCGAATCCCTGCACCTCCAGGAACCACAATCCGATCCTCGTACCAAAGTACACCATCGCTGTCCACTCGAACCCGGGTGCCTTATCCTCCTTTATCCTTCCCTTGATTGACTCCACAAGACTGTCAACCTTCTCGCCTCTCTCCGATCCGATCTCCAAGTAGACTCGTGATCCTCAACTCATAGAGATAGCCCTTAGGAATGAGCTCCACTCCATCCCTCATCATCTCCTCAAACACCTCCGATCGACTCGTCATGAGAGAAGTGCAATAGGCCTTGCGACTCGGCGCATCCGCAACAACATTGGCCTTGCCGGGATGGTAGTTGATGCTCAAATCATAATTCTTGATCAACTCAAGCCATCTCCTCTCGCCTCATGTTCAGCTCCGATTGCGTGAAGATATACTTGAGGCTCTTGTGATCCGTGAAAATCTCACATCCGCCACCGATGAGATAGTGCCTCCAAATCTTTAAAGCATGAACAACTGCTGCAAGCTCAAGATCATGAGTGGGATAGTGCTTCTCATGTGTCTTCAACCGCCTCGAAGCATAAGCCACAACCTTCCCGTTTCGCATGAGCACACAACCAATCCCCCGAGTGGAAGCATCACGAGTACACCCGAAAGTCCCGACTAAGATCCGGCAAGGTGAGCACAGGTGCGGTGGTCAATCTAGTCTTGAGCTCCTGAAAGCTCCTCTCACGCTCCGGGGTCCACTCAAAGGTAACCTTATCCTGCAAGAGCTCCGTCATGGGACGAGCTATCCGAGAGAAATCCTCAACAAAGCGACGGTAGTATCCAGCCATTCCCAAGAAACTCCTCACATCCTTGACACACTGCGGTCTCTGCCAACTCACAACCGTCCGAACCTTTCCAGGATCCACACACACTCCCTCGGCATTGATGACATGCCCTAGGAATGCCACTTCCTCAAGCCAGAACTTGCACTTGCCGAACTTGGCATACAACTGATGCTCCTTCGACCTCTCCAAGACAACCCTCAAGTGGTGTGCATGCTCTTCGGCGGACTTCGAGTACACAAGAATGTCATTAATGAAAACCACCACAAACTTATCCAACTCTGCCATGAAGACCTTGTTCATCATGTTCATGAAGTAGGGAGGGGCATTAGTCAAGCCAAAGGAAGCAACAGTGAACTCAAACTGCCCATACCGTCCAGTAAATAGATAAGAGGTGAAATTCAAGGAGGGACGATCCGGCATGATAGATAGCAATAGAATTAACAAGGCGGTAACAAAGATCCATACCAACTCACGAAGGCGAGTCTTAGGAATGTCACACTCGCGGATCTTCATTTGATGATAGCCGGATCGCAAATCAATGGAGGAGAAATACTTCGCACCCTTCGACGGATCAAACAAATCATCAATCCGCGACAAGGGGTACTTATTCTTGATGGTGACCTCGTTCAAGGAACGATAGTCAACACACATCCTGTCGATACCATCCTTCTTCTTCACAAACAGAACAGGGGATCCCCAAGGTGAGGCACTTGTGCGAATGAACCCCTTACTCAACAAATCATCAATCTCCTGCTTAAGTAACACCAACTCATCGGAAGACATGCGATACGGCCTCTTAACAATAGGGGCCGTGCCAGAAGAAGATCAATCACAAACTCAACATCCCTATCCGGTGGATGCCCTGGCAAATCATCGGGAAAGACCTCGGGATACTCACAAACCACGGGTATCTGCTCAAGTGACAACCCCCGCAAGTGACAAAGTCGTGTCGGCAACATAGGAGCAACCGGTGTGAAACACACGACCACTCCTCGGTGGTTCACCAAGGTCACAATCCTCTCATCACAATAAATCACCCCTTTGTTCCTTGTCAACCAATCCATCCCAAGAATAACCTCAATCCCGGAAGACGGCAAGAGAGCCAAATCAGCCAAGAACCGAACACCCTCAATCGAGATCCGAACTCGACGGCAACCCGTCACACACTTTGAAGCACCAAGTGGAGAAATAGCGAGCACAGGAAAATCGAGCAAGACGACAGGAATCTTAAGCTTCGCAACGAACGCAGAAGACACGAACGATCTAGTCGCACCAGATATCGAAAAGAACGGAAGCTAAACAAGAGTTAACCAGAAACTCACCAAGGACGACGTCCGGTGCTCGCTGTACATCCTCAACGAGTGAGGTGGTGAAGTCTAGCACGAGAGGCACTCTGCTGCTGCGCTGCTGCGATCGCACGGGACGGGGAGCACTGCGGAACCGCTGCTCGCTGCGGTGGCTGTGCTCGCTGGCCTCGGGTGTAGTGTAGGTAGTAGGAGCTCTTCGACCCGATGTTGGGACACGCGTAGTACTTGTGTCCCGGCTGCCCACACCGGAAGCACCTGTTGGCGAAGGGCATCCCACCGCTCGGGGGCCTCCACCTTGACTGCCGTGGTGCTCGGAGCACGCCGGTACTCGCTGCCCTTGTGGTGCGTATCGCCTCTCGCCCAGGATCGCCAAACTGCCCCTGCGGTGGACGGGCGATCTCGCTGCTCGCTGCGTCCTCCAAACCTCGGCCTCTCGCCGACCTCCGGAACGGTCTAGCTGTCCTCCGATCCTCTTGTGTGCCTCAACCCTCCCGATCTTCTCGATGCTCGTCCTCAACCTCAATAGCCTTGTCCACTAGCTCCTTCAGGGTAGAGCACCCTGCCACGTGGGGACCAATCTCAGCCTTGAGACCCCGCTTGAAGTAATAGATCTTGTCCTGCTAAGTGGAAAGATAGAAAACCACGAAGGGAAATGAGATGAAGAGATAGCAACATAGAACGTGTTAAACACAAAATCATTGGGAAGAGTAGATGGTGAATAATTGAGATGAAAAGCTGGATAAGAGATTTCGACCTGCTCGGTGGACACGTCACGAGGTGAGTAGCGGGACAGCTCAGTCCACCTGTGGTAGTACTCGAGCACACCCATAGATCCCATCTTCAAGTTACGGAACTCGTCCGCCTTCCTCGTCCATCACTCCCTTGGGGATGTGCTCGAGCTCCGAACTCCTGCTCAAACTCATCCCAAGAGATACTCGTCTCGGGTCCTGGTGGTTGGCCACGTAAGTGTCCCACCACGCGCCGGATGCACCTCCGAGCAAGTAAGTAGCAAGTGACACACACTCGGCGTCGGTGCAATCCATCATCACTAGCTGCTTGGACACCGTCCTGAGCCAGCTGTCGGCGTCCGGAGGGTCGGTGCGGTGAGAGAACGTCTCGAGCCGAAGCTCGCGGAAGGCCTCCTTCCTCAGAGTCGGACCGATCGCGGCTCGCGAAGTGCTGCGGCTGCTGCCGGGGAACTCGCTCCTCGGTGCTGCTGCTGCTCGCTGCTGCAAGCATCCGCATCAGACCTCCCAAGATGTTGGTCCGCATAGCCATCACCTCGGCAAGAGTCCGAGCGGGGGTGGTGGGGGCACCTCCTGCCGCTCGCGCGCCCTCCTCGCTGTCCTGGTGCCTCCTGCTGCTCGGCACCCTTAGCCTCTCCAGCTGCGAGATCCGGTGGTGCCTCTCCACCGCGACCACGCCTCTCGCCACGAGCACCCACGGCTCCTCCTCCACGGCCACGCCTCTCGCACCGCGGCCTCGCGCAGCTGCTGCGGGCGCGGCACGACCTCCGCCACGACCACGACCACGCCCACGACCTGCGGGGGCTGGTCGTCCACCTCCATCGCAGCTCGCTCGAACCGCACGTGTAGACCCCTTCCTCTCGGCATCCGTTTACAAGGCACAATTCCAACAATTAGTACGGGTTATCCAACACTTTCTTCAAATCTTGAAAGAATCTTTATGAGTAACAGAATAGTATGCAAATCATCTATCCATGCAAACACAACAAAGTCATCATCCATTCGAGTCATATCTTACGTTAAGAACTTTACACGACGAGATAGATTTCAAAGTCCGATGAAAGGAGTTTAGCATATTAGAGAGCTAGATCATGTCCTTATGGTTACGTCCAGTTTCTACGGGTCTCGTTCCTACGAGTCAAGTATGGCTCGATACCAACCGTGAGGACCCAAATTTCACCAACGTGAAATCCGAGCCCTTTGTACCTCATTGCCACTCCCAGGAGTGTGGCACGTACATCCAACACAAGTTAGTACAGTAAAACCATAATTAAAGGAAATAACAAGGCAAGATAATAGATTCTCCAAGTTCATTATTATTATGCATAAGTCTCAATCTCAAGAGTACAAGAGCGTGGCACGCGAGCCATCGCAAAATGAAAGTAAGAAACTAGCGGAAGCGAAGCGGAAGCATCTCCGGTGAAGAACCGTGGTGAAGACCATACCCACAAGCAACTCGAGTGTAGGCGAGACCGTCACTCCTCCTCGTCGGCTCTCTCAACCGGCTCGGCCGGCTCCTCGGCAACGGCGTCTCGAAAAACAAAGTGATAAAGCCGTGAGTACATAACGTACTCAGCAAGCCGCAAACTACCTAGCAACAATGTATGCATGCTCGGATAATCCAAGGAAAGGCAAGGGCTAGCACCTAAAGCATTAATCCTCAAGTCTATGTGATTCACATTTTATTATTAGTCAAATTTTATAAGTGGCCATGCAGGAAACAACACAATCCCGCAAGGGTCAAGTTTTATGTCCAGCACACCTCCACCGGACCACGGCTCGAAGCCGGAAGTAAAACACCTATCGGAGGGAGAAGTAGTAAATGCTAATCAAGTGGGTCGCTCGGAGGTAGTGCCCATACTTTGGGCTAGACTATACGTATAGATTTATATATCTCTCGCAGAGAGTAAGCAACTGTACCCACGTGAAGAGGTACTCAAACAAAAGACCACCGTCGTGGCCCAAGCATAGCAACACTCACAAGATCACTACTCAAAGCATCGAATGGGTGGCGTCCGTCCCTCGAGTCCGGGATCCTCTAACCACAACATAGGAAGAGAAGGGCCTGAAGGGTGTGACAAGGCGTACCACGGGCCGGGTGGGATATCCTCTCGCTCGTGGGTCGAGACAAACGCTCCAACACCCGCTACCACTAATCTCTACACCACGGCGGGCCACCCATTCATCCTCTAAGTATCATGATCCAGCCCGCCCATACAAGTCACGTGGTATGCTAGTAGACCAAAGAGCAAGCAAGCACAAGAACCGGTCCTTAAGCTGCCGGGGCGAGTCACCATCCCTCTCCTCAACAACAACGAGTCTCAACGAGTGTCACCACAACAGGGGTCCCATAGCCCAAGACCCCTACACAAGCTGTACCCGCAACAGGTACCCTCCAAGTAGAGACTCCCCGAAGTCTCCCGAGCACCTAACCACCTACACACTCGCCCCCGCAAAAGGTCCTACAGGGTATCTAGTACAGAAACTCGACACCTAAGAAACACCTACAATTTATTTTACACAAAAACATGTATAGTCATCATGGGGTTTAATTAAGCAACTAAGCAACATACTAAGCATGCGAGTAACGATAGAACAACGTATGGTAAACAGTGGCAAGGATGGCATAGTATGGCATAGGTAAACTACAAGTGCAAATATCCATTAATCATGCATGGTTCAATTTAATGCAAGTATTAAATAGGAACAAGAGTGGTCAAGGATTGCGGCTTGCCTGGATAGGGCTGCTCCCAGGCCGGGTCGGGGTACTCGTATCTGCTGCACTGGCGGAAACTCCTCAAACTGCGGCTCGGACGGGAACTCCTCGGCACCGTCCGACGGACGGATCGTGAAACGAGGGGTTAGGCACGCAAAACGAGACAATAGGAAAACGTACAAAACTGACGACGGAAATTACGGTACTAGAACATGACCAAAATTTACACTAACGCGTAGAGAACGTCGCTACGAGTCCAACGCAACTGACCGCGTATTTTTCTGACGCTCCAGGAAAAAGATATGAATTTCCAAAGAAAAAGGAATTATGGAAATTCGGAAAAATCCAGGAAAATGGAAAACCAGGGAATATTCGCAGAATATTCCACAGACCAACCCTATTTCGTGGACCGGGTCTACCAGCGGGCCCCTCTCCTCTTTCTCTCTCCAGTCCACGAAGACCAAGACTATGCAAGATCCAAACTCAACTCCTGTGGACCAAGGCTGACCAGGTGGGCCCGAGTTGACGTCACCGTGACGTTAGCCCGCCGGAAGGGGCGGCGCCGCCCGAGCGCCACCGCGCTCGTGGCCGGAATGCACGCGCTCCGGCGCTACAGCTCGCCGGCGATGACACCCACCTCAGCCCATGAAACCGCAAGCTCACGCGCACACACGGGCCTAGGCCTGGAGGACCAGCTCGCCTCCAAACCATGGCGCGAGCTCGCCGGAGATGGGTCACCGGTGGCGGAGCAAAGGGGAAAGCCTCGCCCCTTGATCAAACTCAAAACCGAGAACTCCAAAATAACACCCGGCTCCGCGCGAACCTACGGCACGCAAGCCAGGACCTTCCCCACCGCCGGAGCTCCACCGGCGACGAGGGCCGCGGCGGCGGACACGACCGGCGTGGCGGAATCAACAAAAGCACGGCCCTTTTCCCTCTAATTCGCGCGCGCAAGCACCAGGGAGCCTCTACGCAGCTAGTAAGGTACCCTATGCAACATGAGCCGGTCTCACGGTACGATCCCGCCGGCAGCCATGGATGGGCGGCGGCGAAGCTCGACGGGAGCACGGGAAACAAGGGTAATCTCGAAGGGGAAGACGGGGAAAGGGGCGCGTACTCACCAGGAACGATTTGACGACCACGGGAAGGGCGGAGAAGCACTAAAGGAGATGCGCGACGACGATCGGCGGTGGCGGACGAAGAACGTGCGACGGACGGGGGACGGTGACCACGCTGACCGTCGTTCTGGAGCTGCGAAGGAATAATAGAGGTGGGGGATCCGCCAGGAGTTAGAGCACGCGACGGGGAAACGAGAACGAAAGACGAGCTCGACCGGGACTCACCGGAGATGGGGAACGGCGGTGAAGAAGACGACGGGCAGAAACTTGGATGGCCTCGTCCTTCCTCGTTAGGGCTTCTCTCGCGAAACCAAGCACGCTGGCGGACTCAGCGTGGTATGCCGAGCACGACGATCAGCACGAGTGCCTCACGCTCGGACCTTCATCCATGGCGGGGATGAATACCTCGAGCGGCGGCGGTGGCTAGGGTTTGAGGAGAAGGGAAGGGAGCGGCGATGGCCCGGGGGGGGTGGTTTGTAGGTGGCATGTGCGGCTGGAGCAGGTGGCTTTGGAGGCGCTACGCGACAGCTGTCCGAGGTGGCGGCCTCTGCGGCGCCGTGCGCTGGCGAGCGAGCAGGTGGGCGCTGAGGTGGAAAGGAGGAAGAAGCTCCTGTGGCGCTCGGGCTTGGGTCGGGCCGGACTGGGCTGGAGCGGGAGAAGGGAAAGAAATAAGATGGGCTGGCGAGGATTCGGCCCATGACGCGAGTTTGAAAGTTAATTCCTTTGCGAATTCTTTTGATTCGTATCTTAACTAATTCAAACCAAACTTCATTCGAATTTTGGGCCAAGCTCCAAACATTTTTATTACACATGTTTGAGTACAGATTTTCAGGCTGTTACAGTAGTATTCGTACTCTAAATAAATTTATCACAGAAATAAATTCAATAATCTATCTATTGATACTAATTATATACTATAAATAATAATAATTTTTATATACTTAATTAAAATTTAAAATATTTGACTCATGGGAAGCAAGAACTATATATTGTTTGGAACAAAGGGAGCATATTTATTTGTAATATTTTTTTCTCCAAATTTTGAATTTTGAAAGCAACAGTTTTATGTAAGAGTAAAAGCACCAAATGGTGAATTAGGAATTTATCAGGCAGGAGAAGATCTTTTCCCCTGGCTATGGAAAATTCGACTGAGTCTTTTATCTTAACACGGATGATCTCAGAGTGCCAGCAACATTGCAATTTGCGCGGATTAACTTCGATGACGACATACAAGATTTGCTAGCTTACACAATTTAGATCTTCATATCTCTATCTAGGCGATAACAAGCTCTCTGGAATAATACCACACTGGATACGAGAACGCACAAACCAGACAAGATTAGAGCTC
Source organism: Chloris gayana (assembly GCA_031894775.1). Taxonomy (NCBI): domain Eukaryota; kingdom Viridiplantae; phylum Streptophyta; class Magnoliopsida; order Poales; family Poaceae; genus Chloris; species Chloris gayana. The sequence goes on along the minus strand of JAUNZO010005050.1, from coordinate 1,496,455 downwards.
GATTCCGACAACCTAACTTCAACTGTGAATTTAGTGATGACGAAGTGCATTTCTATAACGACCGGGGTTATAGTCTTAGAGAAAACGCATGACTATATTTTCCTCCACGAAACGATACAGGTACAACACGGTGAAGAATTAGTGATAAAGAAGTCGACCACCCTTCGATGCATGACTATCAGTTCTTCATTTGCCACACATCTGCCGCTTGCCTGTGCTTCTGATCCACGGAGCGTGTACCGACCGTTGTACCCTTGCGATGAATCAGTTATCTGTCAACTTGAGAAACAGCATCAACGATCCCTGGCAAGAGTTGAAAGAGAAGAAAAGGAAAATAAAGCATTCTCAGTACGTAGTTGCACTTAAGGTTTCATTCCTTGTCCTAGATTTCTAGGGTTGATCAGAGTTCCGCATACTTCCTATGACAAGCAGCATGTTTTTGTTTTTTTCGAAAAAAAGAGGGAAGAGTACCCTACTGATTATATATATTAGAGTCATATTAATAATAATTAAAGGTAAAAGGTACTAGAAGAATGACAAGAAGCATGTATAATACATCAATGGTCACAACCATTTGGAATATATGCTTCTCATTTAGAACTCTTTTTTATAAAATTTTATAGTTTATATTACCATAAGTAATTACTGATGGTAATCAGAACTAGTAATTACTGATAGTATGTATACTGTAAAGTTTTTTTTGGAAAAAATAGAACTAAGATCCAGACTTCTTATTTAGAATTAGCTAGTATCATTTCCAGCAATCGGCCAAACATCTGCCCTTGTCTTCACGGCCGGTGTGATTCCTTACCATGTCTTATACATCGATGCACATAAATACGGCCAGTGCAACTCCAATTTCCCAGAGGGCCCTGTACTTGGCGCACCACTGGCAATTACAAACCCAGAGAAACTGGCCAACATGGCCAGGATCCCACTCCTGTTCCGAGCAATCCTAACAACTTGGTGCCTTGTGTCCCTTCAAAGCTCCTTCACCACACCAACACAACCTGCACTTCCACCAAGCAATCCTTGCATCCCGTTTGAACGGGATGCTCTCCTCAAGTTCAAGGAGGGCCTCACAGATCCTTACAACTACCTGTCACTCTGGCAAGGTGAAGACTGCTGTTCATGGCCGGGCATCGAATGCAACAAGCGGAATGGCCACGTTGTGGGCCTTTGGCTTGAAGGTGCAGAATTTGGCGGTAAGATAGGCCCCTCCTTGCTTGTGCTACGACACTTGAAGTCCTTACACCTTGGATGGAATAATTTCGGGGAGCACCAATACCGGATTTCATTGGTAATTTCAAACATATGCAGTATCTTAGTCTCTCTCTTGCCAATTTCAGTGGGCCAATACCACCTCATCTTGGAAACCTCTCCAAGTTGCTCCATCTTGATATAAACAGTGAAGGAGATTATCCAACCGTTTACTCAACAGACCTTAAATGGCTAACGCGCTTGTCAATGCTACAATATCTAGAGTTAGATAAGGTGAACCTTAGCACTGCTATCGATTGGGCTCACTCTCTCAACATGCTTCCATCTCTTGTGCACCTTAGTCTTTGTGGATGCGGCATTAAGAATACTGTTCCGCCACCAGTACATATGAACCTCTCATCATTGGAGGCCATATACCTCACTGGTAACCCATTTAACTCTCCTGTAGGAAGCAAGCATTTCTTTTTGCCCTTCTGGGATCTTCCTACCCTTGAAACATTATATTTAGGGGAATGTGGACTTCAAGATTCCCTCCCCGAGGTTGTGGGAAACTTGACATCCCTCAAAGTCTTAAATCTCAACATGAATGATCTCACAGGGGTGCCAAGAACTTTGAAGAGATTGCAAACCTTGGAAACATTGCAACTTGCGCAGAATAACTTAAATGGTGACATACGAGATTTGCTAAATAGATTGCCCGGGAATAGCTTAAAAAATTTAGAATTGTACACAAACAATTTGACTGGAAGCTTGCCCGCAAAGAGTGGGCGTTTGCGGGATCTTCATATTTTCTATCTCAGCGATAACAAGCTCTCTGGAAACATACCACACTGGATAGGCGAACACACAAACCTAACAAGGTTAGAGCTCGATTCCAACAACCTAGATGGTACGATCACAGAATCCCATTTGACAAAACTGGCTCGTCTGAAGGTTCTAGGGTTATCCTATAACTCATTAACAATGGTGATTAACCAGCACTGGGTTCCTCCTTTCAAACTATGGTTGGCTAGTTTACGATCTTGCAGGCTGGGCCCTAAGTTCCCAGAATGGTTGAAATTACAAGATAGAATGTTTATCCTTGATATCTCAAATACAGGCATAGCCGACTCTCTACCTTATTGGTTCTGGTCGACATTTTCAAAAACGAAGTCGTTGGTTCTATCAAGGAATCAGATTAAAGGTACATTACCAGCGATGTTTAAAAATATGGCAGCAACAGCAATAGATTTCAGTGATAATCTTTTGGAAGGAGGACTGCAACAGTTTCCAGAAAATTTAACGTACCTTGACCTGTCAAGGAACAATATTTCAGGGTCACTTCCACTTTATTTTGGAGCTCCAGTGTTAGAGTCACTTGTTCTCTTCAAAAATTCACTGTCAGGCGCAATTCCGAATTCTTTTTGTCAGTTAAAGAACTTACAATTTGTTGATCTATCAGCAAATCTACTACAAGGGCCATTTCCCGACTGCTTAGAAAGTTCAGATGTTGGAAACACTGCATATCAAAGTAATTTGCCTGTGATTTCTAATATCTTCATGTTGAACTTAAATGACAACAATCTTTCAGGAGCTTTCCCAATATTTCTTCAAAAGTGTCAGCACCTAATATTTCTTGATCTTGCATTTAACCAGTTTTCTGGGAGTTTACCATCATGGATAGGTGAGAAGCTTTTTTATTTAGCGTTTCTGAGGTTACGTTCGAATATGTTCAATGGTGAAATCCCCCACCAGTTTAGCAAGATGAAGGAGCTTCAATATTTAGATCTAGGTTGTAACAACTTCTCGGGGAATATACCAGGATCACTTATGCATTTGAAAGCAATGTCTCACATGCCAGCTGATAACAATTCCCTTACAGATGTTGTATACTATGGATGGTCACTCTGGGGTTCAACATATTTTAGTTGGATTTTTACGTTCAAAGACCTAGATTACATTATGTCTTTGCTTATGAGCGGGTATGATATATATGATTTTGATAGCCTAGTAATTGATAATAGCTATGGACCTGACTTCAGTCACATTGATATGCAGTACAATGATAGTTTATTGGTCGTCACCAAAGGGGAACAACTTGAATTCACAACTGGAATCAGGTTCATGGTAAATCTTGATCTGTCTTGCAACAATTTAACAGGGAACATTCCTGAAGAACTTACTATGCTTACTGCATTGAAAAGCCTAAACCTGTCCTGGAACTATCTTAATGGGACAATCCCTACAGATATCGGTGCCCTACAATCTCTGGAGTCTTTGGACCTTTCACATAATGCACTGTCCGGAAAAATTCCTCCGAGCATTTCATCAATAACATCATTGAGTCGCTTAAATTTGTCCTACAACAAATTGTCAGGACAAATACCGTCTGGAAGTCAGCTACAAGCACTTGATAACCAGGCATCGATATATATTGGGAATCCTGGTCTCTGTGGACCCCCTCTCTCGAAGAATTGTTCGGAAGCAAATGCACCACCAGGTGCCTCGGCTGATAAAGATAAGAGTGACACATTCTTTTTGTACCTCGGTATGGCCATAGGATGGGTGACTGGCGTCTGGGCTACCTACTTCACCTTGTTATTATGTCGGAAGTGGAGAATTGCTTGCTTCTTTTTCTCTGATCGCTTGTATGACCAGGTTTATGTTCAGGCGGCTCTGACTTGGGCTTCTTTGACAAGAGCATCAGTTAGAAGCTGAGATCACAAGCGCTGGTGCTTAGTTCCTTCTGTACTGTTAGTGTGTAAGTATGCTAAATATGTAGTTGCTAGCAGTGAAACATGATACCCTTACTTGGTTATCATCTTTTATACTTACGAATAAAGGGGCGAATCCAAGGTCATAATGTAATTCAGAGTACAATTGGTTCAGTAATTCACTAACGTACGTTTGGTTTTACAAATCATCCCTTCCCGTTTAGTACCACTAGTCCATCAACCCGTGCTTACGCACGGATAATACCATTGTTCTTTATTATTTTGGTTCACACTTAGGTTATAGCAACCAATACTGTAGACATGATATGTTCTTTGTTGTAATAGATTGGTTACACCAGTGAAACATGTTGCATGTTTGGGTATAGTTTTGCTTGGACTTTGATATATAATTTTGACAGAAATCCTCCGTTGATAAATCTAAATCATGCCTCCCGAATAAAGCTTAAAGGTATATGCGGATGTCAAAAGGCATATATTTATTATATAAAAAATAGGTTGGGATGAAAATATTAAATTCCCAAATATACTTTTTAGAAAAATGCAGATCTTGTGCTAAGAATATACATTGCATAACTTCAACAGTTTGCTATTGCGTTGTATGCATGTTAGTTCAGTTTAAGTTAGAACAATCATAGAGGAATGTATATTTTGAATTAGCGGCACTATTATCTATTTAAATAAATTTATTTTATTTTCTCTTCTATATTCAACTTGAACACGTACTTTCTGAACGACTCAACTGTGAAACTTACTTCTATGGGTAGTTGGATGCTTACAAAAAATGTGGACATAGATTAATCCATTTAGCCATTGACTTTTAATCTCAATAATGCATATTCTTCTAACTTAATTGATGATACAATTGGATGGCTCGATGTTTTGCTCTTTTGTGAGAGTTTCTAGTATTCTTCTGATTAACGTAGTTATAATAATCATAGATAAATATATATTTTGAATTGGTAGCGACATTATTACCTATTTAAGTAAATTTATTTTATTCTATTTTTTGTGCAATCTCAACTTGAACTTGTACTTCCTGAACAACTCAACCACGAACCTTGCTTTTATGGCGTAGTGGGTGCTTAATTACAAAAGGTGGACACAGATCGATACATTTTAGCCATTGACATTTAATTTTAGTAATGCATATGCTTCTATCATAATTGATTAGCATGGCAGGTATTCTAATGAAACACAATTGATTAGCATGGCAGGTATTCTAATAAACAATGTTAATTGTCGTTATTCCAATTCTCAAACAGTTCTGTTGTTCTTTAGTTGTTATTCTCGTTTCAGTGCAACATTGATGTATATGGAAGTTCAGCCAACCTCCAAATTCTTGATGAGTGGTGCATGCCAGCTGATGCGTCCTACATTGGGGCTCTTATTTATTCTGTCTTCCCTCCGCTCATTGGGATTCTTTGTTGTACCTGTACACAGCCAAAACAGAATGATTAACAACATGAGATCTCAGTATCAGTTCGGCAGCCTTGATGGTTGACACCACTCTAGGTGCTAGGCATAGTAGGAGACATGTTATGCAGATGGCTGCTGATGCTGCCTAATGCCGTACAAAGATCAAGAGCGTTCCTGTGCGGCTGGATAGCAATAGATGAAGAGTATTCCTCTCGATATTGCAGTGCCACGGATCAGACAATGCTCCTTTGTTCTACCCATCCTCCCCGTCACTTGAGCGTCTTGTTTTGCATGGCAGGTCAGAAAACTAAGCATTGATTCATCTCTACTGGCTAGCGACGCGCTAGGTGTTACTGGGAGCACCAATCAATTGTACCAAAACGACAAAACCCATGAGGCTAAGAACACCATGGTTGCGCTGGTAGCGGCGGCGGCTGGTGCTAGGGTATACGACAATACAAAGCCTGAATATACGAATATTAAAAGGAAAAAGAAACAAACTAAATAACAACGTAAATGAATTTTCTTTTTTTTTCTTACGAAATTTCTAATGGCACATATCGTAACTTAATAAGTAATGGTATAGGTGGGTAATTTAACCCATATTAGATCGAATGCTATTCTTAATTAAGGGTACAATTAGATGGCTAGATTTTTTTACTTTCTTGTGAGAATTTTTACGATTTTCTTCCGATTAACGTGAAGGCCTCAAAAGGAGCCTCATTAGTAAATAAAAAAATTCTGTACCACGTTGTTTCCTGATCTTTGGTCACTCGTAGCATTACTTGTCATGCTCAGCAAAGATCTGAGCTAGAAGTTTTATGGCCCCTGATTTAGTGCCAGATTAATGCGTAACACTAGACGTGTCTCGGTCAATGGCAAAGCTTGTACGATACTAGATGATCTGGGGATTATTCAGTATGAACTGAGGTAGAACACATTTACTGTCATTGGCAACTTCTAGGTCCTATCTGAGACTTGGATCCAGGTCCTGCCGTTCGCACAGAAACTGAAGCCAGTTTGAATCAGATCGTAGCATTGCATTAACCTAACACCAAAGAGATCATATACTTAGTCTTCTGTAAGATGTTCACTAGCCAAATTCGATCCTGACGGCTTGACCAATTGTTAGCCCAAAAGTAAAGCTGAAAAGGATGCGTGCTTCCGACTATTGCAGAAGTAACATGCTCCTTAAGCAAGTCTGCTTTTCCAACTGCATACCCAATCTGAGTGAAGTGAAATGTAAAGAGTTGAGACGTCTGCATCCATTTCCATTAGGAGCAGGAGCCAAACTGACACGAAAACAGCCAAGTAGAGAAAGAGCGGTAATGGGATTTGCTGGATTCCAATCAGAGTGGCCTGAATGTCAATGCAGCACTGCTGCTTTTGGTACCGCTAAGTACTGGATTCGGCACCACCAATTCACGAGCTGTCTCGAACTATAGAACGTTTTTTACTTTTTTTGAAATGAACAGTGATTACTCGGGTTGGTTGCGCGTGTATTGCACAGAACGGCATCGACGCACTGAACTTGACTTTCCCCACCCGGTGCTCTCCTCTGTTCTGTATCCCCTGCTCCAGTAGTGCCCTGCTTCGTTCTCCAATTCTCTGATTCTGGTGACGCTGCAACTGAAGAAAACCCCAAACTTTTTCCCATCGCTGCCACACCTCCTCTGCCCAGGGATCAGCAGCACACGGCAAGACCCAAGATTGCGCGCCAAAGGGAACGGGAGAGCACGCCGCAGCCATCCATGCCGTGAACCGCAGCCGTCAGACGGCGCCGCGCCGTCCTTCCCGAGGAGCTGGTGGTGTGGGAGATCCTCGTGCGCCTGCCGGCCAAGGATATCCTCCGGTGCCGCGCGGTGTGCGCCGCCGCACGTCCGAGCCCGGCTTCCTCCTGGCGCACCACCGGCGCCGGCCGTCGCTGCCGCTCGTCGCGTTCCACGGGCAGCTCCCCGCCGCCGCCCAGTAAGGCCGGCAAATCTCCGTCGTCGACGCCGCCATAGACACCCTGGACCTCCGGCGACCTCCCTTGGCGGCGGCGCGCCAGCCCGTGCGGCGGTTCAAGGACTACAGCTACGACCGCGAGTTCTTGGTGCACGCCTCCTGCGACGGGCTGCTCCTGCTCTCCCTGGGCAACCACCGCTTCTACCTGTGCAACCCGGCCACGCGCCAGTGGGCCTCGCTGCCGCGCCTCACCGGCGCCGATGGCGCCATGCTCTACCCGCACGCCCCCTCCGGCGAGTACCGCGTCATCTACTGGAAGGGGAGGTACACGTACACCCGGGCTCGCAAGGTCGTCTACCACGTCATCACAGCGGGCTTCGAAGCCATGGAACCTTCTGCGAAGCGGCTCGTCGAAGCCGGGTGGCTCCATTTTAGGCCTCGTTCGGTAGCCCTGTTTTATGGCCAGAGTTGTTTCTGTTCCTGGGCCGGATCAAGTGAATCCTGCCGGTTCACTCCACACGGCCCAATTCCTGTTCACCAACTGATCCGGCCTGGAATCTATCCTTTGTAACAAAAGCTCGTTCGTTTCAGCAGGAACGGTTTTAGCATGTAATACCTCTATTTCTACGTATAATTTTACCAGCAGCAATAAACAACAAAGTAAGGTTGCCTTCCACAACAATAATTTTAGTAGGAGCTAATACGACAATACTTTCATATCCAGAGCATACAATTTATATCTAATGCATATAGCATATAATGACAGAGTTATGCCGCACCAGAACTTTGAGAAATCCTAGCAGTCAGACTGTCAATCACCACCAACCATTGGCAAAAAAGTTAGCAAGCTACCATCAGTTCACCAACTTCGGCTTATATGTGCTGGTCTGCTTTTGTTGTCCAACTACAAATGATAGTAACAATCTAGAGCATACAGTATATCCATAATCCAGAGCATACAATTTATCCATAATCCAGAGCATACAATGTATACACAATACTTATCGAGGGCATACACATTCTCCTAGAATGCACCATTGTAATAATTTAATAGACACTCTGTGAGATAACAATGAAAACACATGTGTCAAGAACATAGCAATGAAGATGGTTTGGAAAGTGCTTCAACATAAATTTTTTTCCATAATCCAGAGCATCAACATCCAGATACTGCAACTCCTCCGTGACTAAATTCACATAGAAAAGTAATAGAATGAGAATCAGCAATTCAACAATCAGATGCTAATAATCAGTAATTGTTCATTCTTGTAATTAGTAACATATAAGCATAAGCATGCTACCAGGACACACATCGAAACATGGCAAAGAAATGACACTGGCAGATAAGCATAAGCATGAATTACTCAGAAGAAACAGGACAAAGAAATCACATCGAAACAGATAAGCATAAGCATAGAAGTATTTTTAGGTACAAATATTTTCAGATCAAGCATTTTCAGAGAAACAAATTCAAAAGCATGGAATGGAAGTATTTTTAGGTACAAATATTTTCAGATCAAGCATACAAGTATTTTCAGGTATAAGTAATAAGCATATAAAAAATATATATATCATCATACATACCAAAAGGAGTTGCTACTGGCGTCCACGAAGGAGGTGGTTCGTCCTACCCAATTCGAATAGGTGGCGGAGATATCTGCAAGGTAAAAAAAAAGACTTGATTAAACTCAATTTCAGTGATCTGTCATTAAAGCAAGTAAACATAGATGATCTACTGTTTTTAGAGTTAAACTAGCAATCAGCATGAAAATCAGACAAAAAGAAAGCACCTATCAGTGGACAGTACACAATACTTGAAAGAAGAGAGTTCAAATTAAGGTCAAAATGAGTTAGTTCTAGTCATTTTGACAAAACACAGTAAGAAAATAGACCATTAGTCAAAATACTCCATGCACTCCATTTACTCTAAAGAACTGCAAATAAATAAAGGACTTCAGCATAATATAATCAGCCAGTTCTTGGCAGCACAAAGAAAAGAAAGAACCACTCCAATACTTAAAGTATAGATGTCCCATCAATCTTAGTATCAAAGAGAAGAGATACTCAGAGTCAACATATAAAAGATGGAGTAGCACCAAACAAATTTCACTTTTGTAACAGATGAAGAATGGTGCTATCTTTTCTATAAGACAATGCAACACAAACAGTGACATGATCTACTCATTCTAAGAACTTGCTGACATAAAATCTCTATCATGGCACATAAATGCATGACCCTAGATCCGTAATTAGTTATCTTCAATTAGTTATTGCTAGAAATCATTTAGGTGAAAATGAATTAAAGTATTAATTATCAGTCAATGAGTGCACATCAGTTCATGCTTGTCATTTGGTTGTTCTACTTCGAGCTTTTTTCAGTGCAGGAACAAATGAGGAGTTAGTACAGAGACCCACATCATGAACTAGCGACGAAAAATTTTCAGTTCAGGAACAACGGATCGCTGATAGATAACACACTTAGGAAAACTTGGACAGCGTAAGGTGCAACATGACGGAACTGAAGCAACTTTTAGCTCGCAGATCAGTTGGGAAGTCTAATTAGCATGCGTACTGCAGCAATCAATCACGGGCATGCACACACAAATAAAACCAAGAATGGACTGCAAGGACTATTCGCTACGGCGCTGCAAACTGAAACTAACTGGTAGTAACAGACTAACAAGATCCCCACAAGAAGCAACAGCAGCCACCATCTGATCTAAAACACAAGCCAAGATCGATCAATTGACCTACGGATCAAACAAGTTCGAAGCAAGAAACCTAGGAAGTGGGGCATGACGTACCGACAAGAAGCGTCCGGGGAGATTGGATGCCGGAGGAGAGGTGGTCGCCGTCGTTGCTGCTGATGTAGCCGTGGTCGTCGAGCTGCCGGAGGAGAGGTGGTAGGAGATGTGGTGGTCGCCTAGCCGTCGCCTCCAGTCACCAGCGCCACGCCGCCGTCACCTCCAGTCACACGCGCGCCTCGCCGCCATCGCCGAGCCGTCGCGCGGTCGCCTCCTGTCGCTGCCGCCGCCTGGTGGCTAGGGTTCCGCGGTCGAGTAGCGTGAGTCGAGGGCGAGCGAGAGCGAGTCGGAAGAAATCCGTGGGGTCGTAGGTGGGGATGTGTTCCGGTCCTTGGAGAGAAGGAAAAAATTTCCGGGCCTGTTTCGCTGCCGGGCCAGGCCGAACCGAACGCACATTTCGCTCAAGGACCGGGTTGGCGACGGCCTGATCGGGAACAGCCGGAATGGGCCATTCCGGGCCTCATTCCGGGCCTGCCGAACGAGGCCTTAAGCTGCTGCCCGGGCGTCTTGCTCAACGGCTGCCTCCACTGGCTCCTCCACGGCTCCACGGAGAAATTCCTGGTCGTGTTCGACACTGTCGCGGAATCTTTCGGGTCAATGCCATCTCCAGTCGCCGCCGATTCGAGGGTCCCGCAGCTGCTTGTGATGGGCGCCGCCCTCGCCGACAGCTGGAGAGACGAGAGCAACACGATGATGAAGCCGTGGGTGCTGCAGGACTACGAGACCGAGGTCTGGTCGTTGAAGCGCCGGATCATATTTCCGCCTGGATGGTGGAGATGTGGAGCGTCGTCAGGAACTTTCGCTTCTCCGGGACGGTCGTGTCCGAGGAGGACGGAGACGTGCTGCTGCATCACCCCGGATCGTTTCACCTATTTCCCAGTGACTGCAAGGGTGAGCTGGTGCAGAAGTTCCGTTGGGAACGTGTGTTTCCGTCGCCGGCTGGGCACTGGTTCAGAGAGAGCCTCGTCAGGCATCAGTTCTTCGAGAGGAAAGACGGTGCTCGTGCGAGGAGGCAGCCACGTTTCTTTCGACGCCTATAAGGTTCATCCTAATCCTATACTACAGGATTGCACTATTGTTTTTTTGAACTTAAATATCAGTTCCTACAATGATCCGTATCATTCCAGACTCTATAAATGTTTCAGGCACTTAAATTACAGTGCCTAAGGCATCTCCTGCTAACTTTCAGTAATCGTCTGCTCCATAGAAATCAGTTGATCGCTTTCTGAATTACTCAGATTCGGTAGTCACGAAGTCGACCTTGCATTGTGCGTGAAGATCTGGACATTACTTTTAGTTTACATAGGCGATCTTTCAACGACTCACAGCAATAACGGCAGAACAATACAACTCAGAAATCAGAAAACATATAGGAACCTCGAACTGAAATTAATTTGTGCTTCCAAGCTCTGTGAATGCACATCCAGCGGAATGAAAATCAAGAGTTCCACCTTCAATTCGGTAAAAGAAAAACAAAGAGAATCTTTCTTACCTGCTTAGAAAGGGCCCTCGCGTCGCTCGAGTCGGTTCAAACAGATTCAAAAATGGTTCCATAATTTGGGAGAAAAATATGTTTGAAGTTTCGTAACCGTTTCTTTTTCTCCCACATTCTACTCTACTTCAATCAGATTACAACACGTGTCCAAAGCTAAAATATAAAGGGGTCTGATTGATTTTCCCAGGAACATGGGCCTCGCTGTGTAATAACACCTTTTCCGCCCAGCCCAACCCAACCTGCAAACGGGAACGGCCCACGACCCACGGCTGCCGGCACACACAGCAGCCGCTCCAATTCCTCGTCCCCGCCGCCCACCGCCGCCTGGCAATCCCGCTCCTCCGCCACCTCTCGTGCACCAGCCTCCCATCCGACGCCTTTCATCTCTGCCCTGTCCGCAGCAGAAGGACCCCAGTGGTGCTCAGGCGTCGCAATGGAGGACACGGAGCCCACGCACACCACCACCACCAGCAGCTCCATCTCCACCTCCACCGGACCCACCTTCGCCGCCCCCTCTTCTCCTTCTCGAAGCCCGGCGCGTCCTTTGGCTTCGGTTTCGGGTTCGACGAAGCCCCCAGCCCCAGCCCTCCTCCGCCGCCGCCCATCGAGGTCCTGCTCTCGGAGGTACTATTTCTCTTCTTCAATATTTTTCTTTCGTTTACTTTTTAGTGATAGCATCAAAGCCTCAAAGGTTTGATGTTTCTCATTAAAAGAAAAAAAAGGTTTGATGTTTCCTTCGTTGCCTCGCAGGAGTCGCCGGTAGCTGCCTCCAAGTTGGATACAGTGGTGATCGATGACTCCTTGTCGATTTACAAGGTGCGTTTGCTAGTGTTTTCCTTTGCTTATCTTTTTAGAGTTCAAGTATGTAACAACATCCTCGCCTGACTTCATTGCAACGGCCGACAAAAGTGTTTACAGCACAGTTTCAATTATTACAACCAGCCACCCGCTGGCTCTTAGCACTCCACACCCTCCTCCTTGGATTGTCTCAGTTACACAATTGCTAATAATCATGTAAGAACTATGCAACACTGCAACGGGATGTATAAAATGCTACTGATCACAAGGGTCGTGCAATCACTTGACTTCAGACTGATATGTATGTAATGTGAACACGTCTAGATATATATATTTCAAGCTGAAATTGTGCTTCCCAATTGAAACCTGCTGTAACATGCGCGCAACTTTTCATGTTGATATGTTGCCCGAGATAAAGTTAATTGCATGATTGCAACTCATGAGGTGTTTGAATTTTCCATATCTTCATGCTGCAACAACTTTGTTTTTTCCACTCTTATCTGACAAGTATGAAATGCAGTGTCTGTTCAGTTACCTGTTTAGTCTGTCTTAGTTTACGCTTCAGAAACCAATTATTGAGCTTGCAAATATACAGGGATACTGGAAACTCCCTGTGCTTACAAGCTGTCATGCTCAATAGCAAGCTAATTGAACCATAGATTGTTAACAATTATTGATCATGAATGTGTGGCTGTATAAATCAATGCCAAGTATAGTTGATTCGTGCTAGGTTCTAGACCTCAGTTATTAAATATGTAAATTAAAGTGAGGGTAGCAGGATCAGGATTGACATAGTGAGTCAATTTTTATGCCTTTCTCGAAACCGAACAATGGAGCTCACTGTAATTACTATTCTGTGCTAATAACACTGTAAACAAAAGCATTTACAGACTTGATATTTTGGTGAGTATCCTTTGGTTTATTGTCCTGTATGCCAATTGAACCTACAACTTAGTTATGAAATTTTATTTGTGTTTTGGTATTATGAAACTCCTTCACTATAAATGATATATATATAGGCAGCAATATGATGGTGAATCCATAACTGCTACCCGCAAACAAAATATAGGAAATTCTGCGATTTGTTTCTATTTCTTTGTACCATGTCCACGGGTCACTTTCAGTGTGGTATATGAGTCTGGGGCAATAATAGTTGCTCTGGTTGCTACTCCCCCGGACCCACTCTACCTATCAGTGGCATAGGTGGAAATGATAGGGAGGCTAGCACCTGCATCATGAGTGGGCAACACTGTGGCTAGAGGAGGAAGCTGATCGCAGTTGCTTATTCTTTGTTGATACATTTATGATAGGTATGATGTGGTATGTTACCGACTTGTCATGCTGCTAAACTAAACTGTTTTTTTTTCTCATCTTATTTATTAGGGGCGAGTTAGTACATCTGATGTTTTCGGGGTCAAAAACTCTGATCTGGTCCCAGGGAAATACGAAGGTGACTATTAAATATAATTTTTCTTTTGCAACCTGTTTTGACTCTGAACTTGAGCACAACTATGAGCACCAGGCGGATTGAAGCTGTGGGAAGGATCACTAGACTTGGTGAAGACCCTAAATTCTGAAATCAACAACGGAAAATTGCATCTACAGGGCAAACGTGTATTGGAGGTGTGATACTTGTTCCATGGTGTTAGACTGTTATATTTTTGTACGGACCAATGGAATTTCTATTTACTCCTTCCTTCCTTATATATGCGACAGTATGTTTAAGTAAAGAGGGATTAGTCATTAATTGTTTCACACTTTCACCTACAGAGTTCTGAGTTAATACTACTTTAAGTGCAACTCTGTTAATACTGATCTTGTAATCCGTAGTCGAATATCCAATCAGCTGAAACATTTTAGCATAATTATTCTAACAAATAGTTATAGAGGGTACTGAACAAGCTGCTTACATTCTATATTCTCTTCATTCTTTAGCTTGGATGTGGACATGGCCTCCCTGGCATCTTTGCAGGTTTCAAGGTATTCTCCTCTCCTCTCTGAGATTTTGAAATAGTTTTCATATTTGTATGGATTTCTCAGAATCTAGAATTACAGGGTGCTGCCCTAATTCACTTTCAAGATTTCAATGCTGAGGTCCTTAAGAGCCTCACCATACCGAATGTAAAAGTGAATCTTTTCAAAGAGCCATCTGAAGGAACATGTACATCTAGGAATGTTGGTTTCTTTGCTGGTGATTGGAGTGAGATGGATAAGCTACTTCTTTGCGGGGATGCTGAGCATGATAAAGCGTCTAATGGCTATGATATCATCTTGATGGCTGAGACTGTCTATGCATTATCTTCTCTCCCAAATCTCTACAAGCTCATTAAGAAGGTCAGCATTCAATTTGACTTACTTAGTATTCTTTTCTGAGACAATCTTTCTCTGAATATCATTATGCTTATAAGCTGGGAACCTTGTGTAGTGCTTGCACTACCCCGGGGTGTGGTTTACATGGCAGGGAAGAAATATTACTTTGGAGTAGGTGGTGGCACAAGGCAGTTTCTGCGTTTGGTTGAAGAAGATGGTAAGTTTCATATTCGTCCTGTCTAGCATTGTTAATCATCAAAATTTGGTGCTCCTCACCCTGTAACTTGCTTTCACTATACACTGGGGACAGATGCTTGTTTTCAAACTTGTGAAATAAAAGAATCGGGACTTGGGAGATAGTATAGTCCTCATATGCAGTGACCGTATTACTTCATGGTTTCATCTGTATAGTATATATCTAAAACCATTGTTACATCACATTTTAGACTTTAAATTTACAAACTTCTGTTCCCCAAATATCAACAACTATTTACATTGCTTAGTGGAATCCTTGTCTTGTAGTGTTGACGAAGAGAGAGGGCGAGCTTTTCTTTTGCTACTCCAAATGAATCATGCTGGTTTTACGGGTGATCTAAACATGAAGTAGTTGTAGAATGTGGACCACCGATGGTTACTATGATATTTTACATGAAGAGAGGGGGCCTATTTCTCTTTTACCGACATGAACATAAATGTAGACAATGAGCAATTTCTCTGAACTTGTATGTCAATTCTGTTTTGCATGTGCATGTCATGTGGTATTCAAGTATTACTTTTACTAATTTGTAATTGTTCTTTAGGCATCATGCAACCTGAGCAGCTCATTGATGTTGCTGATGGATCATCTAATGTTAGAGAGGTTTGGAAATTCTCGGCCAAATAGGTTAGCACTGACATTGTGCTTGTTGGAACAACTAAAAATATGTACTGGATTCCATATTGGTGGAGAGGGAAAATCTTACTTTAGGTGGTTCCTGTTTCTACTAATGTACGTGTGCCATTTTAAAAGTGATCTATTTTTCTTGTGGTCTGCTACACTCCATTTAAGAAATCGACAGAAGACATTGCTCTTGTGCTTGGATCTTATTAGTTGCCTAAACTATGCATTATCCATGGCCTCATATATCACCTCATTTTTTTCATTGGAAAAAAAGTAGCTCCTTTTCTAGATTGAAAGACAAAAGTTCCACTTTCCATTGCACATCATTGTGAATATTCCTGATGATTCCAATGGCGGACACAACTGATTGAGTAAGCATCTGACAAGTCAAGAAAAAGGTGCGAGGACAAAATTATACTCCGATAGTTCGGCCTTCACTTTCCACATGAAATGAGCACCATGCTGTCATGGGGCCACGGAACTTATGGCAGCCAAGAATGTTTTGCGGTAAATTTATGAGATGTACTCGAGGAAGTGGCTTTGGTGGGGTGTGAATGGAGGAGGGACATGGATGTGAAAGGATGCCTAGGCCCATGTGATGCAAGGAATCAAGCATTAGGGAGAGCTTTGTCCCTTTCTCCACGTTTCAATGGCTCTAATCCATCAACGTGGTACCACTTTAGGGGTCATTCCATGTGCCTACTGTTCTGGTCCTCTGTGATCTGTATACCCTTGTAGTAGTATCTATATCTCTTGCATTTGCAGCTTTTTCCAGTGCGCTGCAATGATGGGCTTCCAGGACACCGGCATCGTCGGCGGTAGCCGGACGGCCGGCTTCTTCCACTACCAGAGGCTGGAATGCCAGGACGATGGGACTGCCCCTTTGAAGCACCGGTGGTGGCGGTGGCTGCCAGTCCTGGACGGTAAGGCGGCTTCCCCTTGTTTCCTCCATGTCAAGAAGCTGAAGTGGAGCAGGATTGCCTCGGCCCTGCTGCCGAAGAAGGTTGCCGAGCTCTCTTCCAAGATTCGTCATTCCGAGTCGACAAGTGGTGCCGACATTTGCCCGGCCATCGTTTTCATGTCGCCATGGGGGCTTCCTGTGATTTCCCGGCCACTCTTGGCAAGGAACAAGGGCAGGGTGTCTGCGTATCCCCATGGAAAGGATGGCTTCTGAAAAGCAGGTAGCATCTTCTGTGAAGCATCCCATGCTTGTCTATGATGTTAAATATGTATATGTATTCACGTAGTTGATCCGTAGGTTGTGTATTTGTCTTCTGCATGCTTTTGTTGTTCTGCCTGCAGAATATGAGTTTAGTTCTGCTATTTTTGGTACTAATGATTAAGGGACTCAGATCTTGAGTGAAATCTAAGAGTAATCCGGCACCTAGGCTTAGCTTCAACCGTTGTTGACTGCTGCGCCTCTTGATGCAAAAGTTGCTCTCCCTCCCTCTAGATGAGGTCGCATTATGCTTATGCAATTTGCATTGTACAAATAAAATGCAGTTAAGAACACCACAGTGAGTCTCCGGCCCCACTGGCGGTGGAGTCTTGTGCTTGTGCCACTTCTCTCGTGGCGTGCTTTGTCTTTGTGCCGTCAATCTTTTTCCTCTCACTGTTATAAAGAAACAATCCTTTTCCTCTCACGGGCTAGAAAGAAGCGAGTCATACAATACAAAAGAGTGAAATCGTTGCTTTTTGACGCTGCTTTTTTTGTGGCAACAACGCATTCGTTCTTTTCGTATTTGGTGTCTGGTGCGCGCCTTCTGATGTGAATGAATGTACAACTGCGATGTTCATCAGATTCTCTATCTAAAGTTGCCAATCAGCATTGTGCGTGGCATACCACTGTATGTTACGTGATCCTCTATCTAAGGTCATTCTTTCTTTGGAGCACATAAATTTTACATGATCTTTCATAGAAGAAATTTTATATGGAACGATTTTATGCCATGGAAATCAGGAGAAATCCTTGTATTAAATTGGTGTTGTCCAACTTGTCACGTGTGCCACGGGGCATTTTGTTGTAGGCCGTGTTTGATTTGATTGGATTGGATTGGATCCTTTTGGACTGTGGCATGTGTGCTGTATTCTCTCCGTCAAGAACAAGCAATCACCAAGTTCCAAGAGGCATACACAGCATGCAGAGCAATGCCCTGTCATCTATCACTACGATATGTCCATATGGTCATGTGGATGTACGTTCCTCGCATGTGCACACCCATCGTTCCTCACCTCAATTACACGAACACGACCAAATCTGAACGAAAGTAAATGAAATCCGGTCTGAAAATGTATGAAGTGGCATGACGGTGATTTCGGATCGGTTTCACTACAGGGGAGGTTCCTGACGGCCAGGTGCCGGGGACCAAGAAGGTAATTAGAAATGAACCTTCGCCCGACTCAGAAACAATGTCGGTTTTGGTTTAGAAAGAAAATGTTTTTTTTTGCGAAACAGAAAGAAAAATATTTTGTATTTTCCTCAGGCAAGAAAAGCAAGTTATTGTGCTGTTGTCTCCAACCCTCTGACAGATGGTTGATGTCTCCAAGCTTTACTAATCATAACAAATTACCAACTTTGTTCAAGACCAATTGTGTGAAGAAACACTATTAAAAATTAAATCTCAGAAAACTACAGATCTATTGGCTTTCGTAGATTATTAGTAAAAGTTACTCTACACATTTAATATAGTTTGTAGGTGCTGGTGGTCAAGCATTATAGGATAGCAACTCCTTTGAGCAGAGACATGAAACATACTCCTTTGAGTAGGCAATCAAATAATTCAAAAGGTCAACCTACTAAATAAAGTTGAAACCCTCTGTAGTGCAACTCACATAGTATCTCCCATGCACATAAAGGTGTGACACACGCTTGAAAGCCCGAAACTTCAGAAACGCGCCTCAAGAAGGTAACAACAGAGTGAAAGTGAATCAAAGCATGGAGAAGGAAGAGGAGAACACCACGGCCGTGATGAGCGACGGGCCGGTGAGGAGCAAGAAGCACGCAAGGCTCCACAGGTCATTCTCCCACATGTCCAAGGCCCTCATCAAGAAGCTCCACGTCGGCGGCGGCCACGCGAACGCCGATGACAAGCCATCGTCGCCCGCCGCTTCGTTCCTCTCCGGCTGCATGCACCCCCGCACCAACTCCTTCGCCTCCGGCCGCCGCAAAGCCACTGCGGCCAACGGCGGCAGCCGCGAACATGACCACGATGGCGACGGCGCTCTCGCCGTCGACTTCCACTCGCTCCGTCTTGGCGCGGCCGCCGCCGTTGCCGACGAGGGCGGCCCGTCGTCTTCGTCGACGCAGGATTACTACACCGACGACGGCACGAGCTCCGACGGAGGCGGAGACACGCCGGTGGTGGTCGCCGGCGGCGGAGTCGCGGTGGTGACGTTCTCGGCGGCGCCGTACAAGGACTTCCGACGGTCCATGCGAGAGATGGTGGACGCCACGCGGCGCGACGACGACGACGAGCCGGCGGTGGACTGGGAGCTGATGGAGGAGCTGCTCTTGTGCTACCTGGAGCTCAACGACCGCGCGGTACACGGGGACATCCTCCGCGCGTTCACCGACACGGTCGCCGCGATCCGGTGCAGGCGCAGGGCGGCGGGGGCGAAGACAAGGCAAATGCGTCGTCGGCAGCGGCCGCGGAGAGCAAGAGAACACGACCGCGGCGCTGCCATGGCAGCGGCCGCCTCGTCGTGATGACGTGGGCCCGTTTTGCTCGTCTCGCCGCCCGCCGGCCGACGAGTGGTGCCCGTGTTTGGTACATGTGTCTGGTCACCTGCCTTAGTCCAAGGGTGCTGCCCTTACCTTTCATGTTTCATTTTACCTTAAATCTTGCTATAGTATCATTGCTAATTTCGAGAGAAAAAAATCAGGGCACATGTAAATCTCAATCAAAACAATTCAGGAGTGGAGCTCTTTTCTCATCACAATAGAGCATGGAATTTGGACTCGGTTGGGCACATCTTATTATAATAGAAGGTAAACCCTGGTGTAGCAGACAAAAGCTATATTACTTGTTGTCCCATACGCGGGAGCCATAGCCCAACCGGAGGAATCCTTGCTGCACCCCAAAAGCTAGCCCAAGAGGTGAGAAACTCCCCGTATTTAAGTTGGTCCAACCCTCCCCCATAACCAATGTGGGACTATTTCCAACAATCTCCCCGTCACACATTGGTGTCCCACTATGCTTGACCGCGGCCTCATACAGGCTCACGGGACACCCCGGTCCACTCAAGCACTGGGCCCACACTACTCCATGTGCACGCACGGGCCAAGATTGTCGGTCCGGCTCGATACCACTTGTTGGCCCATACCCGGAGCCATGGCCTAACCGGAGGAATCCTTGCTGCACCCCAAAAGCTAGCCCAAGAGGTGAGAAACTCCCCGTATTTAAGTTGGTCCAACCCTCCCCCACAACCAATGTGGGACTATTTCTAACAATTACAAACAGGATGTATGGTATTACATCTCACGGTGGTTTAAACCCGGGTAAATCTTATGTCTTCGGATGATTTCTGTGGGATTAGTCTTGATCCGTTCGCTCCCGATCCTCCGACAAATGTGGCGGTCCGATTGATCCCCATTTGTTGGTGTTCCCACATTGACATTAAGGAAGGAGGCAATGACATTCCGGTAAATTTTTATCACCCGGTAGCAACGCATGGGCACTCCGCTAATCAATCAAAACATTCATTTGGAGCACAACTTGATGAATCGGATTGTCATTT
This sequence comes from Chloris gayana, assembly GCA_031894775.1. Taxonomy (NCBI): domain Eukaryota; kingdom Viridiplantae; phylum Streptophyta; class Magnoliopsida; order Poales; family Poaceae; genus Chloris; species Chloris gayana. Next base: position 1,476,133 of record JAUNZO010005050.1, on the reverse strand, counting down.
TTCTTTTTCTTTTTTTTTTTTCTTTTTTTAAACAAAGGGCCTCCCTCAAGCAGCTCAACTTGATCATATTGCCGCCGATTTGGTCGAGAGATGGGATTTGGTTTGGGCCGGTGTCAACATTGGGAGGAAACGCACAACAATGTGAGCAAGCCAACGTCCGCAGTGCCGGCTACACATAGCAAGTGAGACGACCGAGCAGGCGGGATGGGATTGGGCGGTGCCGGAGTGCAACACCGGCATAATTCGGATGTGGTGATTGATTCGTCGAAAACAATCGGTCTCGCGTACGAGAGAAAGCGCCGCCGCCACATTTCATCTCCCTCCTTGAGTCACCTCGTGTTCTGCCGTTGCGATTCTTCGTTGCTCCGTCACCGACACCGGCTCATAGAATCGAGTTAAGGGTTCGGGTTTCCTTGGGGATTCATCTCCCCTAGGCCATGGAAGCCGGGAGGAGGCCGACTCGATGGTGGACGACGGTGTGTTGGCGGGGCGGCAAGGGCGCCGTCGGCCGTAGTGGTGGTCACGGGCGGTGGGAAGAGCGAGGACGGGGCGAGGTGATTGGGCGAGTTAGCGCGGTGGCGGTTGGCGGGCGGGCGACGAGGTCGCCGCGAGCGGGGTGTCGCAACGACGGGTGGTTTGGAGGGTGGCGAGCGAGGCGGCGGGAGCCGCTCGCCGGGGTTGGTGGAGGAGGAGGCGGTGGGGGAGCGCTTGTTGGCGAGGGCTGTCCTCGCCTCGCGCACGCGAGGGTGATGGACCCCCTTGATTCGTGGTCTAAGGAAGCCGGACGACGGCGGCGCGACTAAGGGTGTGGGAGCTTGCAACAACTATGTGGAGGAGGAGAAATGACGACATCTGTCCTTGCCTCGCTTTGACTTCAAGCAGGGGAGACACCGTTAGAGAGCCGGTTGTGCGGGAAGGAGCATGAATGGGAAGGATCCGACTGGACCGATCGGAGCGATCGTACGGGATAGAAACGCGTAGAACATAGAGATATACTGCCATATTAGTTTATTTAATAATAAATTGAAAATGAAATAAAAAAGAACTCGACCAGTAGAATAAGACAACTCACATATTATTTAATTATTAGCCTATACAACATAAGGAATGATTTAGCGGGGGCTCATTAATAGGGGTGACCACAAGGCTACTCGTGGAGTTCGCTAACAAGTAGTTTTTGTAAATATTTTTTTAAAAAAAATATCAACACGATACACCCATTTGAGGGACTCCTGAGACTTATGATGGTTGATCATCAGCTAAGCACGGTGGGTTGATCATCACGTAGTGCGAGGATGCTATGCTTTTATAGGGCGACATAAAAATTTTGTAAAGAGAGAAAACAAAATGGATCGTCTTGCTCGCCGGCTTTACGCGCTACAGGGGTTGGAACAGGCGAGTATAGAGCTCAACACAAGGCTAGTGTGCCTTAAAAAAAAAAAAAACACAAGGCTAGTGACATGGAATCCACTACGGTTGCCTCGGAGGAGGCCGGGCTCACGTGACACGAGACGGGGGCCGTGCCTTCCGCTTGTTTCGGTGGGTGCTGCCCCTGAAACCAAACACCTCTAAAAAAATGGGGCTCCTCCCTGCCATCCGTCCTCAGATCTCAAACCAAACACACCCTACGTAACTGGCATTGTCTGTATGTGTATATACCTTTTATTTATGGGATTTGTTGTTTCGGTCTTTGATTCGTTTCCTTGGCTCCCACGCTGTGCCCCGTCTACCTGTGCAACACGTCCCGTGGGGGATACGAAAATTTTGTGCATAAGAAAAACGAAAAAGAAGACCAAAGAGAGAAATAGGAGAAAAATAAGGAGTAGAAATAAAGAAGCCCCTGCTTCCTTACCCCCATCCGCAGTTCCACCCAGCCGCCGCCACTGAACCCTAGCCGCCGCCGACTCCATCCTCTCGGATCCGTCATGTCGACCGGCAAGGGTGGCGGAGGTGCGCCGTGTCCTTCATGCGCTGTAGGCGTTAGCGTCGTTTGGATTTAAGTTGACTTACTTTGCGTTGCAGGGAAGAAGAAGAAGGAGGTGAAGAAGGAGACCAAGCTGGGGATGGCGTACAAGAAGGATGAAAACTTCGGGGAGTGGTTCTCTGAGGTGCGTGAGTCTGATGAGCTGCTCTGGCGTGGTTTAGTCAGGCTTTTGCAGATCCGGGTGAATTTTAGGTTTAATGCAGTTGCGCCGGGGTGCTCTATTATGTTGGGTGTTGGGTTTGGTAATTCGGAGCTGCTGTGCATGCTAGATTGCTGATTGGTAAGGTTTGATGTGGTTATTGTACATGAATTTCGGTGTTGCAGTTGCTTCCCAGTTTGCTACTTAGAGCATGTAGTGCTGCTTTTGTTCGCAATGTTTGTGGTTACTGCTGCTGGCGTTGTTTAAAACTTCGGTAAGTTGTTCAGTGTGTGCATATGTAGTGTTGATAAAAAGAGGACGGGACAACTTCAAAGATCTAGCCATGCTTTGTGTTAGCTCTGACTTTATTTCTATCTTTGAGGCTTACTTTTGCGTTTGGGCACTTACTGGAATTGCTTATATTTCTTATATATTTTGGATGTATAAGCTAACCTAAAAGAATCTGCACAAAGTGATACTTGATAATTAGTAAAAATTCCCTAAGCTTACTGGATTCCAGGTTGAAGCTTAGTACAAGGGGAAACTTTCATGAAGTGTTTCTGGTGCAGCGATTGCTCACTGTTCATTGTTTGAGAAAAAAAATACTAAAAGGGTGTAATGCATGCTATTGCATGATTATTTGCTAATTGATCGATTTTTTTTTGTAGAAGAAGATGATACAGATAACGTGCTAACTGCTTGCTCCGTTGTTTATTTCTTCGTTCCTTCAGGTTGTTGTGAACAGCGAAATGATTGAGTACTATGACATCTCTGGTTGTTACATCTTGAGGCCATGGGCTATGGAAATTTATGAATTGCTGAAAGTAAGTGCTTCTCTATACCAGCTGAAATTCAATCACTGAAGATCTAATTTAGGGGTCATTAGTATTTATTTTCCTTTCTCTAATATCTCTGGTGCTAAAGAATAGCCGAAGCTACTTCATGTTTCTAAAAACACAATATAGTATACATTTCCTTATTTTTCTTTGAGCTAGTCCAATGGAACCTTAAACAGTCCGAGTGTAGCTCTCAAACCTGCAACCTTGAACTGTCTGCAACACAACCCATAACTATCAAATTAGGTCATTGGACATGGCGTGGTACGACTAGTCACCTACATGCATCATAATTATGAATGTGAAAGTATTAGATTGCTACTTGACAGAAATCCCTTTTTAGATATTACTGGATTTATCATTATGATGTGTGGATCCACTTATTTTCATTGTTTACCCTCGTTTTTAGCTATTGGCATCCATTATCAGATGGCTGGGATGCCAAAACAGCATATGCTGCCTAATAGAATTCCGTGTCAGTGAAAACTGCCTCCATGTCATTTGAGGTCATGGTGGGTGTTTTGTACTATTGTGAGACTACATTGTAAAGAGTCGTGGGCCTTGAAAATTTAATTGTGCCTGTAGTTGACAATTGTAAAACGGACCTTTTCTTCTGGCATATTTAAAATTTGAAGCATTCGTAATTATCTGTCGAAGTCACGATCCTCTTTGATGCTTCGACAAGTTGTTTTCATTTTATTTTCTCATTAGACATTCTTCTTCATAGATGTATATCTGTCTCATTCAAAACTGCTTTCTGCATCTGGTTTTTGGTTGACTTTTTCTCTGGAACTTTCTACCCCTGAGTTTCAGCAGTTTATGAACATAGTTACATTATAGTAACCTAATTCCTTTTTTTATGTGATTTGGTACAGGAATTCTTTGATGCAGAACTAAAAAAGATGAAGGTGAAACCATATTACTTCCCTTTGTTTGTTACTGAGAATGTTCTACAGAAGGAGAAGGACCACATTGAGGGTTTTGCACCTGAGGTGTGCTTTTGACTCTTGTTCTTTACATATCAATTTTATCCTTTCCCCATTTTTTATTTAGTTCTTTAAGCCTGCCCAGCAACTGGAGTTACTACTTTCGGGAAGGTAGCAGCTCAACAAATAAGTGAGCTAAGAGAATGTCATATACCAAACTAGATGGCCCTGGACCCAAGCAGCTTGGCCTTGCAGAAGACATCAGCTGCACCAAAGGGAAAGGGTAGGAGAAGGGGACTGGAATAATAGATTAATTCTCTTCTTATTGCTTTCTGCCTTTATCAACCAGGACACAACCTCCATCTATATATAGATGATGAGGTAATTTGACTCTAGAAACCGATCCCTACAACCAAGGGAACTGATCTCCAAATCCTAGCTGTGGCTACAGTAGCATGACTCCACCAGCCCATGTCATTGTGCCCCTTTCTGAGCAGCTTGTCCTCGAGCTGCTGCAGGCTACTCTAGAAAACTACGACTTGACTCAGACCAGACATGCTATACTGCTTTTTTACATCTGCTTAATATCTTTAATTGGCTACTAATAAAATTACAAATAAACTGAGAATCAGCCTGTCATATTGCCTCTCTTGATCATTATCCGTAGGAGATAGCCAGTTTTTCTTTGTTGATGTTAACTGTCACAAATCATGGTTATATTGTGTTTTGATATGTTTCAATGAATCTCTGAGGAAAACTAAAAGTTGAGATCTTTCATTATTTTAAGTGTCTTGCTGTTACTTTTGATCTCTCCCTCGTTTATGCATTCATGCTTTTGAGTTTTTTTTAATATAACTGCACCTAAATCCTATTTCCTTGTGTGAAAAATTAACTGAATGAAGTCCCAGATCCATTGTCAGGAGGGGAAGGGTATGAGCTGGCCGATATCTGGACAGCCTTTTCTTGTCCTTTCTCTTGTTTTTTATTTCTTTACTTTTCCTCCATGCTTTTTTGTTATGTATGGTGTTGGCGGCTTGGCACTCTTGCTTCATATATTTCTAGACATGATGTAAGCCGCTGTGCTTACTCTACAGCCCTAAGAACACTGGGCATGACTGTTGGAAGCTGGCACTGCCATCATCTTATATGGGATAGGTTTTTTACCACTAGATTTTTTTTTGTCAGATCTACATATCTATTCGTTAGTTAAATTTATTCACTGCAGTCTACTATATTCGCAATACTCTCTCGTTTCACCTCAAGAACTCTGTTTATTACTTGTTTCTGTCTTTCAAATCTTCACTGGCCCAGTTCTGCAGAATGAAACAGATATTTTTATTTTTTATTCTTGCAGGTAGCTTGGGTTACTAAATCAGGGAAATCGGACCTGGAAGCTCCTATTGCAATCCGTCCCACAAGTGAGACTGTCATGTATCCATACTTCTCTAAATGGATAAGAAGTCACCGAGATTTACCATTGAAGTGTAACCAGTGGTGTAACGTTGTTAGATGGGAGTTTAGCAATCCTACTCCTTTTATACGGTAATTTGTTTAGTTGATTTCTCACGTGGTGATGCTTCATTTCCTCATGTGTCTGCAATACAGTTATCTACATATTCTTGTCTTTTGGTCTACTTCCTTTCATAACAGTGAAACTCTGAATTTTTTTCTTTCAATAATGGAACGGTGTAATTTCTATATTCCCATCTGAAGGTGCATGATTTTGGTTGTCTCTAGGATAAATTTCCCGACAGACATTTATCAATTCTCAGGGCTAAATATCTGCAATTTTTCTCTTCAGGAGTCGTGAATTTCTTTGGCAAGAAGGACATACAGCTTATGCAACTAAAGAAGAGGCAGATGCTGAGGTGCGAACTACTTGTTTCCATGCTTTTTTTACATAGTTTGTTTTCAACTATTATTGGGTTTAAATTTGGTGATGCTGTTGTAAGTGTAGTGAGTTGGTTAATTGGTTTTGCCCAATATCCACTATAAATTTGTTCAGTAAATCTGGCTAGTATGTAGCATCAAGAAACCTAACTTGGCATATGAGATTAGATATGAATATGGATACATGTTTTGTATTAGTTGAGTAATTCCAACATATAATATTAAAAGCAATGCATCACAATATATGAGGAACCTTTCCTTGTCCTGCTATGTAATATAGCTCAGAATGCTGAAGGAACCGCTTCAACATTCTATTAGATATGCCATAAGAGCAATCTGAATCACGGACAGAAATAGCTTAGTCCAATTCTTGAGAGGTCTAATCCAAGATCTGCAATTGGAAAATCGATTTCTATTAATACAGTGGTTTGAGTGTACATTACTTGAGATCATGGCCTCTATTTATAGGTTCCAGGGCCTTACACAACTGACATACAACTAATATGATGACTAGTTAACTAGATGACAACCTATTTCACAATTATAAGTAACTCATAAGAACTTACGCGGTACTCAATACATCTAATAGGCAGCTCATATAACAGCATGGTGACTTCTAATGATATCACGACTCTTCTTGACCTGAATAACTTGTTATTAGTAGCAAAATTCAAATTCATCTCAACCACTCTTGATAGTTCTGCATTGAAACAATTTGAATCCGATTATTTGACGTTCATAGGGCAATTTAACCAATCGTATGGACATCTTATACCAAATGTAGACAGACTGATTAATTATTTTGATCCATGGCAATGTTCACAGGTTCTCCATGTGTTGGAACTCTACAGAAAGATATATGAAGAATTTTTAGCAGTTCCAGTGTCCAAAGGGATGAAAACTGAGATGGAAAAATTCGCTGGTGGACTCTATACCACTAGTGTTGAGGTATTGAAATACCGAAAACATTGGTTGTGTACCCAAGCTTTACCTAAATTCCCATGATGAGAAGGCAATTCTCTATTTTTTGATTCTTGCTACTCATCATTTTGCCAGGCCTTCATTCCAAACACTGGTCGTGGCATTCAAGGTGCAACCTCTCATTGTCTTGGTCAAAATTTTGCCAAGATGTTTGACATCACCTTTGAAAATGAGAAGGGTTCAAAGGAAATGGTATGGCAGAACTCTTGGGCCTACACGACCCGCTCGGTAAGTCTTACATTTCGTTATATAAATGAATCATGCGATTCACATTTAACTGCAAATTCTTACTAGTTGTAGCATCTGGAAATTTCAGAATGTTATTGCATTGAAATTGATCCTGTGTTCAGGACCTTTTTTTTCTCCTTTTCATTTGTAATAGAGCTTGGTCACTTCTTGCAGGTTGGGGTGATGGTGATGACACACGGTGATGACAAGGGCTTAGTGCTACCACCAAGGGTGGCACCAGTGCAGGTAGTTGTTATCCCTGTGCCATACAAGGATGCTGACACAACTGCCATACAGGGAGCATGTGAATCAACTGTGTACACTCTAAATCAATCTGGAATTCGAGCGGATTTGGACATTCGTGAAAATTACTCTCCAGGTTGGAAGTATTCTCACTGGGAAATGAAAGGTGTTCCTTTGAGAATCGAGATAGGCCCAAAAGATCTGGCGAACAAACAGGTACTGATTACCCAGTTGCCTCTATTAATGCCTACATGTGCTCACAATATATAGGCTCGTGACCTCACAAACTATGGTGCCAACTTCCTTATTCATTCTCTAGGAATATTAACAGTAGTGCATTTCATATATGGAATATGACAAACAACTTTTTTAATGGATGATCTGTGTTCTGCCGTTGGCAATGTTACAAGAGTTAATGGTTATAATAATGTGGAAGTCATTGGAACCTTGGGATAGAAGGTAAATGAAAAGAAAATTTTGAAGGCCGGGACTATTCTTACTGTGTTTTGTTCTTTAAGTGGAGGACTGTGCTATTGTTTTCTCTGACTTCATTTTTATGTAATTTCATGTTGCTGGAATCTGCTGTCATGGATTTCAATGGGATTCGTACAGTCAAACATGAGTGCTAATTTTACAAAAAAGATTAATCTTTTTGGATAACAACAGGGGGAAACATTCTGATATCTCACTAAAGCTACCAATGATGCAAGGACTTATTTTTCATGTTAAGATTAAGATTAGACAGGCCCTTAAAGATCACTATTGTCTCATTAAACATAACAATTGCTTCCAAGGTGATCTTTCGTTATGTTAAGAGAAATGTAATCTTATTTTCAGGTGCGCATGGTAAGGCGAGACAATGGTGCAAAGGTCGATGTTCCTGTGACTAATTTGGTTGAGGAGGTTAGATCGTTACTAGATGGGATTCAAGAAAACCTGTTCAACACAGCAAGAGAAAAGAGAGATGCCTGCATTGAAGTCATCAAGACTTGGGATGAATTCATGGCTGCTTTGAATAACAAAAAATTGATCTTGGCTCCATGGTGTGACGAAGAGGTACTGGAAGACCTTTTCATTATTTTAACTTTTTTTTTTTCAGTTCTCCCTCCTACCTTGATTCCTTTGTTTAAAGGCTTAGCAAAATTAATAAACACAATTTTAAGTGTTACTATTTGAATCAGACATTTAGTGTAAAACATTTCCTACCTTGTATTGTGAGAAGTTGAGAACAAAGGTGGAAGAAAGGACAAACTTGCTCCATTTAGTACTAATAATTCTACTATATACTTGCCTCTAAATGTGTTCATCACAAAATTTCTTGTCTCATATGCAGGAAGTAGAGAAAGATGTGAAGGCTCGGACTAAAGGGGATCTTGGAGCTGCCAAAACATTGTGTACTCCATTTGACCAGCCAGAACTTCCAGAAGGTATGCTATATGTGACCCTGGTTGCAAATTACTTATGGTCTCGCAATGTTTCCTGGAGATGCTGACATGAGTTGCATGATTTAGGTACTTTGTGCTTTGCTTCTGGAAAGCCTGCGAAGAAGTGGTCGTTTTGGGGGCGCAGCTATTGATCTTTGGAGTCTTAGCATGCGGCTTTAGATTTGAGCTGAAATACTATAAATTTTGGGTTCAAATCCCCTGAATCAACCTTATCAACATTAGATATTTATCTGTTTGAAAAGAAGGATTTGTGTGCTAGGGAAAAGATGTATTCAAAAGACACCATAACAAGAAATTTATGAGAAGTTTGCTCCCTGGGTTAAGACAATCAACTTACCAAAGTATTATTTTTTTTCTCGAATGAACTCCATACTCCTGCCAAGTATTTACAAGCCTGTTTTCTCATTTGGAGATTTACAAAAGTGTTTGCAACAGTTTTAAGGATTTCATTGGACAACCTATCCCAGGCAAGAGTAATTCTCTTTATTGCATGAGACGGTGAGAGAATATATTCGAACGTTGCGCCTGCGAGGTGGTGTCCGCCCGCAGTGATAGCAAACCTAGCGAGAAGCACGCGCGTTGGTCAGTTGGTGCCATCCTCGTACATCGTGTCAACTGCGAAAGCGAGTTCTGCCTCGTACTTCCCTTCAGACTACCGTGAGGAGGATGATCGGAAGAAATAAGTCAAAATATGCCAAAGGACACTCGTCTGGGGCCTTTGCCGGTGCTTGCCCCTGAGTGCGTTCCCCTCCCCGGCCCTCCCCTACAGGGTTGGACCGGAGACGGTTTGCGTCCCTTGCGGCACGCGATGCGGGTTGAGCTTCAGCCGCAATCTCCTCGTCTACCAGCTCCGAGTACAAACTGTAGTCCGAAGGCTCGTCGCGTCGGGGTGAGGGAGCGCTAGCGCTGGTGCTGCCATCTCCAGAGGATGGTTGGGAAAGAGAGGGGGACGAACCAGGATCTACGAAAACTCCCCTACCGGGCGCACCAAATGTCGGTGTATGAGAACCCACAAATAGGGGTCAGTAGGACCGTCCTTTGTGAGAGGATCGGGAGCTACGGATCAAGGAACAAATCCCTAGAAGAACACGCGATGACACGTGATTTACCCGAGGTTCGGGCCATCGTGAGGCGTAGTGCTCTACGTCCCGCTTGTCTTGTGTGTATTGAGCTTGAGAAGGATTGCAATGGTGTCCTTATGTTTCTAGCATTGAGAGTGTCTCTAGTTCATGGCCAAGGTTCCCCTTTTTAGTGTTAGGAGGGGGAGGGGCAACAGTGCCAAGTGCCTAAAATCCTTTGGTGGATGTCCGAATCCCTTGTCGGATACACGCCTTGAAGTCCACCGTGCTCGAGGCGGAGCGTCGTGCGGTTCGTCCAATGGGAGGGGCGCGATGGGACGTGTCATATAGCCCCCCCCCGTCCACTCTTTTGAGGGGGCAAGGCGTAGTTGCCTCACCCGTTATGCCGTTTCCTAAGGCGTTACGCCTAAGGGCGCCATGTGTTCCACGCGGGAACCGAGGGGAGGGAGTTAAGCCTCCCACCCAACCGCGTGGGTCCCGCGGCCACGTCCCGCGCCGCGTAGACATGCTAGGGTTTTGGGGCGTGCCACCCGCCCGCGGTCGGTGGCTTCCCTTGCACGCCTCGATCTAGTTGGGCTAAGCCGGCCCACCGAGCGTCGTGGCCTATCATGGATGGGTCCTCCATAACAGCCCATAGGCGGTTATGAGAATCCCGTTCCCATTACACCGATAACGATAAAATAGACTTCGAAGGAAAGGTATACATGTATAAAGCAAGATTGGTTGCAAAGGTATATAGTCAAACATATGGAATTGACTATGATGAGACCTTTGCACCCGTGGTAAAAATGGGCACAATGAGGACTTTGATCTCATGTGCTCGTCGATTTTGGTTGGCCTCTGTTGGAGTATAAGTGAATTGCTCACCTTTCCCTATCGGCTTAGGCTTTTGGTTGAACCGGTTGGTGCATGCAACTCAATATGGTATCGAGCCGGAGGTCTCGAGTTTGAATCTCGGTCGGCGCGATTTATTAAATAAATTGTAGCCCACTCCAATATTCCACGTTTGAGGCCCGAGGGAGCCTCGCACGTGAGGGGGAGTGTTGGAGTATAAGTGAATTGCCCACCTTTCCCTATCGGCTTAGGCTTTTGGTTGAACTGGTTGGTGCATGCAACTCAATATTCATTGGTTAGATGTGAAGAACGCATTTATTCACTGTGATTTGCAGGAGGATGTGTATATGGAAATTTCACATGGTTTTGCTAATGAGTAGACCTTAGGAAAGTTTTGTAGATCGAAGAAGTCACTCTAAGGCTGAAGCAATCACCACATGTTGGCGGAGACAGGAATGCTTGGATGTCCATCGTCCGGTTCTCCTATTGATAGGAACCATTGAGTGTGTGCTCAATCGGGTAATCCTGGGGATCGGGAGAGATATCAAAGGTTGGTTGGGAGGTTGATATACATGTGTCACATAAGACCTGATATTTCATATGCGAGTGGGTGTGGTGAGTAGGTATATGCATGATCCTCGAACTGGTCATATGGATGTGGTGTATCAAATTCGAGGCATCCGAAGGGAACTCCGGGCAAGGGGTTGTGTGAAGATGCAACTAGGCCCCCTAGTGAGTTTTGGTGATAAATGACAAAGATTTGAAATTTCTAATATTTTATTGAGCTAATGTGCAGGATATCAAACCTTACCAACCTACAAAGAGAGATTGATAGCCTCTCATACAAAAGTTAAAAGATGGACTCAAAGTGGAGCTTCAATTAGATTTATAGTTCTTTAAGTCTAGGAATGTCAAACTATAAAGAGGGGTGAATTAGCCTTTCATGCAGGGAATATGTGCTCAAGGTATAAAATCCAAGGTTGGATGAAACCTAAACAACTCAAAAAGTAAAAAAAAATAAATCAAAAGTCCAAAGAGCCTAAGTACCCAACTCACAGCCAAGACGGAAGTTCCGTCATTAGGTCGGAACTTCCGAGATTTCCAGAGAGTTTTTACCGGAACTTCCGAGTTGGACGGAAGTTCCGACTCGGGAACTTTCATTCAGCTGCTCTCCAAATTGTCGGGATGGAAGTTCCGTCTTTCCTACCGAAGTTCCGTATTTTTCATAGAGTTTTTAACGAAGTTTCGTTATTTGCTGTCCAAACACCACAAACGGCTTTTTTTAATCCACTCCTATAAATAGACCTCCCCATCATGGTGGAAAAAGTGCCGGTGCTTTTTGAACACTCTCATCTTCCTCAAGATCTTACTCTCATCTCTCTCACACCCCCTTTGAGATTCAAGTCCATTTGTCGAGCTCCATCCCAAATCCAAGCTTGAGAAGCATTACCCTAACTTTGAGCACATCTTCCCTTAACAAGCAAACTCTACTTCACTTGTTACTCTTGGAGATTTGTTCTCCTAGATTGGGTAGGTGTCACCCTAGAGCTTCCAAGGTTGTGGTGAGCCTTGGGAAGTTTATGAAGGTTGTGATTCGCCTCCGCAAGGAAAGGAATCAAGAGAAGAAGAAAACCAAGTTCGATCTTTATGGTCACTTGGAGAGGATTAGGGTTGAGTGAGACCCAACTCTTCGTTAGCTCCTCAACAGAGACGTAGCAACCTCTTTGTGAGGGGTCCGAACTTCGGTGAATAAATCTCGTATCTCTCTTGTGTTGTTTGTCTCGTGTTCCTCTTTTCTTTGTTCTTGTTTGTTGCTTGTGGTTCTTTGTACCCGATCTACTTATGTGGGGCATGCCTATTGATTTACTGCAGGAACAACACTACTAGGAGGTCAAGAAAACTTTATATTCAAACGGATTTGTGAGATCCCCTTTTGCCCTTCAATATCTTGGTTTTCACCCTAACCCTAGAACTGAACGGAAGTTCTGTCAATCACGGAAGTTCCGTCCTGGTTGTGCTAACTAGATATTGAGTGTTGTGATTTTCAGGAATTGTTTTAGCTTGCCTATTCACCCCCTCCCCCTTCTAGGCAACTTTCATTGTGGTTTAAGGCAAATCAACACCCGAATGTGGAAGTTATTGTGATGTTGATTGGGCAAGTAGTAGGGATGCTCCAAGATCCACATATGAATATTGTGTGTTTGTGGGAGTTAATCTTGTGTCTTGGTGAAGCAAGAAACAAGTTGTGATGTCTCGGTCTATCGCGGAGGTTCAATATAGAGCAATGGTTTTGGCTCTTTGTGAGATGGTGTGGTTGAAAGGACTTTTGAAGGAGCTTCGGGTGTTGAAGAATGAGACTATGTTTCTCCGTTGTGATAATGTAGCGGCTATTAATATAGCAAATAATCATGTGCAATTTGATCGAATGAAGCATGTAGAGATTGGCAGGTTCTTTATCAAGGAGTAGATTGATAGTGGAGCCTTGAGGTTAGGATATGTTAGGTCTCGTGGTCAAATAGCGGATTGTCTCAAAAAAGGTTTGAGACATGAAGATAATGTATTGGCTTGTAACAAGATGGGCATGTTAAATATATTTAACCCATCTTGAAAGGAAGTTTGGTATAGTTTGACAAGTTGTAAAGGACCTTTGTGCATATGTGAAATATACTAGAGTGAAGGATTGACAGGGAAGATGATTTATAAAGAAATTTCCCCCAAACAACCCCAGACCACCGATCGAGAGGACCCGGAGAGATGGGCGTCAAGCCCTTCGTAAAACTGCTCCATCTTTCGCTTGACCGAATCATCCAACCTCTTAGTGACAGCCTCAGTTCTCCGCAGCCTGGTACGTGGTATTCTAGAATCCTGAGGCGGTGAGGCCCTGCATAAGGAGGTAATGTCCTTGTCTTGTGAGTGTCCGTGTTAGGATAATTCTCACCAATGCACCTTACATAAAAAAAAAATCTAAACAGTTTAACGCCATAGCATGAAGGTAATCTATTTTGGTATGGAAGTCGTGGAATCCACCAAATTATGTTGCATTGAATAAATGAAGCCGTGAATGCTTATCAATCACAAGTCACAACTGATGTTGTGAAGCAGTTGTGTTAACATATGTTTAGCTAATCTGATGTCCGTGCCCCCAATTGTTTTCTCCGGGGAATAAACTACTGATGCATTATCTCAAGCACCGTGATGATACATTGTTCAGTGGAATTGGAGCGAGAAGAAGCCTATTGCGAAATGGTAGACAATTTATATTCGCATGACTTTTATATTCGCATGTTTTCTGATACGCATGTCACAACAGTTTCATTTGCTATCGCACACAGTCCATGTACAAGAAACAGCCATGTGTACCTTTCCCGGGGAGACGGAGTTGCGACCGCGCAGCATGAGATGGTGGCCGAGACGGAGGCGGCAGCGGGGGCGGTGTCGGAGCGGCGGCGAGCGATGCCGCAGGGGCAGAGAGACGAGACGGAAGCAAGCGCCACCATGACGGCGGCGGCGTACGGCGACTGTTCGATCACACGATTATTATTGTTGTACTACTACACGTTGGTTTTTAGAATTGTGAGTAATAATCATGCTGATTAATGAAATTTGACGGAGTAATAATCATGCTGATTAATGAAATTTGACGGAGTAATAATCCTTCATATTGCTTAAATTATACTTTGCATTTTTTCACTTAGTTAATAATGTTATTAATAGGTATAATTAAGTTAAGCTGTTTGGCCCAGTGCGGACTGCATCGTATGGCTCTATAGCTCGAGAGCGAGCCCGTCTTCCCCAAAACTTTTGTGGTGGTTCCTAGCAATCCGTTCCATTGGTGAATTCATCATCTTCTACCTCTAAGCTTTATTTCTAGGCAACATATGAGAACTAGGTTCGTGTGAGAAAGAACTTCAATCTGGATCACATGATCTTAATCCAATGGGACACATGAATTCAGGTGTGAGGGTACAAATCCCTCCTCCCACGTCTCCCTATGCGTCCCCCTTAGATCAAGATCATATAGTTCAGATTAGAATTCTCATATAATTCTCACACGAACCTGATTTTCATAAGATATGTGGCCTTATTTTTAACCTAGTTAATGGAATCAGACTGTATATATTTTGGCAAATATAAATGTGGTAACAAGCGGTAACAGATTTAGTAATGACAGTCCATAATCCAACGGTCCACATTTATTTTGGTACCACCTTACAACTTGAGGTGGTAAAATGTACCGTAAAAGGGACCAATATAATACATGTGTATGTGTCTAATGTGATGTTCGAAGAAACTTGCAAAGTGAAAGAGCGCAAAGATACTTGAGCACACTAGAAGCATGGGAATACGAAGCAATTGCTAAGAACACTTTGACACATTCATTGTGAAGTTTATGGCAATACAATTATTCATTCTCCCACACTTAGGTAAACCCAGCAGACTTTTTGAAAGAAAAAATCCAGTAGACTACATGTACTATCTTCGAGACAGATATACTATCTTCCAATGCTCAACCAAGCACCACCTAGTAGCTAGTACATGTTATTAATCCATTCCTAAGGAGCAAAAGGCCCCTCCTGATTCTTCACTGGAAAAAAGTTCCTAGTCCTCGGCACTGTCGGAGCTGCTGTTACAGGACATCCCATTTGTTGATCACCAGCACTCCAAGTTGCCTGACTGGTGCTCGCCTGCCCATCATGGTACAGGAAGGGCGACCAAACATGAGCAATGTTGCCCATGGTTGCTTCATGCAGCTTCAGGCTGGAACCCTGCTGACCACGAGCAGTGTAGCCGTTGGAGTTGTAGCCGCCACCAGCAAAGGAGAGAGCCTCCCAGCCAGTAGAATAGTTGTTGGGCGCCTTCCAAGGCTCACCATCATCGTCGAGGCCGACATCGTTGATGCTGTAGCGTTGCTTTGTGGCAGAATTTTCCTGTCGACGAAAGTACTTCTGCGCGTGGCTCGACACCTGCACCGGCGTCCTAGTTTTCACAAAGTGTCTAGAAATGTTTTTCCATTTACCTCGGCCGTACACATGCAGACCGCGGAGGAACAACCTGAAGTGTGATAAGTCCAAGATCAGTGATACAGAAACAATTATCATGATCTTTTGAATCTGTATAATAAGTGACCTGCTAATTTTCAGTCGACTGAAAGTTTTGGAAACTTTTGATCGACGTCCAACGCTACTAGATTGAAATCGGATGACTACTTTTTTATAATCTGTATATTAACAGATTTTTCTTCCCTCTATCTACATGCTACATAATAATATAAAAATGAATAACAATACAAATTCTAGTACAAACCATATCGATTGAAAGTTTCTGATTGAAAAGGAGGAAAAATGTTATAAGAATCAAACGAGCCTATGTTCCCTTAAATAAATGAAACATGATCGATCTTGTCAATCCATAATCTCAACTCAAGATCAATGACAATAAAAATAAGAACTTATCTCTAAAATAGTGCAATATAAGTAATGATTATTCCTAAGTTATGATTATTAATCATTGCCATTCACCAATTTGTTCACAAAAACTTCTCTCTAAAATAACGCAATAAAAGTAAAAAGAAAAACAGAACTCGTGATAAATGGACTCAATATAACATATAAGAAAAACAATAACCTGTGCTCTTCAGTTGACCAAAACCTCCCTTTGTGCCTCTTGGGCTGATGATGAGCATGTGGAGATCTTGGTGGCTGCTTCTCCACCATCTTCCTACCCCTTTTTGTGCCCACTACATTCAGGGGATCAAGTGGTGCTTCCATGTTATCCATGGTTGCATCCTCCACCGGCATCTCAAGGTTCTCTTTCATGAGGTCGATGCCCTCTTCCATAGGTCCACCGGTGGCCTTCTTCTCTTGGCGCTGGTTCATGAACTCTGTGAAGAGGGTTGCTGTTTTTTTTAAGGAAGGATTGATGCTGGGATGAGGAGGATGGCGAGCACAAGGTCCATTATTTATAGGCCTGTGACGAGGATCTATTTGTCATAGTTTGATTAATTGAGACCCATTTTAAAAAAGTCGAGCATTACAGATACAGATTTACGGGAATTTATATCAGCATCTTTTTTGATATGGCATCAATGATTCAGAGAGAAGAGAGCTAGATATTGATGGATGAAGATTCTTGCGACTACAGATTTTCAGTTCTGAGGTTGCATGGACACGGTTTTCATTAAGTAGAGCTAGACCATATATTTTATAGAAATTAGAAATGTTGGGACAGCCCACAGCACATGTATAACACACATGCACATATCCTAAGGAGTGTGGACCGTACCTACAACACATTTGGCTAGTCTTTGGGCGTGGTAGGCATGCACACAGCCCATGCGCAGCAACACGTGTGATCATTCTAATAAAGGAAACAACTGTTGCAAGACTCGGCATGCATATTGTCAACTTGGTGACATGCATGAAGACTCAACACTCTTCTCTTGCAGCCTCGATGACGTACGTAAGCATGTACTTGAGGCAACACTGGCGAGGTAGAGAGTTTTGGCCGTGTTATGCTGGTAGTGCCTAATTAATGAGGCGTGCCACTGGGGATGGCACACGCCATCTACTTAGCCATGCAGATGTCATGGATACCAGCCGTTCTCGATCTCGAGCACACATGGAAAATCAGGGCCTTATTAAGTGGTTCCGGTGGCATCTAACAATTGCCTAACTTTGCATGATATATGGCACTAACAGAATAACCTTGTGTGGAACTGTGAGTCTGCTAAATGTTCATGAAGAGCATGAGCCTTGAATCACATGTATGATAAATGTATAATGCATATATCTTTCCCTTTTCAAACAATGGCACTCAATGTGTCATGTGAAAGTGAACTCTACAGTCTTACAACCGATAGTTTGTAGTTGCACTTGTAAATTGTAATGCAGTCCAATTTTATTTTATTTTTTAAAAAAACTAGCAAATATGCGTGACGTTTGCCGCACTCATTTGGCACTTTTCCTGGTTAGATGACTGATGTATCAGAATCATTTTGATCATCATACCCAAAATTTAAATGGTCTCAATTTGATTGCAAAATTGTATATATCATGTAAGGATACTACATATTTATTGCACGTAAAACAATCATGCGGTGAACCCCAAACTCGAAGTGGTGTCACAACTTTGTAAAACTATACCATCTGGGTCACCATTGTGAGGATAAACATATATGATGGACAAATAGTCATTTTACAAAAAGACATAATATATTGAAGATAGAGCTCTATGAAAAACGATCTTACATTTTCATTTTTTTAGAAGTGAACAGTATCATGGTTAAGGAGATGGAACATTGTAGCCACCAAATTACAGTTGACTGAAACAGAATAAATATAGTTTAAACAGTCATTTTTGGAAGATTAAATTGATAATAATACCGAAAAATTCTAGAAGGAAGCATATGAGATGATCAATTAATACCACTTTGATCTTATTGGAGAGATCGTATCTTCAATCTTGAATCTTGCTCATGGCAGGAATGCATATGAGATAATCAGGTTCACTCTAACACCCCTATTTCTATTGAAAAGACAACAAAATTTTATATTAGAATCCCTTCTGCAAACCCACATTGCCAAGGGCAAAATCTGAAAGTGTATATATGCATTTCCACAGAAGAGAATATTTTTTGGCACAAACGGTGTGCTGAATTTACAAATATCATTGAATTGGAAGTATATGACATGTGGATTGTATGATATTCAGTTACTTCTAACCCCTGAAAATAACGTGCATGTATATATTCTAAACATGAAAATTATGAAAAGTGAGAACTAAAATTACCATACAATAAAGACACATTCAGTGATTTTTCTTGATGTGTATATATAGCCTTGAGATGCAATTTGACAAAAATATGATAGGCATGTAAACGGTGTGCTGAATTTACAAATATCATTGAATTGGAAGTATATAACATGTGGATTGTCTGATATTCAGTTACTTCTAACCCCTGAAAATAACTTGCAAGTATATATTCTAAATATGAAAATTCTAAAAACTGAGAACTAAAAGTTCAGAGAACTAAAATTACCACACAACAGAGACACATTCAGTGAATTTCTTGAGTTGTGTATGTATAGCCTTGAGATGCAATTTGACAAAAATATAATAGACATGTAAAAATGTTTCTTGAGATGGCAGTTCGATAAACACATGCTGGATAGTTGGTATAACATTGTACAAACTAAACACATGAATGAGATGAGAAGCACAGTTTAACATGAGAGATGAGTGGGATTAATCATAGCATCAGCAGAGCACAGGAGAGACAAATTATTGGTGGGGGCAACCACAGCCTTTCCTTGTTTCCTTCTACCAACATTTCATTGTACCGAGTGAGATAAGCAGGGGAGGAACAGGCACCTTGATAATTTTCTCTGTCAACTGAACTCTCTGAAATCAAATAGGCACAGGCCTGAACTGAATGTAAGATACCACCAGCAAAGGAAATGCTAGCGTACCTTGAGAACATCAGCTACTATGGATCATACACATGATAGGCCAGATGATTCAGATCCCTTTGCTGCATGTTGGCATGCATATAATCTCGTGGTAATTGAAGAGGATAAATAATTGTGAAGCAAACTCCTCAGCTCCTCTTGATCTCACGGGCATTTTATCGAGTACCCATCATTGAGATTTGTTAGAGGGTGAGTCGGTTGATGTTGGCTTTTGTTGCCTATATTAGCACTCTTCTGCAGGCTTGTCACTGATGTTTCATGCCTGCTGATGCATAATTACACCTTGCTGTTAAATTGAGCATTTTGGAAACTTATGGCAGAACTGAAGTCTGAAGGCCTCCCGTCATATAACAGCATGTAGCCCCAAATGAGGTAGCAGTGTAGGTGAGGCCGTCGCCAGCGGTCATATCCTTGTGATGTATCATGGATTGTAATCGAAGACTAGGAGATGTTGGCGTGGCAGCTAGACTGTCTGCAGACGATGGATCACACGCATGCCATTGCAACCATGTATCGAACACCTGGCGAGCGCCACCATGTGGAGATTCGAAGGTGGCAACAGATTCGTCTGGCGCCGGAGGACAGATGGCGGAAAAGCCACGGGCAACCTAAGACATCGCGACTACCTCCGCTTTCATGCGTAGCCGTCGCCGTCACCGCAACCTCGGCTCTCATGCACCGCAGTCGCCATTCTCGTGGATTTGAGCCAAAGAAGCCACCAACCCTCCAAGCTTTGCTACGCCGCCATGAAGCCACAAGGATATGCTAGAGCAGTCGTGTCGGCGCCTTCGGGTATAGAAGCAAGGGCGGGGAAGTCGTTGTAGTTGGCTGAGGCGGAGGTGGATCGGGCGTGCATCTCTTTTTCTCTCTCTTTACCGTGGGAGAAGAAGGGAGAAGAACTGAACAAGGGACAGAGCTGCAATGGGTGGGAGGTGGGAGGACCTCCTGATTTGAATTTCTAGAATGACCTGGATATAAATATAAAAATGTGCAAGCCAGGTTTTTTTTTAGGGGAAAGAGAAGAGTGTAGATGTGATCCGGAACTCACGGCCCATACTACCAGGCTAAGTCCATCACCATCAACGGCCCATGACCAAGAGCGGCGAGATTGGCAGCCTGGCACTGCCAAGCGGGCAGGGTACGCAGTCCACCTGGCATCCCATCGCCGCCACGTCATCAACCAATCCAAAACCCCACGTGCGACCTTCGCCGCGCGTCACGTGCTTCCCTTTTTCTTCCACCGCCATGCGGGCCCCACAGCTACGGTCCCCATCGTCGCCCACCCGCAGCAGCGACGAAGAGACGATGATATAGCCATAGGAAGCAGAGCAACCAACCACACGCGAGGCCAAGGAGGCGAAAAAAAAGGAAAAAGAAACTCAACGAGAGAGAGAAGGAAACGTAAAGCCGCCGCTTTCGTGCCCGTCGGCGTCTCGTCGCGGTGAGCCCGCGCGCATCTCGCCGATAGGGTTGGTTCGGTCCCGGGGCTGTGGGAGGCGGACGGATCGGGAGTCGGAGGGAGGGGAAACTGCCGTTCTGATGGCGGGGAAGAAGCGGAAGGCGGAGGCGGCGCGCCTGGAGGAGACGGACCGGGCGCTGTACGGGGCCTTCCGGGGCGCCGCGAACTCGCTATCGCAGCTCTACACGCTCGCCATGGGCGCGCAGAAGGCATCCTTCCAGGCCGGCGAGCGCCACGCCATGGTACGTTCACCCCTTTACCGTGTTCCGATTTGGGCGGGAGTGGTGGGAAACGGCTTGCGTCCAGGCGAGGAATTCGAATCCGGTGGAAGGCGCGGTAGGTTTCTGGGGCTTTTCTTCGACCCGATTGGTGGGGAACTTCGGTGCTCGAGTGAAGCCTTTTGTGGGGACTGGGATTTCCTGACTGAATTTCGTCAGTGATCTGGTTGTTTTTCTTTTTTTTTCTTCAAAGGGATCGGTGGTCGTAGCTTTTCCGAACCAGGGATTGAATTTCATGTTGCGATTCCATTTCGTGACCGTGCTGTGCATAATTTCGACGCTTACTTATCTAGTGCCAACATTATTCTGCTTGTGACTCTTATTGGTAATTGTTTTTTTGACCAATCTGAATTATCTTATCTGAATGAGACGTGCCAAGAAAATTGATTGGTGTCCGACGAAATAATGTTGACGTGCAGTCATTTAGATAGGAACCTGCCAACATCTACAGGCGATCTTTCTCTAATTAGCTGCTTTCGTGTTGGTTTAGCCTTTCTGGTCTGGGTGGAAATGGTGCAGACGTCTCGCTTTGTGCTTTGCGAGGGCAAGTCAGATTGGGTTTGGTTCGGTGAGAGGCGCGCAACTGTAAAGCAGACGAGAGGAAACATTACTTACGGAGGAGGCCACTTCTGCAGTAGTACGAAGGATGCATCCTTTTCAGCTTTACTTCAGTATTGCATCTTGGGTACTTCTGTTTAGTACGTCCCACTATTAGAGGTTAGTCTGTACCCACTAGGAATTTAGGATTCTTCTTCCTGCCCCGGAAGGCACCTCTTGGCATTAGAGCTTGTAGTGCCTTGAGATATGGTTTTGTTTAGAACTTGCAGTACCCATGATAGGTACTCCCTCCAGTTTTTAATATATGACTTGAGGACAATTTTGTTTGGTGCAAATTAATTAAGCAAAGGTGTTCTAAATACATTGTTGAAAAAACAGAGGAAACTTCATTTATGATCAACCATCTTACAACAATTGTTTGTTTTCTTCTTGAATGTTGCATTCTGAATCCGGGCCTGACCTGCTTGTGGCGAACTGCTCTGCTTATTCCCCAAA
This sequence comes from Chloris gayana, assembly GCA_031894775.1. NCBI lineage: Eukaryota > Viridiplantae > Streptophyta > Magnoliopsida > Poales > Poaceae > Chloris > Chloris gayana. Next base: position 1,454,290 of record JAUNZO010005050.1, on the reverse strand, counting down.
TTACTGAGCATGTTCTCCTTCATTGTTACTATGATTTATCCATCTTCATGTGTCGGTTATATTCATTCTTCTGAATGTTTCACTCCTCAAATAAGACAGTTTGTACTGTTTAAAATCTGCTAAACCTTGTCCATATTCAACTTAGCAAATGTGCCGTTGATGTAATGGATTAATGGTTTTCCAGTATAGTTTTCTGAACAATTTTGTTTAGTGCAAATTGGACTAAGCAATCCATCTTACATTGTTTTGTTGTTAATGCCACATTCCGAATCTTGGGCCTGACCTGCTTTAAAACTCCGACGACTTTAAAAATATTCATGGCAAACTGCCCTGTTTCTTCGCCAAATCAATGAGCAGGTTGTTCTTTATTGTTACTATGATATATTCATCTTTGCGTGTTTCACTCTTCAAATAGGCAGTATATGATGTTTAAAATCTGCTAAATCTTGTCCATATTCCATGCAGCAAATGTGTCATTGACATGACAATGGCATGGCTTTCTTGAAATGTATTAGCTCCACATGTCTCACATCTGTAAAGGACAGACCCAGTGCTGTAAGCTTCCACGCAAGGTGGGGTCTGGGGAAGGATTATATGAGGCAAACCTTACCCGTAGAATCACATCTGTATTTGGACCAATTATCCTGTTAGTTAGGAATCTGTGAGGGATACCTTCCACCATGCAAAAGTCATATTTTCTGATGTAGAATGACACCTTCCATTTCTTTTCAGTGTTTGTCCTCGTTCTGATTGTCAGCTGCTTCTCACATTTTTGTTCCCTGTATTTGTACCAGTTATCCTGTTAATTAGGAATTTGCGAGGGATCATACCTCCTCTTGTTCCTTTTCAGTGTTTGTCCTCATTCTGATAGTCAGCTACTGTTTTCACACTCAGATCTTTTCACTAACGTGATTTCTGTAATTGATTTTCAGGAAAAGCTCTATGAATGGATCTTGAGGCAGCACGAAAATGGATTGAAGGTGACAGTGGCTGACATAGCCTCTCACATACAGGTAAGTTTGCAGTATCCTACTTTCTGTATTTGGGTTAAGTTATTAGGGAATATTTAGAGTTGAAGTATGTAGTTGAAAGACTTTTATAAATTGTTATCTCATGTTATGTTTGTCCTGAATGTGTCAACTGTTGCTGGCTTGCCTGATGCTGCACTAAGATTATTTTCTTGACTATTTGAGTATTTGTACCTCTGAACCCTTGGCCCTTAATATACAGTTAATTTGTCTTGCATATCTCTAGCTCAACAACTGAAGGGTATTTATGATTCCTCTGTATTTGTAGCATGAGATTCAATATGGAGGCGAAAATACATTAGCCTCTCCAAGGTCACAATACTCTAGCCAAACCACTCCAGTTACGGTGCATATCCCCAACACAAGCAATCAGCAACCATCTCCAAGCTTATTTGCGCCAGGAAACCCTGGATTGACACAGTCTAAGAACTCGATGGTCTTTTCAAATGCATTATCAAGCCCCATCCGCCGAAGCCTGCAACCGTACCATCTGGAACAGGGTGGGGACACAGGGTACTTTGCGAACGGTGTAAACCGCGAAATGAATCCTTCAGCTTCAAATGACTCTTCCATGGACATGCATTCAGACAGCCCTGCTCATGACTCCTTCTGAGAAAACTCAGGAGTGTTTCCAGTGAGTCAATCAATGTGACTGTCAGCTGCTGCTGTCACCCCAAGTAGGAGTATTCAATTTAACACCGCCCCTAGCCTGTTATACTAAGCAAGAGTGTCTCATGTCGTTATCACTACTTACCACCTGTTACGTCACCAAGATAATGTAATTTGCATGTATACCGTACCATTTGTTTTATCTGTGCATATTGCTGTTGGTGTACCAAACCATTGAAAAGAATTCACTAACAATCTTGCTCCATGTATCATGGCGAATGTGTTTCTGTTTGTAACAATGGTTTCTTTTGTCATGAGTAATCTTGACCTGTGTTCCTGCACCTCTGAAACTGCATTTGATTTATCTGTGCATGTTACTTCTTTTTTTATTTTATTTTTTTATCATTCTACATGTAACTGCTGGCTTGTGGAATGATGGCATCAAAGGAGTAAAAACATGTAACTGTGATGTGCCCTCTCTTCATGTGGTATATTTGTTGCTGCTACGATGTTTTATGCCCTAATGACTTCCTTCTACAAGATGTCATTTCGTTTTTAATCTAAACCGTGTTTGATACTTTTCCGCTGGCCTTAGGCCTCCTTTAGGGCCTGTGTTATTGACGGGCCAGGCTTTGGGCCCAATCAAACAGACTTAAAGTTCCAGTTCCAGGGGAGAAAGTGATGAAAATCCAGTCACTTGATGGAGTTGAACGGTCTTATCCCCAGATAAAATACTGTGTTATTGACGGACCAGGCTTTGGGCTCCATCCTCGGTCGGCTCCACCACCGGAAATATGACCCATCTCCACCACCGGAAATATGACCCACAGCTTCATCATCGTCTGGCTCTCGTCCATCCAGCTGACGGCGAGAGCGGCGTCCACGTCCACCTCGAGCAACTGTGGGACGCTCCAATCCGCAGCGATGGGAGAAGGCATGGACCTGAAAGATTCCGTGACAGTGTCGAACACGACCAGGAATTTCTCCCTGGAGCCGTGGATGAGCTCGTGGATGAGCCAGTGGAGGCAGCAGTTGGGCAAGACGCCCGCCCGGGCGGCAGCTGAGATGGAAGGAACCACCCGGATTCGACGAGCCGCTTCGCGGAAGGTTCCACGGCTCCGACGCGCCGCGGCTTCGCGGAGGAGCCCGCTGTGATGACGTGGTAGACGACCTTGCGGGCTGGAGTGTACCTCCCCTTCCAGTAGATGACGCAGTACTCGCCGGAGGGGCGTGCGGGTAGAGCGCGCCGGCGAGGCGGCGGCCGGGTTGCAGAGGTAGCAGTCCAGTCTCTGTGGCAGAGGGAGAGCAGCAGCAGCCCGTCGCAGGAGCCGGCAACGGAGAAGCGACGGCGGTCGTTCTAGTCGTTGAAGCGGAGCATGGGCTGGCGCTGCGAGGGAGACGCCATCGCTGTGCCAGGACGGGATCTCGCCGTGGAACGTGACGAGCAGGAGCGACGGCTGGCGCCGGTGGTGGGCCAGGAGGAAGGCGGGGTCGGAGGAGCGCATTCGCTGGCAGCCGGACGAGGATCTCCTCCGGCAGGACGGGGCCGGCAGCGGCTCCTCGCCCGTCTCATGCTTGCCTGTGCTTTGCTCGCGATCCTCAAGTGCGGTTCAAAGATGCGGTTCACACACCGCGTGTAGTTTTCTTCAGTGGCAGCGTCACTACGATCTCTTCGCCGTGCTATGATTCTGACGTTGCTGATAGGAACACACGAACTGGAGCTGGGTGATCTGAGCTTCAGGCCTTCCGGAGGAGGGATCAGACAGACACGGAAGGGGAAAGCAGAGCACTAGAGCAGGGAAACAGTGGGTGGTAGTAAGGCAGTCTCGGTGATAAGGGTATGTACAGCGCTAATACTTCAGTTTGGGATGAGAACATGGAAAAGGAGTATGAAGCTTTGAAACTGGAGTAGGATGAGTCAGTGAGAGAGAGTCCAGCACCGATGGTTGCGGAGCTGGCGGCTCAAAGCGCTGTGTAATGAAGGTGTCATACAGGATCACTTATTAGGTGAGACATTAGACGCAATTACAAAAACGTGAAGAGGACATCAACAGGATGAAAGATGCATGCCGCGCTTTAGAGACGACGGGTATGCAGATTTTTACCTATTTTAGATGGAGATTTAGTAATAAAATTATATTGTAATAATGGAATTACCTAAACGTTGTTGGGTTCTTCTTTTCCTGTGTTTTTTGCACTCTCTGTTGAGTGATTAGGCAGGCAGAAGTGCTGCCCTTTATTGTAATAAGTGGCTATAACCTCTTGTGAGGCCAAGGTCGGAATAAAACCCCTTATTAAAAAAAATACAACACTAATTAATGAACGGACTCTTAAGCTGATATAGCAGTATATTTTTGTAATTAGCCCATATATTTTTTAAAAAGACGACTGGATGGGCTCTTGACGAAGAGACAGTCTCTATCACGTGTTTCAATATAAGAGACAACTCTTAACACCGTTGTACATATGAAGAGACGACTTATGTCATACAATTATTAATATATACATTTATTAAAAGACAACATGTAGAGTCGACTTTGTATGACTAGAGTTGTTTACATATCTTTTTCTTGGATACATGTGCCTAAGAGACCGCAGTGGGCTCTCCTTTGTACATCCCCTAATTGCTCTCCTCTGTCCTTGTTCTCCCTGCATGGCCTTGGCCGCAACCAACTAGACCCGGGCTCAGGGTCGCCCCACATCCCGCATGTCTCCTCCCTTAGCCAGCCACAATGTGGTTGTAAACTGGTCCATAAGCAATAAAAAAAGTCACTATTGACTGACTGAAACATTGTGCAACTAGTCTATAAGTAGTCAATAGTAAAAACTATCCTTATGCTTATGGACTAATTGTAGTGAATAAAAAATATTTTATCACTCACATCACATTCCTCTCTTGCTCTGTTGACTACTTTTGATTTAGACATTGTGAACCTATCTATAACTATAGACTACCTATTGTGGAACCTATTTATATGGACTACTTTAGCCTGCAACATTATGGTTGCCCAACACCTTCAAAAACGCCCTAAAAGACTTTTCTAAATGAAAATTTAGGGAAATTCATAAAAAGTCTTTCTCCAACAGCACCCCTAAAAACCTCCCTAAACTTATAACCTCTCAAATCATTCTCAATCCTAGCTACATACATGGCAAAAATTGGCGCTCCCCATCCACGTGGCACCCAGGCTTCACAACAATTCATTCCAAAACGCAAGTAGTAAATATGGGGTTCATTGTGAAGCCTTTTTTTCCTGCATGCATGTTCTGTAGCATTCATCAAAGACGTCAAATCTAATCCAACGATTGGAGATGGAGATAATGCCAGGTACAGTAATCTTTCTGAATTTTGACTTGTAATTCATGGGTGCATATCCTCTGCATTGCTTCACTCAATGCAGAGGATGCTACAGTAATCCGTGTGGAGGAAGGCCACTCTCTGCCATAGTCTGCAACAGATATTGTAGCAACAGTGTACGGTGTAATTTTTATCTAATTTCATCATTGTTTTGTGAATACTGTAGCGATTGTTTTTATCTAATTCCGTTGAATCTTGATCAGATGGTTCAGAATAGCTCCTAATGCCAGGTACTGTAGCTCCTCTGCATTGAAAGCTACAATGCAGAGAATCTGAATCCGTAATTCAGGGGATGTGAATCCAGGCGGAACTGTGGAAATGTGGAGTCTTGATTTTGCGCTTGGTGGGCTTGTCCTGTAATCCTGCCACCATAGAAGTCCTGTCGCTTCTCCTACGACTACCCGTAGTCCTCTCCACAGAGAGGTTGGCCGACATAGAGGCTCATGAAGTAAATGTATGGCCGGTGCAGCCATTGATGCTACTAGTACTGTAGTATTATGTATGGTACAGAGACTTCAGGAGAATAACAAGAAGTTGGAAGCGCGATTCCTGCTTGACAGTAGTATTTTGTTTGAGAGTAGTCAGGAACAGAGTACAGTACTTTGGAGTAGTACCCAGTCCAACTACTGTTACCGTGACCCAAACCCTAAAGTATGAAACCCTGCGTAGGTCGTCGTTGAGATTTGAGAAGGGCAAGAACTCGGAAGCAGCCGGTGTGGTAGTAGTAGTTCAAGATTCCATGTCCATGTCCATTTCTAAACAGAGACGCTTTTTTTCCTCATGATATTGTGATACAAATTATAGTACTACGCCTCAAACAAAAATACTAACATAGGTAGCACAACATATTATAATAGGTTGCTGGAGTTACTGAGTGCTAAGCCGACCAAGCATCAAAGAAGCAAATTAAACTCACAGGTCGTTGCTTGCAGTATCCTCTGTTATTACTTCCTCCACCGGCCGCGCGAGGGGCTAGAAGTGGCTACTGCGTCGGCGCCGGCCTGTGCGTCTTGGAGGGCGGCGGCAGCGGCATCGGGTAGCGGTGGACGCATGCGTTCCACGGGTTATCCGCGTCGGGCGCGGCGTCCCTGAGCGCGCGCCAGACGTTGCTGCAGGCCTTGAACCCGGTCCCGAAGGCGAGCATCCAGAGGCGGTCCCCCTTGCGGACGCGGCGCTTGGCCTCGAAGTAGGCCAGCTCGTAGAAGACGAGGCTGCTGGACGTGTTCCCGAAGCGGTGCAGCGTGGCGCGCGCCGGCTCGACGACGAAGGGCCCGAAGCCCATGAGCCTGGCCACCGCGTCGATGACCGCCTTCCCGCCGGAGTGGATGCACATGTGCTCGAAGGCGCGCTGGAAGTCGGGCACCTCCGCCGCCGCGCGCTTCGGGTTCCCGGCGGCGTACGCGCGCGCCACGCGCCACGCGTACCGCAGCATCTCCGCGGCGGGGAGCACGCGCGGGCCCAGCGTGGAGATGTGCTGGCGCAGGCCGGCGCCCGCCACGCGGACCAGGTCCTTGGTGAGCGCCACGCCGACGTTGCCCTCGTCGTCCTCCATCTGCACGGCGGCGTTGAAGGCGGCGTCGTCGGCGCCGTGGTGCGTGCGCAGCGTGCGCACCAGCTCGAACTTGGCGTCGGCGCGGCGCGCGGGGACGTCGGTGACCAGCGCCGCCGCGCTGCCCACGCGGAAGATGCAGTTGGTGACCAGCATGTGCTTGTTCTCCCCGAAGTACCAGTTGAGGCTGGTGTTCTCGGTGACCACCACCAGCGCGTAGGACCCGCCGCCCCGGGCCCGCAGCGACCGCGCCGCCGTGTCGATGCCCACCGTGCCGGCGCTGCACCCCATGCCGGCCACGCTGTAGGCCTTCACGTCGGCGCGCATCTTGAAGCGGCGCACGATCATGGACGCCAGCGACGGCATCGGGGAGTACATGGAGCAGGCCACCACGAGGACGCTGATGTCCGCGGGCTTCACGTCGGACTTGGCCAGCAGCTGGCCCACCGCCGCGAACAGGCCCTCCTCGGCCTCCTGCACCGCGTAGGCCAGCGTCTTCTCGAACTTGCCCGAGAAGATGAAGGGCGGCGCGAAGGTCTCCTGCCCCAGCCCGGACTTGCGGTAGATGAGCCGCAGGAAGTCCGCCGTGTCGTCGGAGTAGCGCCGGCACCGCAGCCCGAAGTACTCGCACACCTCCAGGTTCACCTGCCGCTCCGCGTCGGGGAGGTGGCAGCTGTAGTTCAGGAGGTACACCGGCCGTTCACGCCGGACCAGGCGCCGGACAACGGTGACCACGAAGGCCAGCGCCGACACCACGAGCGCCACCAGCAGTGGACGCGGGAGGGAACGCAGAGACTCCTCCACCGCCGCCACCGTGCTCGACGACGCCGCCAAAGACATGGCCATATATGCTCTCTATCTCTCTCTCTGCTTGGATCTCTGCTCACTAGAGCTACTCAGTAGCGTGCAGGTGCACTATTGCGTGCTGTTACTAGATGCCCTTTGCAGTTTGCACACACTACTGAAGAGAGGATCGTGAGTTCGGTCTTGGCTGAATATATAGGCCTAATCAAAGACTAGAGACGCCACGTGTCACCTTTGGCACTCCGATCTCAACGGAGACGAAGGAATCCGCCAGTACTTCCACTTTAGACAAATGAGTAAACAAGCTTACCCGTTTTCACTACCGACAATTATACTAAATACTAAATCCGAATAAAAGTGAAGATCACAAAAGTATACCTTGTCGATTTGTTTCACAAGAAAATTTGCATAGGATTAATAGACACCCAACATGTGACACATGCATGAGTTCGTCACACGGAATACAAACCTCTTTTTTAAAACTGTTTGGTAACTTCAACTTTTTTACTTTTTGGGGCAATAACTTTTTTACTTGTTGGAGATATTTTAAATCCATCATATGTTTTATTTATTCAAATATTTTATAAAGACATATAAATAGTTAAATAAGTACTCGTTCCGATTGAAATATATAACGCTCTTTACTCATCTAGTTTTCTCAAATTATAAGACACTCACATCCTAGTAATATATATTTTTCTCTTCCTGATACATCTCTATCTCTTTTTTTTTTTGTGCAACACACATTTTCAAATGTCATTTTTTCCTGTATCCAGAGTTAAAATGTCATATAATTTGAAAGGGAGAGAGTATTAAACAGTGAAGTCAAATTTGCCAAGTATTCATATGTCTGGAGGCAACCTGAGAAGAAAAGTGCAAGAACATGAGCAATATTATACCCGGCTTAGTACAAAGTAAACACATATCAGTACATGTCCCGGATATAGCTGTAAAATGTATTCTGAATCTGGCTGGTAATTAAGGTGCCTTCACAACGAGCATCTCCAACGATCCGACGGACATAGTGCGAGCATTCATGCTCAGGCCGGGGCCGTACGACGATCCAGCTCACATGGGTATGCGCCGTCGACCACGCGGCCACTCTGGTAAACAGTGTGTGCGTAACGTTGTGCTGCTGCTGTGCTGCAAGGCATTGATACGTGTACAGCTTTTATTTATGACGTTTCCCAGCGACTACCGACTCCTCCATCTGTATACATCTGTATACTTGGATTATTGATTGTTCTCCGATCCGTTCAACAGACGGTAAGGATCAGCTCACCCGTACATAGAATAGAACTATTAGACTGACTCCAACAGCTGATGCAAATGGGTAGGCAAATGCAAAAATACATCTCCAATCACTACTGTTCACACAAATTTGTTCTCCAACAGAGCATGCAAAGTAGGAGCTATTTTTGCCTTGGAGGAGAGAGAAGAGCTACAAATGAATACTCTCTCTCCTCAAAGGCATTCAACGAGTAAGTAGGCTTGTGACACGCGGCGGAATCGGCTGCGACGGCGCGCGGACGGCAGCGCGCGGGCGGGGTGAGCTGCTCCGACGACGCACAGCCTGTGGTGCGCGGGGCGGGGCAGGCACCTCCGGCGACGCGCGGCCGGCTGCACACGGGACGGGGCAAGCTGCTCCGACGACGCATAGCCGGCGACGCGTGAGGCGGGGCAGGCGCATCCGGCGACGTGCAGCGGCGGCACGCGGGGCGAGCAGAGCGAGCTACAGGTGGCGCGCAGGGCGGGGCGAGCGCCTCTAGCCACGCGCAGCAGGCGACATGCGGGGCGGCGGAGCGAGAGGCCAGCGGCGCACCGGTCCAACCTCGTGCTCCTCCGGCTTTCACTACGGCTCAAATTCGGCAGCATTCCATCGCGGATGCGAGGTGAGCGGCGGTGCGTGCGGGACGAGCGGCGGCGACGATGCGAACGGGACGCGCAACTAACTGACGGGAGACGAGACTGCAAGCACGAGGTGAGCGAGCAAGCGATGGGCGGAGCGTCACGTCGCGTACTACGAGCGAGCGAGCGCCGTGAGAAGAACAGGATGTGCAGAGAAACAGGCTTCGGCTTGCAGGAAACAAGATGCCTTTCAATATTACAATGTCTGTTGGAGACCTCACCAAATGGCTGCCTCCCTTTTTACTGTTCTAGCAATGCATTCCTTCATTTGCATATCAAAACTGCATTGTCTTGTTGGAGTCAGTCTTATGACAGTCTTCCGTATTAATTTTTTTTACTTATATATTTTTTCATTGTTGTTTTTATCAATTCATAATCATTGGTCCTATTTAAAATATTTTTTCAAATATATAAAATTACAAATTGTGCTTTGATGATAAAATAAATTATAATAGAATATTCAATAACAATAAACCTTTTTTAATAAGACGAACATAATAAAAAAATTAACAACATCAACAATCTAAGAACAGATAGAGTATTATTTTAGCTATAAACTTAAGAATCAAATACTAATAGTACAACAATATTAAAGAAGGGATTAGTTGTGTTAACGAAAAAGGAAAGTAGTACTAAGATGCAAAGGTTAAACGGAGAGAGAGTATCTTGCAAAATGTAATTAGCTAGCTTTGTTAAAAGTTGATGAGTAATTAGTTCGCTAATTAAGCCAGTCCGTAAATGTCGTTTAGCAGTGGCAAGTGGATGAGGTGGACAGGAGATACAGGCATACAGCAAGTGCATGATGACCCATTTATGGGACGATATGGCCACGAGCAGTCGCTGTCGAGCACCATGCACGAAACACAGAATAATGGAGGAAACGGCACTTGACCACAGGCAGATCATACGAGCCAAATGATTGAACTCGATCGCCGGCCAATGTTCATGGAGGCAGCATTCTTCATGGAGGCAGCTCCATCTCCTGTCTTCCATTTCCAAAGAGGATCAAGTTAATTTGCTCGCAACGGCATGGCACCTGAGAGGCGCAGCACCGGTCTGCGCTGAGCCGGTAGCGCATTTATCACCGTCGTCGGCGGCGTGCGCATCCCCTCTCCATGCTCGCCGCGGCCATGCCGCCACTCACGCGCGCCCAGCATGGCGAGCGTCATGGCGGGGAGGTCGTAACCGTGAGCTCCAAGGGGTCGGTAGAAGCCATTCAACCCCGGCACGACCGCACGAGCAGGAGCTTGTCGCCTCGCATGGTCTCCCTTGTTTGAATTTTTTTAGAAAAAAGATGACCATCGCGCGTTTTTTGGGAAAGTGTGGCTCGGCGGTCCCGGTTCAGGCCGACTTGATCGCCATTAGTGAGCAGTGGCCGATTTGTCTCCAAACTTGCAGCATTTTCAATTCGTGCACGGACTGAACTGCCAGGAGCAAATTTATCGTCTTGCAGAGAGACGATAAACAGCGCGACGCGGTGGATCATCATCCGCTTCGTCCTCCATCTGCTTGATGACCTTGGTTTTGCGTGCTTAACGGTCGTTGGCACGCGCGTACAACGCAGGTGTCGTACACAGCACGTGTACGTACTGTACGAGATAATAAGAGGTGGTCGGTAACCGTAGCAGTAACTCCGAATGAAGGGGATAAGATCCTCTGCATTAGCCCCTTTTAATGCAGAGAGTACTTCCTCCGTTCAGAATATTTGACGTTCTAAGCTCATTCATTTTTTCTAAAATGTTTGGCATTCTCACTTCAGAGACACCTTCTCTCTTCCCAATACACCTCTATCTCTATCTCTTTCCTCCTCGTTTTCTACTGCACCTACTTTATTCCTTCTCTTCTTAATCTCCGTGTCCAGAGCTAGAACCAAACATATTGGGACGGAGGGAGTACTATTGAGCATTAGCCTAGATCCGAACCATCCATCCACAAACAAAGGGTTGTGCTTGCTTCACACTGTTACCCAATAAAAATATCAGCATGAGGCCCACATGTTCTTGCTTTCTCCTCTCCGACGCTTTCCATGGCTAGCTACCTGCTACCTTTAGACTTCAACACCATTGAACTGGTGGGTCACCGCAGCAACCAAATCGATCAAATAGACTTCAAATCGGTTGCTCACGTGTCGATTTTGGCTTTCTTATAGTCAAATCAAGGTTTCTAAATACTTGAATCGAATTATTTCACTTTTGATTCGAGCTCTAAACAAGGAGAACGGCCTCATACCATGCTGGATTGAGCTTCTCTCTTAATTACCGGCTCGATTGACCCACTCCCTTCACAAACGGAGCTCACTCCTTTCTTGGTTGGGCTTGATCCCCACACTGGAACAAGTACTCTTCCTTCAATCCTGGGTCACTTGGGGACAAGAGCGAAGGTCTGTGCAAGCAACCAAAGGCAAACATCACATCTTTTCTTCAATACTAGCAGCATGAGGAAAGCAAGCATTTCAAGGCAACATTCTCCGAGAGGAACAATGGTGTGCAGCTCATTGGAAGGATTGGATGCTTGGCTGCCCAGGTCATGGGAGTTTGTGTTGAAGAAGAGAACATGCAGAAACAGTATAGCCGTTCATTTATAGATGGACGGTCTAGATCTGAACTAATGGTGTATAGCGCCACTCTGCATTTACAACGCCAATGTGAGACTAATGCAGAGGATCTTGATCCGAAGGAAGGAGATGAGAGCGACTGAATGAATGAAGGGCAGCAAGAACAGTGGCAGGGTACAGCCTATATCGGCTGGCGCCGGGCTAGGGTTTCTTGCTTCACGGAACCGCCATCGCATCCTGCCCCAGCACGAGCAGCTTAGCTGGCCGTGGCCGGCGTCAGGTCGGTCAGTGCGCTGAAGCTCTTGCACCGGACAGAGCGCTGAGCGCGCTAGAGACGCATGTGGCACGATCAATGCTGCTTCGCTTCCTCTCTCTCTATCTCTGATGAAGCTGCAGCTTTATCGGCCTCGCTCTTGTGGACTGTTGAGACGACACGGCCTGCACCGCCTCAGCGGCGCAGTCTCTATCCGCCGGCCGGCTTGTTTTTTCCTTCTCAGCGTGCTGATACCGCGAAGGACCAGTAGCACAGGGGGTCATCGTGGTCCGTGGAGTGCTTCAAGGAGCATGTAATTACTCTGTGATCGACCTTAAAAACAAGCAGAGATCTGTTTACCTGCTGCCCCAGTCAAGTCACGCCATCCGAACAGAGATACAAGTGGCTCCCCGTCAGTGAACCCGTATGGAGCACAATTTATACGTGATACATACCATTCGTGTCTAAATTACAGTAAACTATACTCCTCCGTTCGATCCGGTCGCAATCACGGTTGAAAAAACCGACGGAAACCGGATGGTTTTGATCCTTTCGATGAATCAAGAATACATTGTTTGTTGTTGAAGAAGAAGAAATACCGATGCTCTCGCTAGGTTTGATTTGATTTGATTAATAAAACTTACGATTTTTCGTCAAGAGCTTCGACTTACGAGCAAAACTGATCGGTAACCGACGGAATTACTGTTTCGGTTTTGATAAAATTCGTTTATATTCCTATTTTGAAATTTCATCCCAATCGATTTTTTCCGATTTAAAACCTGGTTTCAGCAGTTTGATCCATATTGAAAACCTTGGTCGCAATGTAATAAACTAATAATGAGGAGCGCGTACCTCCCCGCTCCGAAAATGAATAGTACTAGCAAGGTCGCAAACGCAGAGAGTAATGTTTCTGACAGTACGAAGAACAATACTAAAGTATTCCTACGTACCTATACATATTGAGTTTTGCTCACCAAGCTAATCTTAATCTTGTACTGTGTGTATTACTAACAAGAGTGTCTCAGCCGGCCGGCAGATAACCGATCGACAGCAAGCGAGATCTAGCTTGCATCAAACTTCAACAGAAATATGCAACCTGCAAGGCTGCGATACGACTCAATGGTCCGCCGTTCGTATCATTATGTTTGCGCATGCATAATAATGCTGCTGTTCTCGGCAGCACCATTCCAGCCTGCCACGGAACTCATATTATGGGTGGGCGATAATTGTAGCGTGTTGCCCCCATTTGATGATTTTCATTGGGCTAGACTAATCAAGGCGATAGGGTCACCTGATCAAGTCCATCCTGTTCCGGTGTCCTTTCGTACGCTGCTTTGATGGAAGGGATCATGGCATCATCAAATACATACGGGCGCAAACAGGGCTCCTGCATTCGTGACGGAGACAGTATAGTACAAAGTCCAAGAGCAGGAAAACGAAACGAAACTCAGGCCCGAAAGCAACCAATCTATTCCAGCTCCTTCGCCCTACTTAGTATATTACTCCCTTCGTCTTAATCTGGGACGAAGATTAAAAGGAGAAGAAATAAAATAGATACGTAAAAAATGAAGAAAAAGAGAAATATGTCTCGAAAAGTTAGAACACCAAGCATTTTGATAAAAAATGAATAAACCTGAAATGTTAAATATTGTGGGACGGAGGAAACAGTCCTTTGCCATACGAAACATCAGATTTTCTTGCATTGAAATTCGTAGCATCTGGTTTCACTTGGGATCTTCTGGTTCTAAAGAATGTTCTGGACGAAAGAGCTTATAAATTCACGTCGAACACATGCCGGACAAAATTGGATTAAATGAGGTTATCCTAAAAACAAAATTTAGTATAGGAGTCTATCTTAAACAAACTTTATTTATTATCGGTCCGCTCAGCTGCATGATTATAATAATTATAAATGGAGTAGTTTATATTATTATAATTATTATTCTAGACGTTCTCGTATTGTTCATGTAGATTGAATGTAAGAAAAGGCCCCAGGCCTCTTTAGGCCGGCAGTCGTCAGCCCACTAACATTGAGGGTTAGCCCCAAACACGGGCATGACTGGCCCAATTCTGGTTGGCAATTGAGCCCGTTTGACACGAGCTTTTGGTTGTCTCACCGGGCTCACAACTTCCCAATCCCATCATCACGACTCATGAGAAAAAGAAAAAGACTTTTTTTTTAAAAAAAATTATTTGCGAGGATCCTGAGTTCCTGACTCATGAGTTCCATGCACTTGCGCCATACTTTGCCATCTACCACAGTACTATGTTCATCGATCACTAGCCTTTTAATTCACTGCTGCTGTAGCGTGCTCTTGTGTCATCTAATGTTTTCAATGTTTTTTAATAAGGAACACGCATTTTGTACATGCAAATCACTCTTCTATACTCATCGAGAATACGTGCAATGCTCGCACCAAGGTTATGACTCCTCGCTCCTAGGTTGGCCACTTTTTCCACCAAACCATCCGACTGATTCTGACAGTCTAAGCCTTTTCGTCTCCCCTGTTCTTATCGATTTGCAGTTCTTTATTTGTGCTGTATATACTACAAGAGCAAGTCATATCCCACTCCATTCTTCTCTCTCTCTCTCTCTTTTAATCTTTCCTCCTTTTTCAATCTACCGAAAGTGTAAACTTTCAGTCACATGATTTGTGCTAAAATTTGTATTGTTTTTAATTTTTGTAGATAAAGAGAAACAAATTATGTTAATGCATAGACTATAGAAAAAATAATTATTTTGATACACCGTCCGATTTCAATCTAGTGATACTAGAAATCAATCGAAAAATTGAAGTTTCTCAATCTTTCGCTCAACTGAAAATTAACAAGTCCTTTCCTTTTATGACAGAGCTCATCTAATAGTCAGCAATTGAAAACGCACCACGGCTTCTGAAAGTTCCTTGGGTTTTGACGAACAGATGGTTTTCACTGCGTTGGCGGGAGCCAATAGTCAATCGGCATCTCCGCGGAGATATATAAAGCGGGTAAAGTTGAAAGTTGTGAACCCTCTTTCCCCTAAAGCCTCCACCCCGAATTCTTAACGCCTCCCCCTCGGTTTCTCCCCTCTGCTTACCTCCCCTGCCTCGCTGACGCTTCCTACCAAAATCATGGATTCCCCGAGGAGGGGCCCCGCGAGCTTCACGACGCAGGCCAACGCCCTCCTCCGCAAGAACCTCTGCCTCCAGGTCCGGCCACGGCTTCCTCTTCACTACCCTTCCGACTTTCCCCTCTCCTTTTCTTTTAATTAATTCTCCGATTTAATCTGTTGTTGCTGTGCCTCTCGTGCCCGCAAGGTGCTTGCGGATTTGCCTGAGCGGTTCAAGTAGTTGTTTGGTCTTTCTAGTCCGATGCGTTTTTACTTTTTTTTATTTAGGATCTTGTGCTTTGATTTGTGAAATCTAAGCTATACTAGTTTGGTACTAATCTGTGTGCATGGTGCTTCTGGTGACCCAAGACGGGTAGGTAGCCTTGTCGTGTGGGGCTTTTCTTGCTCCCTGTGGATAGTAGCAAGCAGCATTATACATCCATTAAGCAATAAAACTCTAATTTCCATGTCTGGTTACCCTAAAGTTGGACAGCAAGTGCACCGAATGGTGCCTACATGAAGCACTGCCAAAGCTTTTCCTCCTTTTCCTTCCTCAAGCAGCACCAGACTATTCTATATGCAGTACCTGACCTCAGCTTTGACACATTGCAGAAACGGAACCTCAAGACAAACATCGGTATCACCTTCTTCCCGATCCTCATCTGCGTCCTGCTCATCGTGCTCCAGAACATCATCAACAACGAGCTCGACAAGCCCAAGTACAAATGTGGTTGTGTCTGCGTCGAGGCTGGTGTGGATGGACGCTGCGCAAGAAAGGATTGTGGCATACAGTACTCGACAGTGGAGCAGGTCGGGAGCTGCCCGATTCCCAGCCCACCAAAGTGGCCGGCCTTGATTCAGGTCCCCCGTGCAGATTTTCGGGCTGTAAGGTCATCCTCCCAACCGTTCAATGATCTGCCTGATACATCATGCCGCGACTCGTGGGCATGCCCTGCCACTGTCCTCGTAACAGGGAAGGACCCTACAATTGCTGAAGGTATGTATTTAGTACAACTAAAAAACTTAGCTAGTGGGGAAAGACCACCCCATAGTTGTTAATGAGAAGAGTTGAACCAGAGCTCAGCTGAGAAATGTCATGAAAGTTACCCCTCCTTGCAATGCGAGGGTTCATCCCCTATGGGTTGGATCTTTACTCGTGCTTTGAGCCTCCCTAGATCCTGCAGAGGACCTGGTTCCCACATGTCAGTCCAGGGGAACAAGCAATGTGTGACCTTTTTCACCCCAGCCTGAAAATTCTCTCCCACAACGACTCGAACCCAGGACCCTAGGGTGCTACTCAGAGTCCTAACCATTAAGCTAAGACCCCTTTTGCAGTTAGTAAAATACAAGAAAAACACACTTCGAATTGTTCATAACTTTAGTTAATGTGCTAATGTTTCTTGACTACGTTCAATTTCAGTTATTTCAAGAGGGTTGTTCCCTGCTCTTTCTCCCTCGTTGAATGCAACAGATTTTCTTGATCTCCTCTCCAGGATAGTTGCGGTGAGTTGTCAATGGACTTTCTGTCTATTACATTATGCTTATCTATGCTCTGATTTCTGTAATTTCTATGGTTTTGTTTTGTACTAGGGGTCAGACACGCAGCCGTGGTACAGTCAATTGCTAGAGCCTGCATTTTCCTCTGGTCGTACTCTGTACGTAATCCAGCCTACATGCCTACCTTTCATGTCACAGACAGTTTCTTTTGACACAGGGGACATACCCTTTCTACTAAGTAAGTAAAATAATCCTTTCTTGAAATGTTAATTTGTGATTTGGTTCTGGCAAATTTGACCTGGTTTGGAGTCAAGTATCTTCAATTTTGGTTTGTGCCCTTGTTCTGTTGCCACTTCTTTCTTTTCTGGTGGGGGAGGGTGTCGAACTGGCAAATTTTGAAGAAAATTTGGTGCTGCTGATACTTTTCACTACTCTTGTGTAGTACTACGATGAATTTTTCTTTCACATAATTAACATATGATCCTTTTATTTGGATGCTAGCATAAGCAAGTTAGCTCTTATATATTAAATACTTGTAGAAAATATCTGTATTGCACATTCATACAACCATGTTAGTTTTCTTTATTTTACATTCAAACACAATCAAACATAAACAAATGAATTAGTTACCAGTTCAAGAAATAATACTCACGTTACATTTGTGTTGCATGATTGCAATTCATGCTACAACTACTTTTCGAATTACATTGTTGTCTTCTGTAACTGAATCTTTGATGTACTAAGATTGTAACCTGACGCCTTTTCTAAATAAACTAGATATACAGTGTGTTGAAGGTTCCCCGTTATGGCGTGGAAGTGCATCGATTATCAATAATGAGTTGTTTTGGGGCTACAGACAAAGAGGAGGAAAAGTAAATGAATATATTGCAGGTTAGAATTGATATCTTAATTTTTTCTTTACAATGTATATATATATTTGAACTTGGTAGGAGTTCTCATGCCTATGCTACTCATACTCCCTATGTGCCATTCTATAAGGCACACACTTCCAAAAGTCAAACTTCTTTTAACTTAACGATTAGGCTAACAATATATGGTTTCAGTGATACACCAGTGGTGCCACAGATCCATATTTCAATGTACATTCATATGACTATGATTTTGTTTCTAGTAAAAATATTGGAAGAAGTTTTTATAGTCAAAACAGAACTTAAGAGATCATGCCAAGTCAAACCAAGCCTTGTAAAATGTGAGAGGGAGTAAAAAGGATCGTGACACCCCACTGACCAGTGTGCTCGTTATCAATAAATATCTCTCTCCACCTTAGTATTACAAAATGTCGTAACAATACTTGATCCATAAACATACCGGTGCTCCTTTTCAATGGAATGCTTTATTATTGCATTTGTGTTGGCAGGTTATGACTTCTTGAACACCACAGCGTACGGCTTTGGTGTCAATGTTTTGTACAACTCCACCTATAATGATAATACTGCATATTCATTTATTGCAACATTACGGGTTCCACGCTTGGTGAATGCAGTATGTGCTTTATTTCATTTTTTTGTCTCTGGATAATTCAGCATCTTCGGAAAAGAAGCAGCTGTTGATGTAGATTATCTTTTGTTTTTTCCTATAGGTATCCAATTCCTATCTCAAATTCGTCAAAGGAACTTGGGTTGAGATGCTACTTGAATATGTGAAAGATATGCCCAAAGTTGGGACAAGTTTTCGGCTTGATCTATCTTCTCTTCTCAGTGCTCTGTTCTTCACATGGATCATTCAACTGCTTTTCCCAGTGAGTATGATGAACTGTATAGAAGTTTTACGTAAGTATGTCTGCAAAAGATACGTTGAAAGTGCACGCTGTCAATATCAATAGGCTTACAAAGTGACTATTTTGTTTTTCCAGGTTATGTTGTCATATCTGGTGTATGAGAAACAACAGAAGTTAAAAATTATGATGAAAATGCATGGCCTGAAGGATGGGCCTTACTGGCTGATATCTTACTCTTATTTCTTAGCTCTATCAGTTGCCTATATGTTATTTTTTGTGATTTTTGGCTCCTTGATAGGTAACTGTACATTATGATTTTTCTCAATAATATGTATTGAGGCCAACAAATCTAGCGTTTCAATTTTTCTTTTCCTGAGCAGGTCTCAATTTTTTCAGAGTGAATGAATATAGGATACAATCTATTTTTTTCTTAGTCTGTATAAATTTACAGATTGCAACTGCATTCTTTGTGGCTTCTTTCTTCTCATCAGTCAAGACAGCCACAGGTTAGTTACTGAAACCTGTGATTTCCTGAGTCAAAGCTTTTCTTTTCTAACGTGAAAGCTGATGAGTTCCATTCATCTCCTCTGATAGTGATTGGTTACATATATGTATTTGGCTCGGGCTTACTAGGGGCATTTCTTTTCCGCTTCTTTGTTGAAGATAAAACTTTTCCCTGTAAGTTGCTAGCTTAGTTATGAGTTACAACTTATCTTACATAATGCAATCAACAAGTTTGTTTTTCTTTACTCAGATGGTTGGATATTAGTCATGGAGATTGTCCCAGGATTTTCCCTCTATCGAGGACTATATGAACTCGGTCAATATGCATTCTCTGGAAGCATAATGGGAACTACCGGTATGACATGGGACAGTCTAAAAGATCCTATCAACGGAATGCGTGATGTCTTGATCCTCATGAGTGTAGAATGGGCAGTGCTGCTCATATTAGCATTCTATTTGGATCAAGCTTCTATGTTAGGCAGGGGTATTAGAAGAAACCCTTTATCCTGCTTCAGAGGTTTAGAGAAGAAGCTTACACCATCATTACGTGAGACTAGCATTGTTCAAAAGGATTCCAAAGTCATTCTGGATATGGAGACACCTGATATTGCTAAAGAAGTAGGTTTGCTCTCATATTTTTGGCTTTTGTTGGACTTCTCTACATTTTACTAACTGAAATTTGGTGTATTGCTAAATACTATACAGAGAGAGGTAGTTGATCAACTTCTGACAGATCCCAATGCAAACCAAATTATCATTTGTGACAACCTCAGGAAGGTTTATCCTGGAAGGGATGGAAACCCTGACAAGCTGGCTGTTCGAGGTTTATCTCTTGTCCTTCAAAAAGGCCAGTGCTTTGGAATGCTCGGCCCAAATGGAGCTGGGAAAACATCTTTCATTAATATGGTAGGATACAAAAATGACGAGTGGGTGATGTTCATCCTTTTGATGAAAGTTACACAAATATTTTATCTTTTGACGCAACTTGATAAGCTTCTTATTTTGGCTATTTTCTTAGATGATTGGACTTGTTAAACCTACATCTGGTACTGCCTATGTCCATGGAATGGATATAAATAGGGAGATGGGTAACATATACACAAATATGGGCGTGTGCCCGCAACATGAGTAATTACTCTTAGCTAGTACTTATCAGGCTCAAAGCTTTCTTTCATTGATCAAACGATGTTATTATGGTAATTGGTGTTATTTTGATGCAGCTTACTTTGGGAGACATTGACAGGAAAAGAACACCTCCTCTTTTATGGCAGATTAAAAAATCTTAAAGGTGCTGCATTAGTGAAGGTAGCTCCAATCTGGTACCCCTGCAATATTTTGGTGTTGAATACTCCAAATTAACATGCCATTTTTTCTATCTCCTCTTTGTTACTTATTATCTCTGTCTCTCAGTCTTTGTAAAATCAAATTTGTCCCCATTTCTCCACTGCCAGGCTGTTGACGATTCCCTGAAAAGTGTAAATCTATTTCATGGTAATGTTGGCGATAAGCAAGTGCGTAAATACAGTGGAGGCATGAGAAGAAGGCTCAGTGTGGCAATTTCATTGATTGGGGACCCTAAAGTAATGTTCTTGTTCTTTCTCTTCTATCATTTATAGTGTCAAAAAATAGAACGGTAATGGAGCTTAACAAACAGGTTGTGTTCATGGATGAACCAAGCACGGGACTAGATCCAGCATCAAGAAATAACCTGTGGAATGTTGTGAAGGAGGCCAAGAGAAACCGTGCTATTATTCTTACTAGTAATGCTCTTTTCTTGTCCTCTCATCTCGTGCATCTAAATTCTAGACTCCTGCTTCATCACTACTGTATCTGAAAGTAACAAGACTGATCAGTGAACCACCAGTGAGTAATCGAACTTGTTTCTTCCAGCACACTCGATGGAAGAGGCAGAAGTTCTGTGTGATCGTCTTGGCATCTTTGTGGATGGCAGTTTCCAGTGCCTTGGAAACCCTAAAGAGGTATATTTACTTCTTCGATTGAAGAAGTTAAATTTAAAATCATTCCTAAATCATTGTCACTACAATGCTACACGCTGCAGCTGAAGGGTAGATTTGGGGGCACATACATATTCACAATGACAACAGCTCAGGATCAAGAGCAGGAAGTTGAGCAGCTAGTCCATCAAATCTCACCCAGTGCAAACAAGATCTACCACCTATCTGGAACTCAGAAGTTTGAGCTTCCAAAGGAGGAAGTGAAAATAGCTCAGGTTTTCCAGGCAGTTGATAATGCAAAAAGTCGGCTCACCATACATGCCTGGGGCCTTGCAGACACGACATTGGAGGATGTCTTCATCAAGGTCGCGAAAGGAGCACATGTATTCAATGAATTTGCATAGATAATACCTTGAACACTATCTCCAGTATGGCATTGGAAAGGGACTCCAAATAGTGGAGATGGCTTCACAGATATCTTACAATTTTGTAGATAGTTATTCTTTTCATTTGTGAAGACCATTCACCTTTAGAAATTTTGTTCTCTATACCTGTTCATATTGTACAGAAACGTGTTCTTGATAGTTTTCATCCAAGAAAGAATATTGATCCAGTGAATGAACATGCTAATGCTTACAAAGTATCTATATGAAAAGAATTTTTTGAACTATGCGTGAAGAGGACCCAAATTTTGAGAATGGATGCATGTCTTACATACCTGTCATAAGCCGTGCCACATCTTTAGGTTGGTTTCTTTTTCTTAGCAAAGTTTCTGCATGCATCATTGACGTCAATGCTAGAAAAATCTGTGGATAATCCTTTGTAATGAGTGTCGACTCTGCCATTGCATTACATCCATCGTGTTTTGTAGGGCCAGTATTACATCAGAATAAATTGTTATCCATGTGCGTAATAATTCAATATATCTACAATTCTAGACAAAATGTTACACCATTCCGTGTACAGTAACATGGAACTAATCATTCGATCCCGAAAAAAAAAGCAGTACAAAGGCACAAGTGATTGTTTTAATCACTCCTTACAGGGAAAAGCAGTACAGAGGCGCAAGTGTAGTTTTGAATATAGGCACCCTCTGCCCCCTCTCCGATGTGGGAGATTAGCCGACGGGCCATTGACATTCGAATTGTGATGAATGAAAGCCACAGCACATGCGAGATCTAGTACTTATAGACATGTGCAAGCTGACTATACGAAATTCAAATTTCAAAGTCCCTTGACGGTGACCGGTGAACATCTGCGCATGTGAGCCTTTGAAATTTTCTCCCGTAGAGAAATTTATAATGTGTTCCACGACCTGATCAATGGGACACGCGAGTCAAATGAACCCATCACTTGCCGTTACGGTGCATGTGAGAGTCCGTGTTATATATGTCAACGCAATAATAGTGTTTCTATTTGAAGGATTTTATTTTGGGGGTTTAAAGATGTGAGAGGCTCAGAGGGTGTCAGGATTACAAAATGGTCTTGCCCCAATGATTTGATTGGTTATTAAGGATGAGTTGGGGACGTAGGTGTAAACACCCACTCATAGATTGCAATTTGCAAGGATTAGAACTGACAATGTGGTTCAGAACATGTAGATTAGTTCGATACAGTTAGGATTTAGCAGGGCTAGAAGGGTCAACATATGGAATACTAGAAACAAAGCGTCAACTGGTCATCAACCTCCAGCATTTGTGACGTCCCTATTAATGCAACCGTGATGCTGTAAAATAATATCGAGACAGTGCAAGTAGAAGTTTGTCAGTAAACAAGAAGCTAGGGACATTGTAGATCATTACTCTCTCGCCTCTAAAACATGAGCTAATCTTTTTCTTTTCTTTTTTTCGAGGGAAAACATGAGTTAATCAACAACAAATCTTTGAAGCATCATGTTATCTTTAGTGAATTGTCTGTAGAGCCAACCCAAATGTCCAACTCTATACCGACTTGGATGAATATATGGTAATAAAGTGTTTTAAATTTTCAAATAATGATATATAATTTCTATAATAGCTTGAGTTGTAAGATAACCGGGTTAGACATTAGCGATACTCTTATCTTTATTTACGCTTCAGAGTCTTTCTTGTCTTGCTGTTAATACTAGCAAGTTGAAAACTACAAGACAACTCAAGTTTCGTAAGAGTTTTTTTTAAATATAATCCTACGAGTTACTACATTCTTCCATCTCTGCAGCAGCATCAGCCAATAAGATTGTTCCCTTCTGAACTCGGAGACAGGGAAGGAAACGCGACGAATGCGGTGATTGCGGGCGCTGACAGCATCAGATCCACGTGGCCGCCACATCACCCAAAGCCCCGCACTGGGCCCCGCGGTGCAGTGCTGGCGCACGCGGAAAAAGGCAGCCACGTCGGCCACGTGCTTCCGAAAGAAGAAAAGGGAGGCGAGGAACATTTGTGCCTTCCCTTCGCAGCCCTGTCGCTCTCTCTCTAGACTCTCTCACTAGTAGTCGTACATTCTCTCTCCTCCTCCTCTGCCTTGTTGACACAATCCATTATTCCTTCCCCTTCGCTTCGCTTATTCCCCACTCCCCCCACCTTCTCCACCACCCGCTGCCTTCCCCACGCCGCCGCCACTCAGGCCGCTGCAGGAGCAGGGTCCGCGCCGGCGTGCCTCTCTGGGAGCAGAGCGGCTCCTGCTCGGCGACGCTGTCCCAGTGCCCGGTTGGTGCGAGGGGTTCTCTTGGCGCTGGGCTCCGTAACGTGTTCCTACTACGAAGATACGCTCCCGATGCGGCGGGATCGCGCGGCCGGCTCCCGGAGCCCGGCGTGATTCGGCCCGATTCGTTGGAAAGGTTGGATCTTGACGCTTGCTCGGCGGAGAAAGGTGGGATTTTTAAGGCGATTCGGCGGGTCCTTGGAGGGCGGGTCGGGCCGCGCGGTGTTCGTGGGCGCCGGAGGCTTGCGTCGTCGGAGACCGATCTGTTGCTTTCGTGGTTGGGGAGTGTGGGTGGTGAGGCCATTGTGAGGCTGGTGAGGTGGAAGTAGGCCATGGGGCTGGCGCCGCCGGAGCTGGGGCAGTTCGATGGGTGGGAGAGCTCCGGGGAGGAGGAGCGGGAGCGGTGGGGCTGGTGCCGCCGCAGCCGCCGCGGCAGCAGTAGGCGGCGCTCAGCTCCCAAAGGTGGGGATGACACCACAGTCGCCACTGGGTGCTGCATTCGGCTGTGGCCTATGGGGAGCTGCCCGCCTCCACCGCGGTCCAAGGTCGACACCTCCACCAGCAGCGCCAGCACGCAGGGTGGTATGCATCTCTTTTCCCTCTTTCATCACCAGTATAGTAGCATGTGTTGCATTATGATTGTTTCGTGCTGGCATTGATGTTAGTGAAGGAGGTGAGATTTGCTTGTGGGAGTAACCGAATAGCCGTTATCATGACGCGTAACGTATACTAAATTGTTCTGGATATTTGGGTATAATGTAATGCACATCGTGGTTGTCGATTAGTGATGAGGGTGCACTTTTCAAATTCCCAATATTGCGGATATCTTCTATTCAGTAGTTAGTATGCTGGCATGGTGTGTGCGACTGCAGTTAGGAGCATCAGCTGTTTGGGCGTTGAAATTTTTTGAACAGACTTAATTAATGCACCGGCATGCGTAAAATACAGCAGCTGCCAAAACTGTCAGCAAATCCTGTTAAGCAAGTGTATTTCTAGCTGGGCTGCATCGCACATTGTAGTTCGATTTCTGGAGGAGTAAGTGCAAGTGTCCAGTAGCATGAGCAGTTTTGCAATGTCTATTTTTAGAACTACTCTTGGCGTCTCTTTTGCCTCGCACAGAAGCATTTACTAGATGCTGTGCCAAATTTTGAGTTGTGTGCGGCTAATTAATGCTATCGGCTTCTCCATTGGAAATGATTGTCAATATGCTAAGGCTCATTGACCTAACTTTGACTTCTGTTTTTATGATAAAATGTTGCAGTAAGTGTGATATTTTAAATGGTACTAGTTATTTTGTGAATTCATTTTATCAGAACCAATTTCTTCATCCAGATGCAGTTAAATAAATTGATTTTTTTTTCATGAGGTCGCTGGACTAACTTCTTTATCCAGCTTTTTTGGCTTACAGTTTAACTGGTATTTGCCTTTTCTGTTACACTCAATGTACTGCTAAATGGTAACTAGAAAGTTTAGGGTTATTTTTTGATATTGATGTACTCTAGAGCCTATCTAATTAATTTCTCTGGACCTTTGCTAATCCCAATGATATATCCTTGTTATGAGTGTAATGGTTCTTTGCCAACTTTAACTAGGTTGTTTGATAACGTTATATGTGAACAAACCACATGTGAATTAAGAAAGCTCATAGACATGTGAAGTAAAATGGTTCAGGAATCTAACAACCAATTATTTTTTTGGCTAGTGGTATTGTATCACTTCCGTAATTATGGTTCAGAACTAACAATAGCATAAAGGCATGGAAAAGTATGAGATGAAAGGATGCCACGAAACCTGGTCCCATCCTCAAGGAGCCACCCCCTATGGTTCGGGGCTTATGCTTTGAACCCACACCATACATGAGCGACTGCCCACCACAGATCGGTTAAACCAAGTAAATGGGACGCTGGTGGGAGGCCTCACAGCTAGAGGCTCTAACCAAAGGATGTTAGTACTGGGTACCAGTTAAGTGCCCATTTTATAGTAATTAATAAGGAATTATATGATATGTACCAACACCACACCTTCTGTAAGTTGGGACATTAGCATGATGGTTTACTTACATCTTCGATGGGTGCTACTAAAAGTTGTCATTAGATCTATCTGATTTTATTACGTGTTTGATATCATTTTTTTTTAATTATCTCCTTTCCATTTTCAACAAATCATGTAGATTTTGATTCTTGTTTTGGTTGTATTCTTAGATGCTTCAGACTTGCAATGGTCTTTTTTCAGATGCTTTAAAGGAAATTATGTTTCTCATACATCTCTTCCTTTTTCGTTCCATACAACCATACAATGTTGGCACCTTTTCTCTGTCACAAATGTTGTTTGGATTTTAATTGTATTTTGTTTATGAATAAGTTCCGGTTTAATCTGATGTGCCAACCCAAACTATACAGATTGAACTTGTGTTTATTTCACAGATTGAACTTGCTTTAGGGAAAGTGCCTTAGCCAGTTATTCCATGACAGATTTAAACTTACCCTCTATTTTCGTGCCTTTAGTAGGCTTAGTATTTCCAGCAATTGCAACGGCTTCTTTATTTCTTTATGTGCAGAAAAATAAGATTGTCTAGAACCCACAGGGCCAAATTTGCTCAATGTATTTCCAGGATCCTAATACAAATACTTTTTAGTGTAAGTAATATATTAATATGATAGGGTCGCTGGTTCTGTGTGCGCTTACCTTGTTGTTCAGAAACTCTTGTTCATCAATATCGCATACTACTAAACTGTTATATATTTTGTGTAACAGCAGAGAAGTCAACAGAAAATGGTAGCAGGAACCAACCAGTTGCATCAGTAGTATCGGGTTCGACAACTACCAGTAACGCCGAGAGCAGTTCATCTGCATCTAAAGTTGGAGAGGAAATAAAAGTTGCCTCTCAGCTGCGCAAGTTTGCATTCAATGATCTAAAATCTGCCACTCGGAACTTCAGGCCCGAAAGTCTTCTTGGGGAAGGAGGGTTTGGATGTGTTTTTAAAGGGTGGATTGAAGAGAACGGAACTGCACCCGTCAAACCTGGTACAGGCCTTACAGTTGCTGTGAAAACACTCAATCATGATGGGCTTCAAGGGCACAAAGAATGGGTGGTATGTGTTCATTATACTGTTTCAAGTTGATTTGCTTATATTGTCTGGCTACTTATTTTCATTTGACTCCGATGATTGTGTCTCATACTTTGTTTTATTTTATTCTTTGCAGGCTGAGGTTGATTTTCTTGGAAACCTTCACCATCCCAATTTGGTCAGGTTAATTGGCTATTGTGTCGAGGATGACCAACGATTGCTGGTGTATGAATTTATGCCACGAGGCAGTCTGGATAACCATCTATTCAGAAGTATGTGACTGGCTTGCTCCAAAGCCATTGAACTTTTCACATTCCTTTTATAATCTCTTTTGCCTAAGGATCTGATCCTTAATCATGTTATAGTACTTGTTGTTTTGCTATTTCTTACTGTTGTGAATATCAAACTAATTTGATGGGATCACCAAAGCTTAAAATAAATCACATTGTTTAATCCATAGGGTCTCTTCCTCTTCCTTGGGCTACCAGAATGAAGGTTGCTCTTGGGGCAGCAAAAGGTCTTGCTTTCCTTCACGAAGAAGCGGAAAGACCAGTTATTTATCGTGATTTTAAGACATCTAATATTCTGCTTGATGCAGTAAGTGCAAGTGCATCAGTTGTGCTATGTAATGTATGTGGCATTAAACCATTGCCTCATGTGTTTATATTTCGTATGCAGGAGTACAATGCAAAGCTCTCAGATTTCGGGCTTGCAAAAGATGGTCCTGTAGGTGATAAAACTCATGTCTCTACTCGAGTAATGGGCACCTATGGCTATGCAGCTCCGGAATATGTCATGACAGGTGAGGGCAATAACAAGCACACCAAAACAGTTTGGATCCTCAAGCTATGTCTAAAAAAGCAAATTTAGCCATGGTGATCTGTTAATTTTGTCACATGCATTAGTTATGCATGGATTGATACTTCAATGTAAAAAGGTTACAAATGGTTACCACTTAATATTTTGAAGATGTTTGCTTGGTGCCACATGCCATTGCTTGAGTTTGGATGAAATGACATGTTCAATATGACTACATCCGGTAAGCGAATGTAGTCATATTGAACATGTCTATACTATATTCATTTATTGTAAATGTATACTTCTACAGGAAAACAAATAAGGGAATGATTAGCTTGTGAAATGCTATTTGATTTCCTTGTTCCATTAAAACTTCCCTTTTTTTATCTAGTCAAAATATTTAATATTCTGGTTTTTTTTTTCAATGTTTAGATATCAGGTTTTTCTTGTAATTTGTTGTCATTTGTTTCTTATGTTTCCATCAATTTCAGGTCATTTGACATCAAAAAGTGATGTCTATAGCTTCGGTGTGGTGCTTCTGGAGATGATGTCAGGGCGCAGGTCAATGGACAAGAACCGGCCTAACGGTGAGCACAACCTTGTCGAATGGGCGCGTCCTCTCCTTGGAGAAAGGCAGCGCTTCTACAAGCTAATTGACCCTCGCTTGGAGGGTAACTTCTCAGTCAAAGGTGCCCAGAAGGCAGCACAGCTTGCTCGTGCCTGCCTTAGTAGGGACCCCAAAGCACGGCCACTGATGAGCCAGGTGGTCGAAGCTCTGAAGCCACTTATTAACCTCAAGGACATGGCAAGCTCCTCCTACTTCTACCAGACAATGCAAGCCGAGAGGATGGCTCACTCGAGCAGCATGAACGGCAGGAACAGTCACGGCATCAAGATGCAGGGCTCGTTTGCTCGCAATGGGCAGCAGCCTATGAGAAGCCTGTCTGATGGCCCCCGCGCTTCCCCGTTTCGCTACTCGCCGAAGCCGAATGTGAAATAACAGGGAGGCGCATGGTTCTGGTCTGATTGAAACCCCAGGAGTTGTTCTGGTGATGAGACTTAGTTGGGAGGTGGCTGGTTCAGGCTGAACATTGGTGACAAAACCTGAATTGATCTGTCTTGTAGATGACATGTGCAAAAGGTTATAGGTGAAAAGGAGATGTAGTTATCGGGATTTCCCTTGTCGATGGATGTATGCACTGCGGTTTTAGCCGAATGTTGATGCACCGTTTGTTCGACATTTTCTCCAAAGTAAGGTAACCTTTGGTTGAATTTCTGTGCATGGTGCGCCCCTTTGATGTTTGCTGTTGCTAGTGCCCATGATAAATTGTCTGTACAGCCTTAGAATCAAACAGCGAGGAATCATGATGCCTGCTTGGCTCATTGGATTCTCAAAACTGAACGGTTTATTCTGTTGCCCATGATAAACTGGTAGAGAGCTATTGGATTCTCAATACTGAACGGTTTTATTTTCTGTTGCTTCATAGGACAACATGAATCCAATGCGCCTTTCAAATCTTTATTCTTTGACTGACGTTTTTGATCTCTTGAGTGGTTTATTTTATGTTGCTTCATAGGACAACCGTGAATCCAATAGCTCTCTACCAGTTTTAAGAACCAGTCTTAAGAAGGCGACATGGCACCAATCGCAATCCTGTGGGATACAATTTATTGACATTTTCTCGGATATCTCCTCCTAGCATGGCATTCATGCACTGTTTTGGCATGCGGCAGGTAATACGTGGGATTGCTTGCTGCTTACTGCTCTTATGCTGTTATTGCAAGACAAGGACGATAGAAAGTAAGGAGTTTCCTTGCTCATGCCATATGCTGCGGATGCGGGTGCTGTTTCTACTAAAACGGCAATGTGACTACGTGGACTGTTGTGCATTCGACAACAATGGTCAGGATCATAGGATAGGGGGTGAGCTACAGGATATCAAGCATTGATATGTCATGCCCAAAAAATGTGCAGTAGCTACTCCATCGCCCGCGTGTACTTTGATGTAATTGAATCACGTAATCTTTGAGGTACCGGTACGAATAGTAGTCCGTAGGAAACTGTCTTTTTTGCATAAATTCATTTCTGCCGTGCAATAGTACAAAAAGGCTAAAAAAAGAGAGACCGAGTTTTTATAAACAATGAGGCCGAGTTAAATTAAAAGGAAGACGTAAAAAGAGGTGGTTTTGGCCTTTTGGGTGGTAGTGAATTCGTGAGTTCGCTTGTCCCTTTTAATGTACGGGGGATTTTGGAGTGAAAACTTCCCCAACTACAGATCGTTGCTATGTGACTTTCTATATCTTTTCTAATTTCTCAACGGAAGGACAATGCTTGATTGGGCTATATAATAACTTCAACAATGCAATAATAAACGACTCAAAATACGCGCAATCCATCATCCAATTATCCAACCATAATCCAACGGATCATCAACTAATCATTATTAGGTAACCGATGATGCCAAGATCCGGTAGGGCCATCGACGGTCCGGGTGATCCTTGACCCTGAACCGTACGATCTGAGCCGTCGATCGGGGCACGCTCCCCGTCCGGACCCGGGACGAAAACCTCTCCGCCTGCGCGCGCCGCTCATATATCCGCCGCGGGATCCCAAAGCGGAAACCAAACACAGCTCGCGAAAAAGAAGCCCTGCCTTTTCCGGCGAGTTCTTCTCTCCTTGGGGTTTTCTCCCGGCGGCTCGCACCAGCGAAGGTAACCAATCGATCTCATCCTGCTCTGTGTGGATTTTCGTGGAGCAGCTGATTTCTGTTTCCTGCCCGGGAGTTCAGGTGTACGCATTCTTCTTGCGTGGTCTCTTTGCTGGATTGGGCCGAGGTGTTCTTGGTTCCCTGCTTTAGGGTTCTTGGATGGGTTTCTTGTGATACACTTTCGGTGAATTTCCTTTCTGGTAAATACGGCCTTTTACAAAGGCACGTAGGGAATTATCAGCATCTTCTTCTTAGGAGCATAATAAGCATCTTTATCCTCAAGGGTTGACAAACTCGGGTGCTATTATTTTCTCAGGAAGAAATTGTAATTTTTCTTTTCCACAATATGCAATTGTTCTGCTGCTGCCTGTTGGGGAATGCTTATTTTCAAGAAAGCAAAAGAACTGGGCACTTGGGTTGAGGGGATTGAGCTGGCACCAACGGTGCTTTGGATTTCTTTTCCTATAGTGGATCTGTGAAATCGTTTAGCGTAACGTGATTTGATCCGAAGTGCCATGAGATAATTTTGACAACAATTTATGATGTAGCATAGCCGTGCAAGGTGTCAATTTTCATTTTTTTCAATACTTTGTGATCAGATATTTATGCCTTATGATTGTGGTTGTTTGCTGGTTGGTCATATACAAATCTTCCATGGCTTGGTCAAACGAGGCCTTTCTTTTAATTGTTGATTTAATTCAATCAGCTATTTTATTCTCCATCAAGTCTTATCTAGTTAGTTTGCCCAACTTTTTTATACTTTTTTCTGCTGTATATTGTTTAATTGAATCAATCGGTGATACTTTGTATGTTTGGTGTCAGCGTTTATTAATCTCAAGGCATATTCTAGTGTGTCATCATGACTGCTAGAGCTGTAACCATATTAGGAGATTATAGGTGTACTCGCACAGAATGCACTGCTCCATTCAGGTTATCAGGACACGTTCATCAATTAGTCATAGGATAAGCTCACCATTAACTATGGGGGAAAACGATTAATTCAGAAATTAGTTGATAGTCTTATCCAATTCATTGATGTAAAATCCTTAGCCTTACTGCATAAGGACAGAATGTAGTAGGCTTCTTGACAGAAGAACATATGGTGTTGTAATTGCTTGTATGTGTGAACTATCTAGTAAAGTATGGTTTCAACTCAGGATATATGCTTGCCTTTGCACCTTGCTCAGGTTGACATTTTTCTTGTTACATAGACAGAGTATATCAGTATAACAAATAATCTTTGCCTGTGTGCAGTATGGGTCAGACTTTGGGCTTAGTTCAGGTTGATCAGTCAACTGTAGCCATCAAGGAGACTTTTGGCAAGTACAATGAAGTCCTGGAACCTGGCTGCCACTTCCTGCCCTGGTGCATAGGACAGCGGGTTGCTGGTTACCTCTCCTTGCGTGTTAGGCAATTGGATGTCCGCTGTGAGACTAAAACTAAGGTTTTCTTCAATACTCCATATCTTGGCTTATTCTGTGTTGGTGCATTTTATGATCAAATAAATTTATGAAACTGCATCATAACGAAGTACATTTCTGAACCCTGTTGTTATTGGATTCCCTTAATAATTCAGGATAATGTCTTCGTCACTGTTGTTGCATCTGTCCAATACCGCGCACTTGCTGATAAGGCATCTGATGCCTTCTACAAACTGAGCAACACCAGGGAGCAAATCCAGTCATATGTATTTGATGGTAAGTGTTCTGTAATGTTATGTATTTGTAAGTCTACCCTGAAGTCACCAGTTTTTTTATCTCCTGACTAATACTATTTCGTATTAGTATCCTGAGATAAATTGTACCTGTTTTGCTACTGTTATCTAGCTGTTATTGTTTAATTCGAGTAGGCATGGTCTATGTTGTGCATCTAAAACTTGTTGAACCATTTTTTCATAAAGCTTCATTGCTCTTGTTCAGTTATCAGAGCTACTGTTCCAAAGCTGGAGTTGGATGTTGCTTTCGAGCAAAAAAATGACATCGCAAAAGCCGTAGAAGAGGAGCTTGAAAAGGTTTTGTCCTGATTCTTTTCCTGGTATCTGTACACTATCAGTCCTTGAATGGCATGGCCATCTTTCTGATTGACCCTATTTGTCTGTGGTATAGGCAATGTCTACATATGGCTATGAGATTGTGCAGACGCTGATTGTTGATATTGAGCCTGATGACCGTGTCAAGAGAGCAATGAATGAGATCAACGCAGGTAATACTACTGATTATGCTTGCATCAATTAAATTGGCATATTATCCTTATTACACATTTGATAATATTTTTTTACAATGGTTTGCTACTAAAACGTGCCAACTGACTTTTTATTCACAGCTGCTAGAATGAGGCTGGCGGCCAACGAGAAAGCTGAGGCTGAAAAGATAGTTCAGATCAAGAAGGCAGAAGGAGAGGCGGAGTCCAAGTACCTTGCTGGTGTTGGTATCGCAAGGCAACGTCAGGCCATCGTTGACGGGCTGAGGGACAGTGTACTCGCCTTCTCTGAGAATGTCCCAGGTACCACTGCGAAGGATATCATGGACATGGTCCTCGTCACCCAGTACTTCGACACCATGAAAGAAATCGGGGCGTCCTCCAAGTCTTCCTCAGTGTTCATCCCCCACGGTCCTGGAGCCGTCAAAGATGTCGCAGCTCAGATCAGAGATGGCCTCCTGCAGGCCAATATGCACTGAGATGACATTGCTTGTGTTGTGATGTGTCATCTGAGAAATCAATATGAGGTAGAGACATTGTGTGTGGAAGACAAAGGTTAGAGGAAGAATTATGATCGGTGTTCTATTTGGATGCAGACTTCTAAAGTTGTGATATAGTTAGCTTCTATGATCAAGTGGAACTACCAGCTTCTGTGAAGGTTCATGACTTCATGTTATGCTACCTTGGTTGGATCTGCTTGCGTGTGAGTCTGGTTTCCAGGCTTGGTTGTTTGGTCCTGTCTGATATGGTTTATAGATTTATTTTAAGAGTTTGCTACAAACGGCTTTCAACAATGCTTTGTTATGGTTGGAATTTGGATAAGGCTAACACATTTTGCAAAATGGTGTTCTTGTAGTACAAATTAAGTCTTCATCCAAACTTATTAAACAAAACGTATATTTGTGTATACAACATATAGTTATTATATCAGTAATGGTTATTACATCAGTAATGGTGATTACATCAGTAATGATTTATTTGTCATGCACACTCACACCGATGAGCTAGTTAAATGCAGTGACAAAATTAAGATGCTATTTAGTAACATCACAGATCTCCTTGTAACAATGCTCATAAACAATTACATCTAGCTCTTCGTCCTGCCTTGTTAAAATGGCAGCTGAGCAAACGAAGAGAGAAGCCAGGTCAAGGGCATAAACTTCGCAAACTTCTGATAGAGCAAGTTGGACATTGGGGCTGTGCCTCAATCGTTGCAGACAGTCCGAACTGGTTCCAAGCATCCAGGTACTCTTTGCGCCACTCCTCTCTTAGCTCTGCAGAATCGTGGTACCATTGCCTGATGATTTGCACAGGTCCGAATTTAGTGCAGAATTCAACATCGAAGCTACGTTATGCTAGGTTTGACGAACAAATGAGTATATGATCACTGTTATACTAATAGATTTCAGAACGAACAGAATGGATGTTTTCTTGACCACATATAGTGCCAGCAATAGTAATCTGTCATTTCAGTCATATACGGAATAGTGGGAAATTGAAAGTGTCACGATAAATTTTGAATGGCGTCAAGAATTCAAAATTAGGGAGATAGGGAGATCTAATCTTTCTATTTACTAATATGCAGCCGATGCAGGGTAATCCTTTAAAAAATGCAGCCAACAATATTACTGTTAGATTCATTGTGATTAACAGGAACATAAGTAGAATGGTTTGATCAGATGATCAAGTTAAGCCCGAATTATCATCATCTCCTACTCAGCCTATATCACTAAGGCACTGACCACAAGATCAAACCAAAGCCAGGACTAGAACGAACACACATGTAAATGTAATCAGCAGGGGCTGAGGGCCATACACGCCTCCAGAGCTCCCACTAGAAACTAAAAGGGTATGTTCTTGCTCTTGAAAGAATTCATGTAACCACAGATCATGGCGATGCTACTGCTACTAGCATCAGACACAAGAAAGCCAGCCATGGAGACATTCCGTCGAGCACGATGCGCTTGCGAGAGAGGGACAGACGATGGAAGTAGGGGACAACTCACTTGCAGACCAGGGAGCAGCTGAGAAGGTCGACGCAGTCCAGCTGCGAGAACACCCGCGCCATCACGTGCGCCGGCGCCCGCAGCGCCGCTACCGCCACACTCCCGTCCACCTCCTCCACCTCCTCCCCTCGCCGCGGCGGCGCCATGGCCGATCCCTTCGCCCAGTTCTTGGACTTGTTGCAAGAATCTCCCCTCTTCTCCCGGCTTCTTCTTCTTACCTTTGCTCGATTATTAATCGGCCCCTTTCTTGTTTCCGCAGGTCGCCGGGGTTAGATTGAATTCTTGGATTTCTGGATATACGCTTTGCCACGGATAACAACGTAATGCGAGGAGTAAAAATAATAATAAGAAGAAAGCGATTTGATTTTGACGCGACGAGATATTAGTTCATCGTGATGGAATCGATGAGGCGATGTATTTTGGATTAAACGGCTAAACCATGGACGATTACGTTGATGATAACATTTCTTTTGGGAAGATCACAGTCCAATGACCATTTTTGTAGGGCCGGATAGGCGGGTAGCTTTGGGCCTGGACTAGACCAGCCCGGACCGGGTTGACGAATTCGTATGTCCCATATTCCCATGTGTCAAACAAGTTGGGCCACAGACAGAAGGCATAAAAAAAGTTAGCAAAACTCGAATAATATGACTTCAATTTACAAACAAAAATATCACAAAAAGAAAAGAGGATAGAGGACCACAGCCGTTGATGATGTGAAGTTGGAATTGGAATAGAGTTGGATGGATAGGTGGCATATATAAGTATTTTCCTTATGAGATGAGATTATCTTTGGCTGTCAAATTGCGGACTCACATTATGTATGGTCATTAATTATTTTTAATACATGATTATGCATTCTAATAAAAACTCTAATTTAAAAAAGTTAAAATAAAATCTCTCCAGCTAGATAGCATTAGTAAGAACTAAACACAATCATGTATTTAAAATATTTGAACATGCGTGTTTCTTGTAACAATTGAATGCTAATCAGAGAAGCGCATTGGGAGACTTCGCTATATGCAGCACATGGCTAGGACAAAGAATAAACCGTTCTGATCCGGTTTATGCACGTACCACCTCCCAATCCCAACTTTAAAACTAAGTGGAAATGCTAAAGACACAAGAAAAGCTACACATGAACATTGTCAGTTATGTATTGTATCCTATTTTGGAATACTACGATCACAAAGTTTACTTTCATTTTACGGTAAATGCCAATACAATTCTGATTTTACAAGATATAATATTTCATAGTAATAAAAAATGCCAACATCTAACTTTCACGTCAAAACACAATGTTTGTCATAGTCACATTAGATGTTGACTCCAACTGTAATTGTTATTGCTTTCACTATTCACTGTACCTATGTGCTCAGATTCATAGCATCTTCAATGCATCTGGATATATTGCAGTTTAGATACATGCTATGAATATAGACCAAATTTAGAAATGCTCATATTTTAGTATTGAGGTCATGAGACAGAGTTCTTTCCAGGATTGATATACAAAGGTTAACTTTGTCACTGGTGTTGTACTCTTGAATAATATCAAACCTATCATTTTGTAAAAAGAAAAACACCCGTATATTTGGGTGTGGTCTGTGGTGTCGAGCAAGGAGATTGGAACACGAAGGAAATAAACTAGGGTTTATCAGGGCCCACACGCAGCAGCTCTCGCCCTCGCATCCTCCTCCGCAGAGCTGTGTTTTTTTACGCCTTTATTCGCCGCCGCCGCCTTCTCCAGGACCTCCACCCATCTGCTTCCCTCAATCATCCTCCGCCCCCTTGCAGCTCTACGTCCCCCATCACCGAGGAGGCGAGGAGATGGCCGGACCAGGCCTCTACACCGAGATCGGCAAGAAGGCCAGGGGTACGCACACCCATCCTTCCCTCTCCGCCGCGACCGCTGCTTCTCTCAAATATCTCGGGTTTTTCTAGGCTCGTTACTTTCATCCTGGCGATTTGCTTCTCTTCGTTTCTTGACCTGCCGGTGTTTTTTCTGTTGTTGCAGATCTGTTGTACAGGGACTACCAGACGGACCACAAGTTCACCCTCACCACCTACACCGCCAACAATGTCGTAAGTGCCGCCTCATCCTCTTCATGGTTGCCAGATTGAGTTATGAAAGGGACGTATCTTGCTTTCATCGTTGCCATTTAGAGGTCCTATTGCGGGACCTTACTGGTTGACTCACCGCATGATATTGCGGTATGTGGGGCAGCAGTGTTGGGCAGCAAAAGAGATTAATTAGATTTAGCTTCACGCTTATGACTTAGCTGCTTTCTCCTTTTATGTTAGGATTTAGCGTCGTATGCTATATTTGCTATTCTCTGTTACTTGTCTTGTAGTTGGGGTTACAAGGTTTGGGATGTTTGAGCAGGTTGGCTATGCTGGTGACGTGAAACATAAGCATGCTTAATAAGTTCTTAGCGTTGGGCTCCCTTTCGAGGGATGCAACACATGTACAAGATTGTGTGCACTTAAAGGGAGACACCACAGCTGACGAGGGCTGCAGTGTATGGTGTCTTCTAGGGAAGTGTTGTGGAATCCAGCTGACGAGGGTTGCAATGTATGATCTCACCGATGGGTTCTCTATTATAGTGAATATTTTCTTTTGTGGAATCCAGGAAAGTGCAGTTCAGACCCATAAAAAGGGCTTAACCACAGCGAAATTTGATACCTGACTAAAGCCTTTTGGTGCTCTCCAAAATAAATGATACTTATTTATCGTGATACATTTCATAACTTTTGCATTCTGTTTGTATATTGTCTACTGAACCAAAAAGTTGTGTTTCATCTAACATTTTGTATTTGTTCTCTGTAGTATTTTGGTTTAATTTTCTGTTTACTTTCTGATGCAGGCAATTACAGCTACCAGCACAAAGAAAGCTGACCTGATAATCGGTGAGATCCAGTCACAGATAAAGAACAAGAACATCACTGTGGATGTGAAAGCAAACTCGAACTCAAACGTAAGATCTATATGAGTAGTTTAGCAGACCTGTAAATACTTGATTCGGGTTACCGTTGAGCTCAGCTGTATTCTTAGTCAGAAGGCTTGCATCACAGATGCTAATTGTTATTAATCAACAATATGTTTACTAATTTACTCAGTCAGTTATGCTTGACATTTTGGCATCAGCAATGAATTGAAATCAGTAAATTTTTTTATGAGAGGAGTTAGTTACCCATATTCTCACTTTTATTGTTGCCCTATTTATTGGTGTGATGTTTTGGTTAGGTCATCACTACAATTACTGCTGATGAGATTGCAACACCGGGGCTGAAGACCATCTTGAGCTTTGCTGTTCCTGATCAGAGATCTGGAAAGGTAATCTTTGTTTCCTGAGGTTATGTGTTTTCAAACAGGGAGTGTATTCCTTACATGTATTCTTTTTCTATTCTGGTTGCAGTTTGAGCTTCAGTATGTGCATGATTATGCTGGTGTTAACGCCAGCATTGGCTTGACAGCTAATCCTGTCGCCAACCTATCCGCTGTGTTTGGAACCAAGGCTTTTGCACTTGGTGCAGATATCTCGCTTGACACTGCCACTGGAAATTTCACCAAGTACAATGCTGGGCTAAGCTTCACTAATGAAGACCTTATCGCATCCCTCAACCTGTGAGTTCTCAAAAAATTAATTTGGGAGTCGCTATTCTACCTGTTGTTTAGCAACTGCTAGCTTTTATGATACTTATGGTATCTTAATGGGTATCAAACTCCTGTTTGAGGTGTCACACTTGAAATCATTATTTCAGTAACACAACAAAAAGTAGCATAAAAAGTAGTTAGTACAAAAGTTATTAATCACCATGTTTCATCATATATTAGTCCTTCAGCCAGTTAGTGATGTTCTAAAGAAGCAACATAAACAATTTGCTTTAGTGGCTAACATAGAGTTTCTACCCTCTGAGATAACTGTAAGCACAAAGAAAAGTACTTGTACCAATTAACTGTTCTGAGTGCCTTTTATTTTGTATCATTGCCTCCTCTTAAAGAGCTGATTCTGAGCAATTTAACTCAAGGAATTGTCATACAGTAAGCTAGTTTCAGTTTCCGATAAGCTAGTTGAATCTCATTCTACTTTTGCTGGTTGAAGGCCAAACTCTCTTAGCTTTTTACAAGTGCTTACAAACTCCAGAGTGAATGAGGCTGTCGTGTGCCTAAATATATATTGTCAATTCAACATTCATTTGCAGGAACAACAAGGGAGACAGCCTTACTGCTGCTTATTACCACACTGTTAACCCATTGGTCAAGACAGCCGTCGGGGCGGAGCTGACTCACATCTTCTCAAGCAATGAAAACTCCCTGACCTTCGGTGCTCAGCACACACTGGACCCACTGACCCTTGTGAAGGCCCGCATCAACAACTCTGGCAAGGCCAGTGCACTACTCCAGCACGAATGGAGGCCAAAGTCGCTGGTCACCATCTCAGCTGAAGTGGACACCAAGACCATAGAGAAGAGCTCAAAGGTCGGGATCGCCGTGGCCCTCAAGCCTTGATTGATCTCCAAGTGTATTTTGCTAAGCTCACCGCATGTACTTCCTCAACTGAAATTGTGGTCAGCTGAAGAAAAAACTGCCTGCCGTCAGCATGTTTTGGTTGTTGCAGTCTGTTAGAATTCATGAACTGCCGTGCTATGTTCCCTCGAGGAGATTTTTTTTCCGGCTATCGGTGTAGCACTGTGTCCATTGAGCAACTATCACAATAATTCAAGCTCGGTAGAACTCTGAACTTGTTTCATTGTTGCATTCTACTACAGTTTCTACCCAAATTAACTGCCCACGTAACAACCCTTGTTGATTTAGTTTTGTTGTGATTCATTAGTGCTGCAGTACGGGTTTTATGACCTGATTGTGAGGCTGTTGAGTGGGGATGGAGAAATAATGTGCAAGGTTTTCTGGTTACTAGGAAATTGCATGGTTGCCTGTTTTCTGCAATGAGTTGCCTGTCATGATTTGAGTCATTTCAATCGAGATTGCCACTTCTGTGTGTTCCATTCACTGTGCTAGAGGATTCTTGTTCATCAAGAACTGGTCTTATCGTAGCACAGTGACATGGGTAGTGACTATAAACGTTATTTATCGAGAGTGTTCCGTTCTGTGCTTCTTCTCCGTGCTAATATTAATGTAGTATCCCAATCACGTCAAATTACGCTTTTGCCACTTATCAGTTATCCCAGCGCGAATCTTATCTCCTTTTGCCTCCCTCGCGCGTCTCGCCAAACGAGGAACCCGCGCGCTGTGCCCTGCTGTCTGCCCTGTCACCTCACGCTCGTTCGCGCACGCGGTGACACACGCACGGTCACGAGCGCAGCAGCGACGTCGAATGCCGCCGTCGTCGCTCTACTCCTCCGGCCGGCTCCTCACCGCCCGCCCGGCGTCAACAACGACGGCAAGTGCCCCATTCCTCGCCCCCTTCCCCTTTCCTTCCCCGCTGATCATCCTCTTCTCCTGCATTGTGCTTGGCAGCAGGTGGGGAGATGGGCCAGGCCTTCGTGCTCGCTGTCCATGAACAGCTGCGCCCCTGGCGCCGGCGACCGCGGCGCGGTGTGCGTGCGCGAGGCGCGCGCGCTGCCGGCCGTGTCGGCGCCGTGGGACGCCGTGGGCCAGCTCAGGGCCGCCGTGGACGCGCTCGGCGCCGGCGCGCCGCCGGCCTCGCCGTCCGGCATCATCCGCATCGAGGTACCGATCAGGCAGCGCGTGGACGCAATCGAGTGGCTGCACGCTCAGAGCGCGCTGCCACGCTGTTTCTTCTCGGCGCGGGCGCCGCTGCCCGAGCCCCGGCGCTCGCCGCCGGCAGCAGCAACGGAAACGGCAACGGCGGCCTGAGCGAGCATTATCAGCAGCCGGTGAGCATCGCGGGCGTAGGATCGGCAGTCTCCTTTCGCGGAACCCAACCCTTCTCCCTAGCAGATTGGCGTGCAATCAAAAGGTATTTACATTTTTCAATGCTGAATGATGACGAGGCACTAGCGAGCGTAGAGTGACAGTATATTTATTAAATTTTTAGTTTGTCTGAATTGTATGTGTTTGGTCAACACTGATAGTAGAGACGTAGAGTGATGATATTCTTTGTCCATCAAGGTTTCTTTCCAAGGACTGTCCACTGATTCGCGCATATGGCGCCATCCGCTTTGACGCGACCAGTGACGTTTCAATTGAGTGGGAGGACTATGGTTCGTTTTACTTCAGTATTCCTCAAGTAAGTCGATTTGTGATTTCTCCAACGAAGCAACGAAATGGAAAGTTATTCTAAACTCTGTGAAGTGTGTGAATTGCATTGTAGGTCGAGTTCAATGAGCTTGAGGAGAGCTCGGTTCTCGCGACGACAATAGCGTGGGATGATTCGCTTTCCTGGACATGGCACAACGCCGTTGACAGGGTCCAATCAACTCTGCAGAAGGTCTGCATTCCTCTTTATCCAGTTTTTAATTAACTGCAGCGGGATAGTGACAATGCGTACTTTGTGCAGATATCACCTTCTTCTTCTTCTATGAAAGTGAATACATACAGCTTACAAACAAACATCATGAATCTAAATCATGTCCCAACCAAGGCATCTTGGGATCTTGCAGTTAATAAAGCTCTTCATATGATCAAAGGGAGGCATAGCGAACTAGTGAAGGTAAAACACTTGTTGAACTTTCCTGCCATGCCAAAAGAGAGAACAGGGAGAGCAATAATTGACATGGACTTTTTCGAAAAAACTTGGCATATGGAAATGGTCACTCTGGTCGGCCATTCTAATCTCTTCACTACTTTGTTTCAAGCTTGCAGTAGATAAATGTTGAGTTACCTATGTTTTTGACAGGTTGTACTGGCACGATGTAGCAGGTACATCACTGATACTTGCATTGACCCTATGGAACTACTAGCTTCACTAAAGGTATGTTTCTCCCTACCTCGCAAAAATCAATTTAGGATCATTTCATTCCATGAGATGCTCATTCTCTGACTTGACTATACAGATTGAGGGTCAAAATGCTTACCAGTTCTGCATACAGCCACCAGATGCTCCTGCATTTGTAGGAAATAGCGTATGCCAACTCTACTCTGGAAATTAATGTTTTCCATGCATTAATTTTGAATAGCTATTTTCTAACTAATGTTTATCTTATGCGGACATTCTGAATAGCCAGAGCAACTATTCCATCGGAAATACTTGAATATTTCCAGCGAGGCTTTAGCTGGTACACGGGCAAGAGGGAAAACATGGGCAGATGACTATAAAATTGGCCAGGATCTGCTTCTAAGGTTGCCTTTCCCTTATTGGAGTTCCTAACAATTACTTTAATTCGCTCAAAAAAAAAACAATTACTTTAAAGTTTTCTGATTTGCATTGTTAAGGTGATATCGACCCTTGTGCAGAAATAGCTAGTACTGATATAAATTTCTTGCAGTAGCAAAGAAGATATTGAATTTACCATAGTGCGCGATAGCATCAAGAAGAAGCTGGAGGCAAGTTGAGTTCCCCTAAATTCTACATTTTAGATACTGTTCTGGAATAGCGTATGTTGTTCCTCTTTCCCAGCATATGCTTTTCAGGGGTAGATGAATGGTCCCAGCAGTTTTCTAAACAAGTATATGTGAATGTGCAGATGATATGTGATGAGGTGGTTGTCCACCCAACCAAGGCTCTCCGGAAACTTCCAAGAGTGCAACACTTGTCAGCGCAATTAGCTGCAAGAATAAGGAACGAAGATGACGAGGTAATCTATAACGTGGCCCCCTTTTGATGTGTTCTATCTACAAATTGTAGTTATATGCGATGATGGACCCACCCGTGATAATTGTAATTATCTGTGTTTGCATTGCAGTTTGACATTCTAAACACTCTTCATCCAAGTCCAGCTGTTTGTGGATTGCCCACTGAAGAGGCACGGCGCTTTATACGTGATCATGGTATATCTCAGTTCGTTCTATTATTTCCTATCAAGATACATTCTTGAATTCAAAATGACTTATGGTATTATTTTTCTATTAAGAACGAAGCTTTTGGGAATGAGTAATGCAGTATATACTAGCAATGTTTTCCAAATGCTAACTATGATGTCCTCACAGAAATTTTCGACCGTGGGATGTATGCTGGACCTGTTGGTTGGTTTGGAGGAGCTGAAAGTGAGTTTGCTGTTGGAATTAGGTCCGCACTACTTGGAAAAGTAAGAAGTTGGAAAATGATACAGTTATATTCAAAAGTTTTAACGTGATACAGCTTATAAGCAAAACCGTGGATGTATACATTCCACATGTGCTTTTGACATAAGTGATTCTAAGTTGATTTTGTCTGACCTTGTCTCACTCACCGATCTCCTCTTGTTCCAGGGCCATAGCACTTTAGTCTATGCCGGAGCAGGGATTGTAGAAGGTACAAATCCATCTTTCGAATGGGATGAACTTGATCTAAAAGCATCGCAGGTAACCTTTTAATTTGTGTTTCTACCCCATCCACAAGTATCCGCATTCTAGGCCAAGCTCATAGCAAAAAATACTTATATTTATGGATGGAGGTAGTATTTAAAATTCTAACGTGCTGAAATATTGGATTTGTTTTTCAGTTTGCCAAGTTGTTGCGATACCAAGAAAAACACATTTGCTTTCAGGAGGCAGAAAATATGGGAACAGTGATTTGAGTAGAGAAATAGTAAGTCACTAAAATTCAGAAATCAACTCCATTAAAACATTCACAACAGAATTATTCTAATAAATATTAGAACCGACAATATTCAAGTTATTTATATTTATGATTTAGTTATGCCGGTGTTTATTAGCACATGCATATCCTTTTTGCTCAAACTCAGCTTTCCACGCTATCGTTACAGGGATTTTTGGACTTGATGAAGATTCCAACATGGAAGAATTTTTATTGTCTAATACATTGAAAGGATTGTTTAGTTACAAAGCAGACACAATATTTGTATAATATACAGCTCTCAGAAGATTTAACCAAGAACATATTTACTCCAACAGAGAGTGACGATCAAAGTTGCAAACGTGAAGAGATTGAACGAAGCACTTCAGATCGGTATATGTATAATAAATGTTAAGTTGTAACAAGTTCAGTTAGTGTATATGTAAACTGATATAACCTTAAACATCCATTATGCTTTGGATGTTGAGTTCATCACAGAACTATTCTTGGAGAATGTAAACATGCAAAATCACAACCCTTTTTTTAACTGGAGTTGGAGCATGTAAACACGCAAAATCATGACCTTTCTTTTTTATGAAATACAAAATCACAACCTTATTCAAGAACATAAATCTAACCTTGTACACAGCTTCTGCATCTAGGCAGGAAAAACCCAGCAAAAACAGTTTCCTATAGACTTGCAATTTAAGCAAGATATAGTATATGTTTGCTGCTTCATCTAGTCCCTCTTCTGGAGCACTGGTAGACCATAGAACAAGAGAGCCAACATCAGGAAGTAGCCTATGACTACAAGAGCAACTAACTTCGCGTCATCTCTAGCCAGATATGCCGAGAAGGCCGAGTGAGCGCTGAGCACAGCAAAAGCTGTCAGTCGGAGCCATGGACCGCGATCTATGCTGGATTCAGCAGATGAGGTAGAAGCCCCAGCAGGTCTTCTGTTAGCGTGGCTCTTGCCTTTCTTGGCCATGGATGCTACAGGATCAAAGTGCTCCAGAGAGTGGAGGGGAAATGCAACTCAACTGACAGAGGAAGCTTCCTTGAACGACTAGGCTTTCATCACTGAAAGCAAGACCCATCTTAATTTATCATGACATCTCGGGACCATAGAGACATGTAAAGTCAAGGAACCGGATACTGACAGCAAGTGTCTGTGCAACAGTCAAAAATATGCAAACCCCACACAACACTTAAAAAGAAGTCATGGAAAGTGACAGCCTGTAACCCAAGTAACTCTGCACAAATGCACCATGCAAGAAACATTACTTCTGGAAGCAGGACGGTAACATGACAGATTTGATTTGGTTTCATAACTACAACCAACCAATGTTTAAAGCCTACAAATTTCTCAGGTATAAAACACATGTAAATTAGGTAGGTGCATTCTGATCCTTGGAAAACCATGAATCTACATGATCCAGGGCCATAATTAGTGCTGCCTAAATACAAGGGTTATCTGGTTCATGTGCGGATCTAGCAAGGTTCTCTATTTTCTGAATAGGTGGTGAAATGTGACATGTCGCACACTGTCACTTTGTAGCACCTTTTTCCGAGTGAGGATCAGAATCAAACTGGGCATAAAACTTAGAAGTTTCTGCATCTAGTAGGATTTGCCTCAGATTCTTGTCTTCCAGATGTTCCTGTAAAAAATAATGTGGAAAATGAGATTAAATTCAGCTAAAAGAATGTAAAATATTGTGATTGAGAGGAAATGATCATATGAATTGAAGAGTGCCTAGTGAATATTGCTTCACTAAGATTGACAACTTTGTCAAACTGAACACCTTAACGTGATTATTTTGGTATATTTACACCAAAAAATGTAAGGAATCCATAGTTCAGCATATGCAATCGA
This sequence comes from Chloris gayana, assembly GCA_031894775.1. NCBI lineage: Eukaryota > Viridiplantae > Streptophyta > Magnoliopsida > Poales > Poaceae > Chloris > Chloris gayana. The sequence goes on along the minus strand of JAUNZO010005050.1, from coordinate 1,409,475 downwards.
ATAACGTGGAATCATAAACATAGGACAATTTTCATGACAGGATCCTTGGATAAAATAATAGGTTATTATGGCAATTCAGGAATGAACTGAATTTATATTTACAATAGAAAATTAGCTTTGGAAAATGCCTTCATATAAGTAACAAAACATATCTAGTACAGTGACCTTAGGTGGGCAATGGACAGGTCATGGTCTTGTTTGTGACTAGTGAGCTGCTAAGCTGGCAGTTAACAACGAACAGTTATCACCAGCAATTTGTTAGAAGCATTGTGGCACCCAACAATTGAGCATGATTGGGAATATACCTGCTGTAAACTCTCAGTATAAGAATCAGACCTATTCAAATTGGTAGTCAGGTAGAAGCCATAATGGTGGCAAGACAAAAATTCTGGATGCTCAAACTGGCAGGCACCCAACAATCTGAACTCTTAGAATACAGTTGAACTCCTTTGCCACACCAATTGTAATGAAACTACTAGTATCACGCTCTACTCCAACTATCTAAACCAAATGCAAGGATATCACTGGTCTCTGTGCATCATAATTAACAGCAGTTGACAAATATCACATGATATTATTAAACCATCATGTATTCGCAATGCAACAGACTCGAACGTTCAATACGATCCAACTGCAGTTGCAGTTCAGCTTTCAGGTAAATGAACATCACTAACCCTGCAAGCAGCGCTGCAGCGGCTCCAATTTCAGGAACTACATGACCGACGAGATCTAGGAAACATCTGTCTTGTCACCAACTACATACCCTACCAAGAAGAATCCAGTCTAAACGCAAATATGACCAGCACAACAACACATCCCTTCTCGACAAGATTAATCAATTTATGCCTAATTCAAGAACGCGATCCAAGAATAATATTCAGGTGGAGGGGGCGCTTAAAGGTGGGATCTTTAGCGAAAGCAAGTTCAGATGGAGGATGAAAAGTCGCGGCGAGGGCCCGCTTACCTCCAGGCACACACGGTACTTGTGCCAGTGGTCGGCGCAGTCGTCCTTCTGCCACTGCCCTTTAGCGAACTTCTCCGCGTACCAGCGGTTGAAGCACTCGTGGTACGCCGAGCGCAGCTCCGAGCACGCCGCCGCTGCCTTGGAAGCGGCGGGTGTAGAGGATGCTGTCGTTGAGGACGACTTGCTCCGGCCAAACACCATGTTTCTTGTTCTCTCGCCGCCGCCGCCGCCGCTTTGTGCGAGTCAATATTCCTGTTTTTCAGTCGATAAGACATCCGTTACCCTTCAGCTAAGACGTATTTCCAGGGATCCATATCCCCTACAATACTTCACTCAATGTTCAAGGGTGTGTTTGGTTGGAGGGACGAAGAGGGATGGGACGGTGTCATCCAGCGATATCCTCTTTTCATTGTTGTTTGGTTCAGCGTCAAGCGAGGACAGTGTCATCCCTTACAGTGAATATTCTCTCAATATGCTTGGATGAAACCATCCCTCATTGGTGGAACGAAGCCATGCACCTTTGTCGATGACGCTTATTAGTAAAAGATTAGTGAGATTTAACGTGTTGAATGAGTAGTTAGTATATATTACTAAAGAATTAACATTTATAAGTGTAAAATTGTTAGTTGGTGAGTAGTGTATTAACTAATCTAAGTATAATTAGTGTTAATTAGAAATTATTATAATTGATTAGAGATGATAATGATTAGATATATTAATTTGTGATATTAAAAATTATTTTATATAGTATTATAAATAAATTAAGAATATAACTAGATAATGATTGTTGTCCTCCTCGTCCTCGTCCCTTCAACCAAACAAAAAACAGGGATAACTCTGTCTATCGAAGCAAACACCATGAGGGATAAGCTCATCCAATATATCATGGATGACTCGTCCCATCCCTCGTTGACGCTCAACCAAACGCACCCCATGTGGACGGCTTCTCTGCATTAGGTGTTGATCCTAACCAGTCATGTTCAAGTGGACGGCTGTGATGATCCACTATTTCGATTGAAAAAGAACACTGCTCGTAGCAGTGCTGCTGCTTTTTCTGTTCGACCAAGGCAACGCCCAATGCATCATGTTTGTCCCCGAGCTCATCGAGCACAACAATGTGTTGAACCGCCGAGACGCGATGAGCACGAGATTTCTTGCTCATTCTTCGTTGCCTGAGACAAGTTTGTATGCTTATGTCTGTGTCAAGACTTTCAACTTGTTTCGTTTTCTTCTCCACGGTGAAGCACCACATATTAGCAGGAATTTGACAAAGCAGAATTGGGTTCAAGTCAAGCTTTGCAAACTTTTGAGATAAAAAGAGGCGATGAATAATCAAAGAACTCTACTAGTATTAGTTTCATTTTTTTTTCCTCCAAAGCACCACAAACTGTTAGAAATTGGATAGAACAGAACTGGATTCAGGTCAAGCTTTGCAAACTTTAGGACAAAAAGAATTGATGAAAGGCCAAAGAATAAAGATAGATTAAACATCTTGCCATTTAAGCTTTTTGTCGAGCAGCTGGCGGGCTCTCCAAGTCTCCATTAGTTCCTTCCTCCACCACCGCCGCATCGTCGCGTCGTTTCGTGCTAGCTCAGCAGATTATACAAGGCGTCATGGCGTATTACTGTGTTCCAACAAGTTCCATGGCGCCTCACCATTGGCAACTTGATGCCACCGGTGAGTTATTAGACGTCCCATGTCGCGTGGTGGCGCCTCGCCTTGCGTTGCTCCCGTCCCATGCTATCAAATAGACGACGGTGGCGCCGTCCATTCTGTGCCCTACATGCTCCTCCAACGCATTGAGGTCGGATGAGGATCCTCTCGCAGTAATGTATCATGCATTAACAGTCACCGACATGTGGGTCCGGACTCACATGTCGATGACAACGCATTACTATAGAGGATCTCGAACGCATTGAGGTCATCTGCATTGATAACCGTAGTAAATGCATAGGACTACTCTAGCTGGAATTACGCACATTCTTAACCCTCCAATCTGAAACGGATGTATCGATTCAATGGTACAGATGACACATGAAAAATAAATAAAAAGGTAACCCAATTCATATGAATAATATTATTGTAGAGGACCATATTCATCTTACGAGTTAATTTCACAAACCCACCAATAGTTTGGCTTTATAGTCACAAACCCACCAAATATAGTGTCTATTTCACAAACCCACCAATACTATGGGGTGTAGTTTTACAAAACCACAATACTTTTAAATTATACGTATCCAATACATATGGTGCCACATATAAGTGACAACGCTTGAAAATCGTAAACCGTATCGGTTGCGCGGTCAAGTTGTCATTGATATGTGGGACCATAAGTATAATTTCAAAATATGGTGGTTTTGTGAAACTATAGCCCAAAGTATTGGTGGGTTTGTGAAATAGACACTCGTATTTGATGGGTTTATGACGATAAAGCTAAAGTATTGATGGGTTTGTGAAATTAACTCGCATTGTTGTTGACATTCATTTTAAGGGCCAAGTAACTATAAAGATACAATATATATACTCTCTCAAGAAATATAAATAAATTAGATGACCACATACGTAACTCCTAAGGTACATAAAATTTGCAGATGGACTATAGAGATATGTCAATGAATGCTAGCACAATTTGAGATTCGATTTGGGAGTTATGTGAGTGGATGATTGCGATCTTCCCTATTTTTCTTCCATATAGCGAAGAGAGGAAAGAGGAAGACAAATGGTTTTATGTTTCATATGATCCCATGTGTTGGTTGGATGGGCTTGTAGCACGCAGACCGGTCTAGAACATGGTTTTCAAAACCGTTAAAAACAGCTTGAAAAACCATGAAAACCAGACTTATCGTTCCGACTCGGTTTCTAATTGATAAAATCAAACCTAGTTACTATAGCAAAAACGGGTTTAGCTCGGTTTTAACGGTTTACCGACCGTTTTTTGTTGTATGAAAAAATCGGACGGTTAGCGGTTTTGTGAACCCTGGGCTAGAGGGGTAAGTTTTAAACGGTTATGCTTTCCAATGCACAAGTTTTTAAAAGAAAAGTTCATTGGAACATCGTATTTCTATAAATGTTGATATAGGAATTATTACGATTTCATAAAGGGAAAATTGGATTCTCGACACCCAAAGATGTCGGTTTTAGAAATTTAGCATCAAACTTCTCAAGTTCACTTTAATGCCAACGAAAGGTGCTCCGTTTAGAAATTCACCACTCTGTGATCTGTTTCCATCCGTGCTGTCATGGCTCCGTCATGCCGGTCATCCCTTCCTTCTCCTTTCCTCCAATCCCCGCCGCATTACCGAGATGGAGCTCAAGGGTTGTTGGCAGGATGAGCCGAGCACGCATGAAGTCGGCAGGACGACCCGAGTGCCATCCCGTATGCGGCGTGCGGCCGGGCACCATTGCATACCGTGCGTGTGAGCAGGAATCGAATGGGGAGGAGCAGATGAGAAACGGGAGCAAGACATTGCGAGGAGTAGGGGAGCTTTGTGGGAGAAGGAATGGTTGCCGACCGACCTACCGAGTGGCCGGCTAGTGGCGTCGATGGTAGTTTGGATTTGGATAAGGGATGGAGCCACGATGGAATTGGGCCTGCTAATGGGACGAATTGGTGCACCACATTTGGCGGATGGTGGCGAGCTCGGAGAGAGATGCCAAGCCGTCGAGGGAGGATAGTGGGGTCACCGGCTGGCGGGGATTTGACAGCGCAATACACGACGACGGCGCCGAGCCTACAAGGACGAAGCCGACGATGCCATACTCGACAGCAAGAGAGAGATATGTTGCGGCGCTGTCCCGGACGACAACAGAGCCGAGCCGCGCCTTCGCGCTACCGGATGCTATCTTGCACTTGCAGGCTGCTGCTCGACCGTGGGGCTTGGAGGCGGACGACGGCGCAGTGGAGAGCGGATGAGATGTAGCAGGGATTGCAAGAAACGGCAAGAGAAGGCTCGCTTGGCGGAACACGGGAGCACGGACGGAAACAAGTGACAGAATGGTAAATTTCTAAACGGAGCACCTTTCGTTGGTATTAAACTGAACTTGAGAAGTTTGATGCTAAATTTCTAAGACCCACATCTTTTGATGTCGAGAATCTAATTTTCCCTTTCATAAATGTTTTGCTCGGACAGCTTGATCCATCCATCTTAATCTTAAAAGAGTAGTAACAACCTATGAAAGAAAACCACAATGCTATGCCAAGACCACTATGCTTGTATTTTATTTATATCCACCACAATATTATGACTTTCTGGCTCTTAATTATATATATTCGAAGAAAAACATGCAAGATGGTGGTAGATATTGAGCAAGATCAGATCGAATCATCTGCTTACAAACGTGATAATATAAGTACAAGATGTGAAATATTAAATCAACAAAGCAAGGAGTTAATTAGTACTTCGTGTTCATGAGTTAACATGCATGTAGAGAGAGAGAGAGAGAGAGAGAGAGAGAGAGAGAGAGAGTATGTATCACTCCTTAACAAACAAAGGCTCGCACCTCGCAGAGAGGAAACTACAGACAAATCCCAGCGACAAATGGTTCCTGTTTTCGCCCCTGAGTTGTCTTTTGTTTTGGCCTATCTTTATTTCCAGGCGAGCTTGGCATCAAAATGTGAGGGGGAATTGTGATGAGATCTAGTATCATGTGTAGATATTCTCGTCAGACTGGGAAAAGTTTCGTATGCATCTGACGACACTCATTCTTTTCTCTGGAAAGATACTCATTCTGTTCTCTAAATAATAGAATTTTTTATCTTATCGATCGTCGAATCCCAATAAAGGCGAGAAACCATGCAACATTCCCTGCTACTGACAATGTTAATTGCATGCATGAGACACATGTTCCTAATTAAGATCCAAATTAGGCCTCCAAACTCATTTCAAATTCCTAGACTGCGTGACAGTTAAATATTGGAGCGAGGCCACATGATCAAACAATATATCAAATTGCATGTTTGGTTTCGATCGAGAAGGCAATCATTCTTTTGCCTCTCTCTTCTTTCAAAGACTTTCCGGTCTTTCCCTCTATTCACAAAACCATATTTAGCCATTGATCTAAAAAAAACCATATTTAGCCATCTAAACATCACTGAGGCTAGTCTCTGCAATGCAGGGAATTTCATTTTAATTTGTAATTTATTAGAGTGTGATGTCATCTAATCTAAGGCTTGAAACCACAAATAGAAGAACTCTTTGCATATAATTTCGTTTCACATGGTGGTACTTAATTATAGAATGTAATTTTATTTTTTGTGTATGGGATATAATACGTTTAGATGAAAATGAAACTGCTTCTGTGACATTTTAATAACTCTGTTGTCATGTCATCAATCTTGCTTGTGTGACATTCTAACAAAATTGTAATTTCCCTACTAAAAGTGGCAAAGTGGCCCTATAAAACTCTGGTAGTTTATTCTTAAACATCTGCTATGAGAAAATAAATAAAAAGTACATACCATCGCCGTACGTTGGAACTACCATCTACAGTAGACCACTGAGTACGTTTGTACTATAACGTGGTGCGTCGTGACTTGTGGGCCCCGCGCCTCCAGTTGAGTGTTGGGTGAAGGCCGAGGCTTCATATTACCATCGTGCGTGCCACACTCACACAGTCACACCTGCAGGCTGCTTCGCCTTGCCGGACTACTACCAGCTCGGAGTAGCACGGCCGGCAGTACTACGGCTACTGCGACGAGACAGAGCGAGCTGCGCCCGCCAATGCCGACGACTCCACGCGCGGCGGCGGCGACGGCCATTCTGCTGCTGCTAGCGGCGGTGGCTGTCGCTGGCGACGATGGCGGCAAGCGGAAGCTCGGGGAGGTGGGGCGGCGAGGTGCTGTCGTCGGCGTCCAGTACTCCACGGTAAGAAAACTTGCAGAGAGGCTGCTAGGTAGCCGGATTTGGCCTGATGGAGCGTACTTGCAGAGACTTTTTACCCAGTCGAGAGGATGTTACTAGCGCTAATAATAGTTCTGCTCGGGTAGTGGATTTGCATGAGCGGGCATGTCGTACATCATGCGTGCGCGCGCGTGCGAACATAATCTGCAACGCAATTCTTGTGGCCACGTTTTATGTACGCATCTAGTTAAAAAGAGCTAGATAGCGGCTGGTCCAAAGAAGCACACATAAATACAACTAAGGTCCTGTTCGTTTCTCGCCCTTTAAAATTTAAGACTCGTCACATCAAAGAGAATCTTACTATTTATGTATATTTCGATCAATTTAATGACAAAACCCTATTGACAGATTGGTGCTAATTTTCGAGATGAATCTAATGAGATTAATTAATTTATGTTTTGCTAAAGTGATGCTACAAGTAACCGTCTTCTAATCATGACTTAATTAACGTTATTAGATTCGTCTCGTAAATTAGTCTAGAGGCCTGTAATTTGTTTTATAATTAAACTTTATTTAATACTCTTAAATAATAAGATTCTTTTTGATGTGACAGACTCTAAACTTTAGACCCCGGTAAACGATATCAACCATGGTGTCAAAAAAATAAATCAACCATCTATCCATACGTACACCATTAACAAAATTCTATAGCCACACCAATACATATAAATACACTTTTGTTAGTGTGAAAAATGCAGTCCTACTCCTACTAATTAATACAAATGTATGTGCGTAGTTGGTGGATATTTTATATAAGGACAATAGTTTAATAAAACTTGTAGCCAATAATAATGTGCCGTAATTTGTGATCTTTATATCATGATATTTTGGACTAATATCTAATTTAAGTTCATTTCTAGATTTTATGAAATCCATATTCAACCAATTATCTCTTTATTTGATCAATTTTAACAATTTTGTATATGGAACATATTTTTGAATGTAAAAATATGGATCTTCATATTATTAAAGTTGATAAAAAAATTTAGAGATTATTGGTCAAAGAAATATTTGACCGAACTAAAAAAATAAACTTATTTTCAGATAGAGAGACAATTAGTTTTTCCTTTTTTTTCTTTAATTAGCATCACTCCACACAGGCGGGCGCGAATGTTGCAGCGCGTCGTCCTTACGCGCCGGCGCCGCCGGCGGTGCGGGGACTGCCGTCCCAGTTCCGCGGGAAGGCGCGACTCCCGCGCTTTGCCGTGCCTCGCCGCTATGGCCTCCTCCTCCGCCCCGACCTTGTGGCCTGCACCTTCACCGGTACGGTCGCCATCGCCGTGGCAGTCTCCGCGCCCACCCGGTTCCTCGTCCTCAATGCCGCGGACCTCTCCATCGACCACGCCTCCATCCGCTTTCGGGTACGAACGCACCTACTGAACTTTTTCAAAGGAAAAGAATTCGATTGTTCCTGTCCCTGGAGCCCAAAATCTCATCTTGATTGATCCCGGGGCGTTCTTGCAGAGATTTTCGCCCAAGAAGGTGGTGTTTTACGCGGACGACGAAATCCTGGTGCTATGGTTTACTAAGGAGCTGCCTCTTGGCCAGGGCGTGCTGAGTATGAAGTTCAACGGCACGCTCAACGACCAAATGAGGGGCTTCTACAGGAGGTATCGGTTTCCTATGCTGGAATAATCATTTTGTCATTTATACCAGAATACGAAGAGTCGTCATTTTTAGTATCTCCACTGACACAGTTTGAGTTTTTGTCTATCAATTTGCAATTTGTTCCTTTCCTGAATCCTTTTTAATGGCATTTTGTTGCAGTACGTATGAGTATAAGGGTAAGATGAAGAATATGGCAGTGACACAGTTTGAGTCCGTGGATGCTCGCCGGTGCTTTCCATGCTGGGATGAGCCTGCATTCAAGGTGATTGTGATGACATGACGAAATCAGATTTTGATCCTTGAGGTTTTTTATTTGCTAGGATATGACAAATATACTCAGTTCATTTGTTATCTAAACCACATTATCTATTGCATTATTATGTATATGCATATTCATCACTTTCAATTCACTGCAAGAGCTCATATCCATTGCCCACACTTCCCTTTTTTTCTTTCCAATTTCTGTATTTCAGGCCAAGTTCAAGCTAACACTTGAAGTACCATCTGAGCTGGTAGCACTGTCTAACATGCCAGTAGCTTATCAAACAGTCACTGGCCCTATCAAGACTGTCCATTACAAGGAATCACCTCTTATGTCCACTTATTTAGTGGCAGTAGTTGTTGGTTTATTTGATTATATAGAGGGTATAACACCAGAAGGTACCATCTCTGTTTTTGACGTTATCGGTTTCAGAATGTTGGAGTAAGTTGTCTGTCAATTATCTCATCTAGTTTGGTTGTATTAGGTACCAAAGTGCGTGTGTATACTCAAGTCGGTAAGAGGAATCAAGGAAAGTTTGCTCTAGATGTTGGTTTGAAGTCGTTGGCTCTCTTTAAAGAGTAAGACCAATTACTGACTCTAGCTTGCAAACAAGTTCACATAGAAGCATAATTGAAATTGATGATTAGTTTGTCTACTTTATTTTTCATATGATAGAATTACTAACTGGAAAATTATTTTTCAACCATTTTAGTTACTTTGGCACTCCTTATCCACTCCCCAAGTTGGATATGGTTGGTATCCCTGATTTTGCTAGTGGAGCTATGGAGAACTATGGACTGGTCACCTTCCGGGAATCGGCCTTGCTTTTTGATGGGCATGCTTCATCATTATCCAGCAAACAGAATGTAACATAACTCATAAAGTTTTATTGGTTAAAACTATTTTCTACGTTCTAGGGTTCTGCTTGTTACATACTGATGATTACTGCCAAGCTCAAGTGGTTTTATTAGATAATGTGGTTATATTCTGATCAATTGTAGTCTAACATAGCCTTTTTTTACTATGGATGAGTTTTGTAGCTAATAATTCTTCCTTATGGATGACTAAAGTTTGTGAAGATATCATCCCTTTATTAACCTGCAGCATTTTATATTGTTCTAGGTTGCAATTACAGTGACACATGAGTTAGCTCACCAGTGGTTTGGCAATCTTGTGACCATGGAATGGTGGACTCATTTGTGGCTAAACGAAGGGTTTGCTACATGGGTAATGAAATGAGAATCTTAACTTTATTTTTTCAGTTAACTTGTTATCTTGTCACTATATATTGAGGCAGCAGATCTGTTTTTTAACAGATGAGTCATTTAGCAGTAGATTCCTTTTTCCCACAATGGAATATCTGGACGCAATTTCTTGGTGACACAACCTCTGCTCTCAGATTAGATTCACTTGCAGAGTCCCATCCCATTGAGGTAACATGCTTAGCTGATTATTACCTGAGCTATAAACCTGTCAGTGACAAAAATATTATTGTATTTCCTTTTTTTGTCATTGTGTCTTTATTTTCGTAAAATTATATTTATCTTATGTTTTATGTATGACCTCAAGCTTACAAGTTACAAAGATGTTCAATACAGCAGAAATGTATGAATATATCTCGATGTACGGTTATTGACATGGGAAATAATGATGATGCAAAATATGACTGTTGCATATGTGATACATCCACTAGTTAATTCATGATATGCAGACCCTCTTATTAGTTATCTTGGGAACAAAATGCCTTTTGTATTCCGACTTGTAGATAAATAGAGCTCAAAATTAAAGGGTCAAACTCCTTTGCCAATCGGAAAAACTCATCAGTCTTCCTTTTATGATATCTATGTAGTAATTGAACCTTCAACTTTTGCTTGTTGAAAAAGCATCCTTTTTTTAAAAAATCTAGTGAAAAGTTTCTACTTATTCCTGCTTTTTAGTTCATGCTGAGCAGGTTCTTTTCTACTGATAAAATGCTGCATAATCCTGGTCTTTGGCACAACTTCTGCTTTTTTTCTGTGAAGAATCTGTGAAATCAGGGCCTTATCTAGATGCTAACCTTTTCTCTTCTTCTTTTCTCTCTTAGGTTGAAATACGTCATGCGCGTGAAGCTGATGAAATTTTCGATGCAATAAGTTATGAAAAAGGTGCTTCTGTTATTCGCATGCTACAAAATTACCTGGGTGCAGACCGTTTTCAGGTTTGAATTGGCTCATCTTTAACTCTATATTGATCTCCTCATTCTCCAATGCTTTAGTCAACATCTTATATTATGTTGTTTCAAAGTGACTTGGCTCATCTCCATTTCAAAACATTAGGTTTATAGAGATAATTATAATATGTATAAGTTAAGTACTATTTTGAATTCGGATGCAACCATGCAGTATCTTTGTTGAGTTACCATGCACCAGTCAACTCACCCAAAAAGCCACTCGCCTGTACTTCAACAATCTCGTTTATATGTGGTATGGTGTATGTTCTGTGTTTTTGTGGTACTCACTTTTAAGGTCCATATTGTCTAGGCCCATATTGACCCATAATCATGTGCCATCAGGACTAACACTAGCATCAACTTTCGTCTAACTTATCCTAATCTTATTGGATGCATAATCTATTGCGAAGAACCAGTCAATCAGATTATTGCCCTATAGGCTTAGTTGATGCCTCTTTGGCTGCACAGATTTATATATATAAAAAAACTACTCCCTCCGTCCCATTTTATTTGTCACTTTAGAGTTCAGCACAGAAATCTAGGAGAAAATGTGGATGCACAAAAAATGATGAGGAGAGAGAGAGATAGAGATATATTGGGAAGAGAGAGGTGCATCGATAAGTGAGAACGACAAATATTTTGGGAAAACTGGAGAGGGATAAAATGACAAATATTCTGGGACGGAGGGAGTAATTTGGTAGATGGAATGTGTCCCGTAATACATTGTATTGACCTTTCACTCTTTTTTCTTTCTCGCAAGGAGCTGTCTTTGAATTCTCTACATATCAGATTATGTATCTATATCAAAATGCACACTCAAGAACATAATGGGTTCATCTTTATTTGATATTTGCATGATGATGAATGCAGAATTTATTTATTTTAGGCCCTTCCATTTCTTTTCACGGTCTGATTCTGCCTCCTAATACATTCTCTTTGGTTCTACTTGCAGAAAGCGTTGGCTTCATATATAAGGAAATATGCCTACTCAAATGCTGAAACTGATGACTTATGGGCTGTTCTTGAAGAGAAATCTGGTGAACCTGTCGAGAATTTGATGACTACATGGACAAAGCAACAAGGATATCCTGTTATTTATGCAAAACTTAAAGGGAGTTACCTTGAACTGGAACAGGTTTATAACACGTTGGCCCTAAATATGTACTTGTTGCATTCATCTTCATTGAACTACTGAACTGAGTATGAAAAACTTATGATGGTTTGTTTAGACAGGGGCATATCCTTGTTGGTTTGTTCTTTTGTTTTAAGAATTGCTAACTTCAAATTTCTTTTTGTTTCAGGCACAGTTTTTGTTAAATGGATCCTCTGGCTCTGGCATGTGGATTGTCCCCATAAATTTAGGCTGTGATTCATATTACATACAGAAAAAAATTCTACTGAAAGGAAAAAGTTACAGGCTGGATATAAAGGACATTGCTCAACAGTGTGGTAATCAGAAAAAGAGTGGAAGTTTTTGGATTCAGTTGAACATTAATGCGACAGGATTTTACAGAGTTAAATATGGTGATGAACTTGTGGCTGCGCTTCACGATGCATTACAGGCCAAGAAGCTTTCTATAATGGATAAAATTGGTATGCATAGCATGTGGTAGTTTAAGTTTTTTTCACCACCGTTTTATTCAGTATAACAAGTAACAACATTGGTTTTGCAGGCATTGTGGATAACTCACATGCCTTATCTATGGCGTGCACGCAGACAATAACATCTTTGCTGCGCTTACTGTATGCTTACCGTGAGGAGACTGATTTCAGTGTTGTTTCACACATAAACACTGTATGCAAACCTTGAGCATATGATTGATTCCTTTTTTTGTTTGATATTATTGGAAGGGAAATTGTATAGACTTTTACATTTCACTTGACAGGTAAGTCTAAGTGTTGCTAAAATATCTGCCGATGCTACTCCTGGCTTGGTTGGAGACCTCAAACAACTTTTCATTAAACTGCTTCTGCCACGTGCTGAGTATGTCCTGTCAACTTTATATTATTATTTTCCTGAGACTGTCTTCTCCCTTCCTGTTCATTTTTGCTTAAACATGCCCTTATTGCATTTTTTGTAAAAAAACATGCCCTTATTGTGGACCCATACATAATAGTCTTTACTCTTCCTGTTTCCTATGAACGTCCCTCTGTTCTCCCAACCCTAGCCCCACGACTATGGTTACACTACAGCTCGGCAAATGCCTTTGTTCTCTTTTTTTTTCAGAAAACTAGGCTGGGACCCCAAAGAGGGTGAGAGTCACCTGGATGCTATGCTTAGGCCAGATATCTTGGATGCCCTTGTCAGACTTGGACATAATAAGACTGTGGATGAGGGAACTAGGCGTTTCCAGATCTTTGTACGTGATCGCAACACTTCACTTCTTCCTCCAGATACCAGAAAGGTACATTTTCATCGCCATGAGCTTCTACTGTGTGTTTTTTTTATTATTGACTTATTCTTTTGTCTTCTGTTGTTTCTGCAGGTTGCATATCTTGCCGTGATGCAGAAAGTTACTAGTTCAAACAGATCTGGTTACGATGATCTTCTAAAAGTGTATAGACGCTCAACTGAGGCAGAGGAAAAGGAACATGTCTTAGGTATGTGGCGTTTCAACCAATAAATAAATAACATCTGAAGGGTTGGATCGTTCTGAATGTTTTATCTCCTTGTTGTAGGCACATTGTGCTCTTCCAAGGATAAAAATATTGTTCTCGAGTCATTGAATTTTCTTTTCAGCAATGAGGTATAGCCTTCTTGTTTGGTTTCTCCGTCATTCCTACGGAAGCTCAATCAAATGAGTTTGCATTTTTTATGTTAGTAAAAGTTGTCTCTACCGCTTGTCAGGTACGCTCTCAAGATGCATATTATGTTCTTCAAGGTATTAGCACTAATGCACGTGAAACCGCTTGGGTCTGGTTGAAGGTAAAGTCCCTTTCATTGGATAAGGGTCCCGTTTTGATGTTCACATCTTATCAAATCCATAACTTCCTGCATTTGAGTTGTAGACATAACTTAGGTGGTTCTTATTTTTTACTTTTGTGATGATATCTTAGGAGGTTCTATTAGTCAATAGTTACTCGCTTTGAATGGCACAGTACTTCAAGTACTTAGCTCAGTTGTAGCTAATGGAAACATCGAAGCAGAATGTTTAGGAAGGACTTGTTTGTAATTCTATCTCTACGCAATTTCTCCAAATTTCAAACTGCACCAACTTATCTTCAATGTCACCTTTATGCAGGATAACTGGGATCGTATCTCGAAGATACACGGAAACGTACTTATACAAGACTTTATATCATATGTTTTCAGATTGGTATGTTTACTTTTAGTAGCATTATTACTTTCAAGTTGTGCATCCTTGTTATCCCCATAAATGATTGAAATCCATTGTTCCTGTGGTCATCATCAGTTCACCTCTAACGAGAAGGCAGCAGAGTTCTCCCGGTTCTTCGCGGCCCACAAGAATCCTGCATTTGAGAGGACACTAAAGCAGGGCCTTGAGAAAGTGCAGATCAACGCGAGATGGATCCAATGCATCAGGAAGGAGCCGGAACTTGCACAAACGGTGCGTGAGCTGCTGCAGAGGTCCTGAAGTGCTGCTACTAGGGCATATGCATGTAGTGTTCTTGATCTGCCTCCAGTAGTTCTGTTGGGAAGACTGATTTCAATTACTCAAGGAGATTCAAATCATTCAGGCTAAAATATGTGATATAATGTTAGCAATTTTTGTCAGTTTGGTTCACATGCTCTTGGATCTTGGTGCTCGCTTACATATACATTTGCCTAATCTGGATGAGCTACTGGGCAGCCAACCGTGCCATGTTTATTCTCCTGACTTGTCTTCTGCTGTCTTTTCTACTGTAGCATCAAAATGTGAGAAGAAACAACTGATCTTTTGCGACTATTGAATTTTCTACTGAGGCCCATCACGTGCAAACATTCCTTTCCCTGAATAATTATCTGAATGTCGAATCCCCATAAAGTTGGCAAACCATGCATATTTTATTCTGATATAGAATGAGCATGCATTCGCCGCCGGTATCTCTTAATGTTCTTTGTCTCTTCCCTTGATCATGCTTTTGGTAGCCCTGTTAATTAAAGCACGAGATACACTCCACACTAAGATGCAAATATAGCCTCCAAACTCATGCATAAACAAAACACTTACCAACGTCATCTCAATGTTTGTTGCCTACACATTTCGGTCGAGAAGACAATCATCGTTCTCGTTGGCCGTTGTGTCATTTGTATGAAGGACTTTTGTTTCCCTCTACCCTTTGTTCATGAAACCACATTAGCTTACACACCACTTGACGCTTGTTCTTAGGATGTGTTCGTTTCCTGGGGTCTAAAATTTATAGTTATCACATCAAAAAGAATCTTACTATTTAAGAGTACTAAATAAAGTTTAATTATAAAATAAATTACAGGTCCCTAGACTAATTTACGAGACGAGTCTAATGAGGTTAATTAAGTCATGATTAGAAGACGGTTACTGTAGCATCACTTTAGCAAAATATAAATTAATTAAGCTCATTAGATTCATCTTGAAAATTAGCATCAATCTGTCAATAGGGTTTTATTATTAAATTAATCAAAATATTCATAAATAGTAAGATTCTCTTTGATATGACAGTGCTTAAAATTTAGAGGCGAGGAAACGATCAGGGCCTTAGTTAATTTGTTATTTGTAGGAAAAGCCTCTGGGTCATCCCCTGTCAGTCGTCACCACGCGAGCTCGTCGGTTCAACTTGCCCCATCTCTAGCTTCCAACGCACCGACGTGGCGCGGCGTGACCTGTGGGCCCCCACCCACGGCTACGGTGGACGTGATCGGTGCCGATCCACGGCCGAGCAGGTCGGGACTACATATACCGGATTCATATCCTCTGCAAGTCTGCATTGCTTCAGTCCATGCAGAGGATTCTCTCTCTGGCCTTAGCTCTATTCCGAGCCATCTGATTAACATGAAGGGCTGGGATTTGTCATCATATTTTAAAATAAAATTATAATACAGCGCATATTCTCCCATCCCCTTCAACTCGGGTTCGTCTCAGCGTGGGGATTTATCCTGGGAGGTGGTAAGCCGTGTAGGGAACTGGGGATTCGTCATGACTACACCGTGAGCTCCGGCGAGTCGGCGACCCTGCAGCGCCGTGACCGCTACGCCCGCCTACGCGCTGCCACTAGCTCGAGGCTCCATTAGCACCCGCCCGCAACTCCGCATGCTAGCCGTAGCTCTGTTCAAGATCTCAATTCGGTTTGAGGACAAGAATGCTGAAGCTTGAGGAGAAGGTAAAAAGCTAACGGCTACGCAGTGCACCCAATCACGTGCTCCACCTAGCCGTGGTGGCTAGGAGCCTAGGACGTCGGGACCTCAAAGGCCATGGCGGCCCAAGAACTTGCCATGCCTGGCTATGGCGATGGCGCGTTGCTAGGAAGCTTGCAATGGGAAAGTGAAGAGCCGCTACGAACTCGTAGAACCAAGAGCGATTGAGCGCCTAGCAGTGGTCTCGAGCACTTAACTCTATTCCTCCGTGGGCACCGAGCTCGACTTGGTGGTGTCATGGTGTGCGGCCTGCAGCCTTGGTGAGATTGTCCTGCAGCAGGGAGAAAACGAACGGAGGTGTGACCCTTTGCAATTATTTTTAGTTAAAAAGTTACCGACAACTGCAGCCATTGATTTGAATATGGACAGACCAGATATGAGCTAATGTAGAGAGATTCTCTCTGCATCGACTACAGCAATGTAGAGGATATGAACCCACATATACCACGCCACCACGGTACCGGTTACAACACTTGCAGAGCGTCACCTTCCCGGAGCAATTTCTCTCGAGCTAACCGGCAGCCAGAAAACAAATTAAAAAAAACCAACACGAGGGAAGTACTATTTTATTGTTTATGTATCACTTTTTGAGCGCATTATGGGTGCCCTGCAAACATGGAAATGTGGAAGAAGAGTTTTAAGGATGATTGCTAGCTACAAGCTTATTGAATGAAAGAATCCCTGCGCAACCCCTTCCTCGATTGGACTGCAAGCATTTTCTAGGCCTCTCCACGGCTTAATTTTTTCATCTTTTCTTCAGTCCGTATAGAGTGTGTTTTAGTGTGCTTTTGTGGTATGCTCTGTGTATATAATGCTCTGTAAGTTTTTCTTACACACTTGGACCATTTTTTATTCTATTTTTTAGTTAATAAAGTACAATGGGCCTCCCTCGCTATGTTCCTGTCTGATATGGAAAATGTATCATCTACTCCGGCCATAAGAATTTAGAAGGGATGAAAAAGATGGGTGCACATAAAACGAGAACGAGAGAGATAGAGATAAAATTGTACTTGGAAAGAAAAAAAATTGTGTATTAGGTCCTGTTTGGATTCACCCAACTAATTGTTAGTTGTCCAAAATTAGTTATAATCTTTCCAAACAGACGAGGTAAGAGAGGGATTGATTTTTAATCCACTAGAAAATTAATTGTTTTTTCTATTTCGGACCAATGATTCTAAAAGAACGTTAAAAGATTTGAATGCCCCTTATCTCTTTTCTAAAAGTCAGTCTTAAACCATCTAAATATTCATGAACAGTTAACCACGAGTACCTTAGACATTTAAATGTTGATGGGGGTAACAATTAGTGCAACCTTCAAACATGCATCTATGTAATTATTAGTTCAGGACTAACAATTAGTTGGATTTGGGTGGATCCGAGAACAAAACCTTATATGCGAGGATGCCAAGTAATTTTAAAAATTGAAAAAAATAGAATGATAAGTGATATGGGACAGATGAAGTATTAGACTCTTCTCCTGCACTTTCTCTAACAAACCCTAAAATAGGTGAACGTTGAGTATATTGAAAGAAAGGGGACAGAGAGACGTGCATATTAAATTTAAGAATAAGACAGTTGATTTTATTTATTATTGACTTTTCTGTTGAGTTCGTCAACATTCTCGTCAGATTGGAAAAGTGTCATTTATCTAACTCACATTCTTTTTCCCTAAGTGATTAATCCCAATAAAAACTTGGCAAACCCTGTTGGGCCTGCATATTTGAATATGATAGTGACAGATCGAATGAGCAGATCGCGCGCCGGTCTCTATCTCTCAACGCCGTACTATATTCACCGCCTGTCAAGTCTATATTACGTCCGCGTGAGATACATTCGACTACTAGGATCGTCAAAACCGGGTCAACTAAAATATTTCTGCTTAATAATACTAGTAAAACAAAAGAAAACAAACACTTGCCGATAAAATCGTCTCTAATGTGTGTTGCCTACATATGTTTCCGTCGACAAGACAACTATGATTAATTCTTTTTATGCCTTTCTTTGAAGTGGCTATTTGTTCTTATAAAACTGCTACTATGAGCTATTAAACGCCACATGTATGCTGGGGAGATATAGAGGATTGATAAAACGACAGAGTGAGAGGAAGGAGTTAGTATTACGCGTTTGTTAGAGCATGCCATGGACGGGGGTCAATAAAATGTGAAAAAAGAAAAACCAGCATCACACTCATGGGTGATCACCACAGAAGCTATATGCGTCGGTGTCCGTATCCACCCCCGCCGGCGTGGCGCGACGTGACATGTGGGCCCAGCGCCTCCGGTCGATGGGACGGCTGCCGGCCGCCGGAGCTACATATACTACCGCTGCAGCGGCGCCTATATATGCGTACACAGCCGGCCGGAGCACACGCGCACGGGCTCTCCTCTCGCGAGGTGCATTGAAATGGCTCCAAGCGCGGCGGCGGCGGCGGCCGTTCTGCTGCTTCTTGTCGCGGCAATGGCCGTCGTCGATGCCGATGACGGCGGTGGCACGCGGAAGCTGGCGGCGTCCGGGGAGGAGCTGCTGGGACTGCGAGGCGCCGCGGGCGTCGTCCAATACTTGACGGTGACTTATTACTAATAACACCCAACCATATACTGTATATATATAGCATTTCGGTCGCAACAACCTTTTCTATATGGTTCACAGTACATTTGTAATTAACATGGTTTCAGAGTATGTTTGTACATAGAGTAGTCGTAGTTTAACAAAAAGTATCGAGGCTTTTTGCATGCTGTGCGTGCTACTAACAACTGGACGTGGTGCGGTCAGTTCTCGCTACCCGCTTTTCTTCTTTTTAATACACTCCTGCACGTTTGAGAAAAAGTTTTTGCTATCCGCCATATACTAACCTTCGGTTTCCAAAACAAAAAACTTTTTGTACACGTTTTTACTTACGTACCATACCACGGATGATGCCTTTATTTTGAGGAAAAAAAAAATCAAAAAGCACATCACCGGTTATTTCATATATAAACACATGTACTTACGTATTTTCAAAACTGAGCAAGCAAATCTCTTTTTTCCATCTCTAAGCACATGTCCCACTTGTCCACGTATGTGCAGCCCAATTAGCTTGATGTGAAAAGAATTAATGGGCCGCTGATTGTGAGGCCTAACGCGTTCTTCACTGTAGAAAAGGAAAAAAATACTAAGAAAATTATGGCGTAATTTTTCTGAGACAAATTGTGGCACAATTTATGGATTTGATTACAAATTCCTGCATTAGAATGTGCCTTGCGCCGAAATAACAATTTGTTGTATCGAAGATGCAGCCCATAGACTGACCCATTGTCTTGTTTTCGAGCCCAGCAATAGACGATGCCTAGAAATGAAAATACTAGTACGACATGCTCACTTCCAGAAATACGGTCATGCATGTGCTTAAATGCAAAAAACACGGACCTTACCATGGCATCGTGTATCTGGCTATCAAGTCAATGTAACCCGGCCAACGTCAAAGGCATTCGTGTCACCATAGATAGTGCTCATGTAGTGAGGGTGAGCTTATTACATCAATTCATCCATCCTTCTTTTGTTCAGCATCACAAATTTTTACCCCCTGTATTGCATCCTCTCTACATTCGTGTATTGTTTTTTTTCTTTTTGACCGAAACATTCGTGTATTGTTCATGTTCCTAGAGCTGCGGTTAGTTATTTTCCATTGCAATATTCCTGTCCAAACAACAAAAATATACCAATTGAGGGAGTATTTATCAGCACTGTACGTAGCCGACCTTCAAACTTCCAATGTTAGGTGTCACCTGACGGAGCATCAACATTAGAGTAAGGGGCGGCATACTAAACTCTTCCCCTGATGATGATACGAACTCTAAATATCGTAGAACAGTAAGGATGCTCCCAAATAACCATCCTGACACCATGTGTAATAATAGCTAGGAGTAGCTCCCATCTGAAGCACCACCATGTTTTATCCATCTGACCATCATCTTTGATGTCTCCAACACCTCCATGGAACTCTGCAAGAAATCATTCAAAGATGAATGCTATCTCCAAAGTTTTATTTATGAAAACAAAGATCAGTAAAAAATACATTGTACAAAGAAAGGCAAATAAAAGAAACTGGAAAGAAAACAAGAGAGAAAAATTGTGCAAATTTACAAGAGACTGTCCACCCAGTCAAGGAAGAGAATTTGAAGGGATTATTTTATCTTATTGTGTTTTTATTGATTTTTTATCAATAAAGGTTTCTTGCACATCACATAACCAAGAATATGACTTTGTCGTATAACCATCTAAGTAAAAATAAAGGATATGGTAGTTTTTTAACACATTGACTATTTTTTTATTTAAATGCTAGAACGTCCTACGTTTAGGGATTCTCAACTTTTGCATTGGAATTAATTATAAGAAAAACATTTACATTGGAATTTGATTTTATTAGTTTGTACGCTAAATCCCGCCGGCGGGTCCTAATTGCTCCACCCAGGGAGCGAATGTCGAACCTCACAACGCGTCGGTGGCGGCGCCGGTGCCGGCGCCGGCTGTTGTGGGCTCGCCGTCCCAGTTCCGCGGTCAGGCGCGGCTTCCGCGCTTTGCCGCGCCGCGCCGCTATGACCTCCGCCTCCGCCCCGACCTCGTGGCCTGTACCTTCACCGGCACGGTCGCCATCACCGTTGCCGTTTCCGCGCCCACCCGTTTCCTCGTCGTCAACGCCGCCGACCTCTCCGTCGATCGCGCCTCCATCCGCTTCCGGGTACGTACTCACCTACCGCACTTCTTCATCAAATCAAAATGAAAAAAAAAACCAAAAGATTTTCATTGTTCGCTTTCTTGCAGAATTTGGCTCCCAAGAAAGTGATGTTTTATGCAGATGACGAAATCCTGGTGCTACGGTTCGCCAGGTGGCTGCCGCTCGGCGAGGGCATATTGAGTATGAAGTTCAACGGCACGCTGAACGACCAGATGAGGGGCTTCTACAGGAGGTATTGGTTTCCTATACTAGAACAATAATCGTTTTGGCATCTCCTTTGAATAGTGTTAGCTCCGCATTTGGTCATCCTGCAAATCATGATGTTGGGCGAGCAATTGAACTAAGTTTTATCCAACCAGTGCTTTGCCAATACATGTTTGTTATGTAGAGATTCATCGTCACCGATTAGGGCCAATTATGTGTTGTTCTGGTGCTGTTACTGCAGAGTGAAGAAGCATATGCCATATGATTGGGATCTTATGGACATTTCCTGAACCCGAACTGATTTATTTTGACAATTCAAGCTCATGCATCAGTTTCTTTCTTTTCATCATTCTTTCTATTGAAATTTTATGCAGTACATATCAGTATAAAGGGGATATAAAGAACATGGCTGTGACACAGTTTGAATCTGTGGATGCTCGCCGGTGCTTTCCGTGCTGGGATGAGCCTGCATTCAAGGTGATTGTGATGACATGAAAACAATTCAGTAATCAAATTAGATTGTGATCCTTGAGGTCTACTATTAGCTAGGATATACTATTAGCTTGTATATGATGAAAAGTCGGTTAATCAGATTTTGCTCCTTGAGATGTTTCACTTGTTATTTTGATTTTTTTTTCATCCGCCTGACAATTTTTGTGCACCCGACAAGAGTATCATATAGATGTGGGAACACATTCATCTAGAATGTTTGGGAGCTGATATCCATTTTCTGGCATTTCCCTTTCTTTAATCGATTTTTGTATTTCAGGCTAAGTTCAAGCTGACGCTTGAAGTACCATCTGAGCTGGTAGCATTGTCCAACATGCCAGTAGCTTGTCAAACAATTGCTGGTCCTACAAAGACTGTCCATTACGAGGAATCACCCCTTATGTCAACTTATCTAGTGGCAGTAGTTGTTGGTTTGTTTGATTATATAGAGGGTGCAACACCAGAAGGTATTGGCTTTGTTTAGTAAAATTACTTTGACATTTTATATTAGTGTGTTGGAGTAAATTTGCTTTCTCAATTTTCTGATCTAGTTTGGTTGTATTAGGTGCCAAAGTGCGTGTGTACACTCAAGTTGGTAATAGTAATCAAGGGAAGTTTGCTCTAGATGTTGGTTTGAAGTCATTGGCTCTTTATAAAGAGTAGGAAAACTTACTTACTCTAGCTTGCAATTAAGTTTAGACGAGCCTGATTAAAGTTGGTGAATAGTCTGTCTACTTTTGTTTTCATAGGATAAACCACTAATGGTAATTTTATTCTTTTAACTATTTTAGTTACTTTGGCACTCCTTATCCGCTGCCCAAGTTGGATATGGTTGGTATCCCTGATTTTGCTGCTGGAGCCATGGAGAATTATGGACTGGTCACCTACCGGGAATCAACTTTGCTTTTTGATGAACACGCTTCATCAGTATCCAGCAAACAGAATGTACCTTAACATAACTCACTATGTTCTTGCTCAAACTTTTTCCCACCATCTAGATTTGTCTTGTTAAATTCTGACAATTACAACATATCTCAATTGTTGCTATGGGAGAATGTGATTATATTTTGATCAGCTATAACATGATACATATTTTTTACTATGGATAAGTTTTGTGCGTAATCCCTTCCTTACAGATGACTACAGGTTGTGACTACTTCTTCCCTTTATTAACCTGCATCATTTTATTGTTTTAGATTGCAATTGCAGTGACACATGAATTGGCTCACCAGTGGTTTGGCAATCTTGTAACCATGGAATGGTGGACTCACTTATGGCTAAACGAGGGTTTTGCTACATGGGTAATGACATGAGAATCTAAAATTTAGAATATCCCGTTATCATTTTATCACTAGATATTGAGTAGACCTGTTTTAACAGATGAGTCATTCAGCGGTAGACTCCTTTTTCCCGGAATGGAATATATGGACACAATTTCTTGGTGACACAACATCTGCTCTCAAATTAGATTCACTTGCTGAGTCCCATCCCATTGAGGTAACCTGGTTTATTGTTATTTTCAAAGTTATAAGTGAAAAGCCTACCTTTCCCTATAAACTTAGGCTTTTAGGGTGAACTGGTTGGTGCGTAGTAGCTTAGTAACATGGTATCAGAGCCATGTTTCGTGTTTGAACCTGGCAAAGACGTTGTGTCTCAGCCCCTTTATTTCCACGTTTGCGCCCTCATTTTGTGCTGCACGTGAGTGGGGGTGTTGAAGTGTATAAGTGAAAAGCCCACCTTTCCCCATAAGCTTAGGCTTTTAGGGTGAACTGGTAGGTGCGTAGTAGCTTAGTAACAATAATCCTGTCCTGTGATCAAACAAAAATATTGTTGCATTTTTTTCTTTATACTTGTCTGCTATTTTCTTAAAACAAAATATAACCTTATGTTCTACGTATGACCATAGGCTTATAGAAGATATTCAGTAGGTTGCAGTAGAAATATATGAAGACATTGCAGCGTGCAATTATCGACATGGAAAATAGTGACGGTGAAAAATAGGAACAGTTTTGTAGGCAACACATCCACTAGCTGATTCATGGTATGTTACACCCTTTAATTAATTGTTTTGGTAGAACATCCAAGCCATTTATATTCTGGGTTATTGATAGATAGAGCCCAAGTATATTGGTTTTCGTGTCATTATATTTTTGGAGACATGGAGTAAAAGTGAACTTTTAAATTTAATTTGAAACGTCATTTTATGTATCAATCAGCTATACCATGACTATTTCAGTTATCTAGATGCTGAACTTTTCCCCCTTTTTGCTCAGGTTGAAATAAACCATGCGCGAGAAGTTGGTGAAATTTTTGATGCCATAAGCTACGATAAAGGTGCTTCTATTATTCGAATGCTACAAAATTACCTTGGTGCAGAGCATTTTCAGGTTTGATTTGGCTCATCTTGAAGCCTGTATTTGTCCAGTGCCTTAACCAGCATTTTCTAATGTTATTATGTTTCAAAGTGAATCGAATCACTCTGAACTCTCTTGGGGTGTCATTTGTGAAAGCGCATGCCCACATAACAGAGGAGTGGAGTTTGGATGTCGGGTGATACATTGAACCACTCTAAAGTCTTTCATCTTTTTTTTTGGGTTGATATCAGTCAATAACGGTTTTCAATTTCATCTATTCATTTAGCTTGAGGTTAAACAGCATGTCAATGATCTTGAACCACACTAGCTGTATCAATTGTTTTTTCAAAGCCTAGGTTTATTAATTATCAAAAAAAGCCTAGGTTTATATAGATTATCATGATTTGTAGAACTTACAAGAAGAAGGGCTCTTAGCTTAATGGTTAGCGCTTCCGAGTAGCACTCCAGTGACCCGTTCAATCCCCAGTGAGAGCGAATTTACGTGGCCTAGGTAAAATAAATCCCTTCATCAGCACCAAAGCACGGCTTAAGGCCCGGCCCACGCTCACATGGGCAACGAGGCCTCCGTGTAAGCCTATAAGGGTGGAGAAAGGAGGTTCGGAGATTTTTCTTCATCTGCATGAGAGATCATCTCCTTAACGCGATACCCCGGGGCCGTCATACCCCCACAGGTCAAGTTATTTTAGAGGACAACTACAAGATAGGATGCAATGCAATCTCTTTGTTGATCTACTATGCAGCAATCAATGAACGCAAAAGGATAAGATAATAGGGAAATGTCATCCAGTTAAACTTTTTCTTCTTGAAATTCAATTATACTTAAAACAATATTGTTTGTATGATGGTCTTTGTGGAGTATGTTTTTATGGTACTCATCTTGATTTGTTGCTAACTTATGCTGACCTTATTTGATGCACAATCAGGGTTCACAAAACCGGATCCATATTGGTTTTCATTTTCACCAAAAACTGATCGATAAATCGGAAAAACCGAACAGTTTTTTATTCTGCTAGAGTACTACAATTCATTTTTTATAGAAACCGACCATCCGATGGAACCAGACTGGACCGCTTTTTCTGGTTTTTTGCACAAAAAAATATCTTGTTTCCATCAGTAAAATTAGCCAGTTGCACAATTCGTTATAAAGAACCCTGTAGACTTTAGTTATTAGCTTTAGACAATAAAGATAGTGATTTGGTGGAAAATATCGCATAGTAAACTATATCGACCTACCTATTTTTTTCCACGCGGACCTATCTTTGACTTCTCTACAGATCAAATTTTTTATACCGATAACATAATGCACACTGAAGAGCATAACGTGTTCATCTTTATTTGATATTCACGTAATTTATTGAAGGCAGATTTTGTCTGCTTTAGGCTTTCCAGTTTTCATTGTTGTTAGCCCCTAATTATTTTAGTTATTTTCCTAATACATACTCTTTGATTCTACTTTCAGAAAGCGTTGGCTTCATATATAAGAAAATACGCCTACTCAAATGCTGAAACTGATGACTTGTGGGCTGTACTTGAAGAGAAATCTGGTGAACCTGTTAAGAATTTGATGACTACATGGACAAAGCAACAAGGATATCCTATTATTAATGCAAAACTTAATGGGAATTACCTTGAACTTGAACAGGTTTTTATAACAGATTGCCCTTGCTATGTTCTCGTTGCATTCAGTTTCATGTGAACTACTGACGTGAGCATGAAAAACATATGTTGGTTTGCATCAAAGAAATCGTTACATGTTATGTCATTGTATTAAACCAGGCATCTCCCTGCTGGTATGTTCTTTTGGTTTAATAACTTTTGCTTAACTTCTTTTCTTTTTAGGCGCAGTTTTTGTTAAACGGGTCCTCTGGCTCCGGCATGTGGACGATTCCCATAACTATAGGCTGCAGTTCATATGATGCACAGAAAAAAATTATAATGGAATGGAAAAGTTACAAGCTGGATATTAAGGACATTGCTCCACGGTGTGGTAACCAGGAAAAAGGTGGAAACTTTTGGATTAAGTTGAACATTAATCAAACAGGATTTTTCAGAGTTAAATATGATGATGCACTTGCGGCTGCACTTCAGAATGCATTGCTGTCCAATAAGCTCTCTATAATGGACAAAATTGGTAGGCACGATATGAGTTATGGTTAAAATTTTCTCATCATTGTTTCATTGATCACAATATCTTAAACATTGGCTTCTCAGGTATTGTGGAAGACTCATATTCTTTATCTATGGCGTGCAAGCAAACAGTAACATATTTGCTGCATTTACTGTATTCTTACCACAAGGAGACTGATTACAGTGTTGTTTCGCATATAAACACTGTATGTAGAGCTTGTATATCTGATCGGGTTACTTTGTGTTTGATAACATTTGAAGGGTATGTCTGTAACGTTCCTTTTCACTTGGCAGGTAAGTTTAAGTGTTGCTGAAATATCTGTCGATGCTACTCCTGGGTTGGTCAAAGACATCAAACAAGTTTTGATTAAGCTTCTTCTGCCACGTGCTGAGTATGCAATCAACTTGAATTGTTATTCTCATCTCTTCTTGTTCACGTTTTCTTAAACATGCCTAATTGTGCAGCCATTCTTTCATTTTTACTGTCTGTTTCCTATGAATGTTCCTGTGTTCCCCCGACTATGACCATACGACAAGTGGCCTTGTTCTCTATTTTTTCAGAACACTAGGGTGGGACCCAAAAGAAGGTGAGAATCACCTGGATGCTATGCTTAGGCCAAATATCTTGGATGCACTTATCAGACTTGGGCATGATAAGACCGTGGATGAGGGAATTAGGCGTTTCCAGATCTTCATACATGATCGCAACACTTCACTTCTTCGTCCAGATACCAGAAAGGTATTTCTTGACCCTATGATCCCTATTGCTGCTTTTCTGATTTTTTTTACTTACATATCCTTTTGTCTTGTGATATTTCTGTAGGCTGCATATCTGGCTGTGATGCAGAATGTTACTAGTTCAAACCGATCTGGTTACGACGATCTTCTAAAAGTGTACAGACAGTCAACTGAGTCAGAGGAAAAGGGACAAGTCTTAAGTATGATGCTTTTCAACGAAAATATAAATAAATAACATAATTTGCTGACAAATTGGATAATGTTTTGTCTCCTTGTTGTAGGCACATTATGTTCTTGCAAGGATCAGAATATTGTTCTCGAGTCATTGAATTTCCTTTTCAGCAATGAGGTAGATCCTTCCTGTTTGATTCTGTATCATTCCTGTGGAAGCTTAGGCCCTGTTCGTTTCCTGCCCTCTAAAATTTAGCACTGTCACATCAAAGAGAATCTTATTATTTATGAATATTTCGATCAATTTAATGACAAAACCCTTTTACAGATTGGTGATAATTTTCGAGATGAATCTAATGAGCTTAATTAATCTATGTTTTGCTAAAGTGATGCTATAGTAACCGTCTTCTAATCATGACTTAATTAACCTCATTAGATTCGTCTCGTAAATTAGTCTAGGGGCCTGTAATTTATTTTATAATTAAACTTTATTTACTACTCTTAAATAGTAAGATTCTTTTTGATGTGACAGCTCTAAAGTTTAGACCCCAGGAAACGAACACACCCTTAATCGAATGAGTTTGCGTTCTTATGCTAGTAGCAGTTGTCAGTGGCAGTGAGGTCTCATTTGTCCTGACTGCATGCCAGGTACGCTCTCAAGATGCATATTACGTTCTTCGAGGTATTAGCACTGAGGCACGTGAAACTGCCTGGGACTGGTTGAAGGTAAAGTCCCCTTTTATTGGATACTCGTACAAAGAAATGTCTTCGCAATTCATGCTCACTTTTTTGTTATTTTTCAAATAGGTATTGTACTCCCTTCTTCCCAGTTTACTTGTCATCCTGGAGATGTTTTTTTATGCCCGGGTTCAGAGAATGTTCAATGAATATGGACATACTGTTTGTCGGAATGTTTAATGAATCTGGTAATAAGCGAGGATGACAAGTAATTTGGGATAGAGGGAGTAAGTTACTAGCACAGTTGTAGTCAATGGAAACAGTGAAGTGGAATGTTTATATTTGCCGTTCCATCATTATGCAGTTTCTCTAAATTTTGAAACCATACCTAGCTACCTTCAATGTCACCTGTAAATTTCCTGAAAATGAAGGGGAAATTACCGTAGAAAATGACTGAATCGCGATGCTTACAAATGCCTTATTCTGTCTTGATGCAGGAAAACTGGGATCGTGTCTTGAAGACACATGGGGACACAATTATAACAGATTTTATAGGATATGTCTTCAAATTGGTACGTTTATTTTTAGACCCACCGCCCATTTTCGAGTTGCGCGTCCTTGTTCCCCCCAATTTCCCATCGATGAATTGAGCTTCCCCATCTGTTTGGTCATCATCAGTTCGCCTCGGACGAGAAGGCAGCAGAGTTCTCCGGCTTCTTCGAATCCCGCAAGAAGCCCGCATTCGAGAGGACGCTTAAACAGGGCCTTGAGAAAATACAGATCAACGCAAGGTGGGTGGAGTGCATCAGGAGCGAGCCCAAGCTTGCAGAGACGGTGCGTGAGCTGCTTCAGACGCCCTGATGAAGCGCTGCTGCCAGCCGGCGGGGCATGCATGTGGAGACTTGTTGGTCTGCCTCGAGTACCAGATGGCAAACTTGGGGTGTGTTCGTTTCTTCCCTCTAAAATTTAGCACTGTCACATCAAAGAGAATCTTATTATTTATGAATATTTCGATCAATTTAATGACAAAACCCTATTGACAGATTGGTGCTAATTTTCGAGATGAATCTAATGAACTCAATTAATTTATATTTTGCTAAAGTGATGCTACAGTAACCGTCTTCTAATCACGACTTAATTAACCTCATTAGATTCGTCTCGTAAATTAGTCTAGGAGCCTGTAATTTGTTTTATAATTAAACTTTATTTAATACTCATAAATAATAAGATTCTTTTTAATGTGACAACTCTAAAATTTAGACCCTACTGAAACGAACACACCCTTGAGATGTTGTGGCAGTACGTTTCGTGTTGCCGATGTGGCGGGTAATAAGGAGATGTTGTCGTGAGACAGGGCATGTATTTATGATTCCATTTTTGTGAATTGTTTTGCTTTGCATCATCCAAAGTGGCTAAACAACCACTTTGGTTGCCAGTTGCCACATTGCATTTTTCTTGTTTTCAGAGCAGGCCTGTCTCTGCCTGTGCTCTTTTGGCATGGAGTCAGCCTTGTCACAGTAGCGCCCTACTTGGTGAAATGTCAAAGCGGCACGCGCGGTACGTGTGGGAAATTTGAAATTTCGCATGGCGAACGTTCGATTGGGTTTGCTGGACACAGCGGCGCGTACGAATTCGCAACGTTTCCGTACGAATTCGAATTTGCTGTAGGAAACCTCTTCTCTCTTATCCAAAGGAAAGGGAAAGAAGGCTGGGCTGGCCGGCACGCGTGCGAGCCCCGGGATGAGCAAGGGAAGGAAAGGCGTGGACCGGTGCAGTTTGCAGAGCGGGATCAGTGTATGCTGCAATGCATCAACATGACTGCATGGCATGGCTGGCGTTGACAGGAACGGCCTCTCCCCGTCACTCACTCGTGTCTATTACCTGGCCCGTCTCAACAGGCGCGCCCGCTTCCGGCCACTAGGCGGTGTATAGTGCGGCGGTTCAGCACACGCTGATTTGACATGGAATGGATACAGCAGCAGTCGCCATCCACGCGGGTCGCGGGATCGTCTTTTCCCTTGATGTGGCACTGGCGGTCAACGTGCGTGGTGGGCCGCCGGACCTGGACACACGCGCCTCCTGCATCAGAGCATGTCCAGCAAAGGTATGGAAATGAAGCCCTTAGGACCTGTTCGTTTCCTGTCCTCTAAAATTTAAGCATTGTCACATCGAAGAGAATCTTACTTATTTAGTAGTATTTTTATTAATTTAATAATAAAACCTATGTCACGATCTCCCTCTAATTTGCGAGACGAATCTAATGATCCTAATTAATCTATGTTTTGCTACGGTGATGCTACGAGTAAACATCTTCTAATAACACCATAATTACCCTCGTTGGATTCGTCTCGTAAATTAGATAGGGGTTCTGCAATTAGTTTCGAGATTAGACTTTATTTAGTACTCCAAAATGATAAAATTCTCTTTGATTTGACCCCTCTAAAAATTATATACTTGGAAACGAACAGGGCTTTAGACTCAAATCCATTTATGCCTCTAATTGACACTGTGCATCTTCAAAACAAGCTCCAACGAGAGGAGGCATCAGGTGAGGCATATTTGTAATGAAGGAGAGAGAGGATCTAAAAATACATCTCCTCTCTCCTCCAATGCATTTGTCTCTTCACATGAAGCAAGGGTGGAGCAGCCATGGATGTATTTGCATCTTTGTTGTTGGAGATGGTATTGTTCGTAGCAATTGCAAAACACTATTTATGCAAGGCAAACGTCAAAATACCTCACAAAACTGCCTCCTCTTGTTGGAGTCGGTCTACATTTTATTTGCATTCCGACGTGTAAAATTGTAAAAAGTAGGGTCAAAAAAATGTTGTCAACTCGAACAGGAAAACGAGTCAAGCCCCTATTTTGCGTGGAGCACCGCTCGTCGGAGAAAATTTTCCTTCCGCGCCCCACCCATGACGTGCCCGGGCCATCCATGCTGCAACGCGCGCCTCCAACCGCTCCTCTCTCCCCACCGAACACCCGCTCCTTGGCTTCCGCCCGCGAGCGGCTCGTCGAACTCGTCGAGCACGTTCTCGCGTCCGGACATGAGCTTAAGCGGCACGACGCCGATCTTGGTGGTGACCGGGACGTCGACGAGGTACTCGAGCACGATGTACCCCTACGTGCCGACGATGTGGGGTCGTGCCCGAGCACGACGGCCATGTCCCCACTCGTCCTCGCCGCCCCGGCCGTGGCCGAGGACCGAAGGCACCCGGAAGCCGGGCGGACGATGGCGGCGGCACGGCCTAGCACGGTGCGGTTGGGAGTCGGCACGCGGTCGAAGTGGAAGGAGGGGGTGGCGGTCCTCGACGCGTGCGGGAGCGGTGCGGGACGACGATCGGGCGCGGCTCGACGGGTCGACACGTGCACGGGCGGACGGGCGCCGCCACATCCCCGGATCCGGCCGGCTCGCGGGAGCACGCGCGGGCGACGCCTAGCCGACGAGAGGAGGGCGGCAGAGCCGGCGGCGAGAGGAGGGGTGGAGCTAGGCCGGTCGGCCGGGAGAAGGAGGAGGTCACCGGCGGGGAGGGGCAGAGCACGCGGATTGAAACCCTAACCCATACGACACCATCGTGAGTCCGGATAATGTCCTCCGGGGCTGGCCCATGACCGGGCAGGGCGGGCTGGACACGGACGCCTTTTATTTAGGAGGGATGGGGAGAGGAAGTAAGAGCATCTCCAAGAGAGGCCTAAAAACTCTCCCCAAATCAAATCATAGGGGATTTAGTCTAAAAACTCATCTCCAACAGTCTCCCAAAACCACCTGGCATTTAGTTTCTCCCTAAAATCTCCTCACTTGTAGCTAGAAACAGGGAAGAAACCGGGCCCCCAATCCTTCTATTTGTAAGAGAATTAATGTTGTTGTGGCCCAAATGCTGACGTGATTCAATCAAAAGTATTCTTGACCAATTTTAAGGTTGACTGTTGGAGGAAGAAAAAAAATTACCCCTAACATTTTTAGGGTGCTAACAAAAATATGTTTTAGAGATCAATTTTTCGGAAAGCTTTTGAAGATACTCTAAGCATGGCAGTTACTTCGTGTCAATCCGTCATTCGGTTACTGAAAGGCTGGCCGGCCAGGTCCATCCCATCCGTCCATCCTTCTCTACACGCATCAGGCGTGCCCTGCTGTGAACCCGACCCGACGCCGGCGCGCAGTAACGTCTCCATCCGTTGCTTCCACCCGGCTTTGTCCTGGGCGGTCAACGTGGTAGGCGCCTTTCTCCTTGCGCGCTGGCGCTGCCCTGCTCCTGCTTGCTCTACATATACGTAACGCCACTGCAACACAGCGTCGGAGGCGGCCACCATCTGTCTGATTCCGGCGAGCGAGCCAGTGAACGAAAGAGGCCACACGCGCGCTGCGAACCTGGTGGCTGGCGCGTGTCGTCCATGCCTCCACCTCCTCGCGCGGCCGTAGAGGCGGCGGCGGCGGCGGCGCTGTCGTTGATGCTGCTGCTCGTCGTGGTGGCTGCAACAACGACGACGGTCGCGGGCGGCGGCGAACGGCGGCTGGAGGCCGCTGCTGATGCCGGCGAGGCTCGCCGAGGCGCCACGGAGGTAATACTGGATTTGCTGAGCGAGGTTGAATTTCGTTGTTACTGAAGTTGAATGAATTTGTCGCGTGCGGACACCACCTGCACAAACCTATCGCTGCCTCCGTGTCACACGTGATTGATTGGCAGAGTAGTAATGCATGGCTGGTCAGAAGTGGACCACAGTACGTCGTCGTGCCCCTGGACAATTCGATCCGGGGCTATTCTATACGATTATCCCGTTTTGGTACGATCACTTCCCTTCACAGGGTTGCTGCTATTCGACCATCATTTTACTGTAGGTGTTTTACTCAGGAGAGTTTTGCTGATACTCCCTCCGCACATCGCTTTGTGAGGAGTGGGATCCAGGCCTGGTGGGATCACCCGAAGAATCTACCTGCACGTGGCTTTCAACGCTTTCGGAAGGTCTCGGAGGCAGTGTTCATTCGTCATCTTGCTGTATCGCCGCCTGCCTTGCTGTTGCTGCCCGAAATGCCGTCGTCTCTCACGTGACTCCATCCACCTCTTACTACGTGATTCGCGGGATGCGCCCCTCCGCCTCTTTCCATTTACAAACTCTTTCACGACGGTGACGTGGCCCACCCTCGCGCGCGTGGCTGCATGCCCAGTCAACGCCGTGCCGCGGTCGTCCAGCACCAGCGGCGAGTCCCGACACCTGTCACTCTGAGTTCCTCCGATCCCGGCTCAGCGCCAACGCGCGCGGCGATCCAGCCGGCTCATCAGCGCGCATCAACGTCTCCGTAGAGAGAGACTGAGGTCCATGGCCCCATCACCAGCCACCAGCGCCACGGCGGCGGCGGTAGTGTTGGTGACGGCGCTCCTCCTCGTCGTGTTGCCGCCGCCAGCAACCGCCGACGGCGGTGGTGATGGCGCGGCCCGCGCGGCGGCAGGAAGATGATGATGTTCACGGGGGCCGGAGGGGAGCCCATGAGCTGGGTCGCCGGTTACTTCGCCACGTCGTCCAAGGTCAGCTTACAGATACGTGCCTATAGTGGTCATGTGCGTTCGTCCAGTTTCGTTCTTCTTTTTTCCCCCATCGCTTGTGTTATTGTACCACGCATCACAGCATCAGCCGATTCCGTCACCGGGTACGTACATAATCCTCACCTTATTCCTTACTAGTATTTAGCATGTAAAATAAGCCTTTGGTCCTTGCTGGCCCACATATAATGAGGTCGATATCTGGTACTGTTCGTTCGTCCCTATTTTATTTACGAGATTATGCGTTCCTACATGTCATCTCATCTCATTTTAAGTGTGCTATGACATGCTCCACCGATCGAGAATTGTTATTCTTGGCTAGGTCATTTGTGAACTAGCCACTGAATAGTAGGAACTTAAGTAAAGTCCACCTGGACAAGCCAACTCCGGCGTCTGAATCCTCTTGATTTCTTCTTCATATATATACTACTCCCTCCCAGAATATATGTCGTTTTTTTGACTTTTAGACTTTATGTTTGATCCTTTGTCATATTCAATTTTTTTACAAATATTATTTATTTTTTGATAATTTATTTTATCATTAGATATATTTTAGTTATGATTGTATTTATTTTATCGAACGTGTAAAATTGTTTGAATAAGACTGAACGATCAAATATGAAATCCAAAAATAATGGAGGGAGTAGATAAAAATGAGACACCTTGATAGATGGATACCTGTAGTGTGGTAAGTAAAAGAACGCACTACTGATGACACTATCGTTTTCTAAAACCCAATCGATGAACACAGATAGTTTGGAAAGGAAATTGAACTCGATCCTTTTAAACCTCGGTTCTTTTGCGCCAGAAATACCAATATAACCCTGGCTCACAAAGGGAAAAAGAAGAAAATGCTCCCTCCTGTCTGATTCTGATTCTAAATTTCTAATCACGCGCTACACAGGGCGCGCATGTCGAAGCTGCCTCGGCACCTCCTCGCGGCGCCTCGCCGGCTCCGGCTCCGGCGGGCTCGCCGTCCCAGTTCCGCGGTCAGGCGCGCCTCCCGCGCTTCGCCTCACCTCGCCGCTACGACCTCCGTCTCCGCCCCGACCTCGTGGCCTGCACCTTCAGCGGCACGGTCGCCATCACCGTCGCCGTCTCCGCACCAACTCGCTTCCTCGTCCTCAACGCCGCCGACCTCTCCATCGACCGCGCCTCCATCCGCTTCCGGGTAAGCACACGCCGGCTGAAACTATTCCGAGGGAAAAAAACAGAGGTTATCCTTTCTTATTTGTGACGTCCCTGCTGCCCAGTACAGTCTCCCCTCCCGCTCTTACAGGATTTGGCGCCTACGGATGTGGAGTTTTTCGCGGATGACCAGATCCTGGTGCTCGGGTTCGCCAAGGAGCTGCTGCTCGGCGAGGGCGTGCTCAGTATGAATTTTAACGGCACGCTCAACGACCAGTTGCGGGGGTTCTATCGGAGGTATGCCACTATGGGTTTTCCTATGATCCTAAAATTCATTTATTTCTTGCATTTCCACTGGGCAGTGTTGAAATGAATAAGTACCTGTGGGGTCTACTGAATGCTATAACCCTTTTGTAATTTTGCATTGTTCAAATTTGGCCTGCCGACCTGGTGCTTTGTCCTTATCAGGTCTGTAGCTGCTGTCGATAAACAAGCAAATTTGATTTGGTGCCACACTTCTGGCGTGCTGATCTTTCGCTTCAATAGGGACACTTTTTAGAATGCTTGTGGATTCTTGCTATGTTTTGCTATAATTGTGGCAGATGTTCTGGTCACCACAATTGTCACTCTTACCAAGAAATTGTGGTGCATAATGAAAAAATAGATTGAATATGACCTGCTAATTATGCTACCAAGATTAATGTTTGCCACTTGCCAGTTATGCATTTGCTATGTTATTCCGAAAGCTTGTTGTTGTGGAAGCTATCCTGAATGAGCTATTCATTAGGATTTATTTTGAAAAATTACTAATCCATTACTATGGTACTTTTCGTGGCATTCATTCTTTCTATGAACATTTGACTGCAGTAAGTATCAGTATAAGGGGAAGACAAATAATATGGCTGTGACACAGTTTGAATCCGTGGATGCCCGGCGATGCTTTCCATGCTGGGATGAGCCTGCATTCAAGGTGATTGTGATGAAAGAATGAAATGTTTAGTAATCTGGTTTTGCTCCTTAAGTGTTTTCTCTAATATAGTTTTGTTCTTTGAGCAACATTTTTTATGCATTCATTAAAGTATGTCGTGGGAGCAAATTCCACTTTTTTGAGCCATTGCTTTATGTTCATCTCATGTGCATGCACCTTAAATATGAAAGTGTTCAGATCTGTTTGTTAATATTTCATTTTTTTCTTTCCCTTTTACCAGGCCAAGTTCAAGCTGACGCTTGAAGTACCATCTGATCTGGTAGCTCTGTCCAACATGCCAATTGCTATGAAAACTGTCGGAGGACCTATAAAGACTGTCCAATATAAGGAATCACCTCTTATGTCAACATATTTAGTGGCTATAGTTGTTGGATCGTTTGATTATATAGAGAGTGTAACAGCAGAAGGTATTAGCACTATATACCATTACCTTTAACACCTTCAGTTAAGAGTATCAGCATCATTTTCATTTTCCATTTCTATTCTCATAATTATTGTATTTAGGTACTAGAGTTCGTGTGTACACTCAAGTTGGTAAGAGTAACCAGGGGAAGTTTGCACTAGATGTTGGAGTGAAGTCATTGAATCTCTATAAAGAGTAAGTTTATCATCCTTCTTCTGAGTGTAAACAAGTTTGTACTCCCTCCATTCCTTATTGTAAGCATTCCTACAAGAGTGTAGGAATGCTTACAATAAGGAATGGGGGAGTAGACATCAGAGAAGCGTAACTCAAGTGGATGAATAGTGAAGTATCTGTGTATTTTATAAGATAGAACCACTGACAAAGAACATATTGATTCTGATATTGTAGTTACTTTGGAACTCCTTATCCACTTCCCAAATTGGATATGGTTGCTATCCCTGATTTTGCTGCTGGAGCCATGGAGAACTATGGACTCGTCACTTTCCGGGAAGTAGCTTTGTTATTTGATGAGCAGTCTTCATCAGAATCCAGCAAACAGAATGTACATTCGATATCTCACGAAATTCTCTGATTGACTTACCTTCCACCATCTAGGTTTATGGATCACTTTTGTGGCTAGATTCAAGGTATCCTCTAATTATTGATCTCAGAGTTTAATTGTTTCAGGTTGCAATTACGGTGGCACACGAATTGGCACATCAATGGTTCGGCAATCTTGTAACCATGGAATGGTGGACTCACTTGTGGCTAAACGAAGGCTTTGCTACATGGGTAATCAATGAGTAGTATTAAATTTCAGAATTTTCAGATAGCATGCTAGTGCTATATATTAAGAAAATAGTTCTTCTATTTGAACAGATGAGTAATTTAGCAGTGGACTCCTTTTTCCCACAATGGAATATCTGGACGCAATTTCTTGGTGACACAACCGCTGGTCTCAAATTGGACTCACTTGCAGAGTCTCATCCCATTGAGGTAAATTGCTTTTTTAATAGTTAGAGAAAACCAATTCAAATAGGTGATGAATTATTCTGTGCTCTTATATTTTAAGTTTGATCGGACCATTCTTACGAAAATGATGCTCATCAAATTGCAGTAGAAACAAACAAATTGTGGAGTTTGATTATTGGTTATGGAAAGCAATGAAACAAATCAATGCATTCATTTATTTTTTGGACTGGGAATGAAACCCATTTTGCTGGGATTAGAACCCCAAGCTGAGGATTGACCCACCAGGAACTCATTCTAAAATATTTTTTTTCAGATGTCCACAAAATGGAAAATAAAGTTTAGACTTTACTCATTGGGACTAGGGATCAATTGTTGTGCTGTTGATTGTTTTTATTTTTCTTGCTGTTGTTGTATCCTTTTCCCCTCCCTTTCTGTAGGTTCTGTTTTTGAACTGTACTGATAGTCAATATTTCATAAATATATAAAATGACTTGCATTGTAGGGAACTCCCCAACCGTTTTTTTGTCTAAAAGAAAAGGGATCGATTGCTACAATCGTTCTCCTCAGCCAGTACTAACCTCTAGATGCTAAGCTTCTGGTTCATTTGCTAATTGTTTGCCTCTTTCCTCAGGTTGAAATACATCATGCAAGTGAAGTTGATGAGATTTTTGACGCCATAAGCTACGATAAAGGTGCTTCTGTTATTCGCATGCTACAAAATTACCTTGGTGCCGAGCATTTTCAGGTTTGTACTGCCTCTGCTTGCAACTCGATATGCACATCTTATTATTCAGTACCTTGACCCTTGAGTCAGGATCTTATGCTTTATTCAATACCTCACTTTTTGTTATTGTATCAACCGACAACAGCCTCCATTTTCCTCTTTTCTTTATCCGCACGAGATGCATCTGTGATTACTTCAATACAGTGTGCGGATTATCTTCAGTTATAAAATTTGTTACTCTT
The DNA here is from genome assembly GCA_031894775.1 of Chloris gayana. NCBI lineage: Eukaryota > Viridiplantae > Streptophyta > Magnoliopsida > Poales > Poaceae > Chloris > Chloris gayana. The sequence continues at coordinate 1,371,706 of JAUNZO010005050.1, read as the reverse complement.
ATTGTTTCGAAAAATGATGTTGAATAGAAGGGAATCATGATCTTTTATAAGTGAGGAGGCATGCTAGAACTGGAGGTGTCAACTTGCTAAAAAAGTATATGTGAGTAAGCAGCACCAAAGAAACATGTATATGTTCTGTATTTTTTTTCCAGGACCCTTCATACCAATTTTTTTTTATAACTTTCCCTATGCCTGTTTAATGGACAACCTGTTGTGCAGAACTGGTTTATTACCCTGCGAACTTACTTCATTGGTCACATACTAAAATTGATGATTTGGTAGATGAAAATATTTAATGATGTAAAAAAGGGCAAGCTTAATAGGGCAATGTAAGTTTGTAGATGAAAATATTTTTGATGATGGCTGACTTTTATCTTCTGTTTGCTGTCAATAATCTCTATACTGGTACTTTATCTGGTTCCTTGGCACTTACATATACAAAAATCCAGGAAGAATTAGGTGTCTTTAATTTAATTAAGCAGAGAGGACTACTGGTTAGGTTGTACATCATCCCCTTAACTAACTGAGCTGGGATCTTGTTATGTTACTAAGTTGCATTTTGTCCCCTGTTCTTTCAGAAAGCGTTGGCTTCATATATAAGAAAATATGCCTACTCAAATGCTAGAACTGAGGACTTGTGGGCTGTTCTTGAAGAGAAATCTGGTGAACCTGTCAAGAATTTGATGACAACATGGACAAAGCAACAAGGCTATCCTGTAATTAATGCAAAACTTAAAGGCACTTACCTGGAAATTGAGCAGGTATTTATAAAATACTATCCTTTCTATTTACACTGGAGGGATATTGTACCGTGTTAGTTCATTGCATATACCAGCACACCCCTGCTTTATGTTGTTTTGTTTTAATTTGCTATGATTTTCTTTTCTACAGGCACAATTTTTATTGGATGGCTCCTCCGGGCCTGGCATATGGATTGTCCCTATAACTTCAGTCTGCGGTTCATATGTTGTGCAGAAAAAAACACTACTGAAAGGCAAAAGTGATAAACTGGATATAAAAGACATCGCTTCACAGTGTGGCGACAGAAAGAACAGCGGAAACTTTTGGACTAAATTGAATGTGAATCAAACTGGATTTTATAGAGTCAAATATGATGATGAGCTTATGTCTGGACTTCAAACTGCAATCCAGGCCAACAAGCTTTCTTTAATGGATAAAATTGGTAAGCATAACATATGATACTGTGATCGCTGTTTGGTGGACTGGTATCATATCATTAGCATTGCAGGCATTGTGGAAGACTCACTTGCTCTATCTATGGCCTGCAAGCAAACATTGACATCATTGCTACATCTATTGTATGCTTATCGTGGGGAGTCTGATTTCAGTGTTCTTTCGCACGTAAATACTGTATGTAAACTGTGTATCTCCAACTTTATGAGATTATATTTTAGCATGATGATGAAATTGCCTAAGCTTTCCCCATTTGTTCGGCAGGTAAGTTTAAATGTTGCTAAAATATCTGTTGATGCTACTCCTAGTTTGGTTGGCGACATCAAACAAGTTCTGATCAAGCTTCTACTGTTACCTGCTGAGTATGTCCAACAATGTCTTACTTTGCTTGCCTCTCAGTCATTTGAACTGTTTATTTTCTGGCATGCCATCATGTTTCTGTTTGTGCATGTAAATACGTTGTTCTGTAACTATGCACTGTTCCTCTATTTTTTTCACCTGCCCCACATGACAAGTGTACATGTTCACTGATTTCTCAGAAAATTAGGCTGGGACCCCAAGGATGGCGAGAGCCACCTGTATGCTATGCTTAGACCAGTGCTCTTGGATGCTCTTGTCAAACTCGGGCATGCAAAAACTATAAATGAGGGAGTTAGGCGGTTTCTTATCTTCCTACATGATCGCAACACTTCCTTTCTTCCTCCAGATACCAGAAAGGTCCTACCTTTTTTGTTACTATACATGGTGTTCTTGTGTTTTATGTGCCTTTCCTGTAATCTATTGTACACTGTTTTTGCAGGCTGCATACCTTTCTGTGATGCAGAATGTTTCTAGTTCAAACAGATCCGGCTATAATGATCTTCTAAAAATTTACCGGGAGTCAGCTCAAGCAGAGGAAAAGGCACGTGTGTTAGGTATGTCGCTTTTCAACCATCTTGAATTTACAAGGTCTCTCACAAGTTGGCTTTTCTGAATGCCTTACCTCCTTTTTCTAGGCACATTGTGTTATTGCAAGGATAAGAATATTGTTCTAGAGTCACTGAATTTCCTCCTAACTAATGAGGTAAACAACCCCTCTCCCCTCCCACCCTATCCATGGTAACCAGTGGTAGTTTAATTGCATGAGCTTGTACTTCTACGCTGATTTTTGTAGTTGCAATCATGGCTCTGGGCTCATTTGTCGCTATTGCTTGTCAGGTTCGCAATCAAGATGCAAATTATTTGCTTCAAGGTTTGGGTGTTGAGACACGTGAGACTGCTTGGATCTGGTTGAAGGTAAACTCTCTTTTAGTCGATACTGAAAGGTGTGAATCCTCTTATTTGTGTCCATTACAACATATAAGTGGAAACTTTTGGGCTTGTTCCAGATATGAAAAGTGATGTTTCCTTTTGATGTTCTCCTTTTTGCTGCAACTATTTAAAACAAGTGAATTGAAGAGAACTACAACTATTTGTACCATGGTTGCAAAAAACTATGACTTTCAATACTATTTTAGAGAACTACAACTCTTTTGACCTTGAGTTGCAGAAAACTACATCTTTAGTGAATACCGTTTTGGAGTGATCATGGACCCCACCTGTTAATCTGATGATGCTGTTCTGTTTGTCCACGTTGGATGTGGGATCCATACCATGTCACCATGCTGATGTGGAATGGGTAACTCAGAGCATGGTGACTTGGCACGTGTCCCACATCCGATGTGGACAATTGACCAACATCATCATGCTAACTGGTGGGGCCCACGACGGCACGACTAAACCTGGTAAAATGTCAGGATGACAACTAATTTGGGACACATGGAGTAATTAGTTGTCAAGAAAGTTGTAGTTCTCTGAAATAGGTACCCAACCAGGGCACAGATAGTTGTAGTTTTGTGCAGTTCACTCACCATGGTCTGAATCAGGATGTTATGTTATTTGCCAACAAGTGCTTTGAGTGGAACAGTATTGCAGGTAAATAGCTCAATTAGAGTCTTTCTAAAAACTGGGTGGGATATTTATAAAAAAGAGTGAATTGCGCAAAACACTAGTAGGTTTTGCGACCAAACTCTCACTTTACACCAGGTTCTAGCTACTTTGTCACAAAACACTAGGTTTTAGCTCAAAGATTCTCATTTTACACTACCTTTTACTCCTTTTAACTTTAGGTCCAACTGTCAATGTAACATGGTATTTATTTTGTATGATCAAGTCCTTTTTTCTTCTATAATAATAGTGCTTCAGGTCTATCAATGTGATGGGATATTTCTTTGTATGATCAACTCCTTTTCTTCTATAATTTCTATCTTATGTTAACCCTTTACAACAATTTTTATTCAACTTCAATAATTTTTTTCTAATGCGCTTCCGAAGCAAATGATAGGTTAAAATAAATATATGCAGTTTATTTATTTCTAGAATGGGATCAAGAAAAATATAAGATGTTTTCACCTATACGAACTAATCATTCCATTTTCCAGTTCTATAAAAAAATATTTCATATGTATGTGTTTCTAAAATCGGTTGACATCTAAACTCAAATGGACATGTGGCAAATATAATGTAATGTCTTTGACATTGACATGTGGACCTGAAGTTGGGAGGAGTAAAAGGTAGTGTAAAGTGATAAATTTTGACCAGTGTTTTGTGGCAATGGAGCTAGAACCTGGTGTAAAGTGAGAATTTGGGTACAAAACCTAGTGTTTTGTGCAATTTACTCTTATAAAAAAGATCATTTTATTTGAGAAATTTCAAAGATATCCTTTCAACTACACTTCGGAGATTTTCTCAGAAAAAATGGAAAAAGAAAAGCTGTCACCTATACCTATGCCTAGAACATGAAATTTCGATGACTTCCTTTTCTATGCAAGCATGCATAAAGCACAGAATGCTTGAAAGCATGCTGCTCACATGTTCCTCCTTTCTGGATGCAGGAAAATTGGGATCACATCTCAATGAAATTCGGGTCTGGACAAGTAACTGGTTTCATCAGATATGTTGTCACATTGGTATGTTTAGTGGCACTCACTTTGTCCATGTTTTATGCCCTTGGGATAACGGGTTTTATCAATGAATTGAACCACCTTATTTCTTGGCTACCAGTTCTCCTCAGACGAGAAGGCAGAAGAGTTGTCTCGTTTCCTTTCAACACGATCGAAGCCCACGTTTGAGAGGACGCTTAAGCAGAGCCTGGAGACCGTGCGGATAAATGCGAAGTGGGTCCAATGCATCAGGAGCGAGCCTAGGCTTGCAGAGACGGTGCATGACCTGCTGCAGAGGCCCTGAAGCGCTGTGCTAGAGTGTGCTGATCTGCGACTGGTAATAAAATGCCATCGCATGGCATGCGTTTGTGCATTGTGTGAAGGAGTGTTTGGACAATGTTTCTGAAACACAATGGCATACTGAATTGGCTAGTAAATAGGAACACCTCATACCTGGAAGCAAAATTGAACTCAACAAGAGTATTTGTTCACATTACAATGTTGGAGGCCATCATTCAAGATATAAAAAGGGATCATACTACCAGTAGAGTTTATTGCATCAATGCTCTGATATTTTTGTCCGACTGCACATTATCTATCCTAATAAAGTCACGAGCTGCATCCAATCATTTAACGTCCAGGACATGAAACATTAGAGAAAAGATATACTGTATCAAAAATGTAGTAGAGCTTTTAATCTTGGAGATCTCAAAGATGCGATCTCTCATGCTGATACTGCTCATGATACTTCTACTTAACAAAAAGTGGAGTTAATTTCACAAATCCACCAATACTTTGGTCTAATAGTAACAAAACCACCATACACGACGTATGTTTCATAAATCCACCAATATTTTGGGATGTACTTTTACGGAACCACCGTCTTTTTTTATTATACGTATGGTCCCACGTGTCGGTGACAACACTTGAAAATTGTAGACTGTATCGAGCATTGCCACTTACTTGTGGGACCATAGGTATTTGATATGTATAATTTGAAAGTATGTTGATTTTGTGAAACTACACACCAAAGTATTGGTGGATTTGTGAAAGAAAAAGATGTGCATTTGCATTTATACGTGTTTTTATCCGTGTGATCCCCTTTTCCTCCAAAAGTTTAAGGTAAATGCTAATTTTTAGGCGACCGAAAAATTTCAGTCGACAAACGCCAGCCGTTAGATCCGAAATCAATGCTCCACAATTCATCTTCAACCTGCGTAAATTTTCCTTTTCTTCCTCTCGCATTGTGCTCCTCTGCCTTCCTCCACCGCCACTCGACTCCGACAGCGTCACCTTCCCCGCCCTGGCCCAACTGCCATCTCCTGCCGCCCGCTCTAGCGGCACCCCCGCTGCCTCGACTTCTGCCGTCTCTCCGGACTGACCTGCCTCCCACACACCTTTTTCAAGCTCCTCCTGCTTATTCATCTACTGAATAGCAAGTGATTCTCAATTGATTGAAAATCAGTATTTCCCAAAGCTTAATTCCTATATTTTTGGTTCCCAGAAAATTCCTTTTTTCTAAATGAAGGCAACTAGAAAAGGCAAGCAAATAAAACCTTTGAAATACGTTCCTTAAAAAGAAGAATTGCTATATCCTTGCGCCTGTTTCCCTTTTTTTTGTTAACTCCGCGCCCCAGTTTTCTAGGAGACTCCACCGCAGCAAGCGGCAAAAATCCGGTAGACCAAACGACACTTCCTCCGAGTGTAGACTCCCAACACCCCAAACCGAAGTGTCCGAGGAGCGCGCGCGCGTGCCCACCCGCCCCGTCCCGCCCCGCCTCATCGTCATCGCTGCTCGTTCCCTTCCTTTCCCGGCTCTCCCATTCCGTTCCCCCTCCCGCGACGCGACGGCCTCGCTGCCGCCCACCACCCGCGCGCACTTCTTCGACCGCCTCGGGAAAGGTGAGTCCTCAGCGTCCCCGCCGCCTCCTCGTGTTGTTGTATAGGCGATTCCGGCTGGCCGCCCCGTCGCGATCGTTCGCGCGCCGGATGCGAAGTCGTGGGCGGGCGGGAGCATTAGGGTTTCGTGATCGGGGAATCTCGTATTTGGGGCGAGTTCTTGTTTCGGGGAGGATTGACTGACGGCGTCCTTTTTCGATCTGTTATTTTGTAGGATTTGTTTCTGTCCCCGGTCCCGATGGTGGGGGTCGGAATGGAGCCGCCAGCACGGCCCTCCGCGGCGGGGATGGCGGCGAAGCTCGCGGGGCGCAGCATCAGGCCCAAGAGGGTCTCCGCCAAGAGGTCCTGGCCGCCAGGCTGCGGCCGGTTCCCTGCGCCGCCACCGTCCGCGCCAGAGGCTGCCGGCGAGAAGGGTGTGGGCAGCAGCGCAGATGAGGCAGTCGCCCCCGCCACCATTCCTCCTGCAGCTCAGAACGGTGCCCTGCCTCCGAAGGAGCAGGATAAAGTGGAGGTGGCGGCTGCTCCTACCGCTGCCGTTTCACCGATGGCACAGAACGGCGCCCTTCCACATCAAGGGCAGAATAAGGTCGAGGAGGTGGCCGCTGTTTCGCCTGTGGGGCGCGATGATGTCGTCCAACACTCCCTGCCTCAGCAAGGGTCAGAACAGGTGGAGGGAGACAGAGGGGAGAAAGCCAAGGTAGCATCTTTGGATGGTCAGAAGGGGAACGGGACAGTGCCAGTGGCAACACCTCTGGTAGGTGTACCAGGGAGTAACATTGTTGGTGCTAGTAGTTCTGCACAGAATGGTGGTGAGGGTGCTGGTTTGTTGGTGGTGGAGGGTTGTGACGGCAGTGGACATGTGGTTACGGATAATGCTGCTAGTGAAGCAGATGGCAGGGAAACTGAAAACAGATCAGGTGAGGGTGAGTTGGAGAGGAAGGCAGATCAAGTGGAAGGAAGCAGAAAAAGATGGCTGACATCTGCCTTGAATCCTCCGCCAAAGAGGAGGCCGGTCTCAGCAGTACGCAGATTTCCTCCTGGCTGTGGGAGAACAGCTGTTACCATTGAAGGCAATGGAGTTTCAGAGGTCTCTCCCATAAGCCCAATTCCCCCTGGCGGCGAGAGCGCCGCTGTTACCGCTGATGCAAGTGGGGCTTTGGATGCATCGCCGGTCCGTACAGTTCCTGCTAACTGTGGGAGGGCTTCTGTGAACACTGATGACATTGCAGTTTTGGATGTCTTGCCTATACGAGCTTATCCTCCTGGTTGTGGGAGAGCTGCTGTTACTACCATAGGGAGTGGAGATGAAGAGAGGATGCAGTTAGGAGCCACAACTATCAGTAACGGTGATGCCTCTGCGACGGAGGCCGTGGCTGCATTTCCAAATTCAGTTGGGGCTGTTAAAGAGAAAGTGGAAGAAAAGAAAGTGGTGGCAAAAGGACCTACCAAGGAACACAATAAGATCCAAGAGTCTCATGTTGCTAGTGATAATTCTCCGGTTGATTTTGTCGGAGTAAAACAAGATAATGACCAGCCGCCAAATGTTACAAAAGCTTCACCTAAGCATGGTTTCACTGAAAAGATGAAGGGGAAGCAAGTAGCACAAGTGGTGGATGGAGATGAGGCGAGATGCAAACTTAATGGAAGCTTGCGGAAGGATGATTTCAAGACTCCTGTGAAGAATCCCATTGATGTAAGTACAAAGGGCAAGAGATCGGATGGTAGCAAGATGAATGCGGTGCAAAAAAGAGTTTGGGCACCGAAAAAGAATTAACACCCTCAAACACCGTCATGAAGAAAGATAAATTTCCTCGTAAGCCAAAGGGTGATGACATTGCGAGGAACACTTTGCAGCGGTCCACCGAGTCTAAGCATGGAAAACAACTTACAACAAATAAAATTGAAGGGAGGGATAATATAGAGCTTGTCCCCGAGCCAATAATTGTACAAGCATTGATGGCTCCTGACAAATGCCCATGGACACAAGGAAGGAAGTCCATTGCTAGTGCTTCTAAGTCTCTTGCTCCTAGGAAGAGGTTGAAGGGAAAAGATTCTCCTTCAAGAAAACAACTTCCTTGGAAGGCCTCTAGTGAATTGGTCAATGATGAGACTAAAGATGACAATGAAGATTCTTGCCATGAAGATGATGGCAGCTCTAACGCACTTGTTGTGTATGATGAAAAGATGGAGAAGAAGGAATATAGTGTCAACCTCCCTCCCTCTATTCCTTCTACATCACACCATGGTCAATCCGGGGATAGTGATGTAGATGCTCGGAGGAAAGTTAGAAAGTTGCTTCAAACATTCCAAGGGGTATGTCGAAAGCTTATGCAAGTCGAGGAACACAAGATACGCAATGTTGGGAGAATTGACCTTCAAGCTATTGAACTTATAAAGAAAGACCCCATGTATACAAAGCCGGGAGCTATAGTGGGAAATGTTCTCGGTGTCGAAGTTGGCGATGAATTTCACTTTCGAGTGGAGTTGTCGCTTGTTGGTCTTCATCGCCCTTATCAAGCGGGCATCGATACCGATAAGATGAATGGTGTTCCCATTGCAATAAGCATCGTTGCCTCCGGAGGCTATCCCGACGAATTATCAAACTCCGATGAACTAATATACACGGGCTCCGGAGGACAAGCCAAGGGCAAGAAGCAAGCGGAGGATCAAGAACTCAAGCGTGGCAATCTTGCCTTGAAAAATTGTATAGAGACCAAGACCCCGGTTCGAGTAATCCATGGATTCAAAGGTCAAAGTAGAGGTGAAGTTGCTCATTCTAAAGCCAAGCAAGTCTCAACATTTACTTATGATGGCTTGTACAATGTGGTGGATTATTGGCAAGAAAGCCTAAAAGGCGCGATGGTCTTCAAGTATAAGTTGCAGAGGATCCCAGGACAACCGCAATTAGCCCTTCATGTAGTCAAGGTGACAAAGAAGTCAAAAGTACGTGAAGGTCTTATTTTGGCCGATATATCCAATGGAAGCGAGAAAATACCCGTATGTGTCGTCAACATGATTGATGGCTCGAGGCCAGCACCATTCAAGTATGTCACCAAAATCATATATCCACCTTGGTACAAGAAAGAACCTCCAACAGGTTGTGATTGCACAAATGGCTGCTCGGATTCTGTTAATTGTGCTTGTGCGGTGAAGAATGGAGGAGAAATTCCATACAATTTCAATGGTGCTATTGTCGAGGCCAAACCTCTCATATATGAGTGTGGCCCATCATGCAGGTAGGATGCTAAAAAGTCTTACCTTATCCAGATAATTGTCAGCTTGAAAGAATATTTGCCTTTTTTTGGTTATTTCTGTTAGCATATTTAGATTTTGAATATATTATTACTTGTACCCACATTAAGCCTGAATTTTAATTTAAGATTCAGACAACTGTGAGGCAACTTTTTAATCATAAGAATAGCAAAAGGTGTTTGTGGCACTTGAAAGATTGGCTTATAAAATTTAGTTCTCAAGTTAGTAGACTTTGATAGTAAACATAATGATACAAATATAATTAGCCTAAACTGAATCAATAATAGAGATCTATATCTAAGTGAGCTAACCAAATGGTAATAATCTTATGCAGGTGCCCGCCAACATGCCACAATAGGGTGAGTCAGCATGGTGTTAAAATCCCACTAGAGATATTCAAGACTGGTCATACAGGTTGGGGTGTGAGATCTCTCAGTTCTATCCCCTCAGGCAGTTTCATATGCGAGTATGCTGGCGAACTATTGCAAGATAAAGAAGCTGAAAAGAGAGAGAATGATGAGTATCTATTTGACATTGGTAATAACTATCAAGATGAAGAACTTTGGGAGGGGCTCAAATCGATTCCAGGTTTAAAATCTACTACTTCGTCCTCCAAAACAGTGGAAGGCTTCACAATCGATGCAGCTGAGTGTGGTAATGTTGGACGATTCATCAACCACAGTTGTTCGCCTAACCTCTATGCACAAAATGTTCTCTGGGACCATGATGATGTGGAGAAGCCACATGTTATGCTTTTCGCTGTTGAGAATATTCCACCACTACAGGAGCTGACCTACCATTATAATTATAAGATAGGTGCAGTCGAAGACAAGAATGGTGAGGAGAAGGTTAAGCATTGCTACTGTGGTTCCTTTGAATGCTCCGGCAGGCTATACTAGTGCTGCTGACTGTTAATTTGTTGACAACAGTTCTGTCATACCGGTGCTGCATCATTTGGTTCTCGTGTTCATGGTGCATTTTGTTGGTGGCATTATATGTTTACTTTACATGTTAGTTTTACTTGGGTAAAGATGTGATCGAATTTTGAAGACAATGAGCAGGACGTGCTCTCTTTGGTCATGTTGAATACAACCATTGTACTGGGTTTTAAATTTTAATGAAGTTCCCGTGTAGCATCTTACCAAGATGTTTTCTTTTGAGAATGCACCAGCGCTTATTCAGCACACGTGTATCTTGTGGAATATTCAAGAATATGAGCAATATTCATGTTGTAGTGCTGTCTTTACACACAAGTATGAAACTAATGAGTTGTATTAGGGCATGTACAAAGGAGAGCCTATTGTGGTCTCTTGGGCACATGTATCAAAACAAAGAGACATAAAACAACTCTAGTCATACAAAGGAGAGACTCTACATGCTGTCTTTTAATAAATACATATCATTAATGATTGTATGACATAAGTCGTCTCTTCACTTGTACAACGGTGCTCGAGTTGTCTCTTACATCGGACCACGTGATAGAGACCGTCTCTTCGTCAAGAGCTCTACCCAGCCGTCTCTTCAAGGGTTAGAGGAGCTACTTGTAAAAATACATCGCCACATCAGCTCAAGAGCCCACTCATTTATTACCTTTGTACATGCCCTTACAATGCACAACTCTGGGTTATAAGGGCATGTACAACGGCATTAATTATGCCGTCTATTTGATTCCACGTGAGCAGTTTTAGTCTACGTGTACTCGGTTAATTACGGAGAGAGAGGATTTCCGTCGCCTCACGAGACGACGGCTACGGCTCATGCTCCGAGACGAAATCGACTCCGACGCGCGTTGTAGGCGCTGCTGCGAGCAGATGATGACTACGCCCGATCTCATGTGCCAATCCCCATTTATCTCCTCTCCGTGCACTTGTACTTCGCCGATGAGCAGCAATCTTGCCGGTACCTAGCTGCTGCTGAGCTATGTAGTCTTCGCTCACAGCCACGATCTGCAAAGAGTAGAGGACGAGGCTGTCAGGTGAGAGATATTTCCACGAGCCACGAAACAAGATGACAAGACTCTCGTCGATGATTTCTCCATCATCATGGAGCCGCAAGCTCCATCCCTGTTTTCCCCTCTTTCCAGATCATGGCCGGAGTTCCATAAAATTCGCAAAACCTATAGAACATGTTATAAAAAATTGATCATACAACTATCTTACACAATACCCAATGACACTATTTTGATGCTGACAATCTCATCCGAGGGGCGAGGCGCCGAGGGGCTCTGTTAGTGAGCGGTTGGGAACGAAAGAGTAATTGACGCTTTGAGAATTAGGAAGGATATACACTTGTTGAACAATATATAGTTGCTTTGAAGTTTTGATATAATGAGGAAGAACACTTCAGCTTTAGCTTCTCTACCGAGCCGATGCACTTGTACAAAGGTGTAGGCAGCTGCTGTCTATTAGTACATTGATTATCGCACATAGATAGTAAAAAAGACAACTTATACAATGTGGTGTCTATTTATTTGTTTGTATGGTATTTACTTTATATAAAAAATCATAATTTAAGGTGATCAAATGTGAATACAATCTTATAGATCATTTTGTTGCTTGTGACTTAATTGCTTCATAGACAATTGTGTTTCTACCATTGTATATACTGTCTGTTTATCTGTCTATTCACGAGGCCCAAGACACTTGCACACAGCTTCCGTCTAAACCATTATACATGCCCTAATTGATCTTTGTAGGCCATATTGTGGCTTCCCATTGAGAATGATGATTTATTCGATCTATCACAATATATAATCTCTCAAAAGGAGTAAAATGATTTTTTTCTATATCTTTCCTCTTTCATTCCATGCCCATGTTACATACCTAAAAAGACTTTGTTCTACAAGGGATTGTATTGTAAAATAGCAAGGGCCAATGGCTAAAACGTAAAACAGTTATTCTCCCGTGATTTTTCCTCCTCCAATTCTGCATCTGTAGAGCTCTGTAATTGCGAACGGCCAGGCTTTGGCTGAGATTTGCCCATCCCATGGGTATTTGTTCGTGGTTTGCCAGAAAGAGAGAGTGGAACAACAGCTGGACCGGCCCACCACTACGCGAGAAGCACAACATATATAGCCTGCAGGCAGTCCGTCGTAGCGAGGGAGTCGTGCAGCTAGCAGGATGACGCTACCGGCGGGCACGACAATGAAGGACAACCAGTTGCTCCGTGCGAGAGGCGCGGTAGCCGAGAGCAAACACGAACGGGAAGCATCACGGTGCAGGAGTTGCAAGTGATGAAGATCAGAAGGTATGGAACGGGCAACAAATTCCATTCTCACTTGATCCTATGGAGACGGCGTTGGCTGGTACGATGATCGACGAGGGCATTGATTTGCTTCGGAGCATGAGCGCGCTACTGCCGTCGCGTTGTAAGACGACGGTTTCTCTCTCTCCTACTATTCTCTCTCATCCGGAACAACAAAACAAACTTACGTGACGTCATACAGACGACACATTAATGACTGTTGTACAACGGCCATTCTTAGACTGACCGCACTCGTCATACTCTATTTTCATCCTTTAAAAGGAATATTCCGTCCTAATCAATAAGATTCTCTCCTTTTTATTCAGTTTTGCTGCATCCGTTCATACTCTACATCCATCCTCTATATCAACTACCCAATATTTTATTCAACCATCTCCAACTACCATCTTCTTTCATCTCTCTTCATATTTACTTTTTTCACTTCCTTTCATTTACAATAGTTTAACAACTAAATTTTTTAATTAAATAATATTTATTAAAAAAAATTCCTCATTTTTTATCCTTTTTCTCCTTTTTCTTTCCCCTTTCCCCTTCTTCTCCACCCCCTCTCCTTTCCCACACTTCTCTCCCCGCCTCCCCCACGCACCTCCCTCCCCGGCGCACACCACCCGGCCCCGCCGCCAGGCCCGCCTCCTCCATCGCCGGCCGGCCACCGTCGGGCCCGTGCTCCTCTGCGCTGCCGCCGTCGGGCCCGCGCTCCCCGCGCTCCCCGTCGCCGCCACCTCCCTCCCCACGACACGCGCCGCCGCCGTTGCCGTCCTCCCCACGCCCGCCGCCACCACCTCCCTCCGCCGCCTCTCTCCTCTTCGCTCCGCCGCCACCCCCTCACCTCCGCCGTATCCCGCCTCCCCGCGGCCCCGACGCCACACCGGCCCTCCTCCGGCGGCGGATCCGATGCCCTGCCCTCTCTCTCTCTCTCTCTCTCTCTCTCTCTCTCTCTCTCTCTCTCTCTCTCGCCGCGCAACCCCGCCGCCGGGCTCTCCTCTCCCGGCGCACGAGGCCTCCGCCGGGCCCGCCGGATCCGACGCCTCTGCTCCTCCCGCTTCCCCGCGCGCCGCCGCGAGCGTCCGCCTCGCCGCCGCGGCGGATCCGGCGGCTAGGGCGCGGATCCGCCTCTCAAGGCCACGGATCCGGCGGCCGGGGCATGGATCCGGCCGTCGAGGCTACCTCGGCCGGCGCCGGGCCCTCCTCGGCCGCCGACGGGCTCGCCTCCTCCGCGCGCGAGCCTTCCGGCCATCTCTCTTCTCTCTCCTTTTCCGGTGGGTCGTTGGGGATGGCGCGCAGTGCGTGGGCCCCTTGCCACGTCCGCCCGTAGCGGTCCTCCGTACATGCGCTGGATATTGCGCGCGGGAGGCCATCCGGGATGGTACCGGACGGTATGCGGGACCCCGGTGCGGCGTTTTTTGCCTACGTGGACACTGCGGGATCGGGTACCGGTTTGCTTCCAGATGCAGGTGCGGCTAGTCTTAACCCGTCTTCTTGTTGGCAAATATGCGAAAAGACTCGGTCTCCACGGACAAGACGAGCCCACGTCGCGAGAGGACGGTCTCTTCCCTTCTCCTAGGCGTGGGAGACGAGTCGAGCACCGTTGTAGAGGTCGTCTTCCCTCAATGACGGCGCCGGCGGATCCCGCGTGGATACTCACGCCCGAGCTCGACAGCTTCCGCGCCACGGCTCCCCTCATCCCACTTCGTCTCTCTTCCGTTCCTCTCTCTTCCTCTTCTCCAAATTGTCGGTGAAATCTTTTGCAATCCTTCTATTACCGGCAAGATCCAACGAAGAGTCAACCGGATCGGGCGGAAAATCGGCCAAGCCGACTCCGTTTGATTCTTTTTCCTTAATGGTTTGAGAAGGAAAGTTGGTTCCTTGATCCGATTCCATGGCTTCTTCTTCCCTCTCCCTTGCAACGATGGCTCCCGTCGCCGGTGCTCCACCATGGTCGGTGTTAGAGCAACTCCGAGCAAGGCACCGAAATCGAGCCCCGATACTTCGATTTCGGGGTTCCTCCAAAATTTCGGAGCTGCATCCAACGGTTGGACTCCGAGCAAGACTCTCAAACGCGCCGTCGAAATCATCCCGACGGTGTGGGACCCACGCCCCGTCGTCCAAATCGGCGAGTTTGATGTCGACCGGCCGCGGTCCACCTCCTAGCCGCCGACGACCTCTTCTCTCAACTCGAAGATCGGATGGATCCCATACATCTTCACGGCGAGGCGGGCAGCGGCGTGATGGGTGCCCTTCCCGGCGCCGGCCGCCCGAGGGTAGGGTGAGGCAGGGCGCGAGCCGGACCGGCAAGAAGATGCTCCACGGCCGAGCTCGGCGCGGCGGCGGCAAGCGAGGAGGTCGTAGACGACGGCGCCGAGGTGGGCGGCGCGTGGCCACAAGCGCCGGTGAGGAGGGCGGCGCCGCGTGAGCGGGGAAGAGCGAGGTACCGACCGGGAGGAAGATGCAACGCGACTTCTCCGACACCCTGCTGCCTCGCCGGCTGCCGTAGATCCGGTGGCCGCCCACCGGCGCGCTGGTCGGCGAGGGAGGGAGGGAGGGCCGCGCCGGCCGGAAGGATGCGGGGCGCGACCGTCGAGCACGGAGACGAGGCGGTGGCGCGCCGGCCGGAACGAAGGAGGCGGGGCGGCGATCTTGGCGGCCGGACAACGACGTGGCAGCCGGGAGGAGGAGTAGGCGGGGGTGCGCGGGAGGTGGCGTGTGCAACTAGGAGGGAGCTCGCCGGCAGAGCCCGCGGATCCGCGGGAGGAGGTGGCGAGCGGCGCCCGCCTACCGCCCGGGAGATGAGAGAGAGAGAGGAGAAAGAAGAGGAGAAAAGGAAAAAAAGGAAAAAAATCGTGGGTCCATGCCAGCTGTAATTTAGGAGGAGAGAAGGAGCCTCCCATTTCTAGGGACACGGATCGCCTAAACTTGAGGTGCTTTACTGCAGGTTTGCGTAACGGCCATCCACCGTCCATTGTATCCGGACACATCCGATGTCGTTCATGCCTTGTCTGTCTCCTTCCCCCATCTAGTCGCGCATTGCCAAGGCTGCTGCTCCTTGCGCCGTCAATCCTTCGAGAGAAGGACAAGCCAAGGGCGACCCGGCTGGCCAGACAACAACAACTTCGTTTCATGCCCCTTTCGTAATATAGCCGTCAACAATGAGATGTTCTCCTACGCTATGGCTTCTACATAAGCGCCGCCCTGCACACAAGCTAGCCCCTGCGTCGCAATGGATTGTACGCGTCACGGCCATCGCAGGGCAACGGTACGGAGCTTTCGACAACACGCGGATCGCCGAAGCCCGTATGCATCGCGCTTTGACTAATTCTCCATGAGACTTCACTAACCTGCGTGTCGCCATGGAGGTAGAGCAGAGCAGCTGCAGCTCCCCGCTACCGGCAATGGTGGGAATCCGCCGAGAAAGTAAACTTTTCCACCGATGGAATGTCCTCTCACCGGTGAAAAAAAATATAATATATATTTAGAAACTTTGAAAAATTATAAATTTTGATGTGATCATAGTTTATACGGTAGAAAGTATATTACATGAAGTTTCAACTTTAACTTTAACTTTATTTAAAAGTTATAAAATTAACAAATCGCAGAGGAAGATGACAAATTAGCTGTTTTGTCCTTTTCTTTTGTCTTTATTCATAATTTGTTATTTTTATATCTTTTAGATAAATTGAATTTAAAGGGTAAAACTTTCAATACATGGTTTAGTATCATACAAACTACACGCACATCAAGTTTCGTAAAATTTCAAAAACTTTAATAATATTTTAAATTTTTTTAATTTTCTCTCTCCGATGAGATGTCCAATTGATGGGAAAAAAACCATGTCGGGAATCCGCCCGGAGAACCGGTTGTCCGGGAGGTTGAGCTGGGTCAACGCCGGGAGGGTGTGCACCGTGACGGGGAGCTCGCCGGAGAGGAGGTTGGGCTGGAGGTTGACCATGCGGAGCTCACGCTCAACGAAGGCGGCAGGCGGAGAGGGAGCCGCGAAGGTCGTTGCAGGGAGATGAACGAGCAAGTCCGTCGCCTGCTCTATGTTTCAAGAGCCATTACTGTACTGTAGCCAGTAGCAGAGGCAGGCGGCAGGAGAGACGTCGGATGCAGCGGACGGTGGATGGACCTTTACTGCAAGCTTGCAGTAAAATCATCTCAAGTCAGGTGATCCGCGTCCCATTTCTAGGGGGTTGGAGGAGGAATTTAGGAGCGCAGCTAATTTAGGAGCCCATGTAGGAGGTCTGCTGGAGTTGTTTTTTTTACCAAACTTCTAAAATTTAGGATTAAGGACTGGTTTAGGGGGTTTGCTGGAGATGTTCTTAGGCATCGTAGGTGAGGCTGCAGCATCTAGCTAGTGCTGTGGGTTGCAGCCCCATTGCAGGATTGATATGGAATTTATTTATTTATAATCAGAAGAATATACTGTTCCTTTGGAAGTCCTTTCCTCTTAGTTTTGCCTTTACGAGGACTGCAGTATTTGCAGTTAGCTTTTGGTTGTTAAATTTGTGAGACACATTAATCATCAGGAGTGTTGTTTGTCTAGATTTTGGTATCTATAACAATTTTACAACAGTCTTGAGCTTGATCTGAATATTATTTGATTATGATGTTCTTTAGTTTTGGAGTCACAGGAGCATGAGTATATTCTGTGAGTTGATTGATACTTCTGGTATGGTTTGATAGGAACTAGCTTCAGTTTATCCATGACGAAACTGAGATGCACGTTTTATAATTTGCCAGAGCTGCTATATTCTGTTGTCCATGTGAATGTGAGTCATTTTTGGTGAATCATGTTACTCTTATACATTTTCTATCAAAAAGCCACACAATGTTATGTACAAATTATTTATAGTTGGTCTTTGCTTATGCGTACAGCATTAAATAGCCTGCATATAATGAGGTAGTTTTTAGGTTGTATGATCTGTCTGTATATTTGTATGTATCATTAATTAAAAGACGCACCTCATCTATGGGTTGTACATATCTTTAGAATGTTTTCAGTTTTAATGACCGTCCTACAACCGTCATACAGATGGCACATTAATGACCGTTGTACATTATAGTTTATCTATTGAGCTATCTTAGTTACTCTCTCCGTCTTATATATTTATATCATTCTATACTTATCCAGTTTTTTCGATATTGACCAATTAAGAGCATCTCAAATAACATCTCAAAAATAGTTCTCACTCATTAGCAAATACAAATGTTCCAAACAAACGCATAACCTTCTGAAACACACAGGGATGCTCCTCCTACATGGAGTTGGCTCCTCCAATTAGCATAATGTTCCAACAACTCTTAATCTACATATATATAAAAGATGTAACCCACTAAAAGCCCTTCAATGCTATTTCTCTAGCTCCACGTTGCGTCACATCATCTCCAGTCCACTAAGAGCCATTCAATGCTATTTTTCTAGCTCTACGTTGCATCACATCATCTTAAATAATTTTAATCATTAAATAAAGATTGAATGTTGACGATTAGGAGCTATTTTGAACTTTTCAATGTGCCACGTGATCTAGAAAGTTAGCATTCCCATCTATCCATCCATGCATCAATATCCTCATGTCAGTTCATGTTATCCGGTCACCATGAATTAAGGTAGAGAAACTATTGCCTCCAAATACCTCCATTAATACGCCACCTTTTGTTCCTATGTCTTTTCCATTTTTATTTACTTTTTTTCGAGTGTTTGTGAAGTGTTTTGTTTTTCTTCATATTATATAATGGGCAACGCGGCAACGCGCGGGTATCATCTAGTATTCTAAAACATGCAAGGACCAATAAAAAACACTAACTTGGCTAGATTTCAAATGTTTTAGAAATAAGATATTAGGAACAGTTAGAGGAGAGAAGTTTTCCCCTCAATATTTTTTGTTAAAAGGCGGATGCTCATTTTTTCTATGGGTTTCATCTCTAGCCTATCTCAATTTATTTGGGATAAAAGGTATTGTTGTTGTTGTTATGAGCGTGCTTTTTTTATTTTCTTGAACAATTTACTTTATATATTTTACACCCTAATTAAAATTTTTATCCAAGTTACTATACCTAAATAATTTAAGTTGACGCAATATAACCCTAGTGAAGTTTGTCTTTTTTTTTCTCAACGTAAAAGTTATGTGAGTTTAAATTTGTCATGACAACCATGGTTCACATAACAGGTAGAAACCGACCAGGTTGTCTCGGTTAATTGGAGAATCACCTCCGGCCGATCACCCGGTTCGACTGGTTAACCCAGGAAACCGACACTATGTATTGTAACAAAACGGTTAAAATTCAGTTTGTCTAGTTAACCGGTTGTTTTTTTTCAAAACCGAACAGATCAATCCGGTTATGTGAACCTTGATGACAACGAGATAACATAAAAATCTATGTTAAAATAATTATAATATTTGTATGCATATATAATTAATTAATAGCAATATATAAAAATAGTATAAAATATGTTATATATTTTAAAAACTTTATTTGTAGTATCAACTACTACCTCTGTTCCACAATATAAGCATTCCTAGAATCCCGAGATAAAAATAGTCAATGTGAGAAAAGTTATATATACCCCTCATTTTACACTACCTCATCAATTTCTCACTCACCCACCAACCTACCAGATTTTTGTCTTATCCCCGTAAATGCTTACATTGTGGACAAATATTTGAATGCTTCAAATCCTTACATTGTGGAATGGAGGAAGTATCATCATACAAAATTTGAACTTCAAATTCAACTTAATAATCAAGAAACAAAAAAGAGAAGTCATAATCAAGAAACAATGAAAGATTTTATTTAGTTGTAAAACAGATAGAATGAAGTGTTTAAGAGAGTAAAATAATTTTTTATTTTGAAAACACCTTTTAGTAGTACTTCTTTTGAAAACACTTTTTTTGTCCTCTTTTGAGAACACTTAAAATCAGGGAATTGTTTCTTTTTCTTTTAGCTGTTTTTAGGGATTATTTTTATTTTTTAGGAAGGAGTCCTATTTACATCCTCCAATAGTTCAGTTTTGGTCCCTCAATTATAAAACCGGCTAGGATGACTCCCTCAACTTTTAATACCGTTCACTTTTCCTCTCGTGAACTACTCGGGTAGTGGTATTGGTTGATGTGGCACTATGGGCCCACCTATCAATTGTGCCATGTCATAGCTATGGAACAACTATAAAATTTGTTTTTCACAAAAAAATCAAATTCAAATTAAATTTTGAATTAAAAATTTTAGAATGCCACTTTCTTATTGCAAATTGGACACTTTTTACTTAAAATTTTATTTCAAATTTAAAAAAGTTGTTCCTTAACTTATGTAATGTGGGCACAATATTTTTAATAATTTTTATGCTTTATAAGCTAAGTATTGGAAGGAAAAGCCACCATGAAATGAGAAATAAAAAAAATGACACACTCCATAGTGCCACGTCAAGCCAAAACCACTATTCAAACCGTCTAGGGAGGAAAATGAACAGTATTAAAAATTAAGAGAATCATCCTATCCGATTATCCGATTTTTTAACTGAAGGACTAAAACGAAACTACGGTAGAGAAGGTAAATAGGACTTCTTCTTGTTTTTCTTTACTGTTGGAGATGATGCTCCTAGCCCAGAGTACCCAATGGGCAATGGCAGCCCAAGGCCCACCAACTAACCCATATCTCTTGGCTTCGTCATCTCCTCGGTCACGCCTTCTCTCCGCTCCTCCAATGGCGCTGCTCTTTCCACCCCCGGCCCTCTCCCCGAAACCTCCATTTCCCTCCGCCCTCAGATCAGCGTGGCTGCCCAGCATCACCCGATCCTCCACTATCACCGCAGCTACCATCTTCTCTTCTTCCCCTTCTCAATCTTCTTCCCAGACGTCCTCACCGGCGGCGACCTTGAGCGGCGCCGGTGGAAAGACGGGTAAGAAGAAGAGAAGATCGATCAAGCCGAGCTTCGAGGAGCAAGCTCTCCGCCGATGGTCAGCGAGGACGCCCTCCCAGCGCGCCTCCTTCCCCTGGGAGCAGCAGCAGAAGCAGTCGCCTTCGCCGCACCAGGTCGTCCAAGAAAACGATGCTGCGTGCGGTGAAGAACTCGGTGGCACAGTTTCCAGTGCGACGTTAAGGTCCATTGTAGACTACTTTGGCGGCGGCTCCTCGGATGGTGACATCGACGACGGTGTACTAGATGAGGAGGGAGCTGACAAGTTCAGTGTGGTCCGGAGCAAAGCAGCGCTGGACCGGGATGAAAGGGAGAATTTTCGTCCGAGCTATCTTCTTCAGAATCGAATGGTCTCTGCGCCGTGGATGCACGGGGAAGAATCGGTAAATGACCAGTGGGCTTCTGGCTCAGTGGCTGGAGTGGAGGATGAGGTGGACATTTATGGTGTTTCTGATGATGAGCTGCGCTCGGTGGATAGAGATGATGAAGAGGTGAATAGTGGTGACGAGGC
Organism: Chloris gayana; assembly: GCA_031894775.1. Taxonomy (NCBI): domain Eukaryota; kingdom Viridiplantae; phylum Streptophyta; class Magnoliopsida; order Poales; family Poaceae; genus Chloris; species Chloris gayana. The sequence continues at coordinate 1,350,717 of JAUNZO010005050.1, read as the reverse complement.
CAACAGTGGGGGTTCAGAAGAGGAAATGTATAAGGATTATGCGGCATCAACTGCAAATTCTTCCTATGTGACGGATTCGACAGTGGATCATGGTTTGGAAGGGGCAGGGTACGATGGAAGCATGAGTCAGAGAACTGTAAGAAGCATTGTTAAGACATTAAGGAATTCAGCGCAGGAACATAATCCAAATGTTGCAATTGAGCAGTCATCAAGTGGGGAAGATATTGTCCAGAAACTTGGTCCTGTGCTCCTGCCATGGGAAAGGGAGAATGGTGATGAAGAGGCTTTCGGAGCTGATAGACATGGGAAGCGCAGCAATACAGAGCTGGCGGAGAGGACTATCCCAGAGCATGAACTGCGGAGGCTAAGAGATGCAGCCTTGAGGATGAAGGAGAGGATGAAGATTGGGCCAGGAGGTGTTACTCAGGACGTTGTAGAAAGCATCCACAGGAAATGGAAGGTTGACGAGGTGGTCAAGATGAGGTTTGAAGGCCCTCTGAGCCTGAACATGAAGAGAACTCATGATCTACTAGAGGTACCTAGTGCTACATTTTATATTGTTTATTTACATTTTTTTTTCATTCCAATGAATGTGATTAGCATCAGTGATCTTGCTTTTTTCAACCAGGACAGAACTGGAGGAATTGTTATATGGAGGTCAGGAAGATCAGTTGTTCTGTATAGGGGAATGAATTACAACCTTCGATGTGTTCAGTCATATGCTAAAATAATAGAGGTTGATTCTAATGAAGTCGGTGATACTAACAATGCTGTAGCGTGCAATGGAAGACATGACTTGCAGAAGTCAAGTGCAGATGGTGTGAAGTTTTCAGCATCTATTGCCAATTCCTTTTCAGAAAATACAGAAACACTTAACATTGATAGCTTCTTGGATCAGTTGGGGCCACGGTATAGGGATTGGTCTGGCCGGAACCCTATCCCTGTTGATGCTGACTTGCTTCCCGGTATAGTCCCTGGATACAAACCACCATTTAGACTACTTCCCTACAAGGTTAAGAGCACTCTAAGAAATAAGGAAATGACATCTCTGCGTAGACTTGCCAGGCAAACTGCTCCACATTTCGCTCTAGGTATTGGATTTTGTTTCTTTTGTGGCTTACTCTGTCAATACCACTCAAATCTTCAACTAATTTCAAGTCTGTACTAACTTGTCTGAGGATAGGGAGAAACAGAGAACACCAAGGCTTAGCTACCGCTATTGTTAAATTATGGGAAAAGAGTGCTATTGCAAAGATTGCCATCAAGAGGGGAGTCCCAAACACGTGCAATGATAGAATGGCTGAAGAAATCAAGGTAAAACTTCTGGAAATTTGTCAATATATTGTCGTATTTATTAAGATTCCCAGCTGCACATTTATTGTATAACTGTGTGTACTGAATCTGGTAAGCCCAAGTTAGTATATACAAGGTCAATCTCAATCTTCCCTAATCATACTCCCTCCATCTTTTTTTTTTTTGAATTGGCTGACAACAACAATTCACGACCGGAGGTAGTATGAGTTTGCTTATACTGTTGTGCAACATTCTGGCTATCACGCCTAGGATTTATCTGCTCTACTTCAAAATTTATTATATTTATTCTTGCGGTGTATTGCAGACAGTGCATGTTTTAAGTCTGTGTAACGCAACACTTGCAGAAATTGACAGGGGGAGTGCTTCTGTCAAGGAACAAGGAGTATATTGTTTTCTACAGGGGAAATGATTTCATTACACCTAAAGTAAGGGAGGTGTTGGTGGAGAAGGAAGAAAAATCTGTTACTCAACAGGATGAGGAAGAGCTAGCTCGGCTGAAAGCATCAGCTTCTATTACAAGTTTTACAACCATCCCTAAACAATCAAAAATTCCTCTTGTTGCTGGCACTCTTGCAGAAACTACAGAAGCAAAATCTCGATGGGGTGATTCTCTTAATGATGAGCAAAGGGAAGAGGAGATGAATCGCTTGGCTTTTGCTAAACATACCTCTCTTCTGAAGAATTTGAAGAGAAAACTGATTTCAGTATGTTTCTAATATATCTCTGCAGCCAACTTTGAAATTTCAATTTTGTCATTTCATTGTAGTGGCATCGTCACATTTTCCCTCCCATTCAATATGAAGATATTGTTTAGTTGTTGTGCATAATAACACTCTTGTTTACATTCAGGCAAAAACAAAGGTTGCAAAAGCAGAGAAGGCTTTGGCAAAAGTTCAGGAGTTTCTATCTCCTGCAGAACTTCCAACTGATCTGGAAACTGTAACAGACGAGGAACGCTTCTTACTTCGCAAAATCGGCCTCAAAATGAAGGCCTTTTTGATGCTTGGTACATCTTCTTTTCACTATACATTTAGAATATAAAATGCATGTGATGGGCATGTGGTAACTTGCCTCCAATTCTCAAATTTTATAGGCAGACGAGAAGTGTTTGATGGAACTGTGCAAAACATGCACCTTCATTGGAAGCACCGAGAATTGGTTAAAATTATTGTCAAGGGAAAGAGCTTTGCACAAGTGAAACATATTGCAATCTCTCTAGAAGCCGAGAGTGGAGGAGTTCTCATTTCACTCGACAAGACAAGTAAAGGATATGCAATCATTTTCTATCGTGGTAAAAACTACAGGCGACCTGAAGTTTTGAAGCCCCGAAATCTATTAACAAGGAGACAAGCATTGGCTCGCTCTATAGAGCTCCAAAGGCGTGAGGTAATTTACTGTAATATCTGTTCTTCCCTGTTTTTCCCCCTTTTCCATAACTTATCTTTTATTATCATTGGGACGGGTCTTTCAGGCGCTGAAATGCCATATCTCAAGTCTGCAATACAGGATCTCGAAGTTGAAGTCACAGCTTGTACGTTCTCTAATTTTTCGGATCTGTATTATGTTGGGCTGTCTTTGTTGAACATGCTGTGATGCAATTTTTTGTTGTTGTCATCACCAGATAAAAATGAAGTTTGCCAAGGAAAAGCAGGATGTGAAGTTACTTCAAACAGTTGAGGATGACCTATCCTCATCAGACGACGATGATGATGTAGAGGTGAGAAATACATATGATTGACTAGTGCTGAACAGCAACAGCACTTCGGCCACCAAAAGTATCTTATATGGTAGCCTAATGTTTATTGAGAACATTGCCAGAGGCATTACTTCAACAGTTTTACTTGCCCATGAAAGTTGACAGGTAGCTGCTTGTTTTTTAGGATGAAGGAGAGGAGGCATATCTGCAAACTTACAGCAGCGATGACGCTGAAGTTATTTCCAATGAATATCTTTGAATTTGGTTTCATGCGATGGAACTCTGGGGTGTTCTCGCCCCAGCTGTTCCGGAGAAGGCAAAGTTCAATCATCTAAGACACTGCACCTCTGCATGGATGGCAGCCATGGCTCAGGAACAATACGGGGACCTCACGGTGTTGCAATTTTGAGATTTTGTCTTAACACCAAGATGGCCTTGATTTGATGAACCAAACGAGGCTGGACTTCAGTCAGTGGCACTGTTCGTAGCTGATGCACACATTTTTGTGTTGGCTTTGCCGGTTGCCGTATCTTACACGTTCAAGACGGTCTCCTTTATCAGGCTCATGTTATCCGTCTTCATGGGAGGCGCTGGGCGAGTGTAAGGATAGCAGTGAATTTTTCTTTTTATGGGAGAGAAGTGTATAACTGTTGCTAACTTTTTCTATGTTGCAGTAGCTGCTGTACATCATTGTCTGTAATATTTAAGTAAGTATTCAAAATTTGCAATGAAATTTGGAAGGAAGAAAAATAATTATTGTACTTTTTTGAGAAATAGTAATTATTGTAGTTAGTTCCTCTTGGGTTCGGTAGATGAATTCGATCTTAACCAGTTTTTTTTTAAAAAAAATCGATCTTAACCAGATGTCTGATTATCTGAATTTCTTTTTTTTTTTGACAGCGATTATCTGAATTTCTGGGACTCTGGGTAGTTGCATTAGGCCTTGGCCCAATCCCATTTTGTTTGGGCTGGTTTGTCACCCTTCCTTCTCTGTTCTCTCCAATCTCCACACTCCAGAGTCCAGACTCCACTTCTTCCTTCCCTCCACGATTCACACAGCTCTCTGCCTCTCCATTACGAATTTTCGAATCCCCCAAAATTCCCCACTCGATTACGCCACCAAAAGCGGCAAGTCGAGCTCTCTCCAATGGAGGCGGAGCCGCAGCGGTGGGCGGCGACGTACACGAAGCACTTGAAGCAGAAGCGCAAGGCGTACCACGACGGCGCGCTCCTCCTGCACCCTGACTCCGGCCGCCTCGTCCTCCTCGACGACGCCGGCGACACCCTGGAGTCCAGGTTCCTCCGCGCCAGCGAGGAGGTCTCCGCGGGGGCCGCGCTTTCCTTCCACTCCTACCTCGTCGACGTTGGCGAGCCTGAGGCCTGCCTCGCGGGGTTCCGCTCCCGCTCCTCTTCCTCCTCCGCTGCTTCTAGGAACGCGCACCGCGGCGGGGCCCGGGCGCGTCCGCCGAGCGCAGCGGGGAGGTTAAACCCGCGCGCTCCTCGCGCGTTCGTGAACCCGACCAACTCCAGGGAGGTTGAGACCGCAGGCTCCGGTGGTGTGGATGAGGGTGCCTCAGGGTTCCAAGGTTTGCACCTCACCTGTTCGACGTGTGCCCTGTAGTCTATGGATGTTTGTGCACCGAACGATTTGGATGTGCTTTTGTTCCGCAGAGTGGACGGCGCTGTACACCGCCCAGCTGACTCAGAAGGCGAAGAAGTACCACGACGGTGTGGTGAGGCTCGTGAAAGCTGGCCCACATGTGAAGCAAGTAAGAAGCATTGTCCGTTTGATGATTTGTTGTTTCCGTGCATGCTCTGGATATTGGCTTGTTGCCTGTTGATAATGACTAGTGTTAGCTTGCTCAAGTCCTCCTGCAATCATTTTATTAGGAAAGGTTGTGACATATCTGTGGATTGGATGTTCAGATTGTTTTGTTGGGTGAAGATGGCCAAGTGCTAGGCAGCAGGCACCTAAGTCTGGAGAAACCATTGAGGAATTATGAAGGAATTTGAAAGCCTATGGAATTATGAAGTGCTAGCCTATGGAATGTTTCCTCTATTTGCTGTGTGGAACACATGAAACCAGAGTTCATTTCCTTAGGAATGGTATCCTTTCCTTCACAAAATGGAGGAATCAAAAACTCCACTCAAAGCTCTTGGAAATTTTTCTATATGTGAAGATGAAGTCACAACACTTCTCTAATCATTCAATCTTTTGTTATCTATAAGTTTTAGGTTTGCACATATTTGACCAGAGATCTTTCATATTTTTTTTGTTTCTTTATTTTGCAACAAAGTGTATTCTATCATAACAATAGGGTATTAGAGCAAGTATGTCCTTCTAATTTATTTACTTTTTACTCAGGAATTTTAAATATACCCTAAGTGTTTTTCTATGCATTGAATAGTAATGATATATAAGTCCTAAAGATTTTATGTAGTTACATTGATATTTTTGTTCCAGTGTTTACATTCCTTCATTCCAAACAACTAAAGTTCTCCATTCCTCGCTTTTGAATTCCTCTGGTTTTCTTACTTTTTCAATTCCTGTGTTTTCTCGATTCCTACGTTTTTTCCTCGTTCTCGTGTTTTACATTCCTCCGTTCCAAACACACCCTGAATGTGGAAAGAAATACAGTCTCCCTCTCCTCTCGTAAATCGAGCTTCACCCCTGTGACTATAAAGGGGCCGAGTCTCTCACATACTATAACGTCCCGCCACTCCGGGTCGGTCTCGCTTACACTCGACAGCTTAATAGGCCCTCAAGATTTCCCCACAAGCCAACACTAGTCTTTTTTGCGTACTTTGTCCTCACTCATGCACATCCGGAAACACTTCCCGGTCGGTCACCCATTCCTAAATTGCTCCAGTGCCAAGCACGCTTAACCTTAGAGTTGTTTAGAGATGACCTTCGGAAAAAGAAGTTGCAACTTGGTGACATGAGTATTATATCAATCCTTTTAAGCCCTGGGCCAGGATGTTACACATACGCACACGTCGGGCACACGCGGCTAACACACAGGCTGAAACACTCGCACTCTCACGCTTTTACTCTCACTCGCACGGGACTTGGAGCGTGCTCCTCTCCCACCACCATTGTACCCCGTTTTCTCACTTGACACAAGGAACACGAACGCCGCGACACCACCCCCGCTGGACGTAGGGAGCTTTCCCGAACCAGGCTAAAACTTTCGTGTCTTCCCTTGTGTACCATCCGGTCTAAAACGCGCATCCCGGGACAAATTTACAGCCGATGGTTCGAACAGCGACATTTGGTTACATTTGTAATAAATTATATGCAAGTGAGATCTTAGTTTTATATGTATGGAGTAGCAACTTAGGTTATATATAGGAGAAAGTTCAAATTACTCCCTTAAATATAACCAAAGTTCGGAAAACCCTCTAAACTATTGGTTTAGTTTACCGACTAATATAATTTATTTAGTTCAATTCATCCCTTAATTAAACTTTTTTTTGTTTCTCCATGCACAAGTGGAATATTAAATTAAAATTTCACGGAATGGTAGTTGGTGTCACATTGTATGTTCAAAATTATATTTTTGAATTTTTGTCATTATTTTTCATACACTTTTGGATTGCTATGTCAATAGAATAGATTTCATTATCTATGAAAATAATGTTAAAAAAATTCATGATGTATTTTTCTAACATGTGTTACAAAATGCTCTAGCACCTTATAAAATTTTACCTTATGACTCCACTTATGTGTGAAGAAATAAAAAAAATAAATTATGTTATGGAGTAAAATGAACCAAATTGCACTATTTTAGGATTAAACTGAACCAAACAATAGTTTATAGGGTTATCTAGACTTTGGCTATACTTGAGAGGAGTAATCTGAACTTTCTCCTTATATAAATAGTAGCTACTTAGGTTATACAGGTAGCAGCAAATTATGCTATATGCGTAAATAGTAACTATGGATATATGTGTAGCAAAATATACCCATGACTAATGATCATGCAACAAATTATGTTATATGTATAATATAGCAAATTTAAGTTATGAAAAACAATATTCGAATTGTTTGTCTCGTAGCATAGAACACGGTGTTAAAAACAGAATTAAAAATAAATATGGTATTGCAGAGAGTTACCGTGATTTGAAAGAACCAAATCACTTTGATCTCGCTGATGTCATGGTGCATTAACTTTGAAAGCGACATGCATGTTCCATTTCCCGTGCTCTCTCGTTCCTCCTCCGCCCGCGCACCCGGTTTGCGCGTTAACCGGGTCCATAAATTATTCAAGTAATGACTTGGCTAAACTCAAAAGCAATTGCTGAAAGTCCGCGGCTCAGCGTTGCCGTTTATTCCTTTCGTTACTACAAAATTTCTTTTCATAAAGATAAATTCGGCACACCCTTTCGAGTAAGACCATGCTACACGTACGAAGAAACATGTACGAAGCTTTTTCTCACATATGTGTCCCCTGGACTCCGATAGGACGGGCCCACTCATATCTTTTTCTCAGCTCTTTGGAAGGAAAAAATTTTATATAAGACTGACACCAACAATAAACTGCATTTTTGAGACAGTAAAAGAATCGGCAGGCATTCGGCGGAGTCTCCAAGAGACATTGCATTTTCAGCTCTCCCACCACAACCCGTTTATTTTCCTGTGATCCCACACTCCCAGGCTCCCAGCTACTCAGCCCGGGCAGCTCTTTCCAGCGAAGTTCCTTGTCATCGCTACTCCATGGTTCGCATAACCAATAGAAATCGACCGGTTGCCCCGGTTAACCGATGAACCGGTCCTAGCCGGCCATCCAGTTTGACCGGTTAACCTAGGAAACCGACACTGTGTACTATAACAATTCAGTTAATCATCGGTTTTTCCAGTTAACCGACCGATTTTTCCGGATTGTACCGGTTATGTGAACCCTCATTACTCGGCCAGCGCATTGCTCACTTCCTGGACGCGAGCTACGCTGCTGCTATTAGGCCCAACACAGTGTACTGTAGCGTCGTCGGTCACCGCTTGGCCTGTGTGCTGCACGCCGGCCGCCCCGGTTGCCGCGCGTCGCGCAGTCCGCGTGCTGCTGCTGCTGGGCCTACGTGTCCTCGCAGCTGGGCCCACGTGCCAATTCCCTGCGAGGTGCTTGCTGCTCGCCCGTGGGACAGTGAGCGGAGAGGACGACCAAGGACTGCTGAAACGAAGGATTGATGTCCCAGACGGCGCCATGTCCGGTTTTGGATCACGCGCAACGGGAGGAGCGAGACCGTAGAAAGTTGTGCGGGGCCAAATGCGTAAAGAACGATTCCGCTTGAACTACGACGACAACAAAAAATGCACGTTACAACTCGAACTACGACGACAAGAAAACGTAAGGGAGGGAGTAATCTTCATGCCGTAGAGCTTTTTTCTCTATAGGGCCGATTCTCTAGTGTTCCAGGCCAAATGATGGATTACGAGCTTTCTTCTTCCTATGCAGCAAGGTTCCAATGCATGAGAATTTTAGTAGGCAGTACGATGATGTCTCTGTAGGAATATACGACCTTGCCCAGTTTCCAACTCATCGGAGCTTCCCGAGGCTGCCACACATTCGATGTTTCAGAACTTGCCCTGCCATTGTCACGAAGCACAACACAATAATAAGTATGTTTCACAGCTGCGGCTCATGGATATCTGCACTCGGCAGCGTCGAATGTGAGAGGAAATCTCACTCTGACCCTTGTTGAAGCCAGTTCTGAGGAGGATCCCCATTTCGGTTTTATTGTCACTAGGCTTCTTTTTTTTATTGAGCTGCATTGCTCTTGTGTTGAGAGAAAACAAAGGCACAGACCAAGCATATGCAAAAGTTTAACTCAGTTAGCAATCAGACGAGGGAAACGTGGGTCCAGCTAACCAGATTACTTAGAAAAGAACGGGGAGCGTGCACGTTGAGTCCAGGTTTCTTCGTACTGGTTCGGTACACAAAAAGATTGTACGCATACACTTTTCCTTCGAGTAAACAGTGAAATTAATTTGGTTCCATGAAACGGACCGAGTCCCACGCACGCCCTGCATGTAAATGTGGGCTATCTTGAGAATAAAATAAATTATATATCAAGTACTAGCTCTCTTGACGAACTGAAAGATACCTCCCGTCGTGAAAGCAGCATGTTCTTCACCCCTCCAGGTTGCCCAAGATCATCATCTCACAACAAGCCAGCCTAACATAGCAACGAAGCCCACACCATCAAATAATACATTAAACGGGGACGGAGGTGCATTTGCTCCAGGCTAGACATGCACATTTGTGCACCTTATTTTGCCTGGCACATTAAACGAGGTTAGAAATAATAAGAAAGGAGGACGGAGGTGCATTTGCTCCGAGCTGAATGCATGTCTCGTTCGAACGAGCAAAGCAGGTGCACAGATTTAAAAGGTTTATTTATCTGCGTTGACAATCAATGGAGTACTTCCTCTATTAAAAATATAAGTATTTATTGACTTTCAAGTATCAGTTTTAACCACTCGTCTTATTCAAAATTTTTGTTAAAATATTATTTATTCTTTTATAATTTGTATTAACATTGATATATTTTAAATATTAAGTATTAATTTTTGTATTTATGTAAATATTTTGAATAAACAAATGATCAAACAAAACAAGTAAAAATCAATAATACTTACATTCTTGAACGGAGGGAGTAGGCCCACCACAGTCGAGCAGGTGCCCTCTCCCTCCGGTGCCACCAAATTTAAAAGGTTTATTTAACCGCGTTCACCAAAATCAATGGAGTACCCGCCCTCTATTTGTGTGGTCAGCATGAGAGGGCCAACTACAAGCTCGCAATGATTGATCAAATACAGAAGGAAACGTGAACAATGCGTGATTAACTTGTGAAATTCACAACGGCGAGCGATAAAAAAAAGATCAGGCATGGAATCAAAAGTTGTTGACCTAGGAAAAAAAATTCAACAACTAGTAGTTGTTAATTCAAAATTTTGTTTGCATGAAGATGAGATTTAGGGATGACACAATGGGTACCTGATACCCGAAAAACTCTATTAGATGAAGGGTATGAGATATAGAATATTGTACCCAAGGGTACATAAGTGCGGTAAATTTTGTACCCGATGTTTATGTGGATTTGGGTATGGGAACCGTAGTCTTGTGTCCATAAATTCAATATTTATACGTGGTTTGTGAATTGTTTTTTTTTCTTGTAGCTCTAATGCTCTATTAGACTATTACCTCTATAAAAATGACTAGACTAACATCTGATCTTGTTTTGTTTGAAGCATCACGAGTACGAAAACCCGTGGAACCCAAAATAGTGACGGTTTATAAAATGTCTGTCATTGTGAAATAGTGTCGGGTACTATCGAGCATTATTGTAGTAGAGCATACCCAACGGGTATGGGTATGGGTGAAATATCAGCCGATTGTGGCTATGGGTATGTGTATGGGTATAGATAGCATCTATGGGTATGAGTCCATCGGATTTATATACTCATTACCATCCCTAAGGGCAGGTACAACGCTACACGTCGGCAGTCTCATAGCCCGTCTCATGCAATGCTACATAGGATTTTTGATGATGTGGAAGAGAGAAGGAGGTGAGAGAAAGAGGTGGTTGTTTCGTGATGCAACCACCTCATGCGCTAGAATTTAGGAGTATGAGACGGCTTACACACCATTGTACAAGTTGGAGTCGTCATGCAACTCATAAATATTCCTTTTCTCATCCATAAATTTAGGAAATATTAATTTCTACAAGACAACTAAAACAATCACCCATTGTACAAGTGGTATAATAGACCGTCTCGAGATTACGTGTCATGCATGAGGCGGTCTATAATATCACACCTTTGTACTTTAATGAGATTAGGCTTAGTCTTTCTGCATAAACACTGAAATTAATTTGCATACTTTGTCCTCTTTTGCAGCAAAACGGAGCGAGTCCCACCCTGCCTGTGCTGTATATAAAAAAATTATGCAAGTTGAGACTTGTCATCGTCCGGGCATCCAGCATCAGTCCTACGCTCCATGGTTTTATATAAAGCGCGAGCACAACGGCTGTATCCCGACATAATCTCAGCATAACAGCAACGAAGCACATCCCCAAACTAGCTGCCACCATCTGGGCAGCGTCGCACGTAGTGTGTTCATCTGATACACGAAGTACTAGTGACATCAGGAGCCAAGCTTAGCGCGGTCCTGCTCTTCTCTTCTCTGCCGGCCATGGCTTGGCGGGCGAGCCTCCTATGCTGCCTCTTCCTGTCCGTGGCCGCGGCGGCGCGCGCGGCGACCGTCCGGCACCACTGGGACATCAACTACCAGTTCGTGCACTCGGACTGCGTGCGCAAGCTCGCCGTGGTGATCAACGGGCAGACGCCCGGGCCCACCATCTACGCGATGGAGGGCGACACGGTGGAGGTGACGGTGAAGAACAACCTTCTGACGGAGAACACGGCGATCCACTGGCACGGCATCCGGCAGATCGGCACGCCGTGGGCGGACGGCACGGAGGGCGTGACGCAGTGCCCCATTCTCCCCGGCGACACCTTCACCTACACCTTCGCCGTGGACCGCCCGGGCACCTACATGTACCACGTGCACTACGGCATGCAGCGCTCCGGCGGGCTCAACGGCATGATCGTGGTGCGCACGCGCCCCGGGAGCAAGGACGCCGAGCCGTTCCGCTACGACGGCGAGCACGCCGTGCTGCTCAACGACTGGTGGCACAAGAGCACCTACGAGCAGGCGGCGGGGCTCGCGTCCGTGCCCATCGGATGGGTCGGCGAGCCGCAGGCGCTGCTCATCAACGGCCGCGGCAGGTTCGTCAACTGCTCGAAGATGGCGCCCGCGGCCTGCAACGCCACGCACCCGGAGTGCGCCACGCCCGTGTTCGCCGTCGTGCCGGGGAAGACGTACCGGTTCCGCATCGCCAGCGTGACTTCCTTGTCGGCGCTCAACTTCGAGATCGAGGTATGTCCTTCTCATCTTTTTCTCCGCGTACGTCGTATTACTAGTTGAATTTAACCTACAAAAATAACCTTCTTGGTAATAATTACGTACAGATTTTGGCACAAATCTCTGTCATATTATCATTGCCCTGAAAATTCTATAGCAGCTAAATGTTTCAATTTCGAAATGCTTTACTTTCTATTTAGAAAGTCAATTGTTATGACGTTAATTTATTACAAAGGTTGATCGAAGTGGCGAATTTTGAGTTGAAGTTTTGAGGTTTAGTGCGGTTTTGGAAGTTGCAAATTTTGATGACAAAAAACGAGATTGGACTAACTTTCAATGGAAATAATCCAATATATTTACATGTCGCAGTCTTAGTTATTACTTGCTCGTTGACCGTGTATATTCCGGTATACTTCATTGACAAGTTGGCTGCAATTTGCAACGCTAAGACAGAGATAAGGCGTCTAGATCAACGATTACGTTGCTTAATGACACTACTTAACGAGATAAAATTACTTGATTGGTCTGAGCTTCCAGCTAATAGGCTTAGACATAGTACTAGCTTAAATTCGGAAGCCCCTACACTGATATTTCTATCCACGCATGGGACATGTAAGAGTTGCCGTAGTGGGGTGGGGGTGGATCAGACTTGAGATATTTGGCCAGTGTTTGTTGCTTGCTCCAAGAATTCAATGTTCTTTGTCAATGCTAGTGGTTGCAGCTGCAGGTTTTCACCAACCATGACTTAGCTATACAGTATTTGATAGCAGATTCCTTGTGAAAAAAAAATTGTCCATCTCTCCGTTTCCCATGTCGGTTGACCTTTTCTTTTGTTCATCACTATTACTTGCTACTAACTCTTTTTTTTTCTATGGAAGCGAGGTGCAGTTAATTTTAGAAATGTTACAGAAACACCTCCTGTATTAATTATATAATATAAAACAAAATACGTACCTGTGACCAACGAATCAACGATTAACTACATGGATGCAGGGGCACCAAATGACAGTGGTGGAGGCCGACGGGCACTACGTGAAGCCGTTCGTGGTGAAGAACCTCAACATCTACTCCGGGGAGACCTACTCCGTGCTGATCAAGGGGAACCAGGACCCCAACCGAAACTACAGGCTGGCCTCCAACGTGGTGAGCCGCAAGCCCGGCACGCCCACGGGCACCGCTTACCTGAGCTACTACGGCGGCCGCAGCAGCCCTCGCCGGCCCGCGGGCCCGGCCTGGAACGACACCATGTACCGGAGGTTCAACCAGAGCGTGCCCACGATGGCCCGCCCATCCAACATCGAAACCCCTCCGCCGCGCGCCGACCGCAGGATCTTGCTCATCAACAGGCAGAACAAGATCGACGGGCGGATCAAGTGGGCTGTCAACAACGTATCCTGCACGCTTGCAACGGCCACGGCCGAAGACATCGAGGCAGCGAAGCCGGAAACGGTACTTGCCAGAGATGGCGGCGGGCAGGGCGAGCCGTCAGCGGGGGAGGCGGTAGCGGGAGAAGACGCGGAGTCGAAGCGCGTCTCAGAGATAGTGCAGCCGGTCTGCATCTTCGTAATGTCGGTCTCCATTACTCTGTTGGTCAGCCTCTCCACCCAGCCAGTGCGCGCCGTGCTGCTGCAGATCGTCCACCTGGTTTTCATTTGTCTGGGCCTGTTAACCAGTTCAGCCTTATCCATATTCTCCATCTTGGCAAGGTCCGGCAACGACCCTGCCGTCGCCAGGGCACAGAAGATAGCGATGGTGATATCCGTGGCCATGGTGATTATTTCCGTCGCCCTGCGCTTCTGCATGATTCTCATGGAATTCTTGGAGTTAGCATTCCCTAGTGTGTTGTGGTGGTGGATGGGCCCGTGAAGACAGTTGGACCACATAGCTAGGACACTGAGCAGGCCTGTTTTTTTTGTTCAAGAACTACGCGCATGGGTTATAACTACATGGGGGCAGGGCTAACCAAGGTGTGTGTGGGCGTTCCACTACCACATGGAGGCGCATTTCTTCGTGGGCATGGGGATCTGTTGGTGTATTAGTACTCCCTCCGTTTTTAAATTATTGATGTTGTTGATTTTTTTCATTATTGTATTGTCAATTATTGTTCTGGAGATGGAAAAGAAATAAAGTAGTCATAATTTTTGTCTCAACTTCCACGCAACAAACAAAGGTGTCCTAATTTAACTTACGGTGTTACGTGAATGTCAAGCCTCAGAGCCCTTACTGAGGCTCTCTCGCTGATTAATTGTGATCTATTCATGCATATATTGTTCTTTTCCTTTTTTGCTAAGCCAAACAATAGTGGGTCAAGAAAAAAAAAGAGTTACAGACAGAATCGCATCTAGCTCGGAGATATCGTTATAATCGATTTGCTTAATTTCTCCCAGCAGATGACGATTCTAGACCAATTAACGTTGACAAACGATTGCTAATCAAAGTTGGACTTCGCGATCTACCAGGAAACGTGTGAAAAAAGATGCTTTACAATATGCGACCGTGACGGTCCAGCACCTCTGGGACATCAGCTACTACTCCATCTAGAAATATAAATATTTATTGACTTTCGGACATTAGATTTGACCATTCGTCTTATTCAAATTTTTTATAAATATATTATTTATACATTCATAATTTATTTTATTATTAAATATATTTTAAATATTAAATATTATTTTATATTTATATAAATATTTTGAATAAGATAAATGGTCGAACACATCACCTAAAAGCCAACAAATTCGGGACAGGAGTACCAGACTACCAGTTCCTGCTCGACTTTTCTTCCCTGCTACAGTAAAAGAGGCGAAAGCGAGGCGACTTGGCTTCCGGTGCCGATTCCATTGGATCTCCGTTGTCTCCGGCGGCGTTTTTGGAAGCGGGGGAGATGGAGAGCCATGGATCAGGCGCCCGGTGTACATATTACTCCTTTCTAGTTTAGGTCTAGATAGGGTAGGAGCTCGGCTGGGCCGCCATTTTGCTGCTGCTTTTCTGGTGACGGCGCAGCGGCTGCGGGTCCTAGCATAGGGAGCGGAGCGTCAATCCTCCGGTGCGGTTGTAGGCCTGTAGCCTGCGGCGTGCTTGTGAGGTTTGTATATCTCTACGTCGTTGCGTTTCAGGTGGAGATTTGGTAATCCCTCTCTGTGGGGTTCTTTCCGAATGGCCTGTGATGCGGGCTGTTGCGGACCTTCTCTCCGGGTTACCGGCATCGTTCTCCGAGGCTGGTAACGTCGGTGTTCTTTTCTCCGTCCTTTCCGGCGGCAAGACGGCCAATGCTCGTTCAGCTTTGTCAGATGCATTCCGCGAGAGCTCCAGGGTGCTGCATCTTGCGGGATTTCATTGTTCCGCCGTTTCCGCGAGAGCTCCAGAAACTTGGTCCTGTGCTCCTGCCATGGGAAAGGGAGAATGGTGATGAAGAGGCTTTCGGAGCTGATAGACATGGGAAGCGCAGCAATACAGAGCTGGCGGAGAGGACTATCCCAGAGCATGAACTGCGGAGGCTAAGAGATGCGGCCTTGAGGATGAAGGAGAGGATGAAGATTGGGCCAGGAGGTGTTACTCAGGACGTTGTAGAAAGCATCCACAGGAAATGGAAGGTTGACGAGGTGGTCAAGATGAGGTTTGAAGGCCCTCTGAGCCTGAACATGAAGAGAACTCATGATCTACTAGAGGTACCTAGTGCTACATTTTATATTGTTTATTTACATTTTTTTTCATTCCAATGAATGTGATTAGCATCAGTGATCTTGCTTTTTTCAACCAGGACAGAACTGGAGGAATTGTTATATGGAGGTCAGGAAGATCAGTTGTTCTGTATAGGGGAATGAATTACAACCTTCGATGTGTGCAGTCATATGCTAAAATAATAGAGGTTGATTCTAATGAAGTTGGTGATACTAACAATGCTATACCGTGCTATGGAAGACATAACTTGCAGAAGTCAAGTGCAGATGGTGTGAAGTTTTCAGCATCTACTGCCAATTCCTTTTTAGAAAATACAGAAACACTTAACATTGATAGCTTCTTGGATCAGTTGGGGCCACGGTACAGGGATTGGTCTGGCCGGAACCCTGTCCCTGTTGATGCTGACTTGCTTCCCGGTATAGTCCCTAGATACAAGCCACCATTTAGACTACTTCCCTACAAGGTTAAGAGCACTCTAAGAAACAAGGAAATGACATCTCTGCGTAGACTTGCCAGGCAAACTGCTCCACATTTCGCTCTAGGTATTGGATTTTGTTTCTTTCGTGGCTTACTCTGTCAATACCACTCAATCTTCAACGAATTTCAAGTCTGTACTAACTTATCTGGGGATAGGGAGAAACAGAGAACACCAAGGCTTAGCTACCGCTATCGTTAAATTATGGGAAAAGAGTGCTATTGCAAAGGTCGCCATCAAGAGGGGAGTCCCAAACACGTGCAATGATAGAATGGCTGAAGAAATCAAGGTAAAGATTCTGGAAATTTGTCAATGTATTGTCATATTATTAAGAAAGCTGCACATTTGTTGTATAACTGTGTACTAAATCTGGTAAGCCCAAATTAATATATACAAGGTCAATCTCAATCTTCCCTAATCATACTCCCTACATCCTTTTTTTTTGGTGAATTGGCTGGCGACAACAATTCACGGCAGGAGGTAGTATGAGTTTGCTTGGTGCAACATTCTGGCTATCACGCCTAGGACTTATCTGCTCAACTTCAAAATCCATTATATTTATTCTTGCGGTGTATTGCAGACAGTGCATGTTTTAAGTCTATGTAACGCAACACTTGCAGAAATTGACAGGGGGAGTGCTTCTGTCAAAGGAACAAGGAGTATATTGTTTTCTACAGGGGAAATGATTTCATTACACCTAAAGTAAGGGAAGTGTTGGTGGAGAAGGAAGAAAAATCTGTTACTCAACAGGATGAGGAAGAGCTAGCTCGGCTGAAAGCATCAGCTTCTATTACAGGTTTTACAGCATTCCCTAAACAATCAAATATTCCTCTTGTTGATGGCACTCTTGCAGAAACTACAGAAGCAAAATCTCGATGGGGTGATTCTCTTAATGATGAGCAAAGGGAAGAGGAGATGAATCGCTTGGCTTTTGCTAAACATACCTCTCTTCTGAAGAATTTGAAGAGAAAACTGATTTCAGTATGTTCTGCAGCCAACTTTGAAATTCAATTTTGTCATTGCATTGTAGTGGCATCGTCACATTTTCTCCTCCCATTCAATATGAAGATAGCGTTTAGTGATTGTGCATAATAACAAACTCTTGTTTACATTCAGGCAAAAACAAAGGTTGCAAAAGCAGAGAAGGCTTTGGCAAAAGTTCAGGAGTTTCGATCTCCTGCAGAACTTCCAACTGATCTGGAAACTGTAACAGACGAGGAACGCTTCTTACTTCGCAAAATCGGCCTCAAAATGAAGGCCTTTTTGATGCTTGGTACATCTTATTTTCACTAAACATTTAGAATATAAAATGCATGTAATGGACATGTGGTAACTTGTCTCCAATTCTCAAATTTTATAGGCAGACGAGAAGTGTTTGATGGAACTGTGCAAAACCTGCACCTTCATTGGAAGCACCGAGAATTGGTTAAAATTATTGTCAAGGGAAAGAGCTTTGCACAAGTGAAACATATTGCAATCTCTCTAGAAGCCGAGAGTGGAGGAGTTCTCAGTTCACTCGACAAGACAAGTAAAGGATATGCAATCGTATTCTATCGTGGTAAAAACTACAGGCGACCTGAAGTTTTGAAGCCCCGAAATCTATTAACAAGGAGACAAGCATTGGCTCGCTCTATAGAGCTCCAAAGGCGTGAGGTAATTTACTGTAATATCTGTTCTTCCCTGTTCCCCCCCCCCCTTTTCCATAACTTATCTTTTATTATCATTGGGACGGGTCTTTCAGGCGCTGAAATGCCATATCTCAAGTCTGCAATACAGGATCTCGAAGTTGAAGTCACAGCTTGTACGTTCTCTACTTTTTCGGAGCTGTATTATGTTGGGCCGTCTTTGTTGAACATGCTGTGATCCACTTTTTTGTTGTTGTCATCACCAGATAAAAATGAAGTTTGCCAAGGAAAAGCAGGATGTGAAGTTACTTCAAACAGTTGAGGATGACCTATCATCATCAGATGACGATGATGATTGAGAGGTGAGAAATACAGATGATTGACTAGTGCTGAACAGCAACAGCACTTCAGCCACCAAAAGTATCTTATATGGTAGCCTAATATTTATTGAGAACATTGCCAGAGGCATTACTTCAACAGTTTTACTTGCCCATGAAAGTTGACAGGTAGCTGCTTGTTTTTTTAGGATGAAGGAGAGGAGGCATATCTGCAAACTTACAGCAGCGATGACGCTGAAGTTATTTCCAATGAATATCTTTGAATTTGGTTTCATGCGATGGAACTCTTGGGTGCTCTCGCCCCAGCTGTTCAGGAGAAGGCAAAGTTCAATCATCTAAGACACTACACCTCTGCATGGATGGCAGCCATGGCTCAGGAACAATACGGGGACCTCACGGTGTTGCAATTTTGAGATTTTGTCTTGACACCAAGATGGCCTTGATTTGATGAACCAAACGAGGCTGGACTTAAGTCGGTGGCACTGTTCGTAGCTGCTGCACACATTTTTGTGTTGGCTTTGCCGGTTGCCGTATCTTACGTTCAAGACGGTCTCCTTTATCAGGCTCATGTTATCCGTCTTCATGGGAGGCGCTGGGCGAGTGTAAGGATAGTAGTGAATTTTCCTTTTTATGGGAGAGAAGTGTATAACTGTTGCTAACTTTTTCTATGTTGCAGTAGCTGTTGTACATCATTGTCTGTAATGTTTAAGTATTCAAAATTTGCAATGAAATTTGGAAGGAAGAAAAATAATTAGTGTACTTTTTTGAGAAATAATAATTATTGTAGTTAGTTCCTCTTGGGTTCGGTAGATGAATTCGATCTTAATCAGTTTTTTTTTAAAATCGATCTTAATCAGATGTCTGATTATCTGAATTTTTTTGACGGCGATTGTCTGAATTTCTGGGACTCTGGGTAGTTGCATTAGGCCTTGGCCCAATCCCACTTTGTTTGGGCTGGGTTTGTCACGCTTCCTTCTCTGTTCTCTCCAATCTCCAGTTCTCCACACCCCACTTCTTCCTTCCCTCCACGATTCACACAGCTCTCTGCCTCTCCATTACGAATTTTCGAATCCCCTAAATTCCCCACTCGATTACGCCACCAAAAGCAGCTCTCTCCAATGGAGGCGGAGCCGCAGCGGTGGGCGGCGACGTACACGAAGCACTTGAAGCAGAAGCGCAAGGCGTACCACGACGGCGCGCTCCTCCTGCACCCTGACTCCGGCCGCCTCGTCCTCCTCGACGACGCCGGCGACACCCTGGAGTCCAGGTTCCTCCGCGCTAGCGAGGAGGTCTCTGCGGGGGCCGCGCTTTCCTTCCACTCCTACCTCGTCGACGTCGGCGAGCCCGAGGCCTGCCTCGCGGGGTTCCGCTCCCGTTCCTCCTCCTCCTCCGCTGCTTCTAGGAACGCGCACCGCGGCGGGGCCCGGGCGCGTCCGCCGAGCGCAGCGGGGAGGTTGAACCCGCGCGCTCCTCGCGCGTTCGTGAACCCGACCAACTCCAGGGAGGTTGAGACCGCAGGCTCCGGTGGTGTGGATGAGGGTGCCTCAGGGTTCCAAGGTTTGCACCTCACCTGTTCGACGTGTGCCCTGTAGTCTATGGATGTTTGTGCACCGAACGATTTGGATGTGCTTTTGTTCCGCAGAGTGGACGGCGCTGTACACCGCCCAGCTGACTCAGAAGGCGAAGAAGTACCACGACGGTGTGGTGAGGCTCGTGAAAGCTGGCCCACATGTGAAGCAAGTAAGAAGCATTGTCCGTTTGATGATTTGTTGTTTCCGTGCATGCTCTGGATATTGGCCTGTTGCCTGTTGATAATGACTAGTGTTAGCTTGCTCAAGTCCTCCTGCAATCATTTTATTAGGAAAGGTTGTGACATATCTGTGGATTGGATGTTCAGATTGTTTTGTTGGATGAAGATGGCCAAGTGTTAGGCAGCAGGCACCTCAAGTCTGGAGAAACCATTGAAAGTGGAAAGAAATGCAGTTTCCCTAATTATCTTATTGAGATTTGCGAGGCAAAAAATGAGAAGGAAGGTCAGTTTGTACATGGCTACATTCCCTTAGTTCATGAATCATGACACTTTTATCAAGTTTGTTGGCCTGTGCCTCATGAAGTCATGAGAATGACCAACTCATTTTCTGTTACACAATAATGCCTAAAACTATTTTCCTTTAGTATCTCACTAACGAAAAGTTGTCTGACTGTTTCTGTATCGATTAATTTGCAGGCATACATACTTCGGTGGAATCTATGGTTCAAACAGGTGCAAAGAGTGGGGAAAATACAAGTAACAAGATGGGACTGAGTTCAGTGAGCAAATCACAGAAATTTGTCAGTCCTCAGAACTTCCATGGTACCTGCCCAGTTGCATTCTGTATTCCACCTCTTCCTACACATCGTGACGTCTGATCAGATTCTTGTTTGTTTATGCAATCTGTTGTTTGTGAGACGAAATCTGAAGTCACTACTAATTCTGGCAAGCCAGAGACTGGTAAAGCTGAAATGGTGGCTTCTGGCAGCTCAGGAAGCTTTATGGGAACAGATTCAAGTTTCAAAGGTTTGTTCCCTTAAATTGTAGATCTCTACCTGACAGTTGTAGGTTTATCTGCGGGCTTATAGTGATCTGAAATGTGCATGTTTTGTAGAATGGAGTGCCTTATATACCACCCAGCTTACTCAAAAAGCAAAGAAGTATCATGATGGCGTTCTAAGGCTTATAGTTGGTTCACATGCAAGGCAGGTAAGGAACTGGTGCGGAATATTTAATTTGCATGCTTACAATATCAGCACTGAAGAGATATTATCCACATGAAATTGATATAATAAAGTTGCTATGCTAAGTTGGTGTCCTACAATTTTATTAGATGATGTTCCATGATAGATATATCAAATGAACCATTAGCATGCCATGGTATTTAAGGTAGTATTGTTGTGTTAACTGCATATTCAGATTTTTTTGCTGGATGAAGACGGTGGAGTTCTTGGCAGCAGATATCTCAAATCAGCTGAATCTGTTGAAAGTGGGACAAAATGCCAGATACCTAACTATCTTATTGAAGTATCTGAGCTCAGAAACCAAAAGAATGGTTAGTTGTATATTGCCGAAGCATCATCATTTTTTGTATCCAACCTGTAGGTTACAAAAGTCAGTTCGCCTCTATGAATATGAAAGCCCCTCATATTTGTTTTATGGCATTCATATATCCAGAGCATTCATATATATCTGATGCTCTTATAGATGGTAAACAGTCTTTGGAGGAAGTGAGCCAGACAGGTCAGAAAAGTGAAGAGAATACAAGTGACGAAATGGGTGCAAAACCCAAATCTCCAAAATTTGTTAGTCCATTTAAATTCCAAGGTGCTTTCATTTAAAGTTATAAAACAAATATATTTTCTTTCTTACCACCTTTTGCAATACAGAAACTCATTTATCTTCACAATCTGCAGATGCTCGGAAGAGAAACTGTGAAAGCACTACAAGCTCCAACAGACCACTGGTTGGCAAAACGACCTACAATAATATGAATTCCCATGGTAAATGAGCTTAATGTTAATCCCAGTTATTTTGTTTCCTGCTTCATCCAAGATACTTTTTTTTGAGGGAACACTTTTGGATATTCATAGTGATAAATTGGATTCTAATATTAATGGAAAAGCATACCATTGTAAAACATTTAGTATCATGGATATCACCACTTAATGGTATATGGGTACATGGACTTAATTGTGCATATCATTTTTATTTTCCACCCTCTTTTGTGCATTCGGGTAGTGATACTGCTTTTACAGATATCCAAAGGGGTACATCTACTAACTCTGTTTGGTCTGAGGTTGGCAAATCACAGTCTGGCAATGTTGGTGATCCAAAGTTTCATGGTACTGGCCAAATCTTACAATAAATATATGTTCATTTAATTGTGCTTCCTTCCTGTGATATGATCTGAACTCTAACGCAGCAGTAATTATATGGGTACTGGCCTTAATTGTGCACATCATTTCTATTTTCCACCCTCTTTTGTGTATTCGGGTAGTGATACTGCTTTTACAGATATCCAAAGGGGTACATCTACCAACTCTGTTTGGTCTGAGGTTGGCAAATCACAGTCTAGCAATGTTGGTGATCCGCTAAAGTTTCATGGTACTGAGCAAATCTTACACATGTTCATTTAATTGTGCTTCCTTCCTGTGATATAGTCTGAACTCTAATGCAGAAGTAAATATATATATATTTTCTAATGTGTAGATATTCAGGATGGTATATCAAGATGCCCCACTAATTTTATTACGAATGAGGTCGGAAAATCAACTTTTGGCAAAGTGGATGATTCTATACGGACTGGTTCGTACCCATCTATGCATTATTAGCTTGAATATCTGCTACATGACTCCGAGCTAGAAAATCAGGAGCGAAAGATAGTTACTAAAAACTTTTCATATTAATATTCAGATACGTGATTTGTTAAATATCTCCAAAGAATGAGCATCAAGTTAGTCCCTCTGTTTTTTCATTGATTACGTTAGGGCAACTTTAGCTTAACAATATAATTACAAAAGCAGTCCTAATGTCATCAATTAAATATGTATATGTTTCAATTGGAAGTTTAGATTAAATATATTATTTACAGAGAAATATGCTTCTATTGAGCCATGAAGCAATTGCCTCTTAATTGTATTAGCTAATAATATTGAAAAATGGTTGTTCCAAATAACTGACTAACCCTACTTCAATTGCTACCAGAATGATACTAGTATTTCTATCATAATATAAATAAATAAAACCTGCTGCATTTTGTAAGGTATCTAATGGTGACCCTAGGGGATTTTATAGCCAACTTGAATGAATTTACAACTATTCTTACCATTATATTCTTGTACTTTGTATATAATAAATTTCCCTCTTATCTCCAGCATCCCAAATACTGTCCATCATGAAGCCCCCATCAGGAATCAAACTTCCCCAGGACGCTCTATCTGGACCAGAACAATCATTGGTATCTTCCAACTCAAGGATACCTTTTGATGCAAGGCATAAAAACAACTTGGTGGTTGATGATTCAAACATAACTCTTGATGGTCCTGGGCACTCTGGATTTTCTCACTTGGCTACCCAGCTTCGTACATCAGTAAAATCTTGCTTGAGCTTAGATGCAAGTCATACAAACAACTCGGTTGTTGATGATTCAAACAGGAGTTTTGATGGCAGTGGGCACTCTGGAATGGCTCACTTTGCTACCCTGCTTCGTTCATCAGTACAATCTTGCTTGAGTTTAGAAACTCCACAGCGTAAGAACTCAGTGATTCCTCCAGTGAACAGTCATCCAAAACAGGACGTCATGTAAGTCTTGTTTTTACATATTTGTATTCTACAATATTGTCTTTCTGGCGTAGCTAAGCTCCAATATGAACAGTAGAATAACAATCGAAAATATTCCACTTCAATGATGTTTCGTAGGAGTCAGGATTTAGCCATGGTAGATATCCTAGAATCTGAAATATCCAGCATTAAAGAGCTGAAAGCGGATTCAGCCAATCAACATATGGGAAATTCTAATGGTAATGAAAGCTGTTTCAATTCGTTCCAGTACTACTTTGTAATCAATGTGCACATTGGCAATACAAAATACCATTGAGGAAATAATGAATTGTACTTATGTTGATCCATATTTGACAGATATTGTTCCTAGTGACCCAGGCTTGCAAGACAACAAAAGTGAAACACCTGACAAGGTATTTGTTTTTAAGAACAAGAACTTCTACCTTTCTGAACTTCTGAAATTAATATAGCAGGGCCATCAGCCTCTTTGCTTATTAACTGCCTGCAGACATGGCTTCTTTCTGACGAGACTGGAGCGTAGAGAAACTATCTAGTCTTATGCTACATCTCAATCTTCAAGTCAATTTTGTTGCGATTGTTTGATTCAACTGTCCTTGCATTTGCAGCTAAGCACATGGAGCAGTATTGTGCATGGGAAATCTGATGGCCCCCTATCTACTTCTGCATACACCCTAACACGTAAAGATCCCAAGATTCAGGAGTTGATAGACGATTGTCCTTCTTTTGACCTTGGCTTCTGAGCGGAAGGTATGGCCCCATACTAACTCAACAATACCCGTTAAGTGACGTGATCTGTCCGCATACTAGTTAAACATGTTTGAAGTTATCCTAATTTTCAATTCCTTGGTTGAGATTTCAGTTGCCTCATTCATTGTTAGTTAAAAGTAAATGACTTTGTGGTTCTCTCAATCTTAATTAGCCAGTGGTGAAAATAGTATGCTGTTTAGTTTATGCCATCCATACAGAACCAATCAAGTTGTTCCAACTTCCAACTTTATTACGAGTTGCATTGTCTTCTTTAGTATCCATTAGCTTTTATAAGATAGTTGGATAACTTAGGGGAACGTAAAATTTATATAGTATTAGGAACAATTCTGAGAATAATACAAGCAATCATGTACACCACAAGTTGCAATCACATATTTTTCTAAAGCAATTCTTTCACGGCACCACACGCTCCGCAGCAAGTCACTAGATGTTCTGTTCCCCCTTTCGTCACTGGAAGCTAGTAGTCATTCTGGCCGGCACATCTGCACGTGACAGAGAAAGGATTCGTGTCGGAATCGCGGACCAACAACTCTTCAAACCTATGCGTGGTGGCCAGTAGAACTGAGCACGTAGTTCACGCAAAACAGTGATTTCTTATTCAAAATCTAGGTGTAGGAAGTATGACTAATACAAAAATATCTGTGCGCTGCGTAACTTGTTAGCTCCCGTTGTTTCTATTGCTTTTCCAGCAATTTTATTTTGATTAACGGAAATTATAGCTCAAGTTGTATCCCAAACCCCTTCGCGGTGCTTTTGGTCCAGGATTTTGATTAGATTCGGTTTTTTCTTTTCATTGAAAAAGAGGCATTCGGTTGTGCTGCTTTGGAAGTACGAATGATGTGAGAGCACCCAAAAAAATTGTGGGGAATCAGCGGGCTTATCAACGGCGTAACTTCTTAGCCATCAGCAGGATCACTGGATCAGGCAAAGGCGGCGGTTTCGTGAAGAAAAAAGTCGAATTCGGCGTGTAAAGCGGGGGTTGTCTTTGCGTGTGTCGTCAAGATTGCGCCGTACGGCTCTGTTTACTCTTTCTTTTTCGGCAATGGAAATTGACCGATTGCTTTTGCGGTTTTGCTTTCGTTTGACACAAGTGCGACAGATGCTTCCTCGCTTCAGTGTAAAGGAAATGAGAGACGATTCATAGGGCATCTTCTATGCTTGGCTTGATGAGTGTCTTGTATATGTCTCGTCTCTATACAAAAGATGACGTTCACAAGATTTGTCTGCCCCCATAGTTTCTGCTCTATCTCCATCTCAATTTTCCTTTTCAGGGAACATGCAGCACACTGCTAGTGGCGGAGTGACTCACAGCGGTGTTGCCGGGTGCCCATCACTTGTTCATCGGTGCGACACTGGAACGTGAGGCGGCACCGTGGCGGCATCCTGGCGAGACACCTGCACCCACTGACCTGCAGACGTCGTGCTCCCGTGATGGCCTTTACCTCACCGGTTTGCGAGTCAGAAAACTGGCGCGGAAACGAACGGATAGGTTCGGCCAGATTCCGGCCGAAAGCGACCGCCAGGAGTCCACGAGACGGCACGGATCCTCTACACCCTTTCACGGACAATGATATATTGCCAACACTAGGAGCAGAGAAGAACGCCCAGCAAATACCAACGGAAAAATGAGATGACACGAGGGAAAAAAATCCTTCGGAAGAGTATTAACAGTATCTGGCTCGGAACAACAAGAAGAGCGCTGTCAGGGAAGGTGAGACGGCAGCCTGCCTGGCTCCATACGTTCGCTTTCGCTTCCCAGTCGCGCTGCCCCTCCTGCGTGCGTGTAAGGAAAAGCAACCAGAAGAGAGTAAAAAATCTCGTTTTATTTGGATGCACCGTGTTACTAGTTGGAGGAGTCTAGTATTACTTCTTTGCTTGACGTCGTTATCTGCAATGGAGAGCAGCGATTAGGGAGAAAGGTTTCTTCTTTTCTATTCATTACTACTACTCTCCCTTCTCCCTCGCAGCGGTATACGCGTCCAGCTAGATTCAGTCAGCGGTGATGATCCACCACCAAAGGGATCGGCATAGCGGTGCGGAAGCTTCTGGTGTGCAGGTGCTCCCGCTCCTTCTGTAGGTCGGTGGTGCCCCTGCTGCTCCTCTTCTTGCTCCGGGTAGGTGCGGTACGCTTGCTCATCCGAGAACCTTTTCCTTCTCGTGACCTGTCTGTCGTGTCTGAGAAATGGATGAACATCTCCGTTATCTGTGATACGCACATGCCTTCTCCAATCCAGTACATCTCGTCAAACTCTGGTTTCGGGTAGATCCGGTTCCTGTGAGGCTTCTGCTGTTCCAAGCTCATCTCGTTTTTTTTTCCGAGTTCGGCTCTCAAATTGGTAACCGCTTTGATTGGTCACGGGCATACCACCGTGTACTTCAACGTTGCTTCCATGTCTGACTAATACCTGTCTTCTTTGTTAATTCGGTTCATCTCTCTTTTATTAGAGCTGGTGTCCGCTTAACGTTGCAATTATTGGACAGTGATGCTGCCTTTCCTATTATGCAAACATCTTGAACTGACGGCGATCATTTTTTGTGATGTACACAGGTTTTTAGCATGTGAGAGCCATGGCGGCCGCTGAAGCGAGAGCTGCTTGGCAACGTGCTGCTAACCGTTGCCTGGTCCAGGAAGATGCGAAGAGAGCTCCGAAGCTGGCCTGCTGTCCACCGTACGTGCCGGTGCACGACTCGGGTGGTGGAAATGCTGGGAGCCCACAAGATCTCCATACCCCTAATTTTATGACTGTAAACTGGAACTTGATGAGCTCCAATCTGCCAGCAGATACCCAGTGGTGGCTTCAGTTGCAGCCCAACATCGGGTGCCAGACAGCTTTTGCTCGGGAGCATCTCGACTGTATGGGTGGTGAATCTGGTGAGAAGAAAATGGAGCCTTTAGTAGCGCCACTGTCTAAACTCGATGATGTTCAGAAGAGTGTGGATCCATTTGAGCCTCCATGGATTGTCTCAACAGCTTTTACAAAGCAAACATCTGAAACAGGTGTAGAACAGTTCAAGACTCCTACTGGGTATGCTCCAATGAGTCTCAAGTGCAGAGGAAATACCAAAAACTATGTGCATGATGACAGAGAGTTTATGGAGTTCAAGGCTTTTGATCCATTATTTCCAATGAATCCGCAGAAGAACTGTGAGATGCATGTGCCTTGGGAAGAAAGCAATAAGTCTCAGCCATGGTGGCAAATAGCTGATGCTGATGGCTTGGCATCCCTTGTTGCTGAAAGAGCAATGCACAACATTGCCAACAACGATCTGCCAATACCAAAGCAGACAGTACCAGTTCATGGAACTAAACTGAACCACCCTCGAGAAAATTATGATTATGAGCAACCATTTCCATCTCTCGGTAAAGTGTCAGATCCTGTACATGACACTATGGTTTGCAGCTACAGTGTTTCGAGTACTGAGACAAATTCATCTGATGGAGGAAGTTGGCAACAGCACCGACGAAATAATATTCCTGGGTAAGTGGTCTTCATTTATCTTGTTTCACAATCAGTGGGTCAAAAGAAAACTCGTTTGAGAATGTTTGTTGTTTATGTTTACTCCTTTTCTATTTTATTTTCCTCTTTACAAGAGGTTTAGATGGATTTTTTATATTACATTTGAGACTTTAGCTAATGAGGCTGAAAATGAAGAACAATAGAGCATACATGTTTTCCTAACCATTTCATGACCTATTATAAGTAAAAAAATTCCATATCGTTTCATTTGTTGTAACATGTCAGATAGTAAACATCATTTGTTTCCTCCACCTTGTCCTCTTTTCTTTTTCCAGAAAAATTGGAAACCTTAGCTTCGTGTCCTCAATCTCAAGCTTTTTCCTGGCCCATCCCATGCATTAATGTGATCACATTGCACTGCAGGGTTGAACAGGATTCTTATAGTTCCACTGATAGTACCCCAGGCAGCAAGCCAACATATAAGAATGTTTCTGAGAGGGCCAATCTGTTGGATGCGCTTCGCCATTCACAAACACGTGCTAGGGAAGCTGAGATGGCTGCCAAGAAAGCCTATGATGAGAAAGACCATGTCATTAAGCTATTGTTTCGTCAGGCCTCACACCTCTTTGCTTGCAAGCAATGGCTCAAAATGCTGCAGCTGGAGAATATATGCCTCCAGCTAAAGCTCAAAGAGCAACAAATTGCGACCATGTTCCCGGAACTTCCGTGGATGATGGCGAAGGAAAAGACAGCACCAGGGCAAGATCGTAAAGAATGGACAAGGAAGAGAGGCAGAAAGGCAAACAGAAGAGCTGGCCTCCGCAATGCCGTTGTATTTGTGGTAGGTGTAGGTATTGTTGGCGCAGGGTTGCTTCTTGGATGGACTCTCGGTTGGCTGCTACCCAAGCTGTAATCTTCATCATCTTCAATAACGACCAGGATGCCATGATAATGCTTATTACACCATCATGCATATTTTAATATGAATAGGACAATAGGTGAAACTGAAGATCTACGCATGTCCTTTATAAAGCAGGAAGGTGAAATGATTCTTAGCACACATTCATACGAGCCAGTTGATTTGGTTGGAAGCAGTGATGATAGGTTCCTGTATATCTAGGAAGGATTTGTGTAAATATGGCCAGAAACTGGGTACTTAGTAGGTGAACATTGTACATAGGGATTGCTGGTGGTTTGGGTGGAGGTGGAACATGAAAATCAGTCGACTTCAACAATGTATGCACTAGTACTGTAGATCTGCAAATTTAATTTGCTTAATACATCTTGCTAGGAGTTTGTACTAATCAGATTTTATGTACCTTATAATATCATTTTGTGGCTATGGCATTTATGGATAATTCAGCATGTGAATACTGATTTTGGATCCTGTCAGATAAGTTGTAGTATTTGGATTGTTATGATTTTGAACCACATGATTTTCGGTATTGAGCTAGGTGAATGTTAGAACATCTTAGCTTGATGTCTCACAATCGCAATAGAGGTAATACCACAAGGGCACACCAGCTGCAATATAAAAGATATTTGAAGGAATGTAAAGTTGACAGCGTTATAAAATTACAGAAGGCAAGACACGTTCTAGAACAGTGACATTTCTAAGCAATCTATGTTTGAAAAATTCTTCGAACTGCTGGCACTTTTTTTACCATTTTTGTCAGTATGACATTGTCAGATACAACATGAAACGAATCTAGTACGGCAGCAACGAAAAGGTACATTACTTTGCAAAGCAAGGCTCTATGTGACCTTGGAAGCTGCGTTACTACCTTCAAACACCTTGCCGCTGCTCATGCATATTGGTCCAAGCCCCGGCTACCGAATGCGCACAAATGGCTCCCAAGCTCCGAGATCACATCCACCAGACCTCCATATCCGGCCACAGCAGCCATCTGAATGACAAGGCTGGCGATAGTGAATAGATTGCACAACACCAGAAAACAAGAAGACAATAACTAAATAGTAGCAAGTTAAAACTGGGACCAGAAGGAAGATAGGTACATACCCCTGACGAATGGATAGAGACAGAGAATGCTGACAGAGGAGCACATTTTATTTGTGACCGAACAGCTCCATTGATGGTGATACGGGAGAGCATAGGTTCGGCACCGACTGCTAGAATCTGAACAGATGCAAAACAAAATGGAAGTTAAGAAACAATGAGCATGCTTTCTAGTGCTCAAGAATCTAGAAACAATGGATAAGCACTTCACACCAACCATAAAGCTTAGTTAAGTAACTAAAAATGAAATGATCTGCTTAAGTATGTTTCACTGTTCATTTGCGACTGGTTATTGGGTTATTTAGACACTGTTTTAAACAGCATGTAACGGAGGGACCAGAACTCACTTGGTTCTTGTCAAACAATAAGTCTTGAACAGGAGCATTACAATCCAAATTAAAGATACACTCATTGGAAAGAAGACTCCAAACTGATATACCACTAGATGTGCCACAGGCCTGAAGAAAACACAAATGAGAATAAAGAAATTGTAAGATAAACAAATGCTTAGAAAACCAGTTAAGAGCAACAAGACACTTCAAATATATAGATATAAATAAGTTTAAAAGCGAATTATACCAGCCAACTTTCACTTGCATCAATGGCAACACAACTGACCCATGAGCTCTCAAATGCTTTGTTCTTTACTGGATGTATAACCTGAGTACACTTTCCACTCCTGCAATCTGAAAGGCCAAAAAAGATCATGAATAACCATAACAACGTAAATTTCAGGCACCAATAGCCTTTGACAGGCCACGGATACTTAAAAACTCAAGACACAAAGGGTAAACCAACATTTTGTGTGCTATGAGACTATGACCTATAACCAATAATAATGCAAAAAAAATTAAGAAAGTATCAAATGATATGATGGAACAGAGGTTGCTATAGCTTGTTGGACATTTCCTTTTGTTTCCTTTATAGTTTATACATATGAATATGTAGTTGTGTTTCAATACAATCTGTTAAGCCATTTCATAACATTGTGCGGCAACCTAAATTTTCTCATGTTCATTATATAGTCAGGATTCTTGAAGACCACTATCAAGCATGTGAACCAATAATTAAAAAACAAAAACAGAAATCATTGCTCACCCCAAATACGGGCTGTCCCATCCTCTGATCCTGTTACTACCTGAAAGGAAAGTCACTTAATGGTACAGAATGTAGGCAAGACCTATATCAGATAGATTGTAAGGTAAAAAAATAACCTGTCGATTTGCCTCACGAACCGCAATGCTGTGCAAATAGTCAGTATGCCCCTTGAATGTCATTTTACATTTACCACTTTCCTGAGAGCAGCAGCCATGATGAGCAATACCATCAGATACCTCTTCAAGAATAGAACACTAATATGGGCAAAGCTTCATACAGCAACGACTCTCGACAGAACTATAGTTCCTTCCAGCTGGTTCAAATTTCAATCTATGGCATTTATTTCAAGAAAGTACATACCACATCCCAGCAATAAGCACATGCATCACCCGCAGCAGAGAAAATAGATCCTTCCTGTTCGGAAAAATGATGACAACGGCTCATAATGTAAATACAGCGAAGGAATATGCACAAATATACAAACATTAGAAACTACCACCATTCACCGAAGAATAGAAAATTTCTGCTTTTAACCTGTTTGTTAATTGCAATGGCATTGTTTTCAGGTATTGGAGAGCGAGTACCCCAAGGACCTCTACGAAATAGCAAGCAACAATAATCAAAACATGGCAGACCAGCAGAATTATCAGGAAACGGGTACAATGTACAAGACTTTTCAAAGAGTTTACTCGTGTTGAGGGTTGACTAAGTCAAGTGCTGGTTCAAGATGATCCCCTGAAAAATAAAGAACAGCAAGATGTTGAGCAAGAGAACAAAATATCTGAAATGTAGAAGAAAATTCAAGAGCACTGATGTGTGTTTCCACAATGACCTTTTTTGTTCTTTTTTTAAAGCAGCAGATTCCTTGTTTCACTCAGCAATTACACAATCATAATTGATTCAGCATTGAAAAATTATCAACAAGCGCATGGCATGTAAATAAAAGATTCGAATGCATTTCGTTGAGGATTAAAGTATCAAAATATGAACTTTTCATATAAATGTACATTATATTCAATGCTGGCACAATTCCACTAATTATGGTGAGACTACTCAGAAACTGTCAAATCTTTATCTTTTTCTTCGTATGTGCAGACATATTGCATCTCCTAGCAAAGAAAATACAATAACAGAGCCAAAGCACCGAAGCTCCTGTACACACCTTGCAGTGAGAGCGGCACAAGGCAGCTCTGCATCTCATGCCACCGCCAGCCCCGGATGCGGCCATCATCTCCGCAGCTGCCACAATCAGCCAAAAACCACGTTGGAATTAACCCACTACCCTACCATCTCCAACCAAAATAAGAACATTGCCAAAGAGAGGGGAAACATAAGCAGCAAGTCACCTGAAGAGTAGCGGCTGCTGCGGGTCGGGGTAGAACCTCACATCGTAGGCGGGGCCGCTATGCGCCTGGACGATGCATACGGGGTCGACCAGTGGGACAGAGTCCGGCTGCGCAGGAAAGGGGATTGAGAAACAGGTTAGGCGCCGGTCGGCCATCTTCGGGAAGCGGCTCTTGGCATGGAATGGAGGAGGGGACAGTGGAGAAAGGGGCTAACCTGCACGGGGGCTGCGGCTGCGCAAGAGATGCAGGACGAGAGAGAGTATGAAGCGAGGGAGCCATCGCTGGAGGCGGCGGCGAGGAGGACGTCGGGGTCAGCGTCGTCGCTGGGGTCGAAGAAGACAGCGCGGAAGAGGGTGCGGCAGGACAGGTCTCGTGTCCGCAGGATTTCCCGACGGTACGCCGCCTCGTCCCACCCGCGCGCGTCCATCGCGTGCTGCACCTCCGCCGTCGCCGTCGCCATGGGCCGCCGCCTCCTCGAGGTTCTTGCTGCTTCGGACAGTAACAGAGAGCGAGCGAGAAGACGACGGCTGGTCTGAGATGGGCTGGGCTTAGTTTTGGCTCAGGATCCTGCTCGATTCCGGCCCACGTAATCATGAGCCCTAAGAGAGTTATGTAAAAAATTGCTCTCCAGAATAAACTGGTGTAGGGAGTTTCTAAAAGTCTACAGAGAGTCAAAATAATTATTTCCTCCAATAATTACAAATATGTAGTTGCTAAATTGTACTAAATATATCTATATCAACTTGTTTTGTGGACTCTAGCAGCACTTTATTATAGAAAGATTTCAGGATTGTGAGTTGCTAAACACGTCGTATGTTGCAGCCAAAATGGTTTTTTTTTGGGAGTTTGAAAACTTAGGAAGTAGATATTAACTATTGGACGGTGGTTTGATAATATATATTCCCTAAATATAGCTTTAGGAAGTGTAGATTGAGAATTGTTGGAGATGCTCTCAAACATTCACTGCTGATGGATTCCAGAATAAAGAATGCGCAATAGCCAACTGAATACTGTTTTCTCCCCTAAAAAACAACTGAATACTATTTTCCCCTAAAAAAGGGCCAACTGCATACTATGTCCCCTAGAAAAGGCCAACTGCGTACTATTTTAATGGTGGCATATCATTTCCATGTCAACTCACATCACACAGAGCACTGAATAGATGAAGCTTATTCACTGTCAAGCATAATTTCTTCAGTAGCATGACTGCACAACATCTCATTTGGTAATCGACACAATTCTGATTAGCAGCAAACCTCAAAATACATGATCAAATACAGTTTAGCTTACAAAGAGCAAGTCAGCTCTTACAGCTCCAGAGCTGTACAGTGAACCAGATACCAGTCATGTCAATGCTCAGGCACTGAAGGCAGAATTCCATGCTCCCAATTTCACTTGTTGTCAGATCCCTTCTTCGGATGGATAGCTTCTACAATTGCTTCAATTTCTTCCTTGGCACGCTCAAAGACATTGGGGCCTTTGACTCTGTCAACTGGTGTGTCCTCTTTTATGTCATCGCTTGTTCCATGAGTTTCATTCGTGTGGGTCTTTATGTTATGCATGTTCCCGTTACTTCCCTTGAGTGATTCTGCAGATATTCAGATTTCAGAGAATGCACCATAACAAACATAAAAAGTTCTGAAAACAAAGACGCTAAAAAATTTCTTTTAAAGAGGCATTAATTTCTGTTGGTTTGTAGCATAATCCAGAGAAGCGATATTTCAAATTTCAATAATTGGTTACCGCTACTATGCTTAAAAGATCAAAAAATAACCTCCCATGATTCAGCTGCAGTAAATTTAGACTTCGGGTAAATGATAAAATTTTGAACTCTAGCCATTGCACTTAAACCCGCTTTCTATAACTAAAATAAAATTGCTGGTTTTTGTTATGAATAATGCTACAGTATGCATTATGTGTAAAGGACAGAAGCTGAAGCTGTGAATCATTCCTGACTAGTAAGGTTGAACCCATAGTAGATATGCCAAAAAGTTGACCTTCGATTACATTTGAAATCTTTGGGAAGGATATCAGGCTAAAGGTTTTATGATGAGCCCGGGACCGGGAAGGATATCAGGCTAAAGGTTTTATGATGAGCCCGACTATTGCCAATGACAAGTACAGTATAGTAGTTGGAGCTAGTATAGTAATGAACAATCAACACGCTCAAGATGTATCACAACTTAACTAAGATGTGCATTGCTTCTCCATCCAATTAGTGTTTTTCATCCTTGCCTTATTTTCCACCTCCTTTGTACATTCAGATTTATAGAAGTAACATTGTTAGGCGAAAAACCATGAATGAGAGATTACCATTCTTCTTTTCTCGGGGGCTGGAGTGGTTCTCCATCTTATCGTGAACAGCACCAATAAGAGCTTCAACCTCCTCCTTTGCTCGTTCAAACAGATTAGGGCCCTTCACCTTGTCTACAGATGTCTTTTCAGTTATATCACTGCTTGTTCCGTGAGTCTCCTTGGTGTGGATATTGTCTTTTTTCATGACACTTCCGCTTCACCGCAAAGAGCTTCCTTTTCTGGGCTTCACTGATCCAGACAGAAAAAAAAAACATATCTTCAACACACAAGAGGACAAATGGACATTACATAAAAGGAGAAAAAAACATGTGAAAACTGTAACATTCTAAGTCCTTCTTTTACATCACTAGTAACTTGGAACAAAAAGAAACAGTGAACATACAACTTGCAGCACGAAACCATTAGCCCACCCTTAAAAAAGGTGTGAGCATCAAGTGAACTAATACCAATTTGAGGATGATAAACAAATCATTTTCTGATAGTTCTATACCAGACAATGAACTAGCAGCAAAATTCTCTAGCAAGCATGCTCAAAACTTATATGGCTATCTTCATAATACAGAATAATATCAGGACATTTATAATGATATTGCCTTGAATATTGTCTCTAAATCCAAGATAAATAAGAGGCGGTACTAAGGACAACCTCAGAAATAATTGGCTCTGCTGAGTGCTAATTCCAAGCTTCTACTCGTCTGACCAACCTCTCATCCGTGTCCTCCAAATAAGATTCCATTCTACATGCTCTAAGTCTATAACGAAGCGCAACTATGCTATTAATCGAATCAATAATTCAAA
The DNA here is from genome assembly GCA_031894775.1 of Chloris gayana. Classification (NCBI taxonomy): domain Eukaryota; kingdom Viridiplantae; phylum Streptophyta; class Magnoliopsida; order Poales; family Poaceae; genus Chloris; species Chloris gayana. The sequence goes on along the minus strand of JAUNZO010005050.1, from coordinate 1,315,528 downwards.
AGCCTTGCCACATGAAGAACTAAATCATAGTGGCAAGAACAAACTAACCCTAAAACCAACCCTAGATTAGGCGAACACCATGCCCCGGGTTCCAAACGCCGCAGCCAACAGATACTACCGAAAATGAAAGGTAGGTAACAATTTGAAAGGCCCATAGAGGAAGGGAGTTAGAGAGAAGCATGCCTGCGGTTGTCGCCGGCGAGGCGATCCGGCGAACTCGATCTCCTGGGAAGAGATGCTAGTTCGTGACAGCGCACAATTGCAAGGCAAAAGGATGGCGGAGAACGAAGAGACGGCTATATTTCCGGCCCACTAGCAGGACATCCTCCTACCGACATGCGGGCCCCGTTATTCTTACCCCACGTGTCAATGGACGTAAATCATTTCGCACGCGTACAAAAAGCGTCGCAACTTTTCTCCGCGAACCAGACAGGGAATCCGAAGGGACCCACTTGACAGCGTCGCTTCCCTGGCCAGTGACCGGCTCGTCGCCTCCGGTTGATTCGCCCGCCGCCGGCGCCGCTTACCCCGCGCCTCGATGCCCCGCTCTGCGGCGAGCGCGATCGCCGGCGTTCTCATGCGCGCCCACGCCCCGCTCGTGCCGCCGCCGTCGCGCGCGTTCGCCGGTCTCGCCGCGGCGCGCCTCCTCCGCTCCGCGCCCGAGCGGCCGCTGCGTCGCCGTCCTCCTCGCCGCGCCTTTGCCTCCTCCCGTGCCTCCGCTCCGGTGCGTCGCGTCCGTAAGACTGTGCGAAACTACTGCCTTCTGAGCCGCACTTCAACTGCTCGACGTAATGCCCCCTGTTGCCTGTTTGCGTTGCTTCTCTTCAGCGCGCTCCTTCTGCGGCGTCGCGCGTGCGTCTCTCGGCGGCGCGGCTGCTGATTCGGCGGCAGAGCAGAGGTTGCAGGAGTCGGAGCTCATCTTCCTCGGCACCGGCACCAGCGAGGGCATCCCACGCGTCAGCTGCCTCACCCACCCCACAAAGACCTGCCCCGTACGACAATTTGTCATCCGTGCCAATCCCACCACCGTTCGCATCATACATTATGCCATTTCGGTTGCTCCATGCTCATAACTGTCTATGCTAATTCCTTCGTCTAGGTTTGCACCCAGGCCGCTGAGCCAGGGAACCGGAACAGGAGGCGCAATACCTGCATCCTCCTGCGCCATGCCACCCCGTCTGGCACTGCCAACATCCTTGTCGATGCTGGCAAGTATGCACTATAGCTTGCATCATGAGCCATCCTATTTGCCTACTTTACATCCCATTCAGATTAGTGACCTTGTGCTTTATTTCTATACCAGATTCTTCTACCATTCTGCGCTTCAGTGGTTCCTGGCATTTGGGTACCGTCCCTGAGCTGATAGACTGTTCAATGCTTGATTTCATTAATGGTGCTGATGAGTGATGAGTTTTTACCACTGATCTTTAGGTTGAGGACAATTGATGCTGTCATTATCACCCATTCCCATGCTGATGCCATTGGGGGTTTGTAACCTTTACCTACCCTTTTTTAGTCCTGTTTTAACTGCTCAGGCATAGCATCAATGTCTGTATTAACCTGGACAATAATGTTGGTACGTTTTGTCTTCTCCTTACAAAAAAAAGAAATAAAGATAATTGCTCCTGTGATGCAGGACTTGATTGTCTTCGTGATTGGACAAACAACGTCCAGCCATCAATCCCAATATATGTGACAGAACGGGATTACGAGGTTGGGACTTGTAATGAGTAATTTTCGAGTCTTTCTTATTTTTCATGATTGTGTTGGAGAATTTGAAGAATAAAAGCCCTCAAAAAACAAATCAGGGATAACATGACAAACCATTCTATGTTGAATGTTCATCATACAGCAGTTCATACATCAAATGAAATATCTATTAAGCATTTTTGTTCAAAAAAAGTTGTCCTGATCATAAAATCTGGCTCATGTTTTCTTTTTCACTTTGCTTGTTTGTGCCAGGTAATGAAGATGACCCACTATTATTTGATTGACACAAGTGTTGTTATACCTGGAGCTGCAGTTTCAGCTTTGCATTTCAACATTATAAAGGAGGAACCGTTCAAGGTTCATAATCTTGAGGTTTGTAATCTGAAACGACAGCTGTAACACCGCATACTACTAGCCTATTACTGCCAACTATTTACCTTTTTCTTTCTTCAATCACAGATATGTGTAATACTGCAATATGAAGTTCCCCTATTTGAGTAAATTAGCTTTGAATTACTACCTTATGGAAAGTGAGAAACTTGCCACTGCACAGCATGTGAATTTTAGTCAATCTATCATTGAGCTATCATTTATTCTTTAACTTTTAAGTTCTCATGTAGTCTGCTTTCTCTTTATATTAGTATGTGTCAATTATATTCCTAACATAAGAATGAAAAATAAAATACTTAATTTGCTTTGCATAAGCTATAATTTGTTCATTACAGGTAATTCCATTGCCTGTTTGGCATGGTCAGGGTTACCGCTCTCTTGGTTTTCGTTTTGGTGATATATGTTATATAAGGTAAACTGAGTTCACTTCCATGTTAACTTTATTATATTGAACCTTGATGATGTAAGGCCTCTTGTCTGAACAACTTTGATTGCAGTGATGTTAGTGATATACCTGAAGAAACCTACAAACTTCTGGAAAACTGTGAACTTCTGATATTGGTATCATATTTTATTTTATCTCAACTTTTTTTCATACTGAAATACTTGATTCACTTGAAAGCTGTAAATTATTCATGTTTAGGTTTTCGTGATAGTGTGCTTCTTTTGCTTTGTTCATAAATCCTGACTTTGCATGAATTTAACTTGCTTGTATGATCGCTTTCTGCAGGATGCTCTAAGACCTGACCGTTCTTCTTCCACGCACTTTGGACTACCAAGGGTCAGATCTGCATTTCTACTTTAATAGTTCTTGGCTTCTAGTATTTTCCTCTATTCCTTTTTTATTGGCTCTTTAACTATGCAGGCCCTTGAGGAAGTTAGGAAAATCAAACCAAAGAAAACATTATTTACTGGTAGGACCTGATTGACCAATATATACATGTTTATTGTAAATTTATAGAATGTCTTTTAGTTTTCAATTCACTGTCTTCTCTTGCCCCCTGGATTTGCAAAAGCATAACACTCTTAACATGGTGTGCAGTTGGATACAGAAAAAACTTCTGACCTTTTCTTTGTAACTTGACAATCTTCAAAAAGAAACCTACTTGCCTTGGGTAAGGTTTCATTTCGAAAAGGAAAGGAAAGAATGATCAAGCTGATAGCTATCCACTAAAAATGTAGGGGAAGTACTGCATAGATAATTATAAGTTATGTCGAGGTTATCGTATTATTTCAGGGTTACCATTACTTTCTATTATATTTTTAAACTGTAAACAAAAATTGATGCTCCTGTTTAGAACTTCCCAGTATCAGGAATGGACAATAACTCAGTTTTCTCAAGCATGAAAAATCAAGTGACGCTCCTGTTTTCTTTGATGGAAATGGAAGCCTCTACTGTTTACTTTGATCGCATTTCATTTCTGATACCTCGTCTTTGTTGTTTGCACTCTATTACATCATCATGTTTCTTGTGATCAGTTGAACTGAATGATATCTTTCAGGTATGATGCACTTAATGGACCATGAGAAAGTAAACGATGATCTTGCCAAGCTGATGGAAACGGAGGGGCTGGACATCCAATTAAGTTATGATGGTCTAAGGATACCTGTAAGGCTCTAGAATTATTGTTCTTACGAAATCTACACATTGTTTCATCTCATAGGTGTTGCTAATTGAAGTTGATTAGAGTTTCTTTAGGGAACTTGAGACATGATGATTACAAAATGTAACCTGTTTATTTCAGTACCTTGAGCTATTTCTTCCCACTCAAGGAGGAAACTTATGTAGCAAAGTTACAAGATATCATTTCACAGCAGAATAACGTCATATTATTTATTTAAATGAAATGATATTTCTTCTCTTTTGGGTATACTGCACTTTCCATAAGTTTCACTGTCGAGACTAGAGAATTCGAGATACCACAACTTTCGTGTTGGATTAGGATCATATGAGCAGTTCATGAGAGTTTGTTTCTCGGAAGACACTTACGCAAAAAAAAAAAAAGAAGAGAGTCAATCAACCATTTAGTCTACATTCATATTAGACAGTTGATTACTGGGTACAGATGAAACTCCAAACTTGTCTTTCTTCGGTGATTCATTCTGGATCCCACAAAAAATTAGTAATTTCTTTCCTAGGTCACACATAATAAAAGGTGATGTTCGTGCACCAATTATACTCCAGCTGCTCGTCCAAGTCTTTCCCTTAGAATCTTCACACCCATGTATCTGACAATGAACAAAAAGCAATTCAATCTCTAAACATAAGTTTATCTAATATAAAATTTATTTACGGGATAAACAAAAGGTTCCATCTATGTGACTGAGGTACCTGCCCATCATCATCACAGTAGCTTGAGGGTTGGTCCCTGGCGATCTTGAAAATGTTGAGCCATCAATGACACGGAGACCTGTAACTCCAAGCACCCTGTAATGCTGATCAACCACCTTGCCTACATGACATCCGCCATGATAGTGCCAGATGGTGATCACTGTGTCCTTGCAAAATTGCTCCAGGGATTCTGTATCATTTGTATGCTTAGGTATCAAGTTTACATTGGCCTGCACACTCATATTGAGCACCCTTTCCATTGAAAATCCAGCACCATTAGCAGCCAGTTCAGAGAAACGGTTTGTCTTGAGTATCCTCTCAATAGTCTTGATACCATAGACACAACGGTTGAGATCATGTGGATGACTGAAATAGTTGAAGGTAACTGCTGGATTGTTCCTGACATCCGTATCTCTAAGGACCAGATGTCCAGTTGATTGTGGGCCATCAATCTTCTCGAGGATAAAACCACCTTGGAATACCTCTTTAGGTAAATTAAGTTTGGTATGGGCATACTTCTGGGCTGCTTCCAGGGTTCTTTGTTTCGGGGGAATTGTAGACAACTGTCCAATCTGCATTTTAAGTGATGTAGGTCGGTAAGCATTAGAGCCAGAGCACTAAAGAGGAAATAAATTCAACATAATTATGAAAGCTACCATGTCAGCTATATTTTATTGCAATATTCAGCCCATGTAAAAGATTCGAATTTGCTTTTTTCACTTCAAGCTTAAATCCCAACACAAACATCATTTATTGTTCACAGTTACTTTGATTAAAATTTATGAAAACACACATATGCATAACCATTGGCAAATTATGTTCAGGATTTACTAGATGCACTTCAGAATTTTATCTAGTTAATATGCATGCCTGCTCAAAGAAGCAGGTTTCCTAACTGTATATGGCATTGGTGATAAACTACCTGTTTTACTCATCAAATCTGTGCACAAAAAAGCATTCAGAAAGCAATATGAAACCTGTGGAAAGAGTGAACAATTAGAAACTAGTTGGGAAGCAAATGATGCCAGACCTCAGCAGACATGATTCCATGATGACAATGGACACTCTCTGATGACTGGCCGAAACCGCTGCTAGCTTCAATAAACACACCAGCTTCAGTTATTCCAACAGTTTCAATCAGTGACTGTCGAGGAGGGCTTTTTGTGGGTATGAATATGGAGTTCATGGGGTTGTCAGCCATCCCTTTACCCACATATTTGTTATGGAGAACTACAGGGATGTTATGATTCTTGAGATCATTCTTGGGTCCAATCCCACTTAATAGCAGCAACTGGGGGCTACCAATTGCACCAGCAGATACAATTATTTCACTGTCTCTGTTGTTGTTTAGAAGTGCCTGGTGAAATCGGCCATTTTCATCAGTGAATTGGACACCAATAGCCCTCGGCTTCAATCGCCCTGCAACAGGAAGATGTTTATGAAAATGCATGTATTGTTTCTAGTTTGTACTGTTTTGTAACACAGTTTAGCTCATGGAAGGTTGGATATATCATATACTCCCTCCTTTACTACTACCTCCATTCCACAATATAAGCATTTCTAGAATCCCGAGGTAAAAATAGTCAAGGTGAGAAATGTCATATATGCCCCTCATTTTACATTACCTCATCAATTCCTCAACCACCCACCAACCACCAGATTTTGTCTTATCCCTAGAAATGCTTACATTATGGACAAACTTTTGAATGCTTCAAATGCTTACATTGTGGAATGGAGGGATTGACTTTTTCGTGGCGTTTGACCATTCAGTCTTATTCAAAAAATTTCTTCAAATATAAAAAGTAATATTCTACATTTCAAGTTTCTTTAGTGATAAAACATATTCCAACAAAATATATGACATTTGTTAAACTTTATTTGAATAAGACAAATGGTCAAACTTAACAAAAAAGTCAACGGCGACAACAATTTAGTAAGGGAGTAGTATATAATACATGACTAGCTATTACCTTGTCGTGAGTCAAACACTATTTTGTGCACACTAGCATGAAGCAGCACTTTCAGGTTGCTAGGATCTCCAGCTGCAAGTAAGTCAGCTGCGGTGTGGCGGTACCCTGTCTCATCAAATATGGTGCCACCAACTTTTGTTCCAGAAATATGATCATAGGTATACCCATTGAAAGGAGATACACCTGCTTGTATGAGTCCATCCCGTAATGCAGCCTGCCAAGGTGCGATCTTTGGCCACTGAACAATCTTCTCCTCGACCCAGGGGAAGGACTCGTTCACAAGGTCCTCATCCCAGCCTACCTCCTGTACAAAGCTGTTGGTACAAGAAAACAAGGTGTTAAGTTAAAGTAAGTTAATTACCAAACAGGAACATTTTATAGTACATTTATTTCAAAAAATAAATAGATAGTGCATACAATGGTTTTATATTCATGAAAATTAGAGATGACATGTTTTGCTAGTGTCCTTTATCCAAGCTGTAGTGGGGCTTTGATTATTTCTCAGACTATCACAGTTGCCTTAGACCGTAGCATCAAAATGGCAATTTATAGCCCCATATGAAGTTGCTTTGTTCCCCCTTTTACATTTAGATTGTTGCTGTACTATATTGCCGTATGATTCTGACAAGAAACGTGAGGCAATCTTTATATGGTTTTTGTTCTGTGAGAGAACCCCACAGCATGTATTGCTGGCCGACTGGTTGCTGCGTTGCACCACCAAAGCTGAAGCACTTTAATGCATGCTAATCTGGTATCTGAGTGTTTCTATTTTAAGTTATTCAGGTTATCCACCTAATACTCCATTATATGCTAGTTCTAAAATAATTTAGAACTGTCCTGTGGTTACTCTGAAAAGCAGGTCTCTAATCAACATGGTGTTCTAGGGGACCAAGAAATCTGGTCCAGTGCAAGTATTAAGTATGCCGGCTGTTTTAGTAAGGTCACATAGACTTAGCTACTCCTATTTGAGAACGTGTTCTACTGGACTCCACTCGCACTCGGTGATCTCTGGTATGCGTCTATGCGATATAGGCCAGTGAAGTTGATACAAATGGCTGCCATAAGGTCTTATCTCTGTTATGGGTAGCTGAATGCTAGTATTAAGTGATTTATACTGCTGGTATTAGAGACGGGTATTCACATGTTCTTGCTGAATGGTTCAGCAGACTGCATGGCCCAGTCTATGCCAGCAGTCAGGCAGACTTTAACATTCTTTTCTCATGGCGACTGCTCACTGTCCACCCTAGAGCTGACATTACTGAAGTGAAAGTGACTAGTGAGCGTGCTGCTTGATGCATATAGGCCGAATGATGACTGTGACATAAGAGTGTTTTAGTACTTGGTAAACTAATACTGCCTGTTGAAAAAACAAACTGATTCTGTAAAATTCTACTAGGTAGTACTTGTTTGCCATGCACGGAGGGAGCAATCACAATCAGTAGGGACAATAATGGCACTACCGAACATATCATTATCATGCATCCGATGCATTGCATACCTTGAACTGGCCCGGCTGTAGAAGCCGGCATTGATGCAGGTGCCGCCACCCAACACCCTCGCCCGGGCATTGATGACGCCGTCGGTGGAGACAAAGGCTTGCGACGGTGAGTCCGGCGCCAAATTCATCAGCCCGATGTGGAAGTTCTCCATGTAGGAGATGTTGCGGTTGCCATACGGAGAGCCTCCCTCTCCAGCAGGAGCACCTTGTACTTGTGCGACAATGTCGCCGCCAGAGGGCAGCCGGCAGTGCCCCCGCCCACTATGATGTAGTCGTACCTCGTCGGGCAACCCGCGGGGAAGCTGCTGGCCTTCTGAAGGGGAGGGAGATCCTTCAAGCTGAAATGATTCTTGCCTGCAGAGGACAAGTGTTATGCTGTTATCCTTCAACTGAAAACTAGTAGGACGGTTTAGTTCTGCTGTAAGTTTTCTGAGTTAGTATATCTCATCACTCTTTCATGAGTTTGACAAAATAAATGTTTGATCTGATTGAGCTTACGTACTCTCTTGACATCAGGTTCTGACACCATGGATGAGAATTGAGACAACAACAGATGCCGTGGAGTACGTAGTACTCCTATACTGGTACTCCTACCTTTTATTCCTTGTCTTTTGCTATATCTTCCTAACCGTTTCTTTGTTTAATATATTAAGGCGTGAATAATAATACTAATACTCTGATTGATGGTTAGCCACTTCAGCATTCTGAAATGGTAGTAGTACCGAAAACCCACAGCAGATTCCAGGGGAAAAGGAAACTGCAGCTAAATTGTCGGAAGATGAAAGACACGCATACAGAAGAGTGATTCTGAAAAAACTCGAAAGGAAAACAGATAACAGTACTTGGGAGAAATGTAGTTGCAGCATTGCTAAGAGGTTCAGCTTTGCAGCTTCTTCACCTAAGAGGTGTAAGTGGATGCATTCCGAGGAAGCAGAAATGCCTAAGAAACATTGTCTTGTTCAAGAAGAGAGCATTGAAAGTTCGAATAATCTGAAGAAGAGAAGAGGCACCCACCTTGGGATAAACTGAAGAAGCAGAGGAATGCCAAGACCTTGCACAGCACCACTCTATTTCCCGACGCCATTGAAACGCCTGAGCTGAGGGCTCTTCCTCCCTTCTCTCCAAGGGACTGTCCCTCTCCTCTATCTCCGGCTACCCACCCTCTCCTCACCGCGTTCGAACTCGTTTATGTAGACGGGCAACATTGGAGGATTGAAGGCAACAGAGTGCTGCGCCTGCATTGAAGAGAGCTCACCAGCTGCAGTAAGGGCTATTCAATGCCGAGGAAGCACTGGTCTGGTACAACCGGGATTTATGGAGTTCATCAACCAACCAACCATCACAAAGCTGCGGCCAAGGTACCCACCACCCCTCATTTACAAGAATGACAGGCGGCTTCCTCTTTCTTTATTATTTCCCTGTACCTGTGTTTTTGCCAATTGGTTGAGCTCACAAAATTATATGTATTTTCTTCCTCTTCTGTTAAGAGCTCCATTTTTTAATGGATATATAACCTTGTCTGTACGTGCTGCCGTGCATGAATGCGCCTGTTGCAGAAAATGGATGGTGCTATTTTCAAAACCAATCGTGGAAAATGGGTTCTGCCATCTGAAAGCATCATTTGCGGGATATAGTATGTGCTGGCAAATCCCTGGAAGTTTGTGCTCACGAAGCACGGTTATGTGGTTAAATGGTTGCTACTCAGATTACAGTTCAATCATGCAAGGGAGCCTATAGAAACTAGGCATAGAAAAGTTTAGAATTCATTGAAACCGATCTACTTTTATTTTGCAAAGTTTTACTATACTAATGTGATGCATTTTAGAGGGAAACAAGAACAGAAGATTTAATGGTGAATGACAGTGTGTAAGCTTGAATGGACCAAGCATATGGTCTACCTTGGATACAGTATGGTATATCTGGCAAAGCATGCAATTAAACACCCAAGAGTAAAATTTGCTTGGTAGCCTCCTATACTATTGTTAGTTGTACATTGATTTTACAGGAAACCAATAATAGAAAGTTTGACTGATGGCAAAAATAGGCTAGAATTTGGCCGTCCTGTGTCTTGTCTAAATCTGGAGTGTAGAATTCGTGTCACTGTCCTTCTTCATACCACCACCGATGTACATATATCTGACTATAGATAGAAAACACTGTCCTGAGTGGTATTGAATGCCATATGCTTGGTTTGGTTAGGGAGTAAGCATCTGCTTAAGATGACGTCCCAACCCTCAACTACACATTAGGTACAGTTTGTGGTGTGTGCTTCTCTTGTCCGTTGAGCTAGCAGCTGTCACTTTCCCCTATTAAAAAACATAATTACAAATCCGTGTGCACTCTCCACTCCAAACTGGAAACGCAATTAAGCAAGCGAATAATAGCATCCACGTCACCGTCATCAACTGCCGTTGCCTATTTTCCAGCAAGCAATCGATGCACAGGAAACGAGTGAACGAAACCTAAAGCCTCTCCTGAGAGTGGAGGGAGCCAAAAGTATCAAGAAACAAGTGGTCTCTTTGGATGCCCCCTGCAACCATGGAGCCTGTGAGTTGTTAATGGCGAAATCTAAAGCGTGTTATGGGCGGCCATGCCAGCTAAACTTGTTTCTTTTCTTGTATTGTCATTTCCTGCGCCCGTGGAAGTCGCAGCAGAGAGCGGTGCAGCCACCAGCAAAGTGTACGGCGCAGCCTTCTTTTCGTTTCCGTTCATCTTAAATACTGTGTTGTTTACGTGTCTGCAAGTTAGGGGAAACAGAGACATGGCGGCGTCTCCTCGGGATTCTTTTTCGTACGGATGGCCAAAAAGACCCGTGAAGGACGAGAAGCGCCCTGCCCTGTTTTGTGGTTCTTTCAAGTTTTTCTCTTTTTTTCATGGTCTCTCGCTATATATGCCATTAACTACATCTCGTTAATTTCGATGATACTGATTACAGACTGACCGCAGTCTCGTTAATCCGTTCTCTGAATGCAGATGCAGACTGCATCGTCATCAGGTTTTCAACCTACTATACCCGCCAAGTCACAATCACACGAGCAAGGAGTCTTGTCGTGCCGTTGCCAGGACTGATCCCCAAGTGCTACAGTGGACTGCGTTTTATTACAGGCCGTTTGCCCGGTCCATTTCAACCGCACGCGGCAAGGGACGGTACGAGCAGGATGGTATAACACAGCTAGCACGTGAAGTGAGGGGAGGCTGCCCAAGACTCGGTCGCCATGCGGTTTACATTGATGCTGCCGGCGGATTAGGTGAAAAGAGTTCTTTTTTATTATTATATATTTTCTTTCAATTCGCGTAAGCAAACTGACGGCAGGCCTTTCGCCGGGCAGTTGTTCGATGGTTGCCAGTTTTCAGGTCCTCGTCTCGGGAAACCTGTGAACCGGCCGGTGCCTTCCCCAATCGCTCACGCGCGGGTCGGCTAATTATTTTCACGAGCTTGACTGTGAAGAACGCTACTGCTGATTCCTGAATGGGTAGTACAGTGGTGGCTCTGGAAACCACGGCAGCTGATGTGAATGCAGCAGCTGCCACACATGTCCAGCTGCAATAACCAGAATGGCTCCATCACCCTGGCCTGGAATCGATCCCAGAGTCACTCGAGGCCTCCCATTTCCAGCACGCAGTCCACATTGATAGCCGCAGATCCCGGTTTTGACGACGCAAGCAGGGGCAAGGGCGCAGTAGATTTGGCGCTTTAAGACGCGGCTGGCCACTGGCCTGGCCCCCCCTCATCAGCGCTCGCTCGTCTCGTTTCAGAGATGGAAGAGAAGAGGCACACAGCTGTGACGTCGTGTCTTTAAGTGCTGTGGGGTGAATCCCAACCCCCGCCCTGCCAGGGAATTCAATGGCGGAACTACCGTGGAGGACATGGAACGTTGTTCTGGCTCTCCTCTTCGAATGGACGACGGAGCGAGAGAGCTTGCTGGCCATTAACCTCGGCGACCCGGGCGGCCGGCGTGTGGTTCAGAACCAGAAAAGCAGCATGCATGACTGGCTGGTGAGATCAATGGCGTGTGGGTACGAGCAGCCGTTTTATGAGATCGTCGAGGACGTACGACAGCGGGTGGTCGTTCCGGCAAACGGACCTGGCTAGAACGGTGGTGGTCGCGATCTACATGTGTGTGGTTGGTTATATTCGCACGACGGCACTGTTCATTGTTCCCAGGGCGATCGAGGCCACGATGCCTGGCTGATCGGTTGTTGCATGATTTGAGACCTTCAAGAACGGTCCATGGTGAATGAACAGAGACCATGGCTTCGATCTCGGCTAGCTAGCACGAGGGAGAACAGTTGCCGATGCCGATCTAGCTATAGATGAGCCTTGTGTATAGTACGCGTCGTAACAGTGCCCGTGCGGCGTCCAAAATGTGGAGAGGCCTAGCTGGCATCACGGTGTGCCCCTTAAATGGGCGGTAAACAAGACCACATGGGAGCAGTTCTGTGCCGTCGTCGACTCCAGCCCAGCGGCCCGTGTGCGCCCCAGTTTTGCTCCCGGGGCTCGCGCAGCTAGCACTAGCAGTCATGGAGGAGCAGTGATTTAGCCGGATCTGCTAGCTGGACAAGTCACACTCCTTGAGCTCAAGGCTGTCTATGTTTTTGGATTACCACCCCTATCCACCCTTTGTTGCTTTGCTTTCATCTTCTCTGACCTGTGTTTAACTTGGACCCTACTAGTCATGCTTTCTGCAGGCACGTACAGCTGGTGTGCTACGGATTTATCCAGATCGGCGTAACGTGCAGAAAATTTTCTGTTAAGACGACACCATGCTTCAGACGCGTTTGCCGTCGGCCAGGGTTAGTGGTAGGGAACCAAACCGTGCCGTGGTCATTTATTTGCCTCTTGAACTATTACTGTATTTGTTGATACCCAGCGCCCATCAATCGTCTAATACTACTAGTCAAATGTGCTTAGAATGTCTCGAGTGATGAATGCACGTCCAAGTGGAGCGGTGGGGTGGCAGTGAACTCACTTGCCATTGGGTGGTGCCGCCGAGCCAAAGGGACCACGTGGTGATGCCGCCATATGGTCCATCACCACCATGAACCATTGAACTGTCTCTCCCTGGTTACCCTGCCCATGTGGGTTGAATGTTTAACCGAGGAGAAGATGATCAGTGCGAACGTTGGTCAAGTTGCCACAGGGCAACTTGACGAGGCGTGGCTTTGCTGGTTCAGGCAAAAGGTACGACGTGCAGCACAAGATAGCAAGGTGGGCAAACCTGTGGTAGTTGATGCGACACACTTTCCTCGCCAAAAACGATGACAAGTCGTAGCTGTAGAGATTGAACCGGTTGCAGAGCAATAATCGGCCGTCAGGAAGAAGAGCCATCGGATGGCAGAGACCCCAGAAATGGACGGTGTAGCTTCGCACCCAGTGACCCCTCGGCCCTCGTCATCCAAAGGCATCGTCCACACCGCCAAATTCTCGTCGTCCTCGCAGCTGACGTAAGCCTTCAAGCAGAGCTCCCCGCGCAACGTGTCCAGCGTGAAGGCGTCGTCGTCGTCGAGCGGGTCCAGCAAGTCCGGCAGCGCGGTGACCCCGAGCGACTCGTCGGCCAGGCCGAGGCGGAGATTATGTGGCCCAAGAAAAGAGGAAATTATATGGGCCAACGCCAGGCCCAAGGACTCAGATCGAGAAGTGTCCTGTCTCCTCGTCCCCCGGCCCCGTGCCCAAACAAAACCCACCAATGGCCGCCACCCCGCCGGCGCCGCCGCGCATCCTCCTCGCCGGCGATGCCCACGGCCGTCTGCACCAGCTCTTCAAGCGCGTCAAGTCGGTACGCACCCACCCTTCTCCACCTCTACCCCCGCTCTTTCTCCTGCTCTCTTCAGCCCCTGCCGCCGGTCCGTGACTCCGCGCGATGCCCGCTCCTCGCAGGTGAACCAGTCGACGGGGCCGTTCCACGCGCTGCTCTGCGTGGGGCAGTTCTTCTCCCCGGACGGCGAGGCGGAGGGCGACGTCGCCGACTACATCGAGGGGCGCGCCGCCGTGCCCATCCCGACCTACTTCACCGGCGACTACGGCCCCGCCGCGCCGCGCCTGCTGTCCAAGGCCGCCGCCGCCGCGCGGGCTTCGCCCCCGGCGGCATCGAGATATGCACCAACCTCTTCTGGCTCAGGGGCAGCAACCGCTTCACCCTCCACGGTGTGTTCTCTAGCTAACTGCTACTATCCAATTTCAAACTCAAGGCCTGAGAGATCTGCTGCCCTTTCGGTCAACTTTGACAGAGAGCACTGCACAGCAGTGGTAAATCAAAATGCTGCACCATATTTTACAGATGCCTTTCCTGAATTCGAAATGTTAAAGCCAGACTGTCACCTGCATTTGTGGGAAGTGAATACAAAATTTCCATTGAACATTTGTGTTGCAATGCCTGAAAATCTGCATCGCCCTTAGTCTTACTCTAGCACTTCTAATCGTTTCCCGTTCTGTTCTAGGTTTGTCGGTGGTTTATTTGTCCGGGAAGCAGGGGCCAGGAGGACCTGGCTGCTACAGCCAGGATGACGTCGATGCCCTGCGGGCTCTTGCAGAGGAGCCGGGCGTCGTCGATTTGTTCTTGACATATCCTTTTGTTCCCTCTTCTTATATCAAAATTGAGTCACTCTTCAACTTAACATCTACCCCGAATGCATCAAGCTTCCTTACTGGTTCTCCTTGACTATACTAAGATCGCACTAATGAATGGCCAGCTGGAGTGGTGAATGGGGCTGATACATCCAATGTTCCTAATCAGGTTTTGGATCCTCATGGATATGATTCTGTCGTTGCTGAATTGGTTGCTGAAATTAAGCCTAGGTTTTCTTTCTGACTTCATACTATGATTCTGACTAACAGGCCAACCAACTCGTTGTATTATGCATTGTATGTCACAAGACTGAATATGCACACCACGTTTGTGATATTGCTTGTTTCATGCAGATATCATATTGCTGGTACTAAAGGTGTGTTTTATTCAAGGGAGCCATATGTCAATGATTCTGCTGCACATGTTACCCGTTTCATCGGACTTGCAAATGTCGGGAACAAGGAGAAGCAGGTACGTATTTTAAAAGAAAGACACTTTGTTTCACATTTGTTCTTCTTTTTGTCTTGATTCTGTCGGTTGGAGACATTCCTCGTGATTTCTGACCTTGTTGGATTTAAAAATAATCATGCCTTTATTCTCACTTGCTTCTTGAAGCACTACTTACATTGAAGATATAGTATTACCTACTGCAAAAAAAAGGCTACTTCAGTTGTGTTGATTTTTAAGGAACATTATGTTGATTTGTTGATATATTGCAATTACGTCGTAATTTATGTTCATTAATTGGCTACCTTTATTGCACACACTTTTCAGAAATTTATTCATGCGATTTCTCCTACTCCAGCATCTACAATGTCCGGTGCTGATATCCATGCCCGGCCTCCAAATGCTACTTTATCACCATATATTGCTCCAGTAAAATCAGTACCTACTGAAGAAGCTACAAAGCGTCCGGCTGAAAACAATGATGCGCAATATTGGCGTTATGATGTGAAACGACAAAGGCAAGGGGAAGCAGAAGGGGGCAGATTGTGTTTCAAATTTACATCATCAGGGTCCTGTCCGCGAGGCAATAATTGTCACTTTAGGCATGATGAGGAGGCAATGGAGCATTATAGCAGAAATGTATGTTTTGACTTTCTAAACAAGGGGAAATGTGAAAGGGGCCAAGAATGCAAGTTTGCCCACAGCCTTTCAGAGGATGCTGTTGCAAAAGATGCCAGACCTCGTAGGTGAGAAAATTAGTCCAATTATCTCTTTCTTTCTTTTTGTCTACCCGACTGTGCATGCCTTCTATGCATTCAAAATGTGGAATTCATATCATTCTATATTTATTAATTCCAGTGAGCGAAGACGTGTGGAGAGCAGGTGCTGGTTCTGCTTGTCAAGTCCAGATGTTGAGTCACATCTTGTCATTAGTATCGGGGAAGGTTATTACTGTGCACTTGCAAAGGGCCCACTTGTTCCAAACCATGTTCTAATGATACCAGTTGAACATTGCCCAAACACACTAATGATGCCTCCTGAAGCGGAGTCAGAACTTGGGAGATATAAGAATGCCCTGAGTAAGTACTTTGAGAAGCAAGGAAAGGTAGCAGTGTACTTTGAGTGGGTTTCTCAGCATACCCGCCATGCTAATCTTCAGGTAAGGATACTTTCCACATAATTTGGAAATTAAAACTTCCTCTGGACTCTGTAGGACTAAGATCTGTTAAGAACGTTATATAGGTTTACACTGTATCCATCAAATTTTCTCGTAGGTTGTACCAGTACCCTCATCAAAAGGAGATGCAGTTAAAAAGATTTTTCATCTGGCAGCCAAAAGACTTGGATTCGAATTTTCGGTGGTGAATCCAGGTGGGCCTTTATACTCTCCCATCCCCAAACAGATATGAGCCCCATTACCTAGTAATCATCCATATTGCTCTTCACATATAAGGGGTTATCTGTACTTGTATTACTTGTATGGTATTATTCTCAAGAATTGTGATGCCTAATGCTTCTTCTTAAGATTTCAATTACTGTTTACAAAGGCTATAAGGCAGCCTTTTCTTATTGCAAGGCATATGTCTTGTTGGCGTGTATGATGACAATTTGCTTAAGTGTTCTGTGTTGCTGATTTGGTCTGATTAAAATTGGTGTGAGTAGCAACAGAATCACACTTTGAAGTATATAATTGTAGGCATATAGCACATACATCAATAGGTATTGGAAAAATTATGAGCTTCTAGTTTTCTGAAGAATATCGTTGAAGTTCAGTAATCTTTGAGGGAGAAACTATGAGCTTCTAGTTTTCTGAAAAATATCTTTGAAGTTCAGTAAACTTTGAGGGAGAAACTATGAGCTTCTAGTTTTCTGAAGAATATCATTGAAGTTCAGTAAATTTTGAGTGTTTGAGAAGCAGCAACCAATAGCTATATTTTGTTTCTGTTAGCATTGAGTTCCTCTTTTCTTTCTGTATACAGATGGTGCTGCTACTCAAGGCAGGGAATCATTGAAAACTCAGTGTGAAAGTAAATCAAGTTTGTTTTACGTTGAGCTCCCAGAAGGTAGAATACTCTTGCATAAGATTGATGCTACCGAGAAGTTTCCTGCCCAGTTTGGGCGTGAGGTAGGGCCATCATCAGTCCATTAGTAGCTTGAAAGGACAAGCTAGTATGAAAGGGAAGTAGCAAAATTATTTTAACCGCTGACACTTTTCCTATGTTATTTCTGCAGGTTTTAGCCGGATTGCTGAGCATGGCTGATCGTGCAGATTGGAGGAACTGCAAGCTTTCAAAAGAAGAAGAAACTCAAATGGTGGATGATTTTAAATGTGGTTTCCGTGAGTTTGATCCTGCAGAATGACAGTTTGCTCGGTTCATGTTGGGACCTTGTTTGTAATGGAAACTTGCGGTTCCTATTTTTGTTAGTAGATGGATTAACTTACAGTTCCTATCACGTTTGGACTACCTTATTCTCCTATAGATCCGAGACAGTATGCATATGCATATCGTTCGGTATAAATAAGACCTGAGAGCTATGGGCTCGAAATATAGAGGCATGAATAGGAGAGACCCTAGGCATGACGTGGCCTCTCCTTGGGGATCTTCGCGCGGGCTCTCCACTACTGCTGCTGGTGGGCATGATTGCTTGAAGCAAGGATGTGTTCGGTTCCTGGGGTCTAAACTTTAGAGCTGTCGCATCAAAAGAATTTTACTTATTTAGGAGTAGTAAATAAAGTTTAATTATAAAATAAATTACATGCTTCTAGACTAATTTACGAGACGAATCTAATGAGGTTAATTAAGTCGTGATTAGAAGACGGTTACTGTAGCATCACTTTAACAAAATTTAAATTAATTAAGCTCATTAGATTCATCTCGAAAATTAGCACCAATCTGTCAATAGGGTTTTGTTATTAAATTAATTGAAATATTCATAAATAATAAGATTCTCTTTGATGTGACAATGCTAAAATTTTAGAGGGCAGAAAACGAACAGGGATTGCCGCGTCGTACTGCTCTCGGTCATCAAAATACGCTGCCATGCCGCCGTGATACCAGAAGTACTTTTTGCCAACCACTCATCCTGCCAGCGTGGAAGGCGATGGTGTGTGGGTGTGGCCACCGTCGGCGAGCCTTGTCATGAGAAGGGTGGGGCAGAGCGCGCGGCAGAGGCAGCACCGGCGATCGTCCTGGAAGAAATGTGGATCGCGCACTTGACGCACACCTCTCCTCGGTGACCGCACCCTGTCTGCCGGTTCCATGCAGACGGCCTTCTTCAGCGTTCACGTCGTTGTCGATGGCTTGCTAGGACAGAATCCCTTCTAAACAAGTGAAGTACTGCAAAAGAAAGGGGGTATTGCTTGTTGTTTGTGCAGATCTGAGGAAACAACAAAACCCAATAGCTACGTTCTTGTGGTCAATGCTCTGTGAGACTTTTGGCTGGGATAATCAACCAAATTCAATGGCTGATCTCATTTGCAGAATGACTACAAAGGAAGTTTCGACAGATTACCAAATTGGTTTTTTCTCCCTTTTCAGGATTTTCTTGGACACTATGGCTAACACAAAATAAAATGAACTTACAAAATGTCTTCCTTAACAAAATTGATATTGTTTTTGCTGGATTGTCATATATCCATAAATCGAAGATACTAATTGGTTGCTGTGGTCAAAGGTGGGTAGCATTTCACCGTACGTGCAGAGCTATCCTAATTGGTAGATATTTTTCATGTTTTATAGTATATGAATTAGCACATGCCCTACTAGAGGTTGGTCCTGTATACGCTATCAAGATTGGAATTTATTAAGCTATTTATATGTTTTGATGATTTAACATGAAGCATGATTGATCATGTAGCTGTTATAACTTCCAATTATATCTTGGAATTGTTCTTGTAGGATACAATGATGCACAAATTCTTCTTATATGTTACAAATAATATATACTATAACTACTATTTTCGCTTATCTATAGTCTTATACTGGTAAAAAAAGACATTTGACTTAGTTTTCATCTATGTTCTTTTCCTTATTAAATATGTAATATCCCATTTTTTTTCCTTCTCATAATGCCGCAAAAATATTGTGCCTTTACAAGCATCCCTCCCTAACTGAAATATTACATCCATATAGGACCAAGAGCTAACGAGGTAGCCATCTCATAACCATAAAACAATCCAAAACATTGTAGCTTGAACAAAATTTTATGGTTACCAACACTTACATTTCTTTAGGCACAAAGGAAAAAATGTTTGATCTTAGAAGCACACCTAGTCACCTATGTGTCATCAACTCCTTATAGTTAACACTTTCCTAGCTATTAGTCTTTTCCATCTGCAAAAGTCCGAGAACATTAAGAACAATGGATGATAATTTCCTCTTTAATTCCTTATGTAAAAATAATTTTGCATATGTAATAAATTAATAATAGTAGTGATTAGAATCTCAATTCATACCTGATTAGTCAATGTATCATGCATTTCAAGAGGACACTAATTCATATGTCGATTTGAAGAAAAAAGTTAGTATAACCTAAATCCATGTGTGAAAGAGCACAATGGATATGCGTAGTGTATATACAACCATCCATGATGTAGTGAGACGATACATCATGGTGATAGTTCCACAAACACACGATTTTGTAATTGTATATGTGTTTGTCCTTATGTGTGTGATATAAGAAACCATAGTATCTAAACTATAACAACTAGTAAACATATAGACATTTGAACATTGTACCCATTTTGTAAGAATCAACTGTATGTTAGAGTTTTAAAGAGAAGTGTTACACTTATATACATGAAAGTGTGATAGATATATGTTATTGTTAAATAAGTCTAAAACACAAATTAAAATAGTTTAATAAGCATCGTGAGAGTCTTTGAGAGGCAACTGAGTTGAAGATCATAGCTAATATAAAAGTGTTCTCCAAGCACTGATAGATGCTATGAATAAACCATTGATCATGTATTTCAAAACTGACAATGGTCTCTTCCCTGTACTCCTTTGAGGGCTCCTTCATCTCTTTTGCAATCTCTCCTCTCATTTGTCACGACAATTTTCTCCTTAGGCTATCCAGAACTTGTGAGGAGACTATTCATGATCATCATAAAAACAAAAGCGAGAGCACATTATGAGTTTAATTTAGGGAGTGAAAGCTTAAGAATGAATGAAAGCATCTCGATCACCACATTTCTTTTTTGACCTGAAACATCACATCCCTTTGAGCATCTTCAAGATGCACCTTGTCAAAGTTCCTTCATCATCTTGGGTGACTCTCTATCTTCAAGTCACAACCCCATGAAGCCCGCGCAATTTGAAACATTATCGTGGTGCATATAATGGCTGGTCTAACACATAATACCAAATGTATACTTGAATTCAAAATTTAGCTAGGTGGTGAGTCTTGGTAAGTTTGTATTTCTTTATATACTTGTCTTTGTTTCCCTTGTTGATTGACCAAGTTAAAGGAAATATTTATATACCTAATCACAAGCACATCATTTCATGGCATGGGGCCAACATAGATGTCCATGCCATTATATAATAGTTAAATTTATCCATACTAGTGAATGTTGTTTTTCTTTAGGCATTTAAAAATAACGTGTGAACCTTTTTCTAGTATTATAATTGGTTGGTGTTGTTTATTTGTCTTCTACTAATGTGTGCTTGTATGACAGGTTGAATAATTTCGGATTTGAGACGGCAATATCATATCCCTCTTATGTTCCTCGGATTCGGATTCAGATACAGATGATGCCGGATGCTTATTGATGCATCACATATTTTATCATATTTACTTTTTTGATATTCGGATCGTCGGACATATTTCTTCCCTAGTGACAACTATTTGTTTCACCATTCTCTCTTGATGAATTGGTCGGATAAAATTTGTGTGAATACCGGAGAAAACATGCTACGTAGCCCTAGGTTGTACATGGTAGTCGGATGAAGCACCCAGAAGTATAGCATTGTCCTATATTATAATGAGGGAAGAAACAATGCTACACGTTTGATTCTTTCCATCCGACTCATGTACCACTCGAGACAGAGCATGTGTGCATTCTCTTTTAGAACTTGCTAATTTTCAGTCGATCGGATGGGTCTATAAAGAATAACTATTTTTATGGTTTATACACTAATAGTTTTTTTCCCCTCAATCTATATGCTACGTAACCCTGCAAAAATAAATAACAACATAAATTCTTGTACAAATCATATTGATTGAAAGTTTCTAAATTCTAAGTCGATTGAGAAGGGGGAAATGTCTTTTTGTTTTAGATTAAGATGTTCGCTTTTTTGGTATAAAACCTGGGAGCTGCTGAGAGTTCAAACTATCATACCTGAGAGTGAGACTCTGAGAGCAACAAAGAGCAGATTGCGACTGCTGCTCAAAAAAAAAAAGGCCAAGCTGGAACAAGAGCAATACTATTGATGCCGGTGTTTAAAGAACGAAAATCCCCCAAACGGAAAGCTACAAAATGCTGAACCTATAAGCGTAACCATATTTAACTACATATAGCAGCAAAAACCAACCCGTAGACGACGTCTCATCGTCAGCGACGCCTGCACGAGGGTTCTCGCGTGCTATCTCTGCTTCTTCTCCACCAGTAATAGGCGCCGCCGGCGGCATCTTTGTCGGGCTTCGTTGCGACGAGAACGGCGTGGCAGAGATAGCACTGGCGATCGGCTTGGAAGAAACGCATACGGATGGCGCGCACCTTTCGGTGGCCGCATGGGCCGGCCGCCACCCAGTCTACCGGTTTCACCATGCGCACGGGGCGGGCAGCGGCTTTCTTCTCCGGGGTTGAGAGCGGCGTGGCTGCTGTGGACGTCGGGTTGTGCCATACTGCCATTCCTAACTGGAAGGTCGACTAACGTTTTGCGCGATTGATCTGTGATCGATTCTGGATTGGCCGTGAAAGTTTATAGACGTGTACGTACTTGACTTGCTTACTTTGTCAAACTCCCAAAGCTGTAATCATCAGCTCATCACGCTGTTCATACTTTTTTCTTAGCACCTTAACATCACTTCCTACTGACAGAGGACTCAATGACTGACACCATTCGCCGCTGGTTTTTGTTTGTTAAAGGAACCAACGAAGGTTCTATTAGGACTTCTGAAGAATCCAACAGTACTGAGAACATTGGATGTGTAACGCTAAAGCATAGTTCAGTAAAAGATGCTATCAACCAAGATTCAGACATTCAGTCAACACCAAGTTAAATTTTAACAGAATAATAGTTCAGTAAAAGACACTATCAACTAAGATTCAGACATTCAGTCAACACTAAGTTAAATTTCAACAGAGTAATAGTTCAGGAAAAGACACTATCAACCAAGATTCAGACATTCAGTCAACACTATGTTAAATTTTAACAGAGGAAATCCAGGGCAGAGTCATCTCCATGATACACTAGAGTCATCTCATTAGCTCAAGTGCGAGTTTAGCAAATCTCAAGAGGAGTTACCATGATTTGCTCCGGTAAATGGAGGGCACAGTCATCTCAGTGATACACTAGAGTCATCTCATTAGCTCAAGTGCGAGTTTAACAAATCTCAAGAGGAGTTACCATGATTTGCTCCGGTGACATACAAAAAGACCATGCTTTTTAATTTGACATAATAATATCACAGAGGTCGTAAAGCCCACAAAGATCCATCACATCTACCATCCCTGCAGGGGAAGAAAAAGAGTTTACAAGAAAGTAAACATCAACTATTGAAAGCCGCAGGGGGTCCGGGGTACATACCTGGCCAAACAGAAACGCAAACCTTGAAACCTTCGACAACAGCGTGATAGCCAAGGTCAACACAAGAAAGAAACATGTAATGACCATGTGCCTTGACTGGTACAGTGCTGGGGGATGTTGATGGTGTAAAAGATCATCCAGCATGCAGTGAAGTACCACATCCCCATGCCCCTTGCCCACTGGTCCAACCTCGAGACCTGCAATGGAGTCACCCACACTGAGCTGTGGAGAACCAGGCCATAGTAGGCCATGGTCACCAGTGCGAACGCCACACTCGTCTCCACAGACATGCTGAACATAACATCAGGAGGCCTACAAGCACACAGTTAAACATTATACACATGACTGAATTAAAAGAAAATTTAGATGAGGAATCTTAACTTCTTTTTTCTTTATCAAAGGTAAAATAGCTTATAATGGTACCTGAAGATGAGGAGAGCAGTGCACATAGCAATGGCGTAGAAATAGAGATGCGACAGAAACCTTCGATGATGGCTCAAAGCATGGTAAAGCTCCTCCCTTGCCTCCTCAGATCGCCCACGGCTATCCTTAGCTGGAATGACCACCACCTGCATGCCTGCAAAAGGGAGAATCCTGTAAAATTATTGCAAAAGAAGAGGGTAAGAGGAAGTGTTTGCAAACTAAAATATACACCACCAAATTTCTCCAGATTTGCCTCAAAAAAAAAAATCTGTAATACTACCAAAAGTACCAATAATTTATATATTATTCCTATCACCTCAAAAGGGTTAGCTTCTACCCAGTTTTGTATGGAAACCCAATATGGCGCCAGCACTCCATTTCCTCCTTGCCTTGCACCCTTGGCAATATGTCTAATGTTTGACAACAATAAAATGTGTACTCAAAATTTGCCACTATTTCCTAATACCGATTGTGTTTTCTTTTCATCTTGCAACACCAAAAGCAACACAATCGATAGTTTTTCCTCTCCTTCCTGAGTCGGCCAGGTACACTTGCCTCTAGACTGACCAAAGGCAATATCAATTAGGAGTTTAAAAGTGCCACCATCCAATCTGTCAATTTCAGGTGACTAGCAACGGAGGAGCCACATTCTGCTTCAGGTCTTCGATTAAGGCAACTGCATTGTGCTATGCTAATTACTACATAATTTTAAGTTGCATCTCTTCCCATTCATGGAGAGAAATGCCAAGAACAAGAGCAAAACAGGAGAAAGAAGTTGCAAAATGACTAAATGAAGGTGTAAACATGGAGGAGTAAACACTATAAAGGGCTAGGGTCCTCTTGGCAAGCATATATGCATAAAAGGCCTGGTGCAGTTATTCATTTAAACTTATTTGGTCATTATGACATCACGTTCTCAATTTCTTAAGACTTTTTTTTGTACTTGCAATCAAACAGCACTTGTGTTAGCTGGAGAAGAGCCAGCACAGTCTGTTGCTACCAGGTCATACATCAACCAAAGAAAGAACTGAACAGTTGTGTCAATTTGTGATATCTGTTGCCCTTCGGAATTAGTCTGTGCTGCTGTTTATCCAAGCAGTTCATATCAATTCTTGTATAATGTGTAATCAGGAGTTGATGCAAATATTCTACTTATAAAATTAGTAGGGATTTCTCCTGATGTTTGTTTCCAAAAAAAATCCCTACTTGTTTACTGTATACAGGTGAAACGAACCTACAAAAGTCTAATTGTGCATTTTCCTGCTGCCATGGAAGAAACTCGGAGGTGCTACTGCTGGTGGTTGAAGAAGGTGGCTAGTGGTATAGCAGTGGAACCAAAAACGAAATCTTTAGCCGCCTCTCGAAAAATAAACCACACATAAATGTGAGTCTTTGACTAGCAAAAATTTGCAAACTGATGAGCAATGGTGCAGAGGACTTGAGCCATGACCGAGGAAGGTGTAAAAGGTGGAGGCGTACCTTGCAGAGCGGCGCCACAGCCACCGCAGACGTAGATGGAGTAGGCGGGCAGCTCCGGCAAGAACTTGTCGCACTTGGGGCACCGCACCATCCGAATCCGCGCGACCACCTCCGCCGCCGCCGCGTACCCTTCCATTCTCAGCTGCCTCCGCCCTCGCCGGACAGCACGCTTATCCTCCTCGTCGTCCCCGGCCATTCACGAGCACCGCCGCGGCATCAGCTCGGCCCAAGAAAAAGGCAGCTGCAGTAGGGCTAGCACAAGGATCCCCTCGAGGCCAAAGATCCAAGAGGCAAAGCAAGCGTGCCAAGAAACCGGGCGAGCGCAGCAAAGCAGGCGTATCACGAGGCCGTTGCGGCGGTGGAGGGAGGGAGGGAAGGGCGGGGTGGCTGGCTGCCGACTGGGGGAGGGAGGGAGGGACTAGTGAGTAATGACAAGGCGGCGGGGGCGAGAGAGAGAGTCACCTATCTTCAGAGGGTGAAGGCAGGAGCGTGCCATCAGGGACATCCACCGTCCGTCAGATCTGACGGCTCGCGTGAGATACGTTTACCGGCTGATGAATGATGAATCAGGATTTATTTGCGTTGTCAAGATCTATTGAACATTCTCTGAATCCAAACAGATATCAAGTAAATTGGGATGGATGAAGTAGTTAGATACGTAAAGGGAATATTTTTTAAAAATAAAAGATGTATTTGTATAATATAAAAAATATTATTAATTACTCATTTACACTCATTATAGCTCTTAATGGGTCTGTATTTGCCTCCCGTACATCCGATTTTTTGTCCAACCCCTATTAGATTTATTACATAGACCCAATAGCAATTAGTACTCTCTCAGTTCTAAATTATAAGTAGTTTTAGATTTTTTAGTATTATATTTGACTGTCTGTCTTATTAAAAACATCATCTATTTTGTTGTAGTTTTCTTATCATTAGAGGTACTTCAATTATATCATATTTACTTTTATATTTGTATAAAAATCTTGAAAAAGACGTAATATTTGAAAATAAAAAATAATTTATATTTTAGAACAGAGGGAGTATCTCTTAGTCATAACAGATCGAGCCACTCAATTTTAATCTAACGGTTGGAGACGAGTTTCCAACTTTCAATCAATTGACTATCCAAATTTGTATCAACTTGTTTCAGTATACATAGAAGAGCGCTAGTCACGTGAGCCACACAATTACTTTTGAACGGAGGATGAAGATTGAAGGTAGGAGCCTGCATTCAAAGGGCGAAGGTAGGTGATCCCGATCCGGCAAACGGGACATTGACACGTCTCGGTGCTCTGACATGCCAGGCCAGGACCAGGACCCGAGCTGCTTTTTTGGACTAGCTTTTGTGGATCCAGCTTTTGCGTGCTTTGAATCGTTTTTTCTCCGGAAATTTTGTTTCGTGCTCGTGTTTGGCACGCGGATGGGATGGGAGGTGCGCATATGCTGTAACGCTGGAACAAATCTGGCATTGTGTAATTGTGTTAGAGTGCAACATGCATGATTTATGCACGTATATGTCATGTAGCCATGTTAGTGAAGAACTTTAATCATCGGATTATAGTAAATATGTACGGAATACTTATCATAGTAGATCTTAATAATTGCGAAAATTGTGGATGTGTGTTATTTATAACATAAATGCTTCTGCGTGTGTTGTTTGTCATAGAAAAAAATGCCATAGAATTTGGATCCCCTTGCATGTACGCTTTCGTATTCAGCCTTCAACTCCAACAACAATCCCTGCTACTGTTGTCCACACGCAACTGTAGTTCTTTTCTATGTCTTTTTTTTCTGTCTGAAACGACCACAATTACGGACCGGATGAGTATTACTATTTAGTTAAAA
Organism: Chloris gayana; assembly: GCA_031894775.1. Taxonomy (NCBI): domain Eukaryota; kingdom Viridiplantae; phylum Streptophyta; class Magnoliopsida; order Poales; family Poaceae; genus Chloris; species Chloris gayana. The sequence goes on along the minus strand of JAUNZO010005050.1, from coordinate 1,289,111 downwards.
ATATCATCAACATATTATCTAATTCACTATCTAAATTTGGCGGCTCTCCATTTCCGGTTCTTGTTAGTTTTTAGAAAGCCGGTTTTGTTGTCATTTGTAAAGTTTTACAAAGACTATTAGAATGAATATATCTTGGTGCACACACGGTCGAGTGCCCATCCGCCAACGTCGAGGCATTTGGTCTTTGAAAAACATGCTAACTCACAGCGTGACAGCGACGGTACCAGTTAGGAACACCCCACGTTCCACATTACGGTGAGATTTAGAGTGCGGGTACCACCTGTAAACATTAATTTTTTGAGACGAATAACAATTAGATTGGAGTAGCTAGAAGTTTATAATATATTTTAGCTAATTTCTTGGAGCTGCTCTAAAGAATTTTGATATAAGATTTATTTATTTTTGTAAAATTGGTCATCTCATATTAAACTTGTGAAAATGTGCTACAATTTACCTAGGTTTGGACCTGGAAAGAGTGGTCATCCAACGTAAAGGATCTGACCACTTCATCTAGATTAATTATAAGAAGTATATATTATTCTCCCTTCGGGATACTAGGGTGGGTCAGAGATCTACTAACCTAGACTATCTCATTAGATTTGTGATACACAAATTACAAGAGATTATACACACAACAAGACACGAACAACAAAACACAAGAAGAAAACACACGCTCCTGAAAGACTGAACAACCACAAAACACCGGAACAAGACGAGGGACATCTATTGATCATCCATGGGCATCCTCATCGAACAACATTGCCAGGTCACCATGGTCATTATGCTCAATCACTACCCCTCGTAACTACGTTGCTCAATTGTGCCCTTCAACATATAATACCGTTAAAGCATGAGGGACTGCCCAGTGAAATGGCGACTAAGGGTGGTAAATAAGCACGCTGCCATGAGTTTTCTTGAAAGGAAGAACTTCCTTGAAACTGATTGTGCCACCTTTCCCAACGTATACGATCACCAACCTATCACTGTTGGACATCGTATGGGAGGAGGAAGCTCCAAAGGAGGGAAGTCCAACTATGATGGGTCTCATGACATATGATTTAACAATACCACCGACAAGCAAAGCAACAACGAAGTAGAGGTATCAAAGAATAGCACCATTCGAGCCATAACAACAACCACATCAAGGTGAAGAACAAAAACCAAAGGTGAGTGGGATAAGACACAATCTGACTTGCCGTTGCAGCGGACCATGTTGTGCAGAGGTGGGAGCACCTCCCAATGCACCCTGCATGACACTTTCGTTGAACAATACAAATGAAGCTCATCGGAGGAGGCCGTGCGGAGGTGAGCCACCTCCCCGCACATTAAGCATGATACTTTCGTTTCATAGACCTTCCATGTCTACAGTCATAGAAGGTTGGTTAGGTTGCCTCAAGCAACACCTCTAGCGAGTGAAACAAGGAGGGGCGCCATTGCTAGCTCCAGCCGGTAGCATGCGTGGGTGTTCGTTTCTCCACGACTAAACTTTACCCCAACCATATTGAATGTTTAAATCATGTACTAGTTAAGCTTAATAGATTTGTCTCACAAATTAGTCTTCATATGTGTAATTAGTTTTGTTATCTATGTCTAATACTCCTAATTTGTAGTCAAACATTCAATGTGAGATGGCTACGGCACGACCACGACCACAAGCTTTGTGTAGCCCAGGCACACCACAACACTGGACCACGAGAGCCTCGTTACCGCGTAGCCATCATTTGACATGCATGTCGCAGATATTCATCCACGATAACAAAAATCCATTGTTGTCGATGCAGTGGATCCAAACACATGACCTAAGGCTATTAGATTAGAGTAGTTTTTTTTGTGTGTTTTATTTTTAGAAAGTAGCTCAATCAAGAAGTTTAGTATACGGTGTTAGCTGATTTCTTGAAGTTGCTTTAACGAATTTTGATGTAGCGCACTGTTTTTTTTTGTTGTTGTTGTGAAATTGGTCATTTGGTACTAAACTTGTCAAAATGTGGTACAACTCATCCAACGTAAAAGTTTTGACAAGTTCATCTAAGTTAATTATGGGAAGTACTATCAATTAATTATTAAGTTGAAGTAGTTGTTGTGATCGCATCCAGTTTTATGTTCGTTCTGAATGTACATTGATGTTCAAGGCGGCCTTCTCATACCTTTTCGAGCTTTTTTTTCCCTTTGAGGCGTATTTCTTGAGTTTTTGATTGGCCGCGACTAAAAAAACAGAATGCTTCAGCGCACGTGTCACCAGATCGAGAGCCGCGCAGACCAGTCAATGTCAATTGACAAAAGAAAAAAATGTACATGCACAATCCTAGTTGTGGGCGGTACGATCGTTGGAGCTAGCACGTACGTAGGTCAGTTATTAACAACTCAAAACAGACCCTGAACGGCATTACGAAAGAAATCGGAACTTGAGTTCTGCGACGATGCGGTTTCGTGCATGCACGGACGGGTTTCTCGGGATCGGATGCGACCGGTTCCGGATGAACCCTTGTTTGTGATGGTGAGTTTCATTCCGTTCGAGATTGTTCGAATGGGATCAAACCCTGGTGACGGATCGGCGAGCTACCTTTTTATAGCCGCCACTATTCTCGCGGTGAGAGAAGAAAGGAAGAGAGGGGCGGCAGCTCTCTCTCTCTCTCTCTCCTTGGATCTCCTACCTCCCCTCCTATCCCTACGACGACGCCGACGCCGCGGCCCCCGACCTCGCCGGCCGCCGCGCACGCGCGTACGCACCTACCATGTCATCGTCCTCCTCCATCTCCTCAAAGCCAGCACAAACCAACCACCCCTCCACGTCGACACCACGACCGCCAACGCTTCCTCCTCCTCCTCCCGCTCCTCCCCGCGCCCCTCCGCCTCCGCCTCCGCCTCCGCCGGTGGCGGCGGCGGGAACGGGCAGAACCAGGCGTGCGCGGCGTGCAAGTACCAGCGGCGCAAGTGCAACCCGGACTGCCCGCTGGCCCGCTACTTCCCGGCCGACCAGCAGCGGCGGTTCCTGCACGCGCACCGGCTCTTCGGCGTGAGCAACATCCAGAAGACGCTGCGCCGGATCGAGCCGGAGTACGGGCCCGAGGCCATGCGCGCGCTCATCTACCAGGCCGAGGCGCGCGCCGTCGACCCCGTCTACGGCTGCGTCGGCATCATCAAGCGCCTCGAGCACGAGGTCAACGCCGGCACCGCCGAGCTCCGGGCGCTCAAGCAGCAGATCGCGTTCTACCGCCAGCAGGCGGCCGTCGCGGCTGCCGGAGGGGATCCCATGCTCGTAGCCGATCCGGCCATTCTGGCGGCGGCGGGGCAGGGAAACGGCGTTTCCATGCCAATGGACGCGCTCTACGGCGCCGGCGAGCAGGAAGCGGGCGCCGGATTCGCCGTCGTCCACGACCAGCATCATCAGCAGGTCGATTACAATGGCCTCAAGGTCGACGACGAGCAGGACCAGCCGCCGGCGATCCCCTTGTACGACTACTTCTGCTACGACGGGGCGCCACTTGTCGGCGCCGACGAGGCCACCAGCCAGGACGCCACCGTGCACAACGACTACGCCTACTCCGACGCCGCCAGCGTCAAGCAGCAGCAGCAGCACACGGCCGCCGGGTCGCCGGCGATGTCTACGCTCGGCCACCAGATGGAGCAGCACTGCCAGATCGAGGCGTCGCCGTCGTTCGTCGACGTCAAGCCGCACGACCTGCCGGCGACGCTCATGGAACAGCACCACGGTCTTGGAGGCGGCGGCGACGGCATCGAGCAGCCCGAACACAAGGTAGCCGTGGCCAAGTACGACGACGACGCCGCAGATCAGAAGATGGCGCCGGCGGCGCAATGCCACCTCGAGTTAGGCTTCTCCGCTTTCTGATTAATCAGACGCATGGTAGATTCATCCATCCGTGACCATGCACGCGATTATTCTCATCCATTATTTTTTGTTGTTGATTTGTTGTTACGTCATTTAGGGCAAAGAGTGTCTGTCATCATTTCTCAATTTTTTATTCTAGAGAAATTTCCACTAGTCTAGCCAATAATTCATTGTTACATCATCATCACTAGGCATAGCATCAGTTTAGATTTATCGACCATTGTTGGTTTTCCTCTCAATCAGTCTGAGGACAACATAGGTGTTTGCTCGGTGTGTTGCGGATAAAAATTATGGATACTGTTGTTGAATAAAGTGGCTTCTGAGGATTATTAAGGCTTTCTACAAATGTCAATTATTATGTTTCTCCATCAGTAAACTATCTTTATCTCAAATAAGGACACTCACAATATTATGTTTTTGTTCATTCTGTGCACACATGACATGGATGGCTTTATTCTGCGCACATGAGTATTGGAGACCATGTAAATTATATACACTCTGACAATCGAAAATGTGTGAAAGTAGCCTTTCAATGGAGTATACTATTTTATTTATAAATTAGTAGTGTGAACTGCAATTCCGCATTGCAGTCTTTGCAACAACTTTTTCCAGGGTTTGTTAAACATTTCTAGCAATAATCTAATGCAACAGTAGTGACACATAAAACTGCCATGTTACTAAACTCATTACAAATATCTGTTCAGATAAAAGTCTTTTAGTGGTGAATGATAAATGAAGATGTGGCCCTTATGCTAACGTGTTTCACGTTCCACCTTCATATATACAGCAATATTGATACACGGAGGACAGTGAATACAACCCAGAGAGCAGCCTCCCAAACCATCAGATCAAAGCCTAACAAATCTTAACTCTCTATCCAAATAACCTCCTCTTCTCTTCCCTGTGTTCCAACATACTAGTAATTCTATTATGTTTTCCACAATCCAACTAGTTTGCTATAGGCATTAGTGCACATGAGGATGACCATACAAGTTGAGAGCGTAGTGTTGACTGATGCGCGAGGCATCTAGCAGTGAAGTTGCAACTGCTGCTAGTGATGGCCATTCTCTCTCTTTTTGGGAAGTTAGAAATCTATGTGGTTCATTGATTCGTTTGTTTGTAGTGGGCTATTGGAAATAAAATGTCCCATGTAAATAGTGGGCTATTGGAAATAAGCAATAAGATCCGTTTGTTTATAAACACTGGAACATTTTAGTTACTAGTAGTCGCGAGTTTTTAGCTTATAAAAGTTGGGTCTAATCTCAGCCTCAGAAACTTGGTGGCGTATAGACACCGGCTTCATCTGCTTTACGAAGGAAGAAGGACACGAGAGCGATGTGTGTCTCGTACCGTGAATATTCGTGGTCGGTCCACTAGGAACCTGGGATGTGTTCCCTCTTCCAGACTACTGGCAGGAACAAGTGGTGTATGTATCTGACGAAGAAGAATCTACGTACAGCCAGCAGTACGTGTACGTACTGCGAGGATGACGACGTTGACGGAGGAGGAGAGCAGAGCCAGCCAGCTCTGTTCCCCGTACATCCCAGGAATGTCTCCCGATTTCGACAAGTTACTCCCTCCGTCCAAAAATATAAGGATTTGTTGACTTTTTCGGTTCTCGTTTGACCATTTGTCTTATTCAAAATATTTATACAAATGCAAAAATAAAGAAATCATACTTAAAATATATCTAGAAATAAAATAGATTTTAATAAAATAAATAAATTTTTAACAAATTTTTTAAATAAGATGTAGTGGTCAAATAAGGAGTGAAAAAGTCAACAAATCATTATATTCTCGAACGGAGGAGTAAAACGCAACGCGTTTGGCCTGTTCTTCCACGACCCGTGCGTGCCACCAGGCCGCTCCGGCTCATGGGTCTGTGACACCTGTCATGTGCAGGTCTAAGAGGAATTATAATAATACAAGATAATCGTAATACTCCCTATGTTCAAGAATATAAGAATTTGTTAACTTTTTGATTTCTCATTTGACCATTCGTCTTATTAAAATATTTATATAAATACAAAACTAAAGAAGATATACTTAAAATATATCTTAAAATAAAGTATATTGTATTAAAATAAATAAAATTATAACAAATTTTTAAATAAGACGAATGGTCAAACACTGACATCTAAAAGTCAACAGATGCTTATATTTCTAAACGGATGGAGTACAACGGATATGGATGTATATACATGGCCGGCTGCAAATATATTCCTTTTGTTTTTAAATTGTTGATGCCGTTGACTTTTTTCATTATGTTTGACTATTTATTTTATTTTAAAAGTTTAAGAATTATAAAATAGTTTATTATGAATCATTTTGTCACTAAAGGAAGTTGAAACAAGACCTATAGTTTTGCATATTCGAAAAAATATTTTGAATAAGACGAACGGTCAAACGTAATCGAAAAAATCAACGGCGTCAATAATTTAAAAATGGAGGAAGTATACTACACGGACGCTTACGAATATCATTCGGAAGCACACAAGTGATCAAAATAAATAAATTACTGTTCAGCTAAAGTAAAAAAAGAAATGAAAAATCATAAGTAGATGCGCTCTCAATCTCTCTCGATAAAAGTTATAGATCAAAGTCACTAGTAGTAAGATCCCGTCAATGGTATAGCATGATCTCGATATATCGACTTGCTTAAGCTGAAGGGGACGATAAAATGATTTCAAAGGCAATGGAGAATAAGAGTCGAAAGATGTGCGCGTGTCGGCGCCGGAGTGGAGTATTTCGTGTTGGCGCTATAGCTGTGTATGTCCGTATAGGTCGTAAATACGATTATCTTCCTAATCTCTAATTTCTGTTGTGCCAGATGTCGCATGTTCATTGGCCCTGCACCTAATATGTGCAGGGCGCCCAGCACCAGAGCCGGACTCGCCGTGTTGTTGCCCTGTGCCGCGGTGCACAAGAGAGACGATACCGACCACCAGTTGTTCACGGCGCCCAAACTACATGCCTGATTTGCTACCCCTGAAATTACATGCATTATTAAATCCTCGTTATGATAAAATTTGGGTGAAACTAGTATAGATCCAGAAAAGCCTATGGGACAGACAGAGGACTATCCGACCTTGACGATGACGTGTGAAGAGCAAGACGAGCTAAGCTGAGACGTCAGCCAACGGAACAGTCACACACGGAACTGATGCCGCGCGCAGTCAGATGACGGGTTTAGCGCTGATAATGATTCTTAATGGGATTATTAACCACGGAAGGTTAGTAGCTGGAACAATTAGTGCGGATGTACACAGTCCCGTACCGGTACTTGATGGCTAAGTCTCTGCCGGATAACGTGATCCGCCTTCCAATCATTGCCGTGTCGACACATGCGGCATGTGTACGTAGATATCCAAGTACTAGATCGACCCGGTCAGCACAAGGAATAATCAGGAGAGCCGCGACGGCCAGTGTGCAGCCTCGTAATTTACAAGAAAGATCTGAATTGATCAGAAAACAGCCCGGTGGTGGCTTGACCGTGGACTTGTACAAGCAACTGTAGCAACGAACACCTAATCCGGAAGCTGGCATACGGGACCATGAAAACCTGCATGAGGTCAGAGGCTCCATCAATCTGTTCGACTGGTTATTAGTAATAAGTTTGGCCAGTTTCGGTGGTTTACAATTTTTTTTACCGTTCACTAAGTCGTTGCTTTTCGTCTGAAAGAACGGGTATGCAGCCACCATTAGATACTTCTGAAATATATATAATCATACTGTCGTCAACAAAAAATTCTGAGCTGCGTGGATGTCATATACTCGGTCTATGCTTACCGGTTGGCACGGCACGCGCCGGAATTGGCAACTTCGTTGGGAGTTTAACCCAACTTTTCCACAGCCAAACCGAGTGAACCAGCCTCTATATATACTCCGCGCCCACAGCAACAGCATCGCCGGACACCAAGCAGCTTTATTCCCTGTCACCCGATCCATCTCGCAGTCGAAGCAGAGCAGAGCAGGGCTAACAGGTCGAGCAGGAAGGAGCTCGGACGGCGACGATGGCGCTGGCGCCCGAGTGGATGGGCTCGGAGGGGGCCTGGTTCCTCGCGCTGAACGCCGTCGTGGTGGCCATCGCCTTCCTGTCCAGGGCGCGGCCGTCTCTGAGCTCGCCGCGGCGCGGCGGGGTCACGCGCAGGGCCTCGTCGGCGATGCTGCAGCGCCTCCGCTCCTTCACCATCTTCTCCTACCCGTCCGCCCGCTTGTCGTCCTACCTCCAGCCCGACGCCGCCGCCCAATCCCAAGGCACACCGCAGGAGCCGGTGGTGGTGGTAACCTCACCGATCAACAGGTCGCGTGCGCTCGCGCTCCCGTCCCCGCCGCCCGCGGCAGCAGGAGGGGAGGAGGAGGAGCACGACGGCGAGGAAGACGGCGACCCGAACGCGATGAGCATGGACGAGGCGTACGCGCTGGTCGTGGCCTCGCGGCAGCGGCCGGAGCACGAGAGGGAGGCGGACGCGCGGCGCTCGGAGGTGGACGCCAAGGCGGAGCAGTTCATCGAGGGGTTCAAGGAGGATCTCCGGCAGCAGCGGCTCAACTCCATCTTCAACTACACCCAGATGCTCAAGCAGCGCGCCCAAGGCCGCGGCCGCCGCCAGTAGCTTCGTGTGGACGATCCGAACCTTCGATTCAATTCATTCGTTCATTTATTTGTAAATGTTTTCCCCTGATTCTTGACAGAGATATTTGTTTTAGATGATGATCAACTCCTCCGCATATTTAGAGGGAGAGTGATCATGTTCCGAGGTGCTGTTTTGTGCATATATATGGTAATATGTGTTATAGTCTGCAGATGGTAAGTGCATTTTGTTGAACGGATCATTTGCTTGTAGACTTGTAATAGTCTTTTTCTACGACTATTTCTTTTTCCATTGGCCCTTGTATCGGTTTTCCTTCTTAATACAATGACGCGCAGCTCTCCTGCGTGTTCGAGAAAAAAATAACGAAATCCATATATGATTACACACAGCTCCTACCAAAGATTCGAGGTGACGTGCCGTGAATGCCGCCGTTGGTATTTAGTGTTAGGGGGTTTGGAATTGTTCAAGTTTTGCCGAACTCCACATGTGCGGTAGGCCGGCGATGATGGCCTACCGGCTGCGGGGAAAGCACAGAGTTATTAGGAACAGAAAGGGTTGGTTGTCCTCTACTAGTATAGTACTCCCTCCGTCCCTAAATGTAGGGCTTTCTAACATTCAAACATGAAATTAGTCAATGTGTTAAAAGACAACTATACCCTTCATTTTTACCTTCATCCACCCATCCATTAACTCTCTCACCAACTCCAGACTTTGTCTTATCTGCAAAACGCCCTACATTTAGAGAAAAATTCAAAACTCCAAAACGCCCTACATTTAGGGATAGAGGGAGTAGTATGTTCCAATCTCATCAAAGCTGCACTGGCACGTCATAATCTCGAGACAAAAACAGGTTGATGATCGATGGTGTGGGCGTGTAACATAACGTACTTGATCCAATGTGGGTCGGCCGTGTGCTGAAATTGGGGGACTAGGCATGTTCTCTTCCGCTAGCATGCTCAGCTGTATTCTCAAAAATAAAGTGGGAGGGGTTGGTATATGGTTCCGCTATGCAACCCAATCGAATGAAATAAGAATATGTTGTACTACTAGACTAGCTTTACATCTCCCTCGTCGAAAAAGCTCACGCGCGACACTGTGGCTGGTCATGGGCCGACCCGGGTAGATGGAGCGACGGCGAGTGGCGGGGCGCGAGCGAGGGCGTCGTCGCATCGTTGGAGGTGGTTTAGTGCCGGTGGTGGATGGAGGAGAGGACAAGAGGAGCAGCGGCGAGGTGGGCAGTGCGACGTGACGGTAAGGGCGATGGTGGTTATCGCTGGTAGATTAGGGCTTCAGGATTACCGGTGAGTCCATGTTCTCCGACGACCTTGAAGCTTCTTCCGGATCGGGGGAGGCGGTCGGCACGGTCACGAGCGGCGGACAGGGCTGGTGGGTGAAAGGATGAAGGGGCGGCGGGGTGGGGCGAGCCCGGTCGCGCGTCCATGTCCCATCCCTAGACAGACTATGACATCACGAAAGTGACGTTATCTCTGTGAACACGTACTGTGCCAGCAGGTCCCAGAAAATATTCATGGCCGAATTCAACGACCGGGGAGAAAAAATGTGTGCTCCCGGCCCCTTCCGGATTAGGCACAGGTGGGCCTGAAGATGGTACTTAGCAGATTCAGCAGCGGCGTGCCGAGGAATCGAGAGCTCGCCAGTTCAATCAGCTGCACGCCCCGGCAGCGGCAACCCGTGGCGATTGGTTGGCGCACGGGAATGTTTCTAGGCCGGGGCAACGCGTTTTGTGTTCCTTCCATGGACCCGCGCTGCACTGTCCCTTTGCGCACGGGGAGGCGCACCAGAGGACCCCAGCACGACTCCAAAGCCGACCAAAATCGCCACGCCCCCATCAGGCCTAAACCAAGCACAGCGACCCTGATTGGCTTGCACGTAATGTGCACAGAGCGTTCGATTGTTTTAGTCGTGTGCAGGACCCATGTAACCACACTCGGTCAGCATGAATACAAAAAGTAATCAGCAAAAAAGGAATGTTTAGTCATGAGCAGGGGGTCGTGATCTCATGAGGTGACGAGGACTAGATATAAACCTGCACTAGGTTCTGGTGACCGAGAAATATCCCGGGAAAGCGCGCAGCCGCCCTGTTGCGACACAGCATGGCACCTTTGACTAGTGACTTCAACTGTTAACTAACACCGGCATGCATGCGAATGGACCTGCAGAAAACGAATTTAAAAACTGGCTGCTGTATCTAACTAAACTGCCGGCGATGACGGTGAGACGTGAGTGCCAAGTTAGCAAGAGAGCCGTCCGGTCGTGGCTAACCTCGGTGGGTTCAGGTTCAGCAAGTCAGCACTTTTGTTTCCTAGCTTCAGATTAATGAGGGGTTTAGTTCGGTGGGGCAGATGTTGTTACTAGTTTACAGGGGTTAGTATGTTATTTATCATTTCGTTACGGGACAAGTATACAAGGTGAGAACAGGAATATGCCGGGAGACGGGAAGGAACCAGTCGTGGCAAGCTACGTACGAACGCCTCAGCAGTTAATCCTATCCAAACTTTCCCACCGTCAAAACCTAATTAACCACGCGCCATTTATAAACTCCTTTATTACCCATGTCATGTCCACAGCAAACGCCTTTTCCCACCCACCTGCAGAAGCAGAGCAACTGAGAGCAAGACCAGAGAGAGGGCGCACTTGCTGAACGCGCCGCGCCGGCGATGGCGACGGAGTGGTGGTGGTTCCTCGCCGTCAACGCGATCGTCGCCGCCATCGCTGTCGTGTCCCTGTTCTCCGTGGCTCCGCGGCCGTCGTCACCCGGCCGCGGCGCCTCGGTCACGCGCGGGGCGTCCTCGCCGGTGCTGCAGCGCCTCCACTCCTTCTCCATCTTCTCCTTCCCCTCCGGCTGCTTCCACACCACCGGGCCGTTCCTCCAACCAGGCGACGCCCGCGCCGCCGACGCAACAGAGGACACGGCCGTGGTGGTCGCGTCACCGGTCAAGTCCGCGTCCCCGGGGCGAGTGCTCGTGCTCCCGCCACCCGTGCTACCTGCTCCTGCGGCGCCGCCGGCAGGGCTGGAAGACGACGACCAGGAGGAGGAGGACTCGGACGGGATGAGCATGGACGAGGCGTACGCGCTGGTCGTGGCGGCGCGGCAGCGGCCGGAGGCGGAGGCGCGGCGGTCGGAGGTGGACGCCAAGGCGGAGGAGTTAATCCAGGGGTTCAAGGACGATCTCCGGCAGCAGAGGCTCAACTCCATCTTCAACTACACGCAGATGCTCAAGCAGCGCGCGCTCGGACGCGGCCCCAGGTAACCGGCCGCCCTGCCTGACAGCTGTCGTTGACTCACGTGCTCACTTCGCTCACATAATACGCTGGTCAACTTTCACAAGGAGACCCATTCTGTTTTGATTTTCTGTATAATAAGATACGAATATGTGTATACAGTAGTATGCTTTGTAGTATAGTCTGGTCAGTGGTCACTGCTGGTTGTAAATTCTTTCTTTTTCTTTAGTCCTGCTTTGCGATGGCCACTGTTTTATTGTAAGCCTCGTTTTAATTATTTATTCTTTGGCTGATGTTGGTTGATCGTTTATATATCAACGGCTGAATTCTGCGTATTTTGAACGGGCAAGTTTCTAGCAGTGGTAAAGGTTGCATAAAACGACAATGTTTTATCATTATTATGAACAAAGATCTTGCATCTAGAGGATGGATGGGGCAAAAGAATCAAAGGGAGCAAAATGAAAATACACGGAAAGTCATGTATGAACAAAATTTCGGAGACCGGCTTCGAACTAGAGGATAGTTTCTTCTTTGAGCAAATTACTTTTATCCTCCTATTCTGAAAACTCATTTCTTATTTGTTCCTGACACAGCTGACTTCTCTCTCATACTCAGATTTTAATTTTCTATCCCTTATTTCCCCTTTTATAGTTTCTTGCTGTTATCTTTTCTCTTCTAGACAAGAATACCCTTTAGACCAACATCCCTTATTTGTCCCTAAACTTTAAAAAATAAAAAACAGCACATACACTTTCATTTTTTTATGATTAATCAAGGCTAATCATATTTTCAAAAATATAATCAATTAATATTTGTGACACGTAATATTTTGGCACATAATAAGGTGATTTATCCATAATAGTTGACATGACATATATATGTCTTAGCATCCAAAATATGTTCGAGCATCAAAAATAAGTTGAGCTCAAATAAGTTAGACATCCGTCATCCATACACATCCAAAATAAGTTACATGTTGTCATCAAATATTTTGAATCAAAAGAGGAACTACTACAACCTACTTAGTACTTTCCACCAAGTTTCTTTCGCTCCCTCAATCTGAAGTGAAGCACCCTCAATGAGAGGGGAAGCATCTTCAATCTGAATTAAAGCACCCTGTAGTTGACTAGGGCCACCTTCCACAGTAGCTTTTTTGTCCTCCTATAAGCAACAAAAACAACGCGTAACCGACGTTGTCCGTTACGTCCACATGCGAAAATTTTTTTCTACCCAATTTAAAAAGAAAATTTGCTCGATTCGGAGTTCGGACGCAAAAGTTATGCCTTACTTCCGGTCGGTTACTTTCTTTCGACCGGTCGTTAACATATGCACTTGCGATGATCCTCGTAGTCGAGAGCGCGGTAACGACGACACGTGACGTGGTCATCCGACGGATATTGCCACGTCGCTTTGAAAAGCGTGCCAGTTGGAGAATAGTAAATATAGTGCTTTTGCTAAACTGAAATGAATTGAGATATTATACCTCGTTTTTGGAGGAGGGGCATCAGGTTGTCCCCTTTTGCAAGTTTTCCATTGATGACCAGCAATCCCACATATTTCACATTTTGAAGGTGCCCTCTTGCTACTCCCCTCATGGCTTCCCTTATATCTTTGTACTTTAGGCCGTCCAGGAGCTCTTCTCAATATTGGTGGATGCAACTTAAAACCAAGATTAACTTTGGGCAATCTAGATTGGTCAGTATGTGGAGGAATAACACCAGCATATGCCAACATGAAAGACTCCATGTGGTAGCAGTGGTGTACCAAATCAGCTATTCTTTTGTTTGGAAGTGATGTTATGAAAGCAATGGCATGAAAGCAAGGCAAGCCAGTTACCTGCCAACGTCTACAAATGCAAGTCCAAGCATTTAGATCAACAATGTGTCTAAAATGCCCCGAGATGTCTTTACCAGTCACTTCAGCCATTGTGGCACTACTACTCTCCACTTCATAGCACAAGTTTCTACTCTTATCATTCAAATCCCTCATAATACTTGGAAGAATAACACCAGTCATTGTGTTGCCAACTTTCCTTATATACCACAAATTTCAGATTTTCAGTGACATGATACATCTCACATGGCAGGTCCACATATGCATGAACCTTAATAACAACTCTACAAGCCGAGGAGGGATCCATCCTTACATATGAAATCCCGAAATTCATCACGACTACAAGTATGAAACCCTAAACATGGAAGAAATTTGAGTAAATTGAACAAACCCTTTTGGAAGCCACTTCATCCGACGGGGATGAGCGAGAGGGAAAGTCGGGAGGCAGAGGAACATCCCGGCGACGGTCAATCCCGGCGGCTCCTTACAAACCGGCGCCTCCATGGTCGGGATCGAGGCGGAATCGGGGCGGCGTCGTCACGGGGTTGGGCGCGCTCGGGCGGGGCCGCGGGGCCCTCGGGCCCGGCCGCGGGCGGCGCCGGCGCGCAATCGAGCGGGGCCGCGGGCGCTCGGGCTCGGCCGCGGGCGGCGCCGGCGCGCGCTCGGGCGGGGCCGCGGGGCCCTCGGGTGAAAGTGGCGGTAGCGCCGGCGCGCGCTCGAACGGGCCCGCCGGGTGCTCTTCGGGCATGGCCGCGGGCGCGCGGTCGGGCAGGTTTGTGGGGCGCCGGGCTGGCGGCGGCGGTGAGGTCGCCATCTTCGGGACTCGACCGGGCACCGGTGTTTTTTTCCTTTCTTCTCGATAGTTCTGTTCTTGTTGATGAAGGAGGGCATTTTTGGCAGTTCCAAGTCGGATTTGACAGTAACGGAGTGGTCAACAGTCAATTGCTGACGGGGCTAACAGAAAAGGGTAAATAAGGGATGGAAAATTAAAATCTGGGTATCGAGTGAAGTCGATCGTGTCGGGGACAAATAAGGGATGAGTTCTCAGAATAGGGGATAAAAGTAATTTGCTCTTCTTCTTTTCCCGTGGAGGGAGAGATTCCCTGTCCTGTTCATCATGTAAAATACAAACTTGTTACAACAAACTAGCCTTCTGTTTCGTCGTCTTTCAGACTGTCCACTATGCCTTCTGTTTGTCATTTGTTGGTCTTCGAGAATGCGATCTACAACTGGTACAATTAGAGCAGTAGCTTTAGGATTTTGTCGTGACACAGTGGCCGTCTTCTAGCCCAACCAAAGTAAAACACCGCGCTCACTGCAGCCCTTTCAACATTTTGGAAAACAGAAACACCAAATTCAACTCTATAGGCCGTCAGTTACAATTACCTAGTCAAATGCCGCCACAATGCGCAATTGTGGAGCTTATTTCCTGCCTATATAATATGTAGCCCCGTACTTCTGATTATATATAGTAGTGTACTACTCCCTCTATCGCTAAATATAGGGTGTTTTGGAGTTTAAATTTTTCCCTAAATATAGGGCGTTTTGCAGATAAGACAAACTCCGGGGTTGGTGGGATAGTTAATGGATGGATGGATGAAGGTAAAAATGAAGGGTATAGTAGTCTTTTAACACATTGACTAATTTCATGTTTAAATGTTAGAAAGCCCTATATTTAGGGACGGAGGGAGTAGTGTTCTACCTTTTTTTTTCATTTAATCTCCATCCCACATGCATGTACTCATTTTTTTAGGGGAACCTACGTTAGGCCTAATACCTAAGTGCTAGCCTTTACGGTCAACCAGAAGTAGATGTGTAAAAGAACCAATTATCATCTAGCCGGCCTGTCTATCAATTTCCGGAAACAATGTCTAAAAGAAAGGGAGAGAACGACCTATATATCTCCAGTTTCCTCCCCTTCTTCCTCTTTTGCTACTTGGGTAAAGCTTGAGTCACGTTGATAATGTGTGCAGTCAGAAAGCTCATGATAAGGACAACGATGTGGACAATATGTGAGGCCGATGGCACATGAGATCTGTCCAGGAAAGCGGCTCTACAAGCTGAATTAGATTTCCAACAATCGTGCTTAGACTGGTCACTACTGTAACTAACTTGGAAGATAGCAAGCGTACGCACCTGTAGAAACAAATTAAGAATTGGATGCACTACTGGCTGAGATAAGCAAGCCAAGTCAGCTTGTTACACCGTTTGGTTAGTTGTGTGGTCCGCATGCATAGATATATCAAAGAATTCCTAGCTATATAAAATTATTGTTGTTAGATATGCCCTCTCTTTAGAAATATTAATAAATGTGTTATTTCATTAGGATATAGGTTTTCAGTACATAATTACTTTACTAACATGTGTACTTATTTATACAAAATAAAAATTTTATAAATATGATAAGTAAAAGGTGCATTTGTGAGTGATATAATGGCGATCAAATGCTTGTCTTAACAACATAAATTCCAGATATTAAGTGTGAAGGGAGGGAATGTACCGAATACTTCATTTATCTTTATACTCCATCCCTTCTTGAATTGTTGTCCTTAGAACAATAAATTTGCTCAGTATATCTGCATTTATTGTTCTACCAACATCATCTTAAAAAAGCATGGAGGATGGACCTGTTTGGTTGGTGGCTAAGAGCATGTATATGGGTCGGTACTTCAGGAGAGAGAAATTGGTTGGCAGAGGGTAAACGGATGCAACACACGGTGCTAGGGTTAGAAAACTTAGTTTCGACGTTATTTTTACTCTGCTACCAATCCCAACAGAATTTAATGACTCAACAATAATTAATAATATCATTTTAATCACCTTAGCATTAGTTGGAGGTGCTAACAGATTTAGCTAAAGTTGCTAATGGCTATGCCAAGGAGAGAGAATAGAAGTTGGCCCTAGGCACGGTGCAACCAATGCACATGTTCTAAGCTTACCATAACTAACTTTAGTCAAATGTGGTTTGCCACAAAATATGTGGCTAGCACATCCTTAGCCACAAATGTGACAAAGTTAGGCAAGAGAGTATGATATGTCAGCAATAAAGTTGAGCATAAGAGTGACTATTCCACCTTCATAAGAGCGTCCCAAAGGTAGAGACGGCACTAACTCTCCACGTCATCTAAGAGTTATCTAAGAGTCATCTAAGAGTTCATATCAACTCTAAAGTAATAATTGGACCACATGTCAGTGCCTCAATAAATGTTAGAGGCTGCCTCTTGAACAAGAGCTAGCAATCTTCTCTCTCTTCTTTTTCTCTAATAAATAATTCTAAGAGTTACTCCCTCTATTCCTATATGTAAGCATTTTAGGGATTCAAAATTTGTTCCACAATATAAGCAAATTTACATATAAGACAAACTTTGATGGGTTGTTGGGTGGGTAAAGAATTGATGAGGTAGTGTAAAATGAGGGGTATATATGTTTTCTCTCCTCTTGACTATGTTTGTCTTGGGATTCTAGGAATGCTTATAAATAGGAATGGAGGGAGTAGCTAAGAAGTAACTTTTACGGCTCAAAAGAGAAGCCTGGAGTAATTTTTTTTCGACCAATAAAAATATGTACACATTTAATAACAAAGTTAAGTAACAATGTCACCTTGAGCAAATCAATCACTGCTACGGAAGAACCCAGATAAATATTCGCTACCAAACCAAAATATAAACCGTAATAAGATTTACTGGTAAAGATTAATGAGGAGCCGGGCGGAAACCACTCACACGACGCTACGTATATGGCATGTCCCTCATGCCGCCGAGCCAGTCCGTGCTTGACCGCTTTGCTTTGCTCACGGTGCATCAGTGACGCGCCGAAACGGACAACATCCTCCGCATTTAATATTACTTTCTCCAGACGGAAACCGAGTTAACCGCGCGCTATATATACTCGCCCCCGTGCTTTCCCCAAAGCCACACCCCACACCATTTTGTCCAAGCTGAAACGCCTCTTAACTTGATCTCGCCGAGCTTTCCCGGAATCGGAGCAAGGAACCTCTGCAGGGGAGGATCGAGTTGGTGACCACGCCGACGATGGCGGCCGAGTGGTGGTGGTTCCTCGCCCTCAACGCTATGGTCGCCGCCATCGCCGTCCTGTCCAAGGTGGCACCGCCGCCGCCGTCCCCGCGCGTCGGCGGGATCACGCGCAGGGCCTCCTCGGCGGTGCTTCAGCGCCTCCGCTCCTCCATATTCTCCTTCCCGTCCGCCGGATTCCACACCGCGCCGTCGCCGCTCCCCGAGCCCGAGCCCGAGGTCGCCGCCGCCGCCGCCACCGCCACCGTCTCCCGAGAAACAGAGGCGCCGCCAGCAAAGGGGTCACCCGCCAAGCTTGTTGCTTCCACGCCGCGATCGCTCAAGGTCACGCCACCGCCTGCTCGCCTCGCCTTCGGCAAAGGTGGAGGAGAAGGAGGAGGAGGAGGACCCGAACGCCATGAGCATGGAGGAGGCGTACGCGCTGGTCCAGGCAGCGCAGCGGCGGCCGGAGTGGAAGCGGGCGGAGGCGGAGGAGAAGGACGATGCGAACTCGATGAGCATGGAGGAGGCCTACGCGCTGGTCCAGGAAGCGCGGCGGTGGCGGCCGGAGCCGGAGCGGGAGAAGGAAGCGAGGGGGTCGTCGGACGTGGACGCCAAGGCGGAGCAGTTCATCAGCGAGTTCAAGGATGATCTCCGGCAGCAGCGGCTCAACTCCATCTTCAACTACACCCAGATGCTCAAGCAGCGTGCCCAAGGCGCCGGCCGCCGGCAGCCCGCTGCCCAGCCAGATCAGCTCTGAACCTTTGACTCGCGTGTTCGATTTGTTCAGGTGTTTGGCTGGTCAGCGTTTTTGAGGGAGACCAACTCTGTTTTGGACTTCTTGTTTCGTGCATATAGGATAGAATAGTTTTCATAAAAGAAAATCAGAAAAAAAGAGAGTCTGCATGTGTGTATAGATTTAACAGATTGTTTGTTAGTTCTTTCATTGATTGCGCATTGTGCATAGTATTTTGCTTGTATCCAATCCAATTCATTTGTTCTTTCATAAAGATTGTACCAATTGATGAATACTTTATCTTGTGAAATTAGCTTTGCGAAAGTCGTATGATATTCCTTTCTAGTGGAACCGAAAGCTCATTTTTTTGGAGGTATGAAGGAAATGATATTCCTTTCCCTTCTTTTAAGGAAAAGAAGAAAATGATGGCCATTCTTTGGCACCTTGCCGAAGCAAGAGAAGGGGAAGAAGCTATCCAAACAACACATGACACGCTTATGTACTTATCAACAGGACGGACCAGTGGCATGTTTTTTTTCTTGCGAACTGGACCAGTGGCATGGTGCCAGACTGCCAGTGTAAGCCCAATGTTAAGAGCCCAATTAAAATTTACAAGGCCTAAAGCCCAAAACGGTTGGAGAAAGAAGTCGCCCGCTTCTGTTTCGAACTTGCGTCGAACACCTTGTAGGCAAGGAGCTGACACCCGCCGCCGATCACACAGCGGCAACGGCGGCGCGGCGCGGCGAGATGCTATCCCGCGCGCGGCGCCTCCATCCAATTCTCCGCCGCCTTGTCCAACCGCTCCCTACATCTTCCCCTCGACCTCCTCCGCTGCACTGCCTCATCCCCCAAACCCCTAAACCCTTCCCAATCCCCTTCCGCCGCTACCTCTGCTCCCAACCTCCAACGCCGCCGCCTGCAGCACCCCTCCGGCAGTGGTGTCATCAGACCTCCCAGCCATCGGTGTCAATGGCGTCTGCCCGGGCTGCGGCATCACGATGCAGTCCTCCGACCCCGCCCTCCCGGGGTTCTTCTTGCTCCCCTCCACAAAATCCCCCGACTACCGCGCGCGCCTGGCCCCCGTCACCGCCGACGACACCAGCATCTCCGCTTCGCTCAAGTCCGGTCAACTCCGGGAGGGCCTAGACCCCTCGCCGCCGGCCGAGCTGGCGGAGGACAAGGGGAGAGCAAGGTTTTGGTGTGTGCGCGGTGCCACTCGCTGCGGCACTACGGTCGCGTCAAGCGCCCCGACGCGGAGCGCCTCCTCCCGGACTTTGACTTCGTCGACGCCGTCGGCCCGCGCCTCGCTTCTCCGTCGGGGGCCAGGTCAGTCGTGCTGCTCCTCGCGGACGCCTCCGATTTCGACGGCTCGTTCCCGCGCGCCGTCGCGCGCCTGGTCGCCGCCGCCGGGGAGGCCCACAGCAAGGACTGGAAGCACGGGGCGCCGGCCAACATCCCGCGCGCCGTGCTCGTGGTCACCAAGCTCGACCTGCTCCCCACGGCGTCCCTGTCCCCCGACGACGTTCACGCGTGGGCGCAATCCCGCGCGCGTGCCGGCGCCGGATCCGACCTGCGGCTCGCGGGGGTGCACCTCGTTAGCGCCGCGCGTGGGTGGGGCGTCCGCGACCTGCTCGACCATATGCGCGAGCTCGCTGGTGTGCGTGGCAATGTCTGGGCCGTGGGCGCGCGGAACGTTGGCAAGTCAACCCTGCTCAATGCCATTGCTCGGTGCTCTGGTGTAGCTGGTGGACCGACCTTGACGGAGGCACCAGTTCCTGGGACAACTCTTGATGTGATTAAGGTGGACGGCGTTCTTGGAGCTCAAGCAAAGCTGTTCGACACGCCAGGCTTGCTCCATGGGCATCAGCTGACATCCAGATTGACGCGTGAGGAGCTAAAATTGGTTCAAGTGAGCAAGGAGATGCGGCCCAGGACATATAGAGTAAAGGTAACACGTTTACAGGGTTCATTTGTGATTCTAATCTTTTAGCAGTATTAGCTTTCTGACTTGCACTCTTAAGAGAAATGTTAATAGTTTGCACTTCAAGTTGGTTATCGATTATAGTGAAGCTAAGCTAGCGGATCCAAAATAATTAACTGGACTGATACTGAGAATTAATTGATATTGAATTGGGCTGGGAAATGGAAACTTTGTCATGTTTATGGAGTTGCTATCTGTACTCATGGAGTCATGGATTCTAAATTCTGAGTCAATGTTTCCTTTTTAATTGATTTTTTTCTAGGGCTATGTGGTTACATAATATGTAATGTTTCAGGATTACTCACTGAATTACTGGCCTGTTTAAACATTGTACCTTTGAAATGATATACATCTTAAATTTACTTTGTTTCACAACCTTTACAGACAGGACAGTCCATACATATAGGAGGGATGGTGCGCTTGGACATTGAAGAGTTGACCGTAGGATCAATCTACGTTACAGTATGGGCATCACCACTTGTCCCACTTCATATGGGAAAGACTGAAAATGCAGGAGGAATGATGACAGAACACTTTAGTTTGCAACTGCAGGTACCATCCTTATCCTAACAATGAATTGCATTTCTCCATTTATGCTCGGTTTCTTTGTGTAATATACAGATCTTTTGTCGGTCTTGTGATTTCAGCCTCCGATAGGCCAGGAGCGGGTAAAAGAGCTCGGCAAATGGGTGAGGAAACAGTTCAAAGTTTCTGGGAATAGTTGGGATGCAAACTCTATGGATATAGCCATTGCCGGTCTTGGCTGGTATGGAATTGGACTGAAGGGAGAGGCAGTGTTAGGATTATGGACATACGATGGTGTTGATGTTATCTCCAGGAGCTCCCTTGTCCACGAAAGAGCGTCACTATTTGAGGAAGCTGGTTTCACAGTTTCAAAGATTGTCTCTCAGGCGGATAGCAAGACAAATAAGTTGAAGAGCCCCACAAGGAAAAACAAGAAAAAAGAGAACAAAGAAAGTACTTCTCCCTCCACAGGAGCAGAACATGCTTCCACCACAGATGCTTAAGTGTTTCAATCCATCCCGTGGATTTCACATTTTAGCCTACAATATCCATGCTTGTCTGTTGAAGCTGCTACTGAAATCAGACAAACAGATATAGGCAAACTGTGCAGGGTATACTTATTCATAAGCGTCTTGTTTTTGTTGGAGGAATTTCTGGTAGGAGCGTGTTATTGATGGTTTTCTTGTGGAATAAAACGCTGAACTTTCAACCATTGCTCGTCTGTTCGACTGGTAAGCTCAAGTGTCTGTCATTCAGTGAGTTTAGATGCTGCATGTGAGATGTACTATGTACACTCTACTTAGAATCCTCCTTTTGAAAACTTATGCTACAACATGAAAAGGCAGGTCTAGAGATAGTCATAATATGTTTGAATTTTGTCATAAAGTTTAAGATTTCAATTGCAACTTGTGTCTTGTAATTTGTAAAGCAGCTGCTCTGAACTTTTGAGATAGGATCTACTGACTTGCCTGCCCAGTGCCCATCCTGCTTTCTATCAATGGTTGCCGAACACTATCAATTCAGTGTCATACTATGTGGTTCTTCCTGAATTGTGACACTGAATTGATAGTGTTCGGTTTTCTTTATGGTTGCCAAACACTATCAAAACTGACAGAAGAACCCACATAGATTGTGTGTGCACTATTCTTATTTTCTTTAAGGTTATTGGAGGTATAGAAGGAATGGTTTCCCTCTGTTACTTAAACGATCAATGGACTAAAATGTGAATCACCAGATTTGTTTCTGGTGTCATACGAATATACGATACATATGGTTCTCTCAACTCCGTTCATCCTGTGCTGGAAGTACATTACTTGGTACCGAGAAACCCCTGCAAAATTAGGAACTAGTCCAATCACATCGTCTGTAATGTCAGGTCTGGAGTTATCTCTGCTTTACATGAAAACGTTACGGGAGGCTACTTTGTTCACCTTGTTTGATTTCTCCAGTTGCAAGTAAGTAAACAAACTCATACATTGCATGGCAAATAGAGACGGAGAGGGTAATTTAAGTGGGAATAAGAAGCCTCATCTTCTTTCAACCAAGATCTTTAGATGCCACCTTTGGCATAAAGTACATCTTTTGGGTTAATTTGAGAAGCAAACCAATCATTTTCTATGGAGGTCGGCTGTTAATGACTCTGCTTTCCGGGGATTGTCTTTGATTCCAAAGGAAACTTTGGCACACTTTTCGACCACTGATACCAAAGGATTTATTTGAGATTATTGTGAGTTCTGTTAGTTGAGGCTACTCAAATGAGGGACCTTTTAGGCTAATCCCAGTGGGGAGTTTCATTTTGATGTTTCCAAGAATGCCACATCATATAAAGGGCAAAATGAAAC
The DNA here is from genome assembly GCA_031894775.1 of Chloris gayana. Lineage (NCBI taxonomy): Eukaryota > Viridiplantae > Streptophyta > Magnoliopsida > Poales > Poaceae > Chloris > Chloris gayana. The sequence continues at coordinate 1,266,503 of JAUNZO010005050.1, read as the reverse complement.
ACACTCCCCCAATGCATAGTTTCATTTTTGTTGTTTCCTATATTGCCATAGCATTTAATTCTTGTATAGCGATTGGTCTAAAATACATGTGAAATGAAACACTTGCTCCCAATGCTAGTTTCATGAGGTTTCATAGTCTTGGAAACGGTGTATACATGGTTTCATCTAGATGAAACCACTTTCTTCTCTTTCCTCATTAACTCGATGCCACATCATCAGAAACAGTGACATGGCACCCTATTTAATGAAAATGAAACCCCCATTGGGAGTAGCCTTAGGGACAAATGAGACAGATGTAGATTTATTAAAGTAGTTATCTGGTCCGTCTAAGAAAACATTCATGTAGGTCATTGAATGTTTTTAAGTCATTATACCCATTCGAAATCAGTGAAAATTGTAATTTGGATACAGTCCATGTAGCAACTGTATTTAATTGGAAACACTGTGGATTTAGGGAGCATTTAAATAGATGTGTCATGGGTATGCTTTTGATATTTTTGGACTCTAACCTAAGTCATACTTCGCAATTCAATATACTACTGTGATTTGGCTGAAATTGGCTAGTGCCTACCTGAGAATTGGCTGGTACGCGGTGCATATTTGGTGCTCTGTCCCAGGCATGCATTCAGTTTTATTGATTGAAGCCATCATCTCATTCAATATATAGTGTGCATGCGTGAATGTGAATTAATTTGGCACATTGATAAACTTTTTTGCAGCGTGCAAATTTTTTTAGACTTCCAACTTTTTGATCTTTTCCTGTTCGAGAAAAAAAAACGATCCTTTCCTGCGGTGCTCCCAGATTCGTGCTTGCAAGAAAGAAGCGTTCCATTTCTTACTGCCTAAGTCTCCAACGGAATGCAAACAAGAAGCAGCAAGGAAGAACACATGCAAAGCTAGCTTCAGCAAATATTAAAGGCCATTTAAATATGGTCAAAATGCGTCAAAGCCAGTTGATTGCGCTCAGCTTTATTGGAAAGACAACTGGGGGAGGCACTATTATATATTCTTCAGGAAATGTTTGATGCCGCGATCACGTCGATTTGCCCTGCCGGCCGGTACAGCTTTCGCACCAAGCCTATCTGATGAGAATCTCGTGAAGCCGTAAGGTTTGAGTGGCGGCGCACAATGCATGCACACGCGCTCCTGGCAACGGAGAAAGGAACGTTCACTTAACCAAACACTCCCTTGTATCTTTGGTACTACTGGTAGTGTTCCCCTATTTTTCATGAAACAAATTTAATTGGCGTATAAGCTCAGTAGGTAGTCTGATGCCTGCAGGTACTATTTTGGAAGCAGAGTTTTTATTTCCTCATGTATAACACCAGAAAACACACGCCTTTTTCTTATTTCAGTAAGTAGCATATCCTGATAATTGTGGCAATTGAGTTAACTACATGCTTTTCATAAATTTAATGTCAATTGTGCAAAGTTGTACCTTCTCGCTAGGAAATGCACTTTGTTTAGAAATGTATGCCATGCCAGAGTCCACAGGCACTGCCACCAGTGTGGCTGATAGCTGAATTTTTGTGCATGAAAAAAAGTTGAGCTGTTTTACGGTACTTCTAAATGAATGCCCACCGTTCATTTTTCAGATCCAATGATTTAGATCACCACCATGATACTTTTAGTTCCCACATGTATCATGAGTATCATTAAGAGGTATCATAAGTATCAAAGGGCAATTTAGTAATCAAGCAGGGTGGTAATTTTGTAAATTGTTCTGTTTGTAAGGGGGTAAATGAAAATTAGTGTTTCTCTTTCATTTGGCATGTTCTGTTGACAGCAGCGATGGCGGATGGCTGGACATCCGGCGGCGTGCAGCCGTGCCGCAACCGTCGGCGTCGCGGGTTTGGGTCGGGGTGGGGCATGGCGGAGGCGCGGACACAGGAACCTCCTCCGACCCACCCTGGCTGCCAGGGTCGTCGCGTCTGCCCCCATGGATCGCAGTCCCGAACCGGGGCGAGGTGATGGCGAAGCTGCTGGGTCGCGCGCGGGCCAAGGCCAGGGTAGGGCAGGGCGGAGGCGGACGGCGCCCCGGTGCTCGATCCGGGTGGCGCGGGCACAAGAACAACCTTCGAGCCAGCCGTCAAGGTCGTCACACCTGCCCCCATCGATGAAGATGGCAGAAATGCTTTAAGACGCTTGCTCATGGCTTATGCTAGACATAATCCATCAGTTGGTTACTGTCAGATACGTCTGCACCTTAACGATGATTGTATTGCTTTCCATGTTGGTAAGATCATCAGCTTGTTGGGATGTCCTTCCAGTTTTCAGATGCAATATCAGTCAAATAATGTTGTTTTGAATTCTATCAACATTGCCTGCTATTCAGATATTTTTTTTTTTTGAACCCCTCGTACTGGATACAGCTGTATATATTGGTTGGACATAGTTAGCATGTGAATTTTCTCCGAAAACTGCCATTTTATGGATCTGCCGATGTTACATTTAAGCAGCACGCTTAACTGAACAGAGATGTTTGATGTGTTCACCAAGTGTGGTCCAGTGGTGTATAATTGTAGATATCAAACAGAAGATACTGAAGGTATGGGTGCGTACTCACTACTGACTTTTGAGAGTAATTTGCTGTGAAGAAGGGTGCTATGGAACATAGTCATCCCATAAAAAAAGTTACAACAAAAATCAAGTGCAGGGATAAATGGTGACTTCAACTCTGAGTGTGAGGTATTCAGAAGTACCATTGATTTTAATTTTGATGTTTGCAAACATGTTGGGCGCTACATGTTTGCGGGAAGATAGGGAACAAAGGCATACATTATGATCACGGGAAGCAGAAGGTAATAATGGTGCACATTGCACAGTGATATACTAATAATATTGCTGTTGGTAGAAGCAGGGTAAGTGTTTTGTTAGAACTACACAGATGCTCTTTTGCTTTAAAAGATTAATTTGTTGTTTCCTTCTCCAGCGTGTCGAAATTGAGCGTACCTTGACTGAATCACAACTTGATGAATTTGAAGACATGGTACGAGCATTGGCATTAGAGAGGAGCCAAATAAAGGAAGCAATGGGATTGGCCCTGGATAATGCCAATGCAGCTGGGGAGGTAATGCCTATCATTTGAATAATTCTGCGACTTATATAACCTAACATTTGGACCCACACTGAGATCAGTTACTAATTTGATGATAATCTGTTGGCAACAATAAATAAAAAAAATCAACATGGGGGAGTATATCATTGTTCTGAGACAGCAACCTAATTCCATTGCACACCTATTAAGGAGAAAAATAAGTATTTAAGTGCTGTTGTGAGAAGTCACTAAAAGTACCCCTGATCTTTTCTATTTGAAATTGAACTATGTCACCAAGACAATTTGTATTGTTTTATTCTTCAAGAATTGGAAATAAGGTCAACTGATTGCTCACAAATGTTTTTCCCCTATAGAATGTGGGCTCGAATGTCCTATCTCCCTAAGACCCAAGGACAGGTCTTCTCACAATAAAATTACAGGGTTAGTTTTTTCTCCTGATCATCGCCCTTTCTCATTTTGTTGAGGTTGGAATCCACCAATAGAACCGGCAACTTATGCGATTATGCCTCACAACCATTCCTCTATGCTTTTTAAGTGTCTAATCAATGTATCTCGATTTGCATTACTTAAAGACGCTTATGCCTATTAAATTATCATATTTAACAGCAAGGAATGCTTCAGATTCTATTGTTCTCTTGTACTCCATGGGGAACAGATTTCCTTGGGAGTAGGAACAATTGGGTCGTCGCTAAGAATCTGTGTTATGAAGTTGCCATATTTTGACAGAATACTTAATATCATGGTTGCCTGGTGTAGGTGTTTGAGGCACTGGATCAGCAGGAGACTTTGGAGCAACAACAACAAACGCTGGAACAACAGGGGTTTAAAGTGGAGAACCATGGGGGCAGCAGACGCTGGAACAACAGGGGGTTTGAAGCGGAGAACCCATAGAGGGAGAAGTTTCAGGCGCAACGACCGTATCAGGCGGTGGAGATTCCAGCAACCTGACGATGCCGGCGACTAGGCGGGTGGACTTGTGAGCGGTAGCTAGATGCAAAAGATGAAAGAGATATATACACATAATAGTTCTTGACTTGTAGGATGTGTGTGCATGAAGGGTGCAATGAAGAGATATACATCATATTATTACAATATCACTCTGTTGATACGATTTAATAGATCAAAACAAATATATATACTGTTACGATATCAGACCTCCTTACGATATCAGACCTCCTTTACAAATTGTTTTGGACAGCATAGCATGACATGCAGAATTAGTTCACCAATTTGCCATAACAATGGAGCAATTTATTATCCATTCGTTTGATGAATGTTATTTGGAAAAGGAAATCATGAGTTTCCATAGCTAGCTAGCTCACCTCGCTGTTTCATGAGATTTATTTGGAAATGGAAATCAAGAGTTTCACACAAGTTCATACAAAAATAGTTTCACAGTTAGCATATCTCACTAATTCATGATTCATGAACGTTATTTGAGGTGCAAAAATATATCCTGTTAGAAAAAAATTGTGGCAATACATATAATCCAGCGGCTTTCTAGAAGATTTGCATCAACAGTTTGCAAATGCATATATACAAACATAACTGAAAGTTCACAACTTTTTTTATTCAAACTATTCGAACACAAGACTCAGTTCATCACTAAATAAAACTCTCAAAACTAATGACCATAAAAAAAAGTTCATCTCCTCCTGGACATCATCAGATTCAGTTTCAGGCTTTCAGCTCCTACACCATAATAAATATAAAAAAGACCACATCAGCGATTCATACTTGAAAGCAACTGAACAATTTAGAAATGATTGAACATCAAAAGTATTCCTGGAAAAGTTATCTCTTTACCTCATTTGTGTTCAGGCATATTAGAATTTTATTTTCCCCTAAAAAAACAGATACAGACACTCAAGGCAATATTTATTTAAGCACTATCACAAGAAAGGATTCCATAAAGCAAGCTTAAGGAAATTAAATCTAGTAGACATTAAACAAACATAACTGTGAGAATGATTTAAATGAGATAAGGAAATTAATTATTGTCGCTAAACACTTGTATTGCAGATACGACAGCAAGAAAAAACAGAGCTTGTATGCACATAAAGAAACTACCTACTGTTGCCTACTAAGGTACTAGTTAACTGTTTTGCTGCTATGATCCCCAAATAAAAAAGGAAAATATTAGTAAACAAGTGCATCAAGATCATTCCATAAAAAATAAAATAACTATAGGCTTAAGGAACCATTTCCACCTGACATTTACAACACTGATTTCTGAATTGCCTGTTGTGTGAAATCTTGTCATGTGTTCGATATTCTATTGTTTTCTTCCGCACCACAAAATTACATATGATTTAGATACGCTATTAGAAGACAATTTAACTTGTGGAGCTATCATAAGCACTAATGTTTAAACTGAACTATTAGAAAATTCTCTATATTTTATATTTGTATGAATACCAGATGCACTAGTCACCAACATAGCTTACAAAAATAATTATATGCACCATATTATTTAAGATATGTTGCCTAATTATCTAGAGAATCATGGCAAGCCTACAGCCAAGGGATACACAGAAACAAACTACCTACTGCTGCTACAGATATGCAAGATGCAGAGATCAGCAAGAAACAAACGAGCCTTCAAAGCTACCTAATCAGCTACGAAGCAATTATTCAGCATATGGCATTGATAACACATAGTCAGACATGTCCAATTCAAATATCGAAATTGCCATGTCAACTTGAACGAATGGAATGAATGTTCAGTTTCAACGATGACAGACCTGAACGGAATGGTGTTCTGCAACCGATTCAGATCGAAAGACTCGGTAGGATCTGATTGGCGGTCGACTTGATGCGGATGACGACGCAAAGACCAGTGGCGAAGGGAGGTTCCAGTGATTCGCGGCCTTCACGGAAAATGCGGAATCGACGGATCGAGATGGCCGAAGGGAGGGTGCACCGATTCACGGCCTCTATGGAGAATGCTGGCGGCGATAATCCGATGGGGACGAGCCAAGGGAGGCTGCACCCGCACGTACTTGGGTTCTCGGCAAGCAGCGCACGAGAACAGCGGCAAGCGGTGCCCGGCAACGATGATGTGCGGCTGGCTTGGATTCGATCCCATAGAAGCAGGTTAGTCAGAATATTTGTTTAGAGACTAATTACCATATTAGCCTTTGATAATGAACGGTTAGATGGTGTACATGATACTTTCTGGGTATTGGTATCATGGAGCACAGTAAAGGTGCTCAAAAAGTTTACTTTCATTATATCAGAAGGATATATTCACCTTTCATTAAATGGATCAATTCTAGACCTTTTCTTTTGAAAAAGAAATCAAATCCGGCCTCTACAAGTGTACGCAACCAAGATAAATTCTAGACATGATTAACATTCACGTGGAATAAGAATTACTACGAGGCAATTGCCACATATATGGTACCCCACCACTCACAAATTATTTTATTAGTAAATTCTTTATCTGATAGTACTTTTCAATGATAATTGTCCAATGTATCTAGATCAATGGAAAGTTACGAATAGATATCAAATTTATTCTCAGCTCACGCATATTAGACTATATAGGTTATTAATTTGTAATTTTACACTCTTGATTGAAGCATATACCTCATTGCAAAAATGAAAGATTGCGGCATATACTTTCAGTAGGTAGACAATGTATCATCTATTTTATTGATTTTGGATGGACAGGTGTCTATACAAAAAGAACCAGGAAAAGTATATCTCCATGGAAGTCGAAACAAATAAAAAGATGAATAAATGAGGACTGACCGGCTGGGGTTTAACGGGGCTAGGCAGCACCTTCTAAGTTAAGAAATACCATGCTTGTCACGCACGAGTAACAAGGCCTTTTTCACATTTCCAGTGTGCTTTTCAAAATAAGCCTACAACTAAAAGTTTACTTTTCAATGTAAGGTAAAAATAGAATAGCCTACACTTCTTTGAAGAGAGAGTTGACTGCTTTGAAAAGGTTAATAAGTCTGTTTTTAACTTCAGTCTGTCTCACAGTAATAGTAATATACTCATGTCTGCAAGGCATAAAGCCTTAACGTTTCAGGCTTTCAGCTTTTGTTGAGGGACAAATGTCAGGAAGAGACAAATAGAAATGTGTATGGCACCCTCGTCCTCCAATCACGGCCTAATCCTCTACAATTATCTAAGTAAGACCTGCCAAGCTACCGAATCAGGGAACAGAAGCACAGCTCAGCCGACTCCGTCGGGCAGTTGGGGACCCTTGATTGGCCTCCTCCTTGCCCGCCTGTCCCTTGCTGGGACTCCACTACGACGTACATTCCGGCTGGCAACTCGAGCAGTTCGGCTCCGTCATTCACACCAGCCAGCTGCCAGCCCACGGTGTATGCATGAGCAGGGTTTCAGGACTCGTCTCCTTCAGAAACTGAAACAAGTTGAGGGGCAATGCAATCATGATGGGCATAATATTGCGAGATTTGTGTCAAATTTAATTCTTAGAGCCGAACTCAAATATTGCATTTGCATTTGATGAAGTACCCCTAAACCCGGATACACCTAGAACAGAACAGAGTATAATGCGCCAATTTACTACAATTTTCTTTCTGTTGATTGATACCAAATTTTCCTTTTAGAGGATCACTTGTCGTCTAATGTGCCAATTTACAAAGCTAGCATTTCTTCGTGGTTCTCCCAAAAGTGAGAACAAGACGATATATATCCATATGCAGTTAGAGGAGCCTAACACAAGGAACTCAAGCACATGTCCGTTTCCTCCCCTGCTCCCTGTTGCTTAGCACAGGGGGATAAACTGCCCTACCGTCGTCGGGTACCCGGCCCGAATCTGGCTCTTTCCGTGGCTCTTTATACGGAGGTCGGTTGTGCCTGAATTCGGCAGGAGGACAGGTAGAAAGGACCACCGGCCGGATGCAGGTGCAGCGGCAAGGCATCTTGGGAAACTTCTCGCAGGCGTCTACCACACTGACACGGCTTTTGGCTAGCTGTACACACTACACGAACAACTCCTCTCTCACTGCCTGCGAAGAAGCAGCTCATCAGCTCAGCAACAACTGCGAGCAGGGGGCTATATATACGTGCACCTGTCTTCTTTCCAGCCTTCAAATTCAGAGCTCATCACAACCACCTCCGTAGTGCACGCTGCGAGTGTGACTAGCCGTTTCAAGAACAGGAACAAGTTTCAGCTCCATTATTCCTTTGCAAATCTTCCTCCTCTCTCGAAAAGGCTGTTCCTGTTGCAAGAGACGATAGAGGTTAGAGGTGTGTGATTGTTAGTTGAGAGTGCTTGAGAGTTGAGACCATGGGAGGCACGCTGGAGTACTTGTCGGAGCTGCTCGGCGGCAGCAACAGCCGGCGGCGGTACAAGAAGAGGAAGCAGTTCCAGACGGTGGAGCTCAGGGTCCGCATGGACTGCGACGGCTGCGAGATGAAAGTCCGGAACGCCCTCACCAGGATGAAAGGTATTCTATACTACTCCACAAATAAAGTGTAGTTAATAAGATCATCGTGATTAATTAATTTGTGCTTGATCAGGCGTGCAGTCCGTGGAGATCAACCGGAAGCAGTACAAGGTGACGGTGCAGGGGTTCGTGGAGCCGCACAAGGTGGTGAACCGGGTGCAGGCCACGGGGAAGAAGGCCGAGATCTGGCCCTACGTCCCTTACAGCCACGTCGCGCACCCCTACGCCGCGCCGGCCTACGACAAGAAGGCGCCGCCGGGGTACGTGCGCAGGGTCGACGCCATCATGCCCGTCTCCAGCTACGGCGGCGCCGCCGCACCGCCGCAGGAGGAGCGCCTCGTCACCATGTTCAGCGACGACAACCCCAACGCCTGCTCCATCATGTGATTCTTTATTAGCTAGGCGGTTCTTGGTGGTGAAACATGTCCCTGTGTAGTTATATAGTATGTTTGTACAAATTAATTGATACAAGCTATAAGAGAAAGTATCTGAGAAACGGTTTTTTCAAAGCTAGGACTTGCATGTGCTGTCGAATCTTCGCCTACTTTTAGCTTGTTTGATTTCGTGTACAGGGTTGTGCGTTGCATGACTGAATCGGTGGGTGTGTCATATTAATCTGAGCCTATGTCTGCACTTCATTACTTGATTGTTGCAGCTAGATTGCTCTGTTTAATTATGTACTGGATTTGGTACACACTGAAGGAGCTCTCCTCGGATGAATCTTCTACGATTCGAACGAACAGACCCAAACTTTTTTTTTAAGATAATGGAACCTAAGTCCCAGCCTCTACAACGAACAGGCCCAAATGAACTGTAGTAATTCGGTTTGACGCTGCGTTGAAGGCACTGAAACGTTACCAGATTTCAATTGGCATGTGCTGGTCTAGTGCGCCAATGCATGCAGCATGTGCCTTGAAGGCACTGAAACTTTATCAGATTTCGATTGGCCAATCCGTGTCGCAGAATATCGACCCGGAATTTTCTTGCACCTTTTTCTGGAAGAATTTTGGTGTCTCCACTAATCTGAGCCTATGTGGCTCTGTTCCACAAAGCAAAAGTCATTTCAGAACCTTCCACGGAACAATTAAAGCGCGGCAGGCACACTTTTGATAGGCTAAAGATTGATTTTAAATGTTACCACTAACCTTAATTTGTTAGACCATGTATACACATGGCCAGTTTATATATATATTATATAGCTAATAATTTCATGAAAATAATCTCCTGCTCACGTTTAGGACATCCTTTACAAATCCAAGCACTCGAGCCCGTCAAGCTTTATCCTTCATGGGCCAGATCAGATATCCATATTTAGGACAGCCCAATATACGTAAATGTTCAATGAGCAGAGTTCTATTATTTACTAGAATATTTTTGGGTTGTCTCAGAAAAAAGAAACTAAAATATTTTTGGGATAATTGTGTTTGTACCCTGGTTCGAACCTCATTTACCTTTGTTTTTCAACTTTGTGATTTCACTATTGTGATTTCAAAACGAAGATAAAGTTTACCAAGGTAATTTCACAATTCAAATATGGACCAAGGGTAAAAAAGAAATATCCCCACTGAATTTATAGCTATTTAATTAACCCCTTTTCGGTTTTCCATAAATCAATAAATTTATTTTACCGTTGACATTCAGACCTCACGAAGACACGAACTTCAAGATTCGTCCATTTGTAAAGAAGCCCGTCTTATTAGTAACATATCAGGCTAGGTCCATCTTATTAGCAGCCCAAATGTAAAGAAGCCCACGGTGAAGCGCATTAAAATTGGCACTTACATGGGCTGTCCATTAAGAACGGCTTTAAACCTACACAGAGATTTGAGATGTGCAATATATCCATTATACAACGGGCTATATTGCATATTTGGTGTTAGTGTTACCAACTTACAACCCTTAGGGTATTATTGTGTCATATATAATTTACCTCCGAAAACACATGGAAAATAAGCATGTCATTGTCAACCATCACACCAAAGTTTAAGATTTAGAAAAAATAAGATGATTTAGATAGAGAGAATAACTTGAAAATGAACTAGCAAAATTTTTCAGAACGACAATAATGAAAGAACATAGGAGTAAGTCTCTTGACCCGAACTTGTTCCTTCAAAGCAACTATGAATGAGGTCCATGTATGTTTTTTTCTATGTTCTATTATCCATCTAAAAGGATTGACCCTAAGTTTCCTCAACTGTTTATTAGCTTTCATGCATGGTTGGTGCTTGCAGCTCAAACTGCTTTAACTAAATAACAAAGAATTTGCGAGGGTATCTTTGTTATGTGCCACTCTGGGCATAAAACCCGGGCCCGAAATCCGAACCCGAAAAAATCCGAGTCCGAACCCGGAAAACCCGATGCCCGAAACCCGAGCCACCTTCTCGGGTACATAGTCTGAAAACCCGATTGGATTCTGGGTCATCTCGGGTCTATATCTCCGGTACCGAACTACCGGATGCACTCGAAATAAAACAAGTACGAATAATTTTCCTTTAAGTTTCACCGTACCACACTTTCAATGTTTTAACCCAGCCCAAAGAAAAGAACGCAGCCTGCCAGCCTCAACAAGTCAACTTCAAACCTAATTACTAATTACCTAATACCCAGGGTCATTTATCAATCGATCCCTCAGCCTCAGCCGCCAGCAGCACGCAGCAGCGGCACTCACGGCACGGTCATCGGCACTCACGGCACGCGCCCACGCCGGCAAGTTGCGGCAAGCACCCACGCCGGCAAGCTGCGGCAAGCACGCGCCCACGCCAAGGAGCTGCACCACGGAACGTGCGCGCCTACGCCGGCGAGCTGCAGCAAGTGCACACGCCGGTGAGCTACGGCACGCGTCTACGCCGGCGACAACGCTCAAGCCAGCAACAAACGATTCTGCTGCACTGACCAGTTGTGCTTGAAGGCTTAAATTTTCCAGTCCGAGTAAATTGGGTAACCCGAAACCCGGACCTGATATTTAACGGGCCCAAACTGTTGGTACCCGAAATTTCGGGTCTAACCTCGGGTACCAAGTCTCATAACCCGATTTCCAAATAACCCGAACAACCCGACCCGAATTATCGGGTTAACCCGAACGCCCAGAGTGAGTTATGTGTGTGTGCTGTGAATAACCTTTATATACTACACTATCTTTATTTCTAGCTGGAGTGCTTTGTAGGACTATCTGTCGGCTTAGTTGTTGTAATGCGCACATGCAAATGTTGATTCCAGTCCAAAGCTGACAAATGATTTGCAGACAAAATTAAAGTTGGACTGAGTGATCTACCGAAAACACGTCAAGTAGATGCTTTTCAACTTCAAAGCTGCTTGGTCAGCCTCTAAATCATGTTCTCGTCCCTCGATAAAGATCTCAGAGATATATAAAAATTGTATGTTCTGTTCTGTTCTGCGGGTATATCCAAATTGGGTGCATGCATGGTGTTACCATGATAGCATCCTTAGGATATTATTGTTCTTCAATAAAAAAGGATATTGTTGCTCTTGTGTCATTAATAAATATACCTCCAAAAACAAAATAAAAATATGCTTGTCACCGTCAAGGGTCGTGCAAAAAATTAAGATTTGACCAAAATTTTTTTGCTAAAGTCAGGATGGCTTTATCAGAAAAGGTCATGCCGTGAACTTCATTTCTGATAATTTCTAAGTATAATGGCGTGGATTCATTTCTTCAAAATAATAGCAAATCAGATCATCCATATATGTTTTTTATATTGTATAATCTTAGTATTTGTCTAATAATTTGTTGTTGTTTGCTCTTAAGGGGTTTACAAATTATAATTTTATATAATTTGGTGAAAAATATAAAGATAAATTACTGCCAATGCTATTATGATTTTTTCCCTATAAAACGCTCCTGCATATGTTGATACAGTATATGGATACAATACATGATCTCATTGTCTTCATTTGTTGGTCAGATAAGAATATAATGGGTTGTTGATAATTCTCGCGAAGCTGATCTCTTTAGTTCCAGGTAATTGCCAGTGAGATCATGAACAAGAAGACTTGACAAACAATGCGTTCAAGATTCTTGATCATCGTTCTGACCATCTGCTGATCTGCATAATGGAGACAGATCAGCTGACTTTGCTACTGTCAGACATGTCAATTCTTGGCCTTCACTATCTCTGCCACCGTCAGATCACATGACGTTGTGACTCTCACAGGATTTACGACAGCATTACGCATTTACGTGATAAATACGTTAAGACAGAAGACCAATATATGCAGTAGTAGTTGGCCTCGGAAATGTTTGTGCAATTATGCTTGCTCCATGTAAATGTGAACCGTATCGTCTTTGTTTCGTACCTAGCAATTTTCAGTTGTGCATGTTGTTTTCTTGGGCTGAGTCATTTCATCAGTTATGCATGTGAACCTATCTTATGTTGCCTACATGTTCTTTATTTCTACTGCCTGGAGTAAGTTATAGGTCGACCTGTCGTGAAAATGACGATTCCAGACCAAGGCTGACAAAGTTGGACTGCGTGATCTACCGGAAAACGTGTGCGAAAAAGATGCTTTACAACCTGAAAGCCGCTTGATCAGTCTCTGAATCCGGTTCTCTTCCCTCGATTATAACGATCTCTGAGCTAGATGCAGTGCTGTCCGTGACTTATTTTATATATAAAACCCACTATTGTTTTGCTTACCCAAAAAAAAAATGGAACAATGCATGTATAAATCACAATAATAAGTCACAGCCTCAGTAACCGTTCTGTGGCTCAACCTTCGCGGAAGAAGACTGTAAATTCACATTTGGACTACTTGTTTGTTGCATGTCAATGACTGTTGCATGGAAGTTGAGACAGAATGATTTCTACTTTATTTCTTTCGACTAGTACATAATTGACATCAAAATAGAAATACAAAAAAATTGAACAACACTAGAAAAAATTGGATACAATTATCTCCAAGCTTACAAATATGCTGATCGATTGAAGAATAAGAAAGGAAATAGCACATGACTTTTTTATGCAAGCCGGTTAGTTGTTCAAGAAACAAAAGAATATGAATGAATGCATAAGAAGTACCCATATGCATGGTTGAACAAAAACAGGCCCGCGCGTCACAATAATAATAATAATAATAATCAGAGTCATCAGAGCCGGTGGTCATCAGTGGCCGCCGCCCTTGGTGGCCCCGCATCCCATGATCTGCGCCGGGAGCTTGCCAACGCGCTCGACGCCCTCCTCGAAGACGATCCCCATGCCCATGAAGAAATGCGCCTCGATGTGGCAGTGGAACGCCCAGACTCCCGGGTTATCCGCCTTGAAGCGCAGCGCGGTCCAGCCGTAGGGGTGCACGGCCACGGTGTTCTTGAGGATGGGGTCCTTGAGGTTGTACGTGGCCGGGTGCACGGCCGGGTCGAAGCGGCCGATCCCGTAGCCGAGCACCCAGAAGTCGTGCCCGTGGAGGTGCCACGGGTGCGTCTCGCTGTTGTTGGGCGCCAGCATGTTGGCGTTCTGCAGCACCACGTCCACCACGGACCCGAACCGGAGCCGGTACAGCGCGTTGCTCGTCACGGCGGCCGGGTTCGCCTGCACGCCGTACACGTCGTAGCCCTGGTGCGCGTACGTCTCCGGCGGCGGCGCCTGGTCGAACGCGCCCAGCAGGCCGCCCTTCATGGCCACCAGGTACGGCGTGTGCGGCAGCGTGAAGGACACGTTGTTCAGGGCCCACTTGATCTGCCCGTCGATCTTGTTCTGCGTGTTGAGGAGCAGGATCGTGCGGTCGGCGCGCGGCGGAGGGGTCTGGACGTGCGCCGGGTGCGCCACCGTCGCAACGCTCTGGTTGAACCGGTACGTGACGTCGTTCCAGGCCGGGCCGGTCGGCGGGGCGGTGGGCGGCGCCCGGCGAGGGCTGCTGCGGCCGCCGTAGTAGCTCAGGTAAGCGGTGCCCGTGGGCGTGCCGGGCGGGCGGCTCACCACGTTGGAGGCCAGCCAGTAGTTGCGGTTCGGGTCCTGGTTCGCCTTGATCAGCACGGAGTAGGTCTCGCCGGAGTAGATGTTGAGGTTCTTCACCACGAACGGCTTCACGTAGTGCCCGTCGGCCTCCACCACCGTCATCTCGTGGCCCTGCATCCATGTAGTCAATCGATGATTAGCCCGTTGGTCGCAAACAATTATTGGTTTCATATATAATTCACAGGTGTTCTGTTATGTTCCAACGAATTGCGCATCATTTACATACTGAACAAAGTTGCCAAACACTACTAGTGACGAAAAAGGTCTACCGGACATGGGAAACAAAGAGATGAGTAATGTTGTTTTTTATCAAAGAATCCTTTAATTTATCAAATAGTAGCTAATGCACAATTGCTTCCAAGTTTCTTGTACTCCTTGGATTGTTACGTTCGGAAGTCTTAGTCGTCCCGTTGTTGCCGTGAAAAAAAGCTGGAGCCACTAGCATTGACAAACAACGCTGAATTAATGCGTGGATTAATCTCAGCTAAGTACCCCACGAACATTGACCAGTACCAATCTCAAACTCCCTTCCAGACCATTTCGTCGCAACTCTTTGGTGTGGCCCATGCGTGGATGCAAATATCAACAATGTACTGCTTCCAAAAGAGGCGACCTCGCGAATAGTAAACGTTCAACCCGGCTCTGATCCATATCCGACCCAGTCACCAGGCCACCCACTAGGTGTCAGTCTAGGCATATCCGATGGACCAACGCGTAATTAGTTAGTCTCGTTCGTTACGTCATTAAGCCATTATCCGTTGATCTAGACGTTTGATCTGTCTTACCCTTGCACACTACTGCAGCCAACTTGTCAATGAAGTATACCGGGATACACGCAATAGTACTCCGTAAGCAAGTAGTACTACTAGTAACAACTAAGACTGAGACATGTAAAATATATTCGGGCATGTCTGCACCGCAGAAGTTTTTAAAAGTTCATCACGCGCAATGGGCGGGAGACTATCTTATTGGATGCCCGGGTAACGGCTATTGTGCGCGCGTTTTGTAGCCGTTCATGCCGCCTCGGAAAATCTGCGGCGACAGCATGTGTGTGTGTGCCTATTACTGGGATGATTCCCTGGACACAGGCAAGTGGCAGCACCGAACCCGAGAACGCGGCACCGTGAGGCGCGTGAGGCACTGCCTGAAACGACGAAAACAAGGGCCAAATCGCATCGGCATCGGCATCACCCGGCGCGGATCCAACTCCCCGGCGCGCTGCCCGGCCGGCGGCCTTGGCCACATGCACGCCACGGCGCTGTCTTTCATTAGAAAAACAGCCTCGCGCGCCGGTTTCGTGGACGCTTCGCCCGCTGTCCTCGCCGCGCGGTTGGTTTCAGTTTGACGAAGCTCGATCTTGTCTGTACCGGATGCTGCCTACCGCGCTATTGGTTTAGTTGATATCTCGGTCACGGAGCTGCGTCTGCCTTGGAGTTACTTGGTAATCCCGCCAAGAATGTGCTCTATTTTAGTTGGAGATTGTATCGTGATATCATATTTTTTTACTGACATTGAGTGTACGAAACATAACCCGTGTGATATGGTGTCGGAGTCAAATTTGAAATGTTTCTCGCTCAATGTTTTGAGGAAAATACATCCCATTGCAGCATCTTCACATTATCTGTAAAATTATTAATAACGCTGGTAAAGCTGTAGTATGTGTCTATGTCTTTTTGGCTAGACCTTTGCAGTTGTCTTTGGGCAGCACTTTAATTATTGTTTATGGTTGGTTCAAAAGTGGAGAAAAGCAGGGTCGCTACTCGGTACTAGTTGCTACAGCTTTTTCAGGGCAATGATAATATGGCAGAGAGATTTGT
Organism: Chloris gayana; assembly: GCA_031894775.1. NCBI lineage: Eukaryota > Viridiplantae > Streptophyta > Magnoliopsida > Poales > Poaceae > Chloris > Chloris gayana. The sequence continues at coordinate 1,250,227 of JAUNZO010005050.1, read as the reverse complement.
AGTCAAAATCAGTACGTATAGTTATTATTACCAAGAAGGTTATTTTTTCTAGGTTAAATTCAACTAGTAATACGACATACGCGTAGAAAATTAAAAAGTGCGCTAGCTGATGAGAACGACGGTGTGTGCGCGTACGTACCTCGATCTCGAAGTTGAGCGCCGACAAGGAAGTCACGCTGGCGATGCGGAACCGGTACGTCTTCCCCGGCACGACGGCGAACACGGGCGTGGCGCACTCCGGGTGCGTGGCGTTGCAGGCCGCGGGCGCCATCTTCGAGCAGTTGACGAACCTGCCGCGGCCGTTGATGAGCAGCGCCTGCGGCTCGCCGACCCATCCGATGGGCACGGAGGCGAGCCCCGCCGCCTGCTCGTAGGTGCTCTTGTGCCACCAGTCGTTGAGCAGCACGGCGTGCTCGCCGTCGTAGCGGAACGGCTCGGCGTCCTTGCTCCCGGGGCGCGTGCGCACCACGATCATGCCGTTGAGCCCGCCGGAGCGCTGCATGCCGTAGTGCGCGTGGTACATGTAGGTGCCCGGGCGGTCCACGGCGAAGGTGTAGGTGAAGGTGTCGCCGGGGAGGATGGGGCACTGCGTCACGCCCTCCGTGCCGTCCGCCCACGGCGTGCCGATCTGCCGGATGCCGTGCCAGTGGATCGCCGTGTTCTCCGTCAGAAGGTTGTTCTTCACCGTCACCTCCACCGTGTCGCCCTCCATCGCGTAGATGGTGGGCCCGGGCGTCTGCCCGTTGATCACCACGGCGAGCTTGCGCACGCAGTCCGAGTGCACGAACTGGTAGCTGATGTCCCAGTGGTGCCGGACGGTCGCCGCGCGCGCCGCCGCGGCCACGGACAGGAAGAGGCAGCAGAGGAGGATCGCCCGCCGAGCCATGGCCGGCAGAGAAGAGAAGAGCACGACCGCGCTAAGCTTGGCTCCTGATGTCACTAGTAGTTCGTGTATCAGAGCACACTACGTGCGACGCTGCCCAGATGGTGGCAGCTAGTTTGGGGATGTGCCTCGTTGCTGTGGACACCCTTGTGCTGAGATTATGTTGGGATACAGCCGTTGTGCTCGCGCTTTATATAAAACCATGGAGCGTAGGAGTGATGCTGGATGCCTGGACGATGGCAAGTCTCAACTTGCATATTTTTTATATACAGCACATGCAGGGTGGGACTCGGTCCGTTTTGCTGTAAAAGAGGACAAAGTATGCAAATTAATTTCAGTGTTTATGCATAAAGACTAAGCCTAATCTCATTAGGGATGGTAATGGGTATATATAAATCCGATGGACTTATACCCATAGATGTTGTACCCATACACATACCCATAGTCACAATCGACTGATATTTCACCCATACCCATACCCACCCATACCCATACCCATTGGATATGCTCTACTACAATAATGCTACTTGACACTATTTATGTCATAATGGCAGACATTTTAAAAACCGCTAGTATTTTTGGGTTCCACGGGTTTTCGTACTCGTGAATACTTCAAACAAAACAAGATCAGATGTTAGTCTAGTCATTTTTATAGAGGTAATAGTCTAACAGAGCATTAGAGCTACAAGAAAAAAATAATCCACGTATTAACCACAAACCACATATAAATATTGGATTTGCGGGACACAAGACTACGGTTTCCATACCCAAACCCACATACACATCGGGTACAAAATTTACCGCACTTACGTACCCTTGCGTACAATATGCTATATCTCATACCCTTCTTCTAATAGAGTTTTTCGGGTATCAGGTACCCATTGTCATCCCTAAATCTCACCTTCATGCAAACAAAATTTTGAATTAACAACTATTAGTTGTTGAAATTTTTTCCTAGGTCAACAACTCTTGATTCCATGCCTGATCTTTTTTTAATCGCTCGCCGTTGTGAATTTCGCAAGTTAATCACGCATTGTTCACGTTTCCTTTTGTATTTGATCAATCATTGCGAGCTTGTAGTTGGCCTTCTCATACTGACCACACAAATAGACCGAAACTTTAAATGCCCGAAGCATGAATTCTGCCATGAAACGTTAAACTATGCTATAACAAACTGCACATGGATACAAATTATGAAACACTTCGATTGTAAATCATCCTAATTTTGCAGCTTCAATTATGTAACACCTACTTTTGAATAGGACCCATGTGATGCATGTTAATTCACATATGTACATCATCCTGATTTCACGCTTGAGCTACCAAATTAGGTCATGGTTGGCGCTACTCGTTAAAGTGTTTCTGCTCCGGGTTCAAGGAGAAACCGTTCAAAAGATTCCATGAAAAATAGATTTTGCTCCTCCATCCAAAAACACCAAATATATAGCTTCTCATCAATTATGTACTGATCTTTGAATTGAAGATACACATGAGAATTCGTTTTATCAAGCAAGTTTTTGTTGGGAATCTATTTTCTAGAGAATCCATTTTTTAGAGAATTTGTGTATTAGAGAAGTCTTACAAAAGAAACCCATAATATAACCCATGCATGTGATCTCATCAGTCATATACACTTATTTTGGGACCGAGGTAGTAGTACATAACTTAGGTGGAGAGAATAAAATTATTAATACATAGATATAACTACAGAAAAAGAGAGTTATTATTGTAGGTCGTTTGTTCAATCGATTAAAAGTTAGCAACCCGCTGTTTTATATCAATAATAGACTTTTTGGTGGACGCGGTTGTAGTGACAGCTAGTCTCTTTTGGGAAAACTGCAATATATATTCGCGTTTATATAAGATAAAAAAAGTCACTTATTATGATATATATAGGATCTCATTTCCAGATCGGAAAGTTTCAAAACCAGCTTGATGTGACGATCTTTTCGGATCCCTCTCTTCTTCGCTAGCTAGCAAGAATCGTATCGCGCAACAACTGTTTTGGTCTCCTTCTCGAACTGTTGAACGGCTGTGCTGAAAACGTGCATACACGACTAAGGGTGCGTTTGGATCAGGTGACTAAAAACGAAAGTGACTAAATTTAGTCAGTTTAGGGAATAAAAAACCAAACACAATGACTAAAAGGGACTAAAATCCTTTTAGTCCCATTAGACACCTTCCTGAAGCTAAAAGGAGCTAAAGAAGAATCTGGACACAACTACCCCTCTTCAGGAAACAACTTACGTGATGCCCTTGGCCCTCTCTCCAAATTACTTAGGGGTATTTTAGTCTTTTCAGAATTTATTTATTTAACTTTAGTCTCTTTTAGTCACCAGATCCAAACAAGGGGGACTAAAATTTTAGTCATCCATTTTAGTCACCTTGCTCTAGTCAGCAGGATCCAAACGCAACCTAAATGGCAACGCTGACCCGCTCAATTCAGCAACTGCGGCGCAGATGGGAGGCAACACATACACATGTCAGTTGCGTACTTACATGGTATTTACTTTGCTGGTGTCTGGTGGCAGCCCAGATATTACCAACCGTGAAAAACAAAACGCTAAACTTACTTGCGTACGCGGATACCGTGTTGATCTGCGTTGACTTTGGTAAACGCGGATACTCTTTTTGAATTTGGTGTGAATGGTGATATGGCACCTGCTCTGCTCTGCTGATGATATGGACCATCGTCGTTTAGCAGGCAGCAGGGGAGGACACGCAACGGCGAGGTGCGAGGGACGTTGGCATGTTGGGTGTGTTTGTTTCCTGCTCTCTAAAATTTAAGATCTGCTACATCAAAGAGAATCTTACTATTTATAAATATTTTGATCAATTTAATGATAAAACTCTATAAACAGATTGATGCTAATTTTCGAGATGAATCTAATGAACTTAATTAATCTATGTTTTGTTAAAGTGGTGCTACAGATAACTATCTTCTAATCACGACTTAATTAAACTCATTAGATCCGTAAATTAGTCTAGGGACCAGTAATTTATTTTATAATTAAATTTTATTTAGTACTTCTAAATAGTAAGATTCTTTTTGATATGACAGCTCTAAAATTTAAACCCCAGAAAATAAATACACCCTAGGTGATTCTGCTACGAGACAGCAAAACGGTGCACACCACATCAGCTTTCTCTCTGCGCGTCAACACACTGGGTCAACACTCTATACGGGCTTGAGTGTCACACCCAACCGATCGACAACCCTGTAACCATTGACCTGGCCGTGTGAAGGCATGCATGGATGGTCAATTGGTCAGAATAGATACATGCTACCAACTCAGTTTGACTGGCTTACGTACGCGTACGCGTCCCGATCGACCAGCTTGGCTTTGCTCGTTCTAACGAGACATGCATTCTCAGCTCGGAGCAAATGCACCTTCGTCCTAGCTCCTTTCTTATTATTTCCAACCACATTGCAAACGCGCAGAGACGCACTTTGTCTCAAGTCTCGTCAGAACTGCCAGGCAAAACGAGGAAAACAAGCGAGCGACTAGTACAAGGTGACACATTGGCCACTTCAGGTGCCTTCAATCTTGACCAATCATTAGTTCGATTATTAATTTAAACGACACGCCAATCCTGAACGTTGGGTGCATATACTTCTGTGTCGCACTGTACACGACAAGGAGAGAGCGTGGTGGACAACTTCGATTATTACTTTCGCTCTTTGACTGACTAATTTTTACATTTTTATTGCGTCAATAATGCATACACATTTTCATTGTGTGGGCAAGAACAATTTCGAGTATATGATGCGCGCTAGTTCCTTTTAATGGAACTAGTACATCTGACCTACAATAATTCCATCACAGAAATTCAAATAGGGCACAGAATACAATAATAATCCTAATACAAACGTCGAGACACACACTACTCCTTTCTGTAGGAACACTAGCTGGTGCTCTGCCTTTTCATTGGTTGTGTCCACATGGAAGATTCAGACACACCCTGTTGATAACACGCTCAAACTATCGTACATGTTCATGGCTTGCATATATCTTTTATATGATCTATAAATGCATACCTAATACATACAATTCTTTTCCAATAAGAAAATTCGAAGCCCATACCCATTCTGTGGAACCAGGTCAGGTTATCTGTAACAACTAATTTGCTAATATAAAACTGGTCTGATTTATTACAGGATGGGAGGAATCTCTCTATATAAATTATAATAAAGCACTTTTTCTCTTTGAAGTTTTTTGTGTCACCTTTTTAACAACTTTTTTGCTTGGCACGGTCGTTATACTAATTTCCAATCTTTCAATTAACATCCATCACTTAGATCAAAGTCAGACGATCTACAAAACACAACTTTTTACATACCCTATACATTAAGAGAATTTTTTTCCCTTCGATCAACATACTACATAACCCTACATAAGTAAATAACAATACGAATTTTAGTACAAATCATGTCGACTGGAAGTTTTTAAACTTCGAGTCGATTGTAAAGGAGGAAAATATGATATTATACATATGGAGTCATTTGCTTTGGGAAAAAAAGTCCGACATAGCTAGAATAATCACATTATTGATAATCAGATCAATGCAAATTCTTCCAAGATGAAAAAAATAAATATTCTAGAGCTGATGATTTCTACCCTTTGATTTGACATGGGAATCGTATTGTGATAGAATAATTGTTTCTTCCATAAATAATAATCTAATGTGAGTCTAGACACAAGGAGGGTAATGCAGCCCACGACGTATAGGAAAAGTGGTACATACACCGTTAGAAACTTCACTTAGACAAATATTGTCATTCCAACATGTAAGTGTTCCTAGGTTTGGTTGAAATCAAACTTTATAAAAATATGTTATGATAATAATTAGATTAAAGATGAATATCATATTATATTCATAGATGACTAAGTCATAAAATATTTTTCAATAACATTTAAGTTAACCAAGTATAGTTTTAACTAATTCTCGACATAATTTTAAACTATAGGCCAGAGAGTATATAGGCCCCATCGAAGACTTCAGTCTTGTAGGCGAAATCGAAACATGCGACTAAGGGTGTGTTTGATTCTGCATTTTAGGGCTTTAGCTTTTGGAAAAAGTCACTGGTAGAACCAAAGGGTCCAATTTTCACCGTATGTCTTTCCAAAAAGCAACTTTCTCGGTAGTCATTTTTCACAGCACCCTAGACCTGCTTTCACCGGATGTGGGACAGAAAGTTTCACGAAATTACCTGCAATGCCACTGGTTATGGACATACCGCTTCGTTCTTTTTCCCCGAATCTCCCTCACGCACGAGACAAACCGCTCACCAACGCTAGGGTTGGCGCTGCACCACCCTAGACCTCGTCGCTCTAGCCATGCCTCCCTGGCTGCGCCGCCTCCCGCCGTGCCTCCCATGTTCGCGCCACCTCCCGTCATGCGTCTTGAGCCGGTTCGCACAAGATCTAGTCCTGTGACTTCCGACACCCCGGCTGTGCAAGATCCGGCCTGTGGCGCCTGCTGCCCCCTACTGCCCCCCCCCCTACCGCGCATCCTCCCACAACGCAGGTCCCAGCCACACGGTCGCCCGCCGTGCATCCTCCAGGCAGGAAGCCCCACGCCAAGCTACCCCTGCTGAGGAGATTTCGGCAGGTAAGATGTCCTCTGTTTTCTTCTTTGTACTGCGTATGGAATTCCAGAAATTTGGTGTGATGCCTTTGTTGAATTATGGTGTGATGCCTTCTTTACTTCAACTCCAGAAAATTAAATTGCATTGGTATGATGCTTTTTTGTTGACCTAACTTGCATTTGTGATAACTAAATAAAAGGAAATTGTTGCTTTTGCTTTATTTAAAGCGTGGCTGACAAGTGACAAGGCAGATTTGGCTATACTAGTACCTTTGAGTCCGTGCAGGTATGCGTCTATACATATGTAAAATTCCCGTACATGATCAATAGCAGATTTGGCTATACTTTGCTTGGCCAGGCGTCTGCGCCAGAATTTTGTCTGCTTCGATCTTGTGAGCCGACGAATTGCATGCATGGCCCCTGACCCTGATGAGTACCACCCGGCATTACTACCATCAGCTTCAGAGGCGTTCATCAGATTATAGGTAATCTCTATGGTGGATGCACCTGATGCTTGCTGCTGAAACAACGGGAAAATTGATACCAACGTACTTATTATCAACGTACTCTGGCAACATGTCTCAGCTACCAAAAACTGTACTGTTACAACTTACAAACGTACAGACTTGACCCTGTACTGCACGGCACCAGTCGACTTCTTTAAGTAGTAGGCTAGTAGCTGTAGACGGAATGCTCGTACGTATACTGGAGAGAATTGCCATTTTAGCATTCGGAACAAGTGGTCTCGTCAAAATCGCACTGACATCGTGGACTTCCTTAAAATGATATTCCTAACAAGCAATAAAAATAGCATTATCGGATATTTTAATACGTTTTTATTTTCCTTTTTTCTATTTAGCCACGAGAAATGACGGAACTGCCTTCTTCCTCTCCGATGCTCCTCCCTCTCCAGCTGCGACGTACGAGAGCGCATCCTGGTCCATGGCCTTGCCCGCCTCCTTTACCCCCGTCCCGCACGTCTGCTACGCTGCGCTTGCCGTTTACGACGAGCACGCCTCGCGCTGCCGCCGCCGTTGCTGCTCTGCACGTCGTGTTGGCTCCTCCACGTCCGCGCTCGCGTCCACGCGGCCTGATGAGGACTACTGCGTCCTGCTCCGTGCCGTCACGTGGCTGCTCCACCGGGAGGACCCCGCGCTACCGTGTGGCTGCTGCACCAGGAGGATGAAGGTAGAAGGAGACCAAAAGGGATAGTTTCGTCATTTCTCGTAGCTAAATAGTAGCAAAAGAAAAAGAAAAACGTGTTAAAATATCGGACTATCCTGTTATACCGAAACCCCCAAGTTAGGAATGCCATTTTAGCGAAGCCCATGAAGATAATGTCATTTTAGCAAAGTCACTTCTTCATAGTGCTAAAATAACAATTCTCTCATATACTGCCCATCGCCCCATCTGAAGATTTAGGCCCTGTTCGTTTCCTGCCTCTAAAAATTATACCCATCACATCAAAGAGAATCTTACTATTTAGTAGTACTTTTATTAATTTAATAACAAAACCTATGTCACGACCCTCTCTAATTTGCGAGACGAATCTAATGATCCTAATTAATCTATATTTTGCTACAGTGATGCTACGAGTAAACATCTTCTAATAACATTATAATTACCCTCGTTGGATTCGTCTCGTGAATTAGATAGGGGGTCTGCAATTAGTTTCGAGATTAGACTTTATTTAGTACTCCAAAATGATAAAATTCTCTTTGATTTGACCCTCTAAAAATTATATACCTGGAAACGAACACACCCTTAGTCGCAAATGGTGACGTTGATTTCCTCTAGGAGCATGTGGCCATGTGCTCGTTAATTAGGAGTAGTGTTGCTGAGATTGCTTTGCTTATTATATTACCATCTCGTGCGCAGATGCATGTGCACGTTTAATTGAGATCTCGAGGACTTCTTCTTGACGGTCTGTCTGCTCTGGTTGGCCAGTTTACATGCACGTGCAGATACTCGCCAGCCCGTTCAGGTTCAAGCATCTGAGACCTGCTGATGCCATGTTACCTCTTGGGATTCTTTAAGGTACCAACCCTAGCTGGAAAGACGGAGGACGCGCCCTTTTATAATTATTGAAGTTCGTTCTAACGACTTGTGCACACATTATTTCCAAGAGCAGCCCTTTTCTTACGCGGTTTTGCTTTGCTGTTTATAATTTTCTGAAATTCCAGAACACCAGATGATTTGATCAATTCAAAGCACCAAGAATGATTCGTGTTGTTGATTTCCATGCACGTTTTTATATTATCAATAATTATTGCACTGGTTCTTATTATTAAAAATGGCGACGTTAGGATCTTTCAAAAAAAGTGCCTGTCTCTTATAAGTTTTTTGCATATTTGCACTGAATAACTATTTGCCATCCCACATATGAGAGCTTTGATTGCAACTACTTCAATGCGCGTGTGTTGCCACGGTCAAATAAATCATTTAACATAAATAAAATAAATTGTAATATTTTCATTTAGATCAGTCAACATTTAATTCCTAAGTAACCACTTCAATTGTTCCAACTACAATTTTATTCAACTATTACACAACCATATAGATTTAGTCATCTCTTAACTACAAAATGTTGCATATCCAATCCGGCAAAAGAAGCACCGTGATAGTGAAAGGGCCTCTAACCTAGTGGTTAGAGCACGTGAGTAGCATCCAGCAAACTTGGGTTCACCTTCTTGTGAGAGAGCATAACCAGACTCAAATAAAAGAAAAATTAAGAAATAGGTTGGGGTTTCCCTACCGACTTCAGTAAAAAAATCACCATGATAAGTCCAAAATCATTATCCTTTCCAAAAGCTCCACCATCGCAACTCCCAAACCACTACACATTAACATAAATATATAGTCACTTCAAGATAGCTCAAAACAATTTCAAAAGGATGCTAGGACTTCTTTCGCTCTACAACAACACTTCAACTCCTTGTTCCTCCATCACGGAGAAGATAGCCCATTGAGGTCATTATCGATCCTACATGATGTTATCATAAAGCGCAACCATTCTCAGTTAATAGTAAACAAAAAACAGATTCACTGCTACAAAATGATACTACAGAGCCCAAAAGAGTATGCTTACACAAATATGCAAGAGAAGTTCAAGAGAGCCAACAACAAAATAATATTACAAGACACCTATCTAAAGTGCAACCATTCTCAGTTAGGCATTAATTCTTGGTTTAGATACAACTGATCAGACAGAAGCTTTTGGAGAAGAGGCTACATCTTCACATGCCATAGTTGATAGTAAAAAAATGGAGCACATACTCATTCCACCATTGGAACAAAAATAAATGCTCTCTCTACCTCACAATAAAGTATTCCCAATGTTCATGAACCTTTCGATTTAAACCGGAAAAAACAAAATTACAGATTTAAAATTGTCACCTAGATTATCAGACTGTTCATATAATATATTATTATTCTGTATTGACACACCAGAAAATTTTAAGCCGCTCTTTCTTTACTACAGCCGACTACTTTTGTTCACAGCTTGGCATTATGAACAAAATTGTATATTTAATATTATCTCCTAGATTATCAGACTTTGTTCATATAAGCTATTATTTTGTTTTCCGTCTTTTATATCTCATTTCAAAATGGGTGGAAGCTCACATGGTTAATGATTAAACCATTTGAAGAATCAAAAGAAAAGGGTTCAGATCCTCAAAAAACATCATGTCATCAGTTTCAGCTAACAGACTATTTTCAAGTGAATGAAACTGTTTTACGAAAATGGCCCAAAAACAAAACCAAAAAAAAAAACTCTAAAGACCAAAAGAGTATGCTCACATAACATCAGAAGCTCCAGAGAGGCGGCAATAAAATGATATAAAAAGACACATGTCCAAAGTGCATTAGTCAATTTGCAATGCTATTGACACTAAGCTACATGTCAAGTAATAAGGAAAATATATCAACCGATCTAAATTACTGACGACCACCTATACCATCAATTGGAATGCGCAGATACTGTAAAATCTTCCATAGGAAATGGAATGATATTTCATTGATTCATTTTTCTATAGGCAGAATGAGGAGACTCACATTGCCTGCACATGACATGGATTTTCCTATACTGCTACTTGTATCTCAAGCAATGACATGGCTTGAATTGTCCTTGAGTTGATCGTTCTAAGAAAATATGTTCAAGCAATGACATGGGTCTTCTCCAATTTTGCTCATCTTAGGATACGAAAGCTATTTAGAGTGTTATTGAAACTACAAATATGGACCTACCATGTCAACCAGAAACCAGTTTTGACCCAAAGTCATACATTTGAGTTATAATAACTAAAACAGCCTGCCAAGTTTTTAGGTTAAGAGAGAATAAAAGGACAATTTAAGAGAACAGACGATGATTTTTACCGCAGGCTCGTGACTTATCTATCTTATTCTTCACGCTCAAAGCAGATGTCTCACAACTTTAATAGGTTATATGATTAGGAATATACTTATAGAAATGACTGAGCAAGAATGAAATAAACAAATAAACTGCTACCTGAAATTAGCTAGAAAAATAAACTCGCTTGCATCAACCATGTAAGCTACAGGAACCGTGCAAGCTAGGATAATTAAAGAAACTTCTAAACAGCCAGCAAGAAGATTAACGCCAAAAACAACTGTCAAGTATTTCGCTTGAGCCTATATGCAAGGCAATGCTCAAGTACTGTCAGTTAAGAAAGCTGGTACAGGGCAATAGAACTGAACTGCTGCAAGAAAAATGCTATTGAAACAAGCAGAGGAAATTTATTGTTTAAAAACACAATTGAAACAACAACGAACTGCATTGGAGTTGTCTCCGACCTTACCTAATGGAATGTGAGGGGCTCAGGACGCAAGAGAGTGAACTCCAGTTCCAACTTTGCTTCTTGTTCTCAACTTCTACAACGTGAGGGCATGATCGGGGAGTAATTTATAAGGGGAAGGGAGAATAGTTTCCAGGCACCATGGTTTGCGCGTGCGATATTTGAATTTCAGTGTCGTAGCTTCTCGGACGTTTTGGTGCCAGCTCCTTTGCGCTAGATCCTCCTTTGACCGAATATTGGGCGTCAGACAACACAACACGCAAGCGCACGACAACCCTCGCCGAATCCAGCTTTGTCATGCACCATCGAAGTCCAGCATAAGTTTCATGGGACCGACATTGTATATTTGTACGATCTTAGCCGTCAAAAATTGCTGCTATGATCACCATGCATATAGCCGAAGTACGTCTCGGACGGAGCATTTGGTACTGGCATCGGAAGATGACTGCTTCCAATCCTGGTGGCGCCGAGCGAATAGGAGGACGATGAAGGAAGCACGACGAGGCTTAAACTCCATGGTAATTCTTGTGGCCTGGGAGGTATGAAAACACCGCAATCGTTACGTTTTTGATGATGTGCGTCCAAGTATGCAGACAGTCCTGCGGTTAGTGCAGGACGAAGCAAGGGCTTGGGCTGGGAAACAAATTGTGTGCGGCCGGATCGCAAAGTGTCGCCATGCGGCCCCGACCTCGGTTGCTGCCACGTGGCCATCTGAGATATTGGACGGATGCACAAAATGTCAGCCGCCTGGCTCCTGCCTGGAATTGATCGGCTCACACACGAAGCGGCTTGGCTCGATCAATCCCAAACGGCATCCCTCATCTCGCATCTTGCACAACGGCTGCATCATGGCGGCCAGCCTCCTCTTCAGTGGAGAATGGGTTCACGCCCGCATGCCAGTCCCAGCATAACATTTTCGGCTGCGTTGCAATGCAAAGCAAAGGTACGAATGTACAACGTCGAGGAGTCTTTACGGCGTATTTGCTGACGGACTTAGAGTATAGCGGCAAGGAATCTCTCTTGATGTATGTGTATGTATGAATTATTTCTTCTTCTAGCAGAACCTTATCGACCTCATCATTATCATCCTAATCGACGGCGGCAAGGAATTTCTCCTAATGTATAGCAGCAAAAAATTTCTCCTGATGTATGTATGAATGGCTGCGTCAATACGACATCAGCCACATCCTAATCGATGGCGAGGTTAGGCTTCACCAGCTCCTGCAGCATTAAGTCGAGCCGCAAAGCTTAGAGCTGATCCCGCCGCGCTCTGGGAGCCGCGATGAAGCCGTTCGCTATTCCCGTTCGATCTCCAACCATCGCCATGTGGCAGCAATCAAGGCCGGGGCCGCACAGCGATACTTTGCGATCCGGCCGCACACAATTTGTTTCCCTTGGGCTGCAGCCAGGGCGTGTGGAAGCTGCGACACCTGTTGCCGTGACACACGTTGTAGTCTGGTTGCTGTTTAGTTTTCACGGGCGCGAATGTGACAAGGTTTTCATCGGCCGCTCCATGGGCCATGGCCTTGTACCGAATTATCTCCCGTGTTCTAGAAAAAAAAGTACGTCTCGGACAGCCCTCGCGGCTTGCGTGGCAAGCTGTTGCTGTGTTGCAGGCAATGGGAAGTTCACCTTCTCCCATGCGGCCCACATTGTTGGAGCCGTCAGTATCATCCAGCTCAGGTTGAGCGCACGCCAATGATTCCCATACATTAGGCCCAGGTTCTACTTGTGGTCCGTTAGCTTTGAACTTGCAAGTACTGGGATATATAATATTTTTGATGTTCTGTAAACGAGTCAATCGTGGCATAAAAAATCATTGATGGGTACAGAGTACTAGCCCAAAGTTACATTGTAAAATACAATGGCATATGAGGATGACAGCTAGGCCTCTGGGCCATTGGAAAGTGACACATGTCTCTGGTATTTTTGTACTCATGAAAAATTGAAGTATGTGTAGTGGGTATACATTTAAAGTCACTATGTGGAATTCAATATGTATACGAACAGGCTGCGCATATTATCAGACTGAACAACAATACTTTGGTCAGCATTGGTCGTGTTATATGCACGAGCATTATGGTGTGTTCGTTTCATGCGCTCTTAAATTTAGCATTGTAAATCAAAGAGAATTTTACTATTTACTGAATATTTCAATCAATTTAATGATAAAACTATTTTGATCAATTTAATGATAAAACTATTTTGATAGATTGATGCTAATTTTCGAGATGAATCTAATGCACTTAATTAATCTATGTTTTGCTAAAGTGGTGCTACACTAACCGTCTTCTAATTACGATTTAGTTAACCTCATTAAATTCGTTTCAGTAAATTAGTCTAGGGGCCTGTAATTTATTTTATAATTAAACCGTATTTAAGTACTTCTAAATAGTAAGATTCTTTTTGATATGACAGGTATAAAGTAAGACCCCACGACACGAACACTCCTTAGTCATCTCTTGTCTCAACAATGCATTTAAGAACTGATACAGATCTTCTAGCTTGCAGTGCATGTGTGTTATACGTTAGGAGCACGCGCGGTTGGGTAAGAGTATCTCCATCGTACAGACATATGAACCTGAAGCAAGTTCATCTCGAAGAAGCTAATACATATGTAACTGAAGAAGATCGAGCTGAGACAAGGCACAACCATAACCACACCAGAAGACACCACTAAGAATCCACCAGACCAGGCTCGCCTCTCATGGCATCGACCTGCACTTTGGCGCAATTCTTTTCCTCCCAATGAAACTTCTCCATCACATAATGGCGGAAATGAATTCGAGCACCAGCCCAAAATGAAGCCAGTGACCACGACGGTTCAGAATAAGAAAACGGGTGAGGTCGACGGGAAATAAATCCGGCAGTGGCGACGGACAGCTCCCCGACCGCGCGCCGGGAAGCGAACAAAACTGCAATGATCAAGCCTCCCAACAAAATGGTAAACGAAATACAAGTGCGGGGAGGGGCAGCGCTGACGTGGATCCGACGGCCCAGATCGCCGCTCCCCTTCTTTTATCTCCCTCCCGCCTCGTCCCTGCCACACCCTGCCTGCCTCTCACACCTCGTCCTCTCCTCTCCACACGCTTGCTCACGCGCGACATCGAGAGCTCGCAGCGAGAAGCACCTCCATGGCCACAGCCTTCTCGTGATCCCTCTTCCAAGCTTCGGGGTTCAGCGTTTGTGTTGGCTCTTCTGGTTGCGGCGTGCGAGTAGAGAGAGAAGAAGATGGTGGGGAACAGGCGGGAGACCGGGAGCAGGGACCCGATGCGGCGGACGACGAGCTTGACGGAGTTCGCGCCGCCGGAGGTGCTGTCGTCGGTCTTCGAGGACGAGGAGGAGGTCGTGGTGGCCCACCAGCAGCCCGACAACGGCGGCGGCCAGGACTGGCTGGCCGCGTTCGGCGGCGCTGGCGGCGCCGCCAAGCAGGACGAGTGGCTGGCGGCGTACCGCGCGCGCGCCGCGCCGGCGCGGGCCGGGCTCCGCCGCAACTCGGCCGACTGCTCCGCCACCGAGGCCGCCGCCTTCCTCCGCTCGTGCGGGCTCTGCCGCCGCCGCCTCGGCCCCGGACGCGACACCTTCATGTACAAGTACGCGCTGCGCAACTTGCTCTCGCTCAATTAATTGGATCAGATCGTCTGCAACGATCGATTCGCTAGCCACATAATTTCTGATGGAAACATGGCACCTTGTAATCAATTTTCAGGGGCGAGGCGGCGTTCTGCAGCCTGGAGTGCCGGCAGCAGCACATGACGCAGGAGGAGTGGAAGGACAAGTGCACGGTGACGTCGAGGAAGGACGCGTCCGCCGTGCCGGCCTCCGGTCGCCGCCGAGGCAAGCCCGGCACCGGTGGCAGCACCGTGGCAGCGGCATGACCATGCCACGTGGAGACGGGCACGTGTACACGCCGGCTAGCTAGCTACTTACTACCGGTCCTCCTCGACCAAGCCGGCTCCACCCTCATCGCACATCATGCATCATCGGCAGCCATATACAGATACTGGGTCAATTACTTTACCAGCTTACTCCGCTAGCCATCTGCACGACCTCTGCATGAAGCCATAGATACCGTTAGCTTGATTAGATCATCCATGTATTATGTTTTAGTTCGTCTAAAAAGATCATCTTGTATGCTTCGACGCTATGGACGATGTTAGTGTTTTTATTACTGCACCGATCGAGCAAGATGTGCCTAAAAGGAAAGAAAAAAAGGAGATAAAAAGATTGCGAAGAGAAGTAGTGGCTGCAGCACTAGCTAGCAGCTGGATGCAGATTCTCGATGCGCGGCAGAGAGCGCTGCCGCTGGTGGGATTGATCGATCCTGTCCTGAAACTGAAATCAACGGCGTTATTATGATGATGACAATACAGTGCAAGATCATTTCTTTTAATTAAATGCCGAGATGGACTATCTTCGGTATCTTGTGATTGATTTTAACTAGGGCAAGATCATGTGAGTATCATGTTTGTAATTTAAGTCTAATACTAATATATCTCACTATTCGCGCTATATCCCGGCGAGAGGTTTCGGCGCTTCAACCATTTGATGATGATTGATGAGGCGTTCAGATCCTCTGCAGTAATGCACCCTCACTGACATGTGGGTCCGGGCTCATATGTCAGTGATCTGTTAATGCATGGTGCATTATCTGCAGATGATCCTCATCCATTGATGAGCCAGTAGTAAGTCGTAACAGTTCAGTGGTAAAAGTCTTGAGGATTCTCACGTGAACACTTGCTGCCACCGTTACTTGATTTAAACAAGGGAAAAGTTCATTTTACTCCTGAACAATCCACTTTGTCTAAATTACACCTTAAACGATTCTCTTTATACGATTTGAATTTGTAGCTCAAATTTTGCATGATGATAGATTAGATCATTCTCTATATAAAAGAAAATATTATATTTTTTTCTTAAATATTATGTATACAATTTTATAACTATATAATTAAGATGATATTTAATATCGTTAAACTATAAAAAATATTTTAAAAATATATATTATATTTCTTGAATATAAGGTTCAATGAAAAGTTTCGTTGTGCAAAATATTTGAGCTCTAAATTCATATCCTACAAAGAGAAATTGCATAAGGGAGTAAATTGTACCAACTTAAATTGCTTGAGGGAGTAAAGTGGGTCAAGATTTTATTTGGGGTGTAATTTGAACAAAACGAATTGTTCAGGGGAGTAAAATAGACTTTTTTCCAAACAATAGCTTGACTTTAAAACGTAGGAGGAGTGGAAGGACAAGTGCACAGGACAATTAAAAGGTCAATATTGAAAGAAGATATTATTTACCATCCATGTAGTACTAATAGCTAAATTAGAAATAATAATACATATATACTTCCTCTATCTGATTTGCATGACGTTAAGACAGGTTGTTTCGTTCAAAATTGCACAAATAAACTTCTTGTCCTAACGTCATATATATGCCAAATAGGGAGTAATAAAAGAAAAAATTGAAAAAAGATAACAATCAAAAATAAATATTGCTAAATTCAATAGATATTGGTCGCACACTAGCACATCAATAATTAGAAACTGCACCGTAAGTTCTTTACGAGGAAATGGGATATCACCCTCCTTACCGCCAACAACAAACTTGCCTATGTAGAGGCAGGAACATTGTTCTGTTATCTAAAAACCAACAAACTTGCCAGAGAGGAGCCAAGAGCTGTGATGATGAGATGTCTTAGATCAAGTCATGAAAAAATCAGCCGTGCTTGCCAGGTTTACTAAATCTTTCTAAAGATAAACAAATTTCAGAACTTGCTATTCAAGACTCATGGAGACATGAATTTAGTATTTGGTTAAATTTTATAAAATATTTGGTCGTTGTATACTATTTTAAGAAGCAATAGGTGCCTTCTCTAAATAGATAGGACCAATTCGCCAAAACCAGCCTAAAAACAATAAAAGAAAAACCCAACAATTCCATCATACTTTAGCAATGCAGCCAGTATTAGCCAGTATGAGCTAGCTAAGTCACGAGAGTGGTCCATCGCGTTGGATGCACTCACCCTCAACCACAAGAAGCCTCATGCCACTCACACCGCCCAGTTGTTACATTCGTTCCTATTCGTCACCATCCAACATCTCCTGCCCTGGCCTCTTTACTTTCTTTTTCCTGTCTCGGTCTCCCCTTTTGGAGGCGCTAAAGAAAGAATCCTTCATCCATGTCATGGTGTAGTGTCGCCTATGGTTGTATGTGTGCCAATGGAAAAGAAAAAGAGCTTAGTTATTGATTTGTAATTTTTCTCTTTGCAAAGCTGTGACGTATTGTTCCTGTTTTGTGGCTGCAGGCAAATCTTGCATGCAAGTGGGGATGATTCTCCGTGATGTGTACAGCGTATAGCTACTAGAATAATCCGTGTGTTCAAAAAGAGCAGAAAAGTAATGAAAAGAGAAACGAATTCCATGTGTTCCTTCACAGAAGAAAGAGGATTCCTAGTTAACTGGAATTGATTGTTCACTTTCAATTGTTTCAAATGTCGGACAAGTTTACATTATATTGTTGAAAACTCAGCTAGGATGTTTGTAGTACATACAACGAAGAGGATTAGTCAGTTAGGACACACAAATTCTCATGAAAAGCACTGATGACTCCAATAAACAAAGAGCTCCAATACTTCATATGCTTGATTGTATCCAGACAGTATCATTATGAAGTGACGCACTTGTATCTTGTGCTGATAGATAAGGAATTTAGTCCGCTGAAACAGAGAATACCATTGTAAAATTCAGATAAGTTTTAATTTGTTAAATGGACCATGTTCTAAGAAGCTGCCGTCATGAGCAAACGTTAGTGCAAGTTGGGCTATGGTTTCTAGCCGATTTAGCCTAATTCAACGTCAATTGCGCTTTATTTGCAGGATAGGCTCCTAGCCACGAGTTTAACCCCTCATGATGTTTGAATTCATTTGATGATCTCAGTGGCGTCCCTACGCCCAAAAAGGACACCCAAAAAATGCACGAAGTGGTAGGTCCGTGCTCCTAGGGACAACAAGACATTTACACTACTATAACCAAAATTTGCTCTTAGAATTTTCTTTTTAACATACATATATACTCATATACACCTATCAACACTAACCCCTAAAAACACATGCACACACACCCTACCCTTTATGAGCACCTCCGAAGGACTGCCAACTGATCTTGAGATTCACAAAGTCAGCATGTTGTCAACGGGGACATGTATATCAATGAAAGAACAGGTAGTTGTAAATGCAACAACCGTGTCAAATCTGGAATTGAACCCAGGTAGGTTGGTTCCACCACAAACTAAAGAACCTAAGCTACGCCCAGTTTGCTGCTCTTAGAAGTTCTACTTTAGGTGCATGTGGGAGAGTAGATCGCTTCCTCTTTTTTTTTTAGATAATGGAAATCAAGTTCCTGCCTCTACATCACCGAAGTGATGTACATGGCAATACAAGACCGACCACACTTAAAACCACACGACCACGTTTAGCACTTAGGCTCATACAAAAAGAGATCTTAGACTCACAACTCACTTAGATTGTGGTGATCATTTTGAAAGAAAAAACTCTAAGAAAGGAAAAATTATTGCACACACGTAGGATTCACGTGATCTCACTCGACAGTATGAAACAAATATTGCCAACCTCCAGGCTCTGAGTTGGTTGGATTGGATAGAAATTCAAGAATCAAGTGGGGACTTTAGCCTTTTTTTTATTCAAAAAAGGGCTTTGAGTTTGATCATGACATGCATGTGAGGTCAAGTTGAAAAGTTGACGCCATTTCTTGTAGCATACTCCCAGGACCCAGGGTGAGAGACAATGCAACAAGCGAAGGCTGCTGCACCGTGGCATTGGTCCCCATTATTATTTGGGTCGGATCCTTGAAAACCAAGTTCAAAATTTGATGCCAGATGAGTAAAGTTCAAATTTCGTCTTTAAATTTGATTTGTTAAGTCCAGGATTCGTGTTGAAACTTGAAAGTCGAATTGTTAATCTCATGGTTGGTATTGGCATCACAAGGTATTTTGTAATGATATCTTTCTAAAATTATTTATGAAGTAGAGGTGCCATAGAGAAAAATAAAACACACTAATTTCTTCCAGGAATAAGCAAAACATGCACATTATACTTTCCATGAGTTTGGTGTCTGTGTTAGATCTAATACTAATTCAGATATTAGGATTGTAAACAAAAGAGGGAGAGCTACAATAGATCATAGATGCATATGGGCCAGAAAGGACTTGGCAATAATGCACCAATATGGTATCTATACTCCATAAGGTAGGGTCAGTCCGAGTCAGCACCGATCAGGTAGCTCGATTGTTCCATTCCCGCCACAACATAAAAATGGAGACATGTATATCTTGTTGGGGCCGGTAGCTGGGTAGTAAGCTCTCACCTCCAAAGTGACACTCGCAAGTGGCACAATCTTCATGTTAGCACAATTCATTAACTGACCAAGCGAACAAACAAATTTTGAGACATCCCCTGTGAAAGTCTGCCTTAAGCTTCTTCTTCCCAGACTGTCTATTTGCCGCGAGTTTCTGGTGCACGCACGAATGGAGGCCGCACCATATCTGTCCGTGACGGTTGAACCACCGCGGGGTAGCCCGCCGTGAACACGATCGGGCAACTGATCGATCCTGTCAATCAGGACACCAACTTGCGGCAAGTAGCAACGAGCAAGTTAACGTTTCCCGCATGCAACAAAGCTCTGCTGCGCCCCCTGCCCCTTGTGATCTCCCAGGAGGCGGCTGGCCAATCAGAGAGAGAGAGAGAGATGGAGCAGTAACCGCGGAAAGCGCCACCAGAGAACGAACGAACGAACGTACGTGTGGCGATGTCGATCGTCGCAGTGCCCGGCACAATACACAATTACTGAGAAATGAACCTGTGGATGGCAAAGTCATCTTCTACCCTGACGTTTCGTCATCGACCGCGCTAGGGCCGACAAGGACACTGAATGCGAGTGCGAAAACGGTAGCCAGCGCGCATCTGGTGGCCGTTTCTCCACGCCCTGCGACTTCTCTCTCGTCAGGCCGGCCTGTTGACAAGGGCAGCATTTATGAGTAAGCTCCTGATATGACCTTCCCAGTCTAGTAGACTAATCAGGTGCAGTTTGCCTTGTTTTATTGTCAGGACTCAAATAGTAGGAAAGCAACAAGCTAGCTTAAACTGATGGCTAATAAGATGAAATGAAAGAAGCCTACTTTACTGCAGCAATATGCCCCTATGCGGCCCTGAAGGTCACCCAGGAGCAATCCACGCAACTTTCTTCTCCTGAGCCTTGGTACACGATGATGGATGCAGGGGATCGAGAGCTGGAGGAGAAGCGAGGCCAAGAGCACGAACACGCTATCATCAATGGAGCTAATTAAAAGACCAGCCTGTACCTGAGAGTCACCGTCGCGCTTTTTCCTTTAGCGTACTGTAGTGGTTTCGAACTTTCTACTGCTGTCCCGGATGTCCGTCGTCACTGCTATTTTTCTACTAGCTAGCTCGCCGTCGTGAACGTCGCCGTCGACATCGCGCTTGCCAATTGCCATTTGTCCAGGCAAAAGTACGTACATTTTCTTGTTTTTTTTTTTGTTTTTGAACGAAAGCTTCCGGGCAAAGTATGTGCTAGTAAGTTGCTAAAAGTTGCCAAGTGGAAGTGGAACACGCTGAACGGTACAGCGACTCTTCTGCTCCAGACTTTGTGCGGGATCTGCTCGAGTAACGTCAGATGTCGCTGTACGTGGACCTCTCTTGCCATTCGTCTCAGGCAAGTGTATACTCTGTGCGTTCCCAAACGTGGCAACTCAAGTGGAACAACCCTTCTGCTCGGCTCTTTTGTGATTTGCACAAGTTGTAATCTGTGGACACAGAACCTGCGCCCAGCGCGCGGGGAGCAAACGTTCGCTCGAGCAAGGAGTTACGACGGCCGGGCCGAAACTGCCGTAGCATATGGACCGGCGCCGGTGAGTTCCTGGGCAGCTTGGGCCTATGCATCGGATCTCGGCCTATTTAGAGGCCTGGTAGAGCCCAGCACAACATCCGGTGACCTGTGAGGTAAAACCGTAAAAGCATGGCGACGATTCATATACCGCGCACACGCCTCGGGAAGGCAAAGAAGGCGAAGCAGCCGAGAGATGATGAACCAGCGACCCGTCGGTTCCTTTCTCCCGAAGCTCGGGAGGTTCACTGGCAATGGCCTGCACGCGCTCCGGTGGCGGATAAAGATCGCCAAAGCGCAGCGGCAGAAGCGCCGCCACCGAGCTGCCTCTTGGTCCAAGGGACTGCGCCGATCCAGAAGGTGCGAGGTCGCAGAGGTACGTATTCTCATTTTGTTCTCGATTCCTTGACATCTTTTACTCGTATCTCCCACTGTTTACGCTCAATATCGGTACGAACTTTTCCTATGCATTGCTTCTTATAGTATGTTGGAACGATTATTGGTACTGACATTGACGTAATGTGCATTGATATTCTCAATTTTTTTACGGAAATGATGTCCATTCCTATTGCTATGAGTCAACAAGACAACACGCACATGTAAAGGTGATGATTTCCCATGGGGGAAAAAACAAGGGTCGCAATAAGTTGGATCGTCATGTCCCGAACAAGCTGTGACATCAGAATCCAACGGATCGGAGTTGTTTATTTTAGCACATTGCTCTTGAAGTTCTGGCTCTTGAAGGATTGCGATTGTCGTTTCAGCCATCTCACTCTCTGTTCTATATGCTTGCAGATGGAAACCGGTTAAGAACCATCAGACGTGACGAAACAGGCAGACTTGGAGAGGCTGCAGCACACCAATATTTCGTCGATAAATTAGGATCCGAAAATGTTATCTGGATGAACAAAAATGCAGAGTCTGGACTCCCGTACGACATCGTCATCAGAAACAGTGGAGTCACGCAGTATGTCGAGGTGAAGGCGACAGTATTTCCAGACAAGCATTGGTTCCACATATCACGCAGCGAGTGGCGATTCGCATCAGAGAAAGGGGATGCCTTCATCATCGCCTACGTCTTGCTGTCTGCGCGGGACAAAGCGAGCGTTGCTTTTCTGAAGAACCCGCACAATCTGTGCCGCCGGAACTACTTGAAGCTCGTCATGGTCATGTCGGATGAATCGGAAGAGGTTGTCAGTGAACACTTGGAGGAAAATGCAGTTGTACTGAAGCCTGGATTCAAGTGACAAGATCGAGTGGCCTGAATCTGCATCCTGATGTTCCTTTGTTTGTAATTGTACCATGCAAGCCTAGGTTATTTCCGGTCTTTAGCTCCTAGTTTTTCTTAACTTGATTCCTAGTTCTCCACTGACTCTGAACCTGTTTAACTGCAACCGTGTTTTGGTCCCTTTCTTTGTGTGGAGCTTGATCTTGAAAGTCTTACAACAAACTCGATTTGTTGATAGCCTCAAATGAACCTTTCGTTAAAAATCAAGTGTGGGTCGCCCTGCTGCTGGCTCTCTTGTGGACAATATGTAAGCGAGGCAACAGGATGATCTTTGATAATGTAGCCATGTCGCTGCCAGCCACAGCTGCTCTGCTGCAGGAACACTTGTGGGTCGCCAAAAGATCTCTACTCAGCCTCTACTAGACTGGTGTACCTGGGTTGTAGATGTAATTAAATAAAGTAGTGGCTAGTCTGTTTCTTCTTTCTGCTCCATCAGTGCTACTTTCAGGCACATGTAAAGAACTCCTTTTTTAAAATGAGTAAATTCAGGTGGTGAGCCCCCACCGTAGTTTCCTCTAAAAAAAATCAAGTGTTAGTCTAAATGCGGGAAGCAAATTAAGAAGAGCGGGGAATTCAGGTGAATTAGTTCAATACGGGAAGCGAACTAGAGAAAGCTCCATTGACCCTAAAAATATAAAAATAATTCATCCGACCTGCCGGATTCGAACCAGCGACCTAAGGATTTAGCTGCTTCATACTACAGTCCTCCGCTCTACCAACTGAGCTAAGGTCGGGATGTGAAGATCAAGTGGTAATAGAATATAAAAGTAGCAATATATATATCTCGATATTGATTCGAAATGAGATAAGATTGATGCCGTACTTTGCCGTGGTGACCTCGGAGTGAAGCTTCCATTGATGTTAGGTTTGTGTTTGTGCACCTCCGTACTGTTATCCAACCAATTAATTTACGCGAGAGCCGCGGCATTTTTGGCGGACTTGCTCGTGCAAGTCTTCAGTTTACATTTGCTATTTATCAGACGCGTTTATCTCTGCCTACTTTGTTTGTCTTTATTTACCTCTTCTTATTGTATCCTGCCTTAGTCTTTTTACTTATTTGATTCTGTCAACGGCTTACAGCTTCATGTGTCTATTTTGTAGTTATAAATTATGTTTTCCGTGGTTTTATATACATTGTTCGTGCGTGCATATTGGGTCATCGACTGATAAGCTAATAGTCAAGATAACATAAACATTTACGAGTCGTTGAAAGAAGGGAATTAAATCAACAGAGAGATGTTGGGAACAAATCATAGGGGAATTGCGGTACGATTTGGTCCAAGTCATGCACCTCATGTACTTTGTCTTACATACTGGACTCATCCAGGTCAAAAACATTTGGTGGCTGCTAAGATGGTGGACGTTTACAATCTGATCGGATGAACATCTTTTAATTAGAGGCCAAAGTGTTGTTCTACACCCGTGACCAACAAAGATTGCCGGCCTTCATTTCTTACTTGAATGCAACCACTGAATCTTGTGGACCATACTATTCTCTATGGAAATTTAATGTGATGATCCCCCGAATCACAGGATATACTTCTTTATCTTTCGTTAGAAATATATCTTTTTGGTTCGTATAATAACTTGTAATTTACAAAACCAGGACAAACTCGGATCATAGTTGTTCTAGTCATATTGTTTTCTTAGAAAATGGGAAAATACTTCTCGCCTCTGTGTGTCACATTGTCAGGCAGCACACAAGGTTAACTTATTACACATTTCTGCTATATATATATATATATAGTTGTTCACTTATTTCAGTTTTGTTCTCGTCATATGATACGATGCATATTGGAATAGTTCTTACAATCAGTTTCGTTTTAGATAACGGAAAAAAATACAACTTTTTCGTCATCATGTGCATACAATACAACCAACAAGAATATCGTTACAGCTCTATAAAGTTTTATAATGTGAAGATTCCGGGAACAAATTTGACAACATGAAAATCAAATTGATAAGTTGGAGGCCGTGATCAAGAATGGAAGAGTTTGTTTCAATCCAATGTTGTTAGGTATCTACCGTGTGTCGTCGAGTAAATCAAGAACTGTGAGAAGCCATGTGGCGCGTCAGCTGTTTCGCGGGATTATTGGGTTTGGACAGCTACAGACGAAGGATGTTTAAGTTACATATATACACGAAATGTGCTTGATTGGTTCTCAGCTGAGACAAGAGAAAACCAAACTGCGAGCCGGACGTCTGCTGATGATTACTAACTGAAACAGTGGGCGGCTGCTGGTCATGAGTGGCTTTCGTTCAAAGTAGAGCGCCATAGATACGACAAGAATCGCCTTTTTGCCGGGGCAAAACAACAATTTCTCTGCAGGAATGCGCGAAGCGTTTTTGTTTTCTTCATTATCCACCGGTGTTACGCTGCCGGCCGGCGCCTCGATGCACCGAACCGGGTAGGGCGCCGGCGTCACGGCCAGTCGCTAGGCGTCGCGATTTGGTGAACTGTCCGCATGGTAGAACGTCTGCTTCCTAATTTGGCACTCTCCAATCTATGTTGAGGCATCGAGCAGTTGTATGGAGATGGCGAACATTGGTTTTAACAAAAAAGAAAAAAGAAAAAAAGAACGGACGGACAAATTCATAGCCGCCTTCGCGCGATTCCATGTATATCGGCCGCCAAGATGATTCGTGCTCTCGCTTCTTCATTTTCACCTAGTACTACCTACCATACGGCCGACTGCTTCATTCGTCGGCATTTCTTCGCTCAAAATTTTACTCTTTTTGTTTTACCGCACATCAAACGCATGAATCTTTGCCGTCTCCATCCCAGTACAGTCCACAGACAAACCTCCATTTCACCGGTCCACCACCGTGCCCCCGCCACAGCTTCGTAACGATGGCGACGTTGGCAGCCACCCGTGCAAAACGCGTTCCACCGGCCCCACCTCCCGTTTGTCTCGTGCTCGGGCCAACATGACAAGGCTCCAGGCTCCTATATATAGACGCCATCGCGATCGCCACCACGCCTTGGTATCTCTCAGACGACGACTTTGCTTGGTTCGCGCTCGGCTCTTGCAACCTAGCATTGCCATGAGCACAAGGACTGTCCCCATGGCGAGGACGTGCGTGGTCAGGGCCAACAACATCACCGTGTTTGGCCGGAGCCAGAGCAGCCGCTTCTGCAAGGTCAAGGCCGTGGCCACGTCGTCGAGCAGGGCCGGTTCCTCATGCTCCAAGCAGAGCAGCAGGAATAAGGACTACTACGAGGTGCTGTCCCTGGAGCACTCGGCGGCCGTGGGCGCGGAGGAGATCAAGCGCGCGTACCGGCGGCTGGCGCTGCGCTACCATCCCGACCTGTGCCCGCCGTCGCGGCGGGCCGAGTCCACGGTGCTCTTCCTCGAGCTGCGGCGCGCCTACGAGACGCTTTCCGACCCGGCACAGAGGCTGCGGTACGACGCTGAGCTGCGGCTGACGGGCTGCGGGGATGTGAGCAGCCCAGGTATTGAGTTGTTCCCGAGGGACGTTTGGGAGGCGCAGCTGCGCGCTCTGCGTGAGCGCTCCGAGCGGCGGCAGAGAGCGAGGAACGGCGGCACAGGCTGGTGCGATTAGGTGCACCATCACATAGTTTGTGCGGCTGCACATATTTGATTCTTTCTTTGAACATTCTCGCTGCATCTGTGTTTCGCTGAAGTATATATGCTAAGATTAGCGTGTATGTAGACTGTAGATGGGAAAGTCTGAATGCACTATGGAGTATTCCACAGTTTGGAACATTTTGTTTAATTTAATGTAAAAATATTGGATGGGAAATATATATTATCATACTGTTGACAGATTTCTTTTTTAGATAATGGATACAAAAGAGTTCTAGCCTTGGGCTCGCGAGCTTACAGCCTTTTATTACACGGTAGCAGCACTTCCATCTGCGAACTCACATGGCAAAAGCATGACTAAGATTAAAGTTTCATGGAACTAGTATTAAGAACAAATCCTATTCATAAATCTCCATCCGTGGTTAGCGAAGATTTGCATGGCCAACACCTTCAAAATTTGGCATGCATTATTCACTGCTTGGATGGGAAATATATATTATCATACTGTTGACAGATAACAAATTAAGAGAAACTACCATGTTAACTTTAACGGAAATTACTTTGAGTTCACAGATCTGGTGCCTACCTACCTTTTCACAAAATGGACAACGTCAAGTAGTCCAGGCAAAAAAGCAGTAAATAAAGCGGGGCATGAGTCATAAACACCGCATGCTACTAGCTGCTGATGCTAGCGCTATGACGACTCGCTGTTTGAGGCTAGAGGCTATCAAATGATCTTGGGATTTGACATGCGTATTTTGAAATGCTTGGGAGTTGCAATGACATAAATGTTTTGCATAGATCACCTTTGTTTTCAAGACTAGCTGTTGGAGAGGCACCACTGGTGAACTTTGAGGTTAATGACCATCAATACAACATGAGTTTACTATTTGGTTGATAGCATCTATCTGATTTGAACTCAAATCTGAATTTGAAATGTGTTCAGTGGAATAATGATCATTTAAATTATTTGCAAGTGAATTCATATGGTTTGAATCCTTCATGTGCAAGGGACAAAGAAACAAAATTTAGTTATAGCGTGTGAGGTTTAGGGGAGCTGTTGGAGCATCAAATCTTGGAAATGAGTTGGGATAACCCCTTCGCCAATGCAATTTGCTTTGGTCCTTCACTTGCCATCATAAATAGCCTTATCACGTGTATGTAATTGTGTTGCAATTAGTTACCCTGCAACTCGATGGCATATAAGGGTAAGGAATTACAACTTGATGGCATGGATGACATATAAGTGTAAGAAATTACAACTCGATGGCACAGTGGGGATAAGCATATTTTGCGATGAACACTATAAGAATCACACACTATAGCCACGCCTCCCAAACCGGCATAGCTGCGACAGGCAAAATGGACTGAGGCTAAAGATCTAAATGATTTTTAGCGGGGGTTTCATAATGTGAACGGTGGCTGAAAATCTATTTTTAGCCACAGTTCACAACATGGGTCACCCTTATTGAGTAACTCTATTTATAGGGCCGGCCCATGTTATGAACCGCGGGTAAATATCGATTTTTAGCCACGGCTCACAACATAGCCCGCCGTTCTTATTTTTCCCGACCCATTTGGTCCAACTGAACAAACCTTCTGTACTCCTACCAAATAAAAGCCACCAACTCCCCAAAACCCTAAGCCATTCTCCTCTCTTCCTCTCTCTATCTCCACTCAACTGCTAGGAGCGGACCCTGCGAGCGTGGCAATGACCTTGAGCAACCGGGCCCGCCATCGCCTCCTCACGGCACCATGGCTGCCGGCGCGCCACTGGCAATCCGCGCACCACTGCATCCTCCCCGGCCCCGAGCAACCGACTTGCCGTCGCCTCCTTCTCCCCGGCCCCCGGGGGCCGGTGTACGTCCTCCTCCTCCCCCTATCCGGTGGCGGGCGACGGGCCGGATCTGCCCCCCCTCCTTCTCCGACGGCGGACGGTGACTCGAGCGAGCAGCGTGTGTCGTGTGGGCCGGCATGGGCCCACTTTTTTATCTTTTTTAATAATAAGGTTTGTAGTTGCGGGTGACTTCGGTTACACAGCTACAACCAATTCTTTTTATCCTTGGCACCGTAGTGGCGGTTGGTCTCACCTGCCGTGCCTTTCCAACCGTGGCTATAGTGAATTATTCTTGTAGTGTAAGGGCCTAAGAGAAATTGTAATGACATAGAGGGTATTGACCCACATGATTTTGATGGATCCCATAAAGCACACTTTGATGCATGGAGTTCTAGGGAAGTTGTTAGAGTTGCTCTAACTTATGCCATCCCCGAGGTAATCTGAACCATGCAATAGTAACCAATGCAATCCATCTTGCTTCGCCTCGTCACATCTCTCAGCTCCTAGAAACCGTTCCATCAAAGGTGGATACATCAATTGTAGTCTTATTCCGTGAAGAAGAGCTAAAGCTTGGTTGTGGCATCCTGATAGTGATACATACAAAGGATAAGCCAAGAACACGATCTGATGTCCCCCGCTTCTCTTTTGATCGTCATATTCATAGGTTCTACCCTCTTGCGGTGTGCCTGAAACCACCGTTGTCTCTTTACCTGTCCTGCTCCATGTTCGATCGTTTCTTCCCTTTTCTAGGTTAAAAAAATCTTGCAATATTCACACATAAATGGAATGATCATATCACATGGTCGAATTACCATATTGTAGACACTGTCCAGGAATGCTACGCATTGACTTGGACGACAGGAACAGGATGACGGGCCTCCACCACCACGAGACAACCCACTTTTGCTCAAGCCACCGTTCCATCCGGACGCTTCCTCCGGAGCAGTGCTTGCTTTGCTACACACACACAAAAATACTTAAATTGTACTCATTGCTGATATGGTAAACCATGATTATTAGTTGCATGATCTTGAATTAATATAATTCAATTAATCACTTTCTATAAATTCACTGACATGTCAGCATTTTGTAGATGTTTTAAGTAGACTTAGCATTACTCCTGCCTCGAGGCTCAAGATTTATTCTTCAAGACTGCCTTCCTACTCCTGTCGATCAATATATGTGAGACTGATGTATTCATAACCTATTTTCTAGATATACAAATCCATTTTTTTAGTAGTTCGACCTTCTTGAAACAACAAAGTTACCATTGGCGCCATTTTGAGTCTCAGCGATCACTTCAGATCTTTTCTTATGCTTTTCACAACTGGATCTTATTTTCTAATTGTAGCAGACATATGAAATAAAATACCTACGTCGTCTACAAATACAAAAGTGAACAGAACTAAATAAAGAGTAAAGATGCTTAGGTAGAGAACTAAACAATCAGTCTGGGATCAAGTGGTGCAAGTCGATAGAATCCCATGCTTTTTTTTTGTCACCTCGAGTTGAGGAGGCTTACCAGGAGACAGGTGTTAGAGTCAACGGAATGCTGCAAGCCGGCGGCAAGGAGCCAGCGTGGTGGCGGGCAGGAAGATGACTAGTTCGCGCCATGAGAAGAATTGGCATATCAAGATTGATCTGTTCGTATTTTGTAGAGTGGACCGAAAGGATCTCCCGGATCTGCAGCAGCGGGCCTGATACGGGCTGGTTTTTCTGCTTTATTTTTTTGGGCATAGTACTATTAAAGAAATCGGTTACTGGAGTCCCAATTTTTCAGGCTCCCTGTTTCATCGCTCATGTTGGCAAAAAAGAATTCTGGCTCCAGTACAAAAGTACAAACCATTGGGCACGCTCTGATCCAGAATTCCAGATCTAGCAAGCCCGATCGAGGCGAGGACGACTATAAACAGAATCCCGAGGTGCGTAGGTCAAAAAGCAGCAAGCTTTCCCCACACGTGCTCTCAAGAGATTCCTCATACACGAAGCCGCCGCCGCCCCTTCATAAGCCCAGCAATGCCGCACGGCTGCCACCGCCCCAACAACGCCCCCGTTCCGAGGGCTAACTAGAACTAGTTCCCGCGCGCAAGCGTCGGCGGTGAACCCTGACCCTTCCCGGTTCTTCGCGCCGCGGCTCCTGAACGGCGCCGCTTCCCACCAACTCTTTCAATCTACAACTACGTGCTCAGCAACGGCGACCAGCCTGTGATTCAATAATCCGGGACAACCCGCCAACCCGGCATCCTCCGTGAACCCGACCTTCGTCCAGGGACCTCACCATCTCCTTCCCTTCCGACTCCTCTGCGCCACTGCGTCGTGGCGTTCGACGACCTCTAAGCCTTTTCTTTGAACTTGGCTAGACCCGGTTGGCGAGGGCGTCGCTGCGAGCAAATGGCTCTTTTTTTATTCTTTCTGCTCCAGTATTTCGCTTTTACTAGTAGCTGCCATGGATTGGACTATGGCCCGTCTTGGCCACCTGGTCCTCCGCCCGTCTCCGTCCAGCTGCCGCCGCCTCCAGCCGTGCCGCACTGCGGCCACGGCCCGCTGGCCCGGGGGCGCCAGGTGTTCCCGCGCGGGACCTCCACGGTGCAGCCCGACCCGGCCCGCTTCTTCGCGCCGCACCTCCTGAACGCGCCGCTGCCCACCAACACCTTCTTCCAGAACTTCGTGCTCAAGAACGGCGACCAGCCCGAGTACATCCACCCCTACTCCATCCGCTCCGCCTCCGGCGGGCTCACCGTGTGCTACCCGACGCGGGACCACACCCCAACCTCCGTCATCCAGACGTTCGTGGAGGACCTCACCATCTCCAGCCCCGGCGATGGCGGCGCTCGCCACCGCGTCGCGGCGTTCGACGACCTCTCCGTGACGCTGGACGTGTCCCCTCTCTCCGGGCCCACCTCGTCCGCGGCTCTCCCTACGTCACGCTGACGACGTCGCGGGGCCCCGTGGACATCTCCGTGGCCTCGGTCCACGCGTTCCTCGAGGTGGCGCCCTCAGACCCGCACGGCACCAAGTGGCGCCTCCGGATGAACAGCGGCCAGACGTTCCTCCTCTACGCGTCGGCGCCGATCCACCTCGCGCAGACCGACAACTCGCACCTCTCCGCGCCCGGGTTCGCCGGCGCCATCCGCGTCGCCTACCTCCCCGACGCGGCCATGGAGGCGGTGCTGGACCGGTACAGCGGCTGCTTCCCGAAGGCCGGGAAGGCGGCGCTGAACCAGCCCTTCTTCGTGGAGTACCACTGGCGCAAGTCCGGGCCGGGGAGCTGCTCATGCTCGCCCACCCGCTCCACCTCCGCCTGCTGGCCCGCAGCGGCTACGCCGTCAAGGTGCTCGACGAATTCCGGTACCGGAGCATCGACGGCGACCTGGTCGGCGTGGTGGGCGACTCGTGGCTCCTGCGCGCGGACCCGGTGTCCCCCACGTGGCACTCGACCCACGGCGTCAGCGGGGACGGCGTGGCCGAGGTCGTCGCCGCGCTGCGCGCCGACGTGGCGGACCTCGCATCGAAGCCCATCACCACGACCTCGTCCTACTTCTACGGCAAGGAGATCGCGCGGGCGGCGCGGTTCGCGCTGATCGCCGAGGAGGTGGGCTGCCCGGAGGTGATCCCGGCCGTGCAGAGCTATCTGAAATCCACCGTGACGCCGTGGCTGGACGGCACGTTCCACGGGAACGCGTTCCTGTACGAGTCCAAGTGGGGCGGCCTCGTCACGCAGGCCGGGCTCAACGACTCCTTCGGCGACTTCGGCTTCGGCATCTTCAACGACCACCACTACCATCTGGGATACTTCCTCTACGCCATCGCGGTGCTGGCCAAGATCGACCCGTGCTGGGGCAGCAAGTACATGCCGCAGGCCTACTCCATGGTGGCCGACTTCATGACGCTGACGCGGAACAAGCCCGGGTCCAACTTCACGCGCCTGCGGATGTTCGATCTGTGGAAGCTGCACTCGTGGGCCGGCGGGCTCACCGAGTTCGCCGACGGGCGCAACCAGGAGAGCACCAGTGAGGCCGTGAACGGCTACTACTCTGCCGCACTACTGGGCATGAGCTACGGGGACACGCACCTGGCCACGCTCGGCGCGACGCTGACCGCGTTCGAGGCGTTGGCGGCGCAGACGTGGTGGCACGTCCGGGAAGGCGACAGCATGTACGAGGAGGACTTCACCGCGGAGAACCGGGTGGTGGGCGTGCTGTGGGCGAACAAGCGCGACAGCGGGCTGTGGTTCGCGCCGCCCGAGTGGCGGGAGTGCCGCCTCGGCATCCAGCTCCTGCCCGTCGTGCCCATCTCCGAGGCGCTCTTTACGGACGTGGCGTTCGTCAAGGACCTCGTGAACTGGACCTTGCCGGCGCTTGCGAGGGAAGGTGGTGTCGGGGAAGGGTGGAAGGGGTTCCTGTACGCGTTAGAGGGGATGTACGACAAGGAGGCAGCGCTGACCAAGACCCGGGCGCTCACGGGCTACGACGAAGGCAACTCGCTCACCAACCTGCTATGGTGGCTCCACAGCCGCCATTGAGTTGTCCGCGACGAGGATGCCAAGCACGGCCGCTGCTGCCGGTACCGCCAGAATTGCCACTGAATGGCCGCTCTTTGCTGCTCGCCATGTCAGTTTGCTTAGCCCGTGATCCGGGCTCAGTCA
Organism: Chloris gayana; assembly: GCA_031894775.1. Lineage (NCBI taxonomy): Eukaryota > Viridiplantae > Streptophyta > Magnoliopsida > Poales > Poaceae > Chloris > Chloris gayana. The sequence goes on along the minus strand of JAUNZO010005050.1, from coordinate 1,217,697 downwards.
AGGTGATAGAGAGTTGTTCGTCGTGCTTTACCAAACACGTTACACGATGCTGCATATTTCTACACTGTTTTGTTTTGAATAAGTAGCAAGCAGGGCGGGTCCCAAGATTCCGGTGGCCAAGGGCAAGCTAACAAACTAAGGCCCTTTTATAAAATTTTAAAGACTAAATTAAAGTGCTGGTTCTTATACTTGTCAGCTTGTAATATTTAGATCCTCGTACTCTTAAATTGCATTTTTAGCTCTCATAATTTAGGTTCGGATATCATTCAGGTGCCTATACTCTCCGAATGCAAATTTCACACTAAGCTTTGGATGTTATCTAAGTTCAACAAACTTTCAAAATTAAGTGTAGTCGTGATTAAACTGATTAAATGTGAAAGTGAATGTACATCTGGCCATCAAAATGCATGCACAGTTTGCTAGTTTTAATGTTGTGACTAGGGTTGTGTTTCTTCTATTTTGACGAAATAATTCTTAACATATTTATTTTCTCAAAAAATAAAATGTGGATTCAAGTATGGAGCAATAGTAGTTTTTTTTATTATTCTTGCTCACTTGACTTGAGCACCAAGAAAATAAAGAATAAAATATTTATCTAGTAATGTCCACTACGGCAGAGCTCTCGAGCTCACGGCAAACCTGGTGCCTCTGCCGCCGGGGCAAGAGTAGCTTTTCTGGTTCCTGCTCACTTGATTGAACTTGAGCATCAAGACAATCAAGAACAATAAAATAATTATCTAGTAATATCTAGCTAATAAATTGGTCACATATAGAAAGCTAAATGGCAGATAAAAGCATATTAGTGTGCCATATATAATAGTTCAAACCACATAGAAAGCTAACAGGGACACATATTGATCCAAATTGCATAGTAATAGATAGTAGAATAAATTGGTCCAAAAGACAGGACTAGTTTCTTCATTGTTGACCAATTGCTGTCCAAAGAAGGAATTACTGCCAAGAAATTCAGTACTTCCAGTGAGCATAGTTATCCTTTTGAATTTCTTCCGGGGCATCTTGCTCCAAAAGCTGTTCGCCAGTTGCAACACCTTAAAAAGCTTTGCATCAGTAATATATACCACGAAGAACGAGATTAAAACTAATAAGAAATTTAACTCCGAATGGAATTATGCATGATTTGGTAGATATAATAGTCCTTGTGCAATATAATAGCTGAATTATAGGAGATCACCAACAGACAGGAAAAGGTCGGTAGACAAAGTTTTTATATACGTGTAATACACAGCATGATGGAAATAACAACTTAGAAATATAGCTCAGCTTAGAAAAATGCATGACTATATAAGTGTAATATATACTACCAAGAACAAAATAAATACAAACAATAAATATGGCTCAAAAGATATAAAATTATATGCATTTAAAGATAGGTACAATACTAGTTGTTAAAGAAATTACTATGAGCACACACAAAACCCAGTTGTGTACACAGGGCTTAGCTGATCAACAGACAGAAAAGGGGAGAACTGACAGGTACGTATATATGTAGATAACTTTCAATCAGCTACAGGTAGAAGTCATGAAGAAGGGATGTTTGTGTACCTGTGTGTTGGTTACTCCGACAGAGCGGGACGCGGCCATTCCATGAAATAGGGGCACGCCATCCGTGATGCTCCACTGTAGAATTGTTGAATCTCTTCCTCAGGGTCGTCGGTGACGCGAGTAATCCTTCCTGCATCGTCGACAAGCTTGTTCTTCATACGGAAGGCGACGTAGCGGTGTTCTATCCCGTACGTAGTTACCCTGCTCGCGAAACTGAAGAAGCACAACCCCAGCGATCACTGCCACAACGCAACACTCTGTCACGTAGTTTCCGCCGGGGCAGCGCAGTTCCAACAGATTCGAGGTTATATCGCCACGTTATCATGCAGACCCTTCCTACCACGACTCAAGCCATTATCCCACCATCGATGGGCGCGGAGATGAAATCTCCGACGCTTTGGGTGGTGGCGCCTCCCAGCAACCGCCATTACTCGTTCAACGCAACCTTAACCCCGAGAAGGCGGTGGCGTTAGGCAGTGGCAGGCGAGCGGTGATAGCGCGATGTCAACAAGCGGCATGCCTCAACTCCCTACCTCCTTCCGCATGGTGTGACCAGGCGAGCTCGAGCGATGAGGCCCCTCTCCCTCCTCCTTTCGTGTGGCGTGACCAGGTCGAGCTCGAGCGACGTGGACCCTCTCCCTCCCTCCTTCATAGCCAGGCGAGCAAGGCTATGCGACAGCGACATGCAGAGACAGGGCGGTGCATGGCGACTGCAGGCGAGCGGCGCAACGACGGGCGCGGGCCCGACCGGTGTGGTGGCGACAGCCCCGGTGGCTTGCTCCAAGGTGGTGGCCCTAGTGGCTCAAAGGTGGGTGGCCCATGCAGCAAGCCGGCGAGGGCGACACGTTGGCAAGAGGCGCAACGGCTACCACCGGCAAGAGACCTGGTATTTTTTTATTTTGTTGAAAAATGTTTGTCGAGTGTAGAATTTGGTACTCGACAAACTCTTTGCCAAATGCCTAACGGATTGCACTCGGCAAAGCGGTTTGTCGATCACTTTGCCGAGTGTGGCACTCGGCAAATAACGATTCTCCCATAGTGGTTTATTGTAACTTTTGACCTTTCAACTCTTCCACTTCACGGTCCACACAGTACTAGAAAAAAAACACTACAACGATGGAGAAAAAAGGATTTCCACCACTAAGCATGATAGATTGTATTGCCATGATGGTTCGAGGTACATGGAAGAAATAACATAGTAGTGTACCATACGTAATAATAGTTCGAACCACACTGAAGCTAAAAGGACATATTGATCCGAATTACAAAATAGACAGTAGAACAAATTTATCGAAAAGATAGGACTAGTTTCTTCATTCTTGACCAGATAGGGCAAAAGAAGAAATTACTGCCAGGTTTCCCCGGTTTCTAATACAAAAATTTGGTGGTTCCAGTGAATATAATTATCCTTTGGCATTTCTTCTAGGACATCTTGCTCCAAGGTGCTTGCCAGTTGCGACATCTACAAAAGTTTTATATCATAAAGTTGTAATGCCGCATACCACCAAAAACGAAACAAAAACTAACTAGAAATACAGGTCAGAATAGAATTATGCATGATTGCTAGTTGTAATTGTAGGAAATTAGGAGCACTCACAAAGGCCAGTTCAGCAGAAAGCAAAGTGTAGAGCTAGTAACAGCTACATATGTATAAAACTTTCTATCAGCTTATAGGTCGAAGTCACGAATAAGGGATTTTGGTGTACCTGCATCTCATGCTGGCTACCGCAACAGAGCCGGACGCGGCCATGCCATCAAATAGGGGTACGCTGACTCTGCTGAACCTCTGTAGCAGATTAGGGCAGCTTTAACGTGTGGTCCAAAGAGGTGCTAGAGAAGAGAGAGAAAAAGATTCTAAGATGCAATACACTACAGCAAGGGTGCTAGCTTAGCACATGTGAGCACCGGATGCCCAAACTTGCACCGAGTGCTTGAAATAAAATACTATTTTCCTTGCTGGCAGTTGGCTGCCCTCCCATGTGACCGTTGCTTTGAGGCAATTGTTTATGTTTGTGTGGACCCAGGCTAAGAAGGTGCCTGACTGAGTACACACTAGAGCCGTCTGTTTTAGCGAGTCACCTCTTATAGCCTCTGCATCAAAGCCGGTGTTGCGGGCAATGCTTCCTCCTTGTGCAGGCTTCTTGATACGCAAGGCCATGTAGTGCGGGCCCCGCCCCCACGAATCTCGATCAGCACAAGCCCGTGGATCACTGCGGCAACCTTAATCATCGTGAAGCAACCGGCGCAGTCAAAATCTTCTACCTCCCAGCACAGCACCCATGACCCCTCCTCCTCGTTGCGAAGCCACACCTTCAGGTCGCTGTAGGGCGGCCTGGGAGCACTGACGAGGCAGCACGCCCCGTCCTCCGTGTCCCCGACGACGTAAGAGGTAAAGCCACCCGCAGCTTCCGGCGGCAGTGCAACTGCAAGGTACGACAACTCCATAGTCTCAGTATTGAGCGAGAGCAACAAACTATCTGCTTCGTCATTGCGGTACCCCCAGTACATGCGCCCGGCGGTGCGCATGGGTGGGGAGCAGGAGGTACTATAGCAACGAGCGGCAGCGCCGGGGCCCATTGGTGGGAGCGCCACCCGCCCGTGTGATGGCTGTACACGATTGCACGCACCATCATAGCCTCCTGCAAATAATTGTACTCCAATGAAACCACGCGGAGCGACGCGTCCTCCACGTCGCCGCCGCGGGGCGGGAGCAAGTGGAAACCGCTAAGACTACTCGCACCGGTGTCCTAAAAAAAAACTGAAGTACCGATTTAGAGTATGAGGTGCTGCACCGGGGTACTGGATGACTCCTATAACCAAGCACACAACGATTCCATATGCCAGCTGTGGCACCTGCCGAAAACGCTCTGCGCAGCCAAGTCGATAGCCGACGGTTCCGTCGCGCGTTCCTCTCCCGTAGTCGAAGCCTCGCGGCGGCGCCCGAGCCCGCACCCACGCCCGTCTTCCGCAACCGCCCGGCTCTCAGCGGTGCCGTGGCCGTCGCCTGCAGCCGCGCCGCTCGCGCCGGAGAGCGTGGCGCCGCCCGCGGAGGAGCCGCTCGCGCCACGGCCCATCCCCGCCGCCCGTAGACGTGGCACCTACGCGAGCGCCCGCATCCGTCGACCGCGGTCGTGCCCCATAGCTGCTCCCTTGCGCCGGCGCCCGTTCCCGCACGGCCTCCGGTCCCCATCCTCACGGCCGCGGCCCGTCGCTGGACCCGCGCCGCCTTACCCCCGCCCCCCTTTGTGCCACGGCCGGATCCGGCGTCGTGGAGGACCATCGTCGTTGAGGGACGATTGGATCCGCGACTAGAAGAGGCCGAGGTCGCCGGATCGAAGCTCGTTGGCCGCCCCATCGCCGTCGTATCAAAGCACGACGCCTCGCCTCGTCCTCCGCCGCCTAGCGTCAATTCCGGCGCCCGGCCCGAGACGTCCACCGCCGAGCTTCCACCTCCGCCGCGCCCGGCCTATACCTCGGCCGACGCCCGTCGACCTCCGTCACGAGGACATCCCGGAGAAGGGCATCGGGCCCGGCTGTGGGCGGAAACGACGACGACGTCGACATTCACCAGCCGAGGCGGCCACATCCGAGGAGAGCTCCACCACGTGGTCCTTCCGGCGTCCTCCTCGACTCGGGTGAGCACTATCACCGAAGAAATTGAGTCTAGTTGACAAATTCTGCTGGAAGTTCTCATTAGTTAGATTGTTTGTTGATCCTAGTCATAATGTATGCTTGTCGGTGTGTGAGTACACCTCCAAATAGGGGCCCGTCAAGGCTCCCTTGGGTTAGGCTCGGGGAAGAACGGATTTGCTCGCGCGACGGCGTAGGTGATTCGAGTGTCCAAGAACACGGAGAGTTATCCGAGGTTCGGGCCGCACCGGGTGCGTAATACCCTACGTCCTGCTGTGTGTGTATTTTTCGGATGTCCCCCTTTACACCGAAGCCTCTCCCCTTTTATAAGATAAGGAGAGGAGCACCGTACAAGTACCGGGGGTACCCGGACACCCGGTGGGGGTCCGGTCCTTCCTGAGATATCCCGACACGATCCTGACTAAATCCGTTGCGGTCTCTTCTCCTTGGTTCGTGTTCCGAATCTCTTCCACCCTATTGGTCGAGAGCCCTCCCGGCACCGTAGCCGCGCGGCTTCCCGAGATGCGGCGCACGGGGAAGGCGCGCGCACGTCTCGTCGGGCTGCCGCGTTGCCACGGGCACTTGAGTGCCGCATTAACTCCGGGTGGTTGGGGCGTCGGAGGAAACTACCGCGAAGCTTCGTTCTCCCCCGACGCTCCCGCTCCTCCGACTTTCGCGGGACTCGTGGACTTCGTGGCTTCGTGGGCTTCCCCGCCCTGTGGCCTTCGTCTTCGTTCGTGGGCCGAAAGCAGCCCACGCGCGGTTAGGGGACCCCGATCCCCCTACACCGACAGGAGCCCCGGCCTCGGCCGCCGACCCGCGGGGTCGGAGTAGGGATTGGGGCCACCCGTCGGTGCCCGGCGCCGTTTGGGCTGCTCCGGGCGTGGCTCTCGAAGGAATCGGAGCCGCTTGGGCTGCCGGGGCATGACTGCCCCGAGGCGTCGCGTCGCTTTGGTTCGCATGTGGTGGGCCCGCCCGGCGTCCGCGCTCAAGTAGGGGGATGGCCGGTTGCCCACGACACGTCTTCCACTTCGCCCTTCGCCTTCCGTCTTCTCAACTTCTTTCTTGCTGCCGCGCTCCCCTTCGCCTTCTTCTCCGCCGATCCGCGCCGCCGCTTCCGTCGCCGTCGTCGCTGCCGTCAAGATGGCCCGCGGAAGGTCCTCCCCCGCCGCAGCGGTTCGCGCGCGCGCTCGCCGTCGGCGGATGCCCCGCCAACGGCGCGGTTGCCCGACGCCGGGGTCGACATGTCGCGGCTTTCGCCCTTCTCGCCGGTGGACGGTGATGGGGCCGTTCGCGTTGGGGGCCTTTGCCGCCGCCGACCGGAGGGCTGGAGATCCTCCACTTCGTATCCTTCGTCGTCGCCGGCGCCGTTCCCCCGCCTTCTCCGATTTCTTCCTCGGAGGTGCTCCGGGATTATGGGATCCGCATGGCGCACCTCACGCCGAACGCGGTCGCGGCGGCGGCCGTGTTCGCCCATTTGTGCGAAGGATTTGTGGGGGTGCAGCCGTGCTTCCCCATATTCCAACGCTACTTCAAGATGACGCTTACCAACGCCTCGGAGGTGATCGGATGCGTCCGGTCGACCGCCGGCCCGACGGCGGGTACATAGAGTACTCGCCCGGCAGCAAGGTGGAGGCGTGGAAGAGGGCCTGGTTCGTGGTGCCGTACGAGAAGGACCTCCGTCGCCTCCGCGTCCCGCCGGTCCCGGCCCAACATTTGGCCGTCCGGGACGCCGTGCCCCGCCTTCCCGAGGGCATGATGCCGGTGGTCAACCGGATCGCGGCGCTCGCCGCGCGGCGCCTGACTTCGCGCGGGGTGGTGCACGACTTCCTCGAGCGCAACATCGCGCCCCTTCGCCGGAGGTCGGTCCCGTCGTGGATGTACCGGGACTTCAACTTCGCCGGCCGCACTCGCACGGGGCGGGCTCGGACCTGCCCGAGGCCGCGAGCGGTTCGCCTACTCCACGCCGACCGGGAAGAAGTGGCCCGCCTCCTTCGCGTGCCGGAAGGTGCCGGGCCCCTTCATCGGTTGGCGAACAAGCGCGCCGTCCTGGACGGCATGCCCCGACCGGGGCCGCTCGGGTTTCTTGCCACGATCCCGGCTCCCACTCCTGGTCTCCGGGTACCGGAGTCACGCCTTCCTCGACCCGGGTGCGACGGCCGCCCTGGAGGTGCCTCCGAAGCTCCGGGTGGTAGCCCCGACGCTACGAGGCCTGCTCCGAGCGCGCGGGACAAAGGCAAGGGAAAAAGGTCTCCGTCGCCCTCCTCCTCCGACTCCTCCGGGCCCGCTCGTCTTCCACGAAAGCGGGCCCGGCGAGGCTCGCCGGCGCCGGTGACGGGGGCCGCTCCACGAGAGAAGTCCCCTGCAGCCGCACCGGCGCAAGCGGCCGGGTGGACGCGCGACGGGTAGGAAGCTTTCCTCTCTTTTTACTTAAGCTGCGTGCACGGTGTGCTGCACTTCGTCTCATCGTAGGCTGATAGTTGCGAAATGTGTTCGATTTGCTTCGTTTGCGGGACTGTCCGGATCGAAGCGGACCGGACCTGGTCCCCTTGAACCCCAAGGCGGCCGGTGCGGCTCCGGTGGCCGGGGCGGAGGACGGCGCGGGAGGGGCAACGGGTGCCCCTAAAGAGGTGGCCGCCGGTGCCCACGAGGAAGAGGTTGCGGACGGTCCCGCGGAGGTGGCCGCGAGTGCCACCGGAGAGGGGCCGCGGGCACTCCCGAGGAGGTGGCTGCAGGTGTCACCGAAGAGGAGGCCGCGGGTGCCCTCGCCGGCGAGGAGGCTGCGGGCGCCCTGTCGGAGAGGAGACCGCGGGTGCCTCTGCCGGGGCTGACCCTGGTCGGGTGTCCCCTCCTCCGGCTGGGGACGTGCCGGGTGCTTTCCCGATCGGCGCCGCCGGCGTCCACCACGGTCTTCCACTCCGCGGCCGGGTGCCGGCGCCGCCGACCCTATAGTGCTTGGAGGGGAATGACTCCCTCCGCGCGTTCGGTCGGAGCCGGGAACGGTGGTCGGCGGAGACACGTCGTCGACCGCTGCCGCCGGTAGGGGCCGTGGGCGCGGCCGGACGCGGCCGGAGCGGGTCACCTTCGGGTCGCTCGCGGCGGCATGGGTCGCCGGAAGATTGGCGATGTGCTCGGGGAGGCCACCCGGTCGCTTCTTGCCATGAAGGCGGCCGTGGAGGAGGCGGATGCGTCCCTGGAGGACCGGGAGGCCGCGCCGGCCGAGCGCGAGGCGGAGGTGGCGGAGGCACGGCGGGCCCCGGCGACGGCGGTGAAGCCGGCCCGGCAGCGATATCGGTGCTGCATGGAGGAAATCCGAGCATCGAGCTGGACCAAGCTGGCGGCATCAATGACCGAGGCCGCCGAGAAGCTGCGTGACGCGAAAGCCCGCGAGGCCGAAAGCGTGAACCGCCTCCATAGCGTCCTGGAGCGGGAGCGTCGTTGTGCGGCTTCGCGGCGCGCAGTTGGAGGAGGCGGAGGCCCACATGGACCTCCGCGAGGCGGCCGTGACCCGTCGCGAGGTGACCGCGGCGACTCGCGAGGAGGAGCCGAAGGAGCGTGCCGGCGCGCTTGCCCTTCGGGAGGCTGCGCCGGGCGAGCGGGAGCGGGCCGTCGGAGCGGCCGAGGCGAGGGTGCAGCGCGTCGGTGACTCCTTGGCCTCCCGGGAGGCGACGCTTAGGGGACGCGAGGGCGCCCTTGCTTCCGGGAGGAGCAGGTCCGGCTCGTGAGAACGAGGCCGCCGTCCGAAGGAAGCCTTGGAGACGGAGGCGGCCCGTCTCGCTCGGGCCGAGGAGCAGGTCCGCGGCATCGCCGACGGGTTGGCGCACCGCATCCGCGAGGAGACTCTCGCGAGGGCCCGGAAGGCCTTCGCCGTCGAGCTTAAGGCGATGGAGAAGAGCCGGGATGAGTACCGCCGGCAGGTCGAGCGGTTAGAGGCCCGGTCGAAGAAGTCGGGTCGCGGCTCTTCTGCCGCGGCCGATGGCGATGACCTCCGGCGGCAGCTCGCGGAGGCGCGGTCCCGGCTCGAGGAGTCCGAGCTTCGGCGCGTTGAGCTGAGCGAGCGGGCGACGGAGCCGGCCACGGCGGCCGGACGCGAGCGGAGATCGCCGCCGAGGTGCACCGGGCTGTTTCGTCGAGCCTCTGCTCGAGGCGGGTCCGCCTCGTCTTCCCGAGCCCCTTGACCGCGGCGCGGCTGGGTACGCCTTCGCCATGCGGGGGTGGTTGACTCTCCGAGCAGCTCGAACACCCGAGTGGCGGAGGTCCTGGAGGAGGAGGAGGTGTTGGCGAACGCGCCGGGTGTTGGTGCCGGGTTCCCGCTCCTGGCCGTGGTGAACGGCGACGTCCCTGCGGGTGAGCACGCCGCGGCCAAGGCGCGAGCACATGCTCGTCGCCCGTGCCTTTGCCGACGACTTCAAGCGGTGCTAAGTGCCCGCTTCCTCCAGCTGCGCGTGGTTTGCTCGGCGCTCGTGCCTTTTGTTTGTAATGAACTCGTTCTCCTGTGTAAGCTAGAAAGTTAAGTTCAAACTTATCGGTGTCAATAAAAAGCTTAAACTGGTTGTTCCTTACGTTCCGTGCGATTGTCCGCGTGCGTCGTGTAGTCGTAGGCCGTTTGGTAATTCGTAGTTGCGCTTAGAGAGCGATTCGCGGCACCCGAGCCTCAACTAGCCAAAACGCCTTCCGATTTTCCACTAAGTCACCGACCTTCCTTGTCCGTCGGAGGAAAGCAAGGTCTTAAACATGCACGACAGCGATCCTGCGAGAAGTAGGAAAAAAAGCGGCCGGGCGCTGTTTTTCATGTCGGTACAAGTGCCGTGGCGATCGTGGCCGTGGCGATAAGACTTCCGGGTACTATCCGGGACCATTGGCTACAGAATATTCTAGGGGTAGAATTTCTTTAGGTGCTCAATGTTCCAAGCGCTTGGTTCGGGTACCCGTCCTCCGACTCCGGCCGAACGGATCCGGGCGGGTGACGGCGATGACGAGGAAGGGCCCTTCCCACATGGGAGTTAGCTTATCCTTGCCTTCACGCGTCCGAGCCCGTCGGAGGACAAGGTCTCCCGTTTGCAACTCCGGGGCGCACGCGCCGCTGGTGGTAGCGGCGCAAGCCCTGGAGGTACCTCGCGCTTCGCGAGTAGTACTCGCCGTCTTGCCTCCTCGAGGAGGTCAATGTCGTCGTGCCGCCGGGTGCTTTGGTCGGCTTCGTCGAATGCGGCGACTCGGGGGCTATTGAACCGGATCTCCGTGGGTAGCACCGCCTCCGCACCGTACACGAGGAAAAAGGCGTTTCGCCTGTGGCTCGACTCGCCGTGGTGCGCGGGGACCGGAGCACGGATTGGATCTCGGTTACCCACTTGGAGCCTTTCTTCTTCAACGGGTCAAATGATCTTGTTTTCAAACCCTTGAGGATTTCTCCGTTGGCGCGTTCGACTTGGCCGTTGCTCGTGGGTGGGCTCTTGAGGCAAAGCAGATCCAGTGCCGAGGGAGTCGCGATATGCTGCGAATGCGTGGCTCGTGAGCCGGGTCCCGTTGTCCGTGATAATCCCCTGCAGCACCCGAATCTTGCGGTGACATTCTTCATGAATTTGACCGCCGAGTTTTGGTCTATCTTTGTCACCGCCTCCGCTTCTACCCACTTCGTGAACTTGTCGATGGCCACATATAGCCACCTGTACCCACCGGGGCGATCGGAAATGGCCCTACAATGTCCGGACCCCAAACCGCGAACGGCCGGGATAAGGGAATTGTTTGAAGGGCTTGAGCGGGCAGGTGCGTACGCTGGCGTGAATCGGCATGCCTTGCATTGTTGTACCAGCCTGGTGGCGTCCTGGAGGGCTGTCGGCCGGTAGTAACCCTGCCGAAAGGCTTTCCCGACCGGCGTGCGGGGAGCGTGGTGGCTGCCGCACTCGCCCTCGTGGATCTCAACGAGTATGTCGTTGCCTTCTTCCGTCTTTATGCACTTCGGCAGAACGCCATTGGCACTGCGCTTGTACGGCTTGTCATCGACAACGGCGTATCGCTTGGCTTGGCGGGCTAGGCGTTCCGCGTCCGTGTCGTCTTCCGGAAGGATGTCGTCACGCGGTACCCGAGGATGTCGTCCATCCAGCGGGTGTCCTGCGGCTCGTTGGCAAGCGCTTTTCGCTATTCTGCGTGTGCTTGCAGATCCTGCGGGTGCGCTTGCGCTTTGTTGTTGCTTGTCCGGAGCTCGGTCGGCGTCGGAGGCCGAAGGGGATGACAGGATCTCCATGAACGTCCCGGGTGGGGTTGGAGCTCGAGTGGAGGCCACCGGGATAGCTCGTCGGCAATGTGATTGTCGCCCAGAGGTACGTGAAGCACCTCGAGGCCGTTGAACTTCTTTTCCATCCGCCGACCGCCGCAAGGTATGCAGCCATCCGCGGGTCGTTACACCGGTACTCCTTGGATACCCGGTTGACGACAAGTTGCGAGTCTCCCTTGGCGAGGAGGCGCGTGACCCCGAGGTCGGCCGCGATCCGCAACCCCGCTAGGAGAGCTTCGTATTCTGCCATGTTGTTGGTGCACGGAAGTGTAGGCTGGACCGCGTAGCGCAGCTCGTCGCCGGTTGGCGACAGCAGCAGCACCCCTGCTCCCGCACCGGCGAGGGTGAGGGAACCGTCGAAGAACATCGTCCGGTAGTCGCCGGGCGCGTCGTGCTTGCTGCACCCGGGTGCTAAGCTCTTCCCGCTCGATCTCCGGGGTGGGCGTCCACTCGGCGATGAACTCGGCTAGAGCCCGGCTCTTGATGATGTGTGTGCTTCGAGGAAGGACAAGTCGAACTCCCCGGCTCCACGGCCCACTTGGCCACTCGCCGGTCGCTTCCCTGTTGCGCGAGTATGGTCTCCGGCGGTGCCGTAGTTACCACCCGGACGGGATGGCCTTGAAAGTAGTGCCGTAACTTCCGGGATGCGATAAGCACTGTGTAGAGCATCTTCCGAGTACTGTGGGTACCGTGTCTTGGCATCCCGCAGAACTCGCCGACGAAGTACACCGGGCGTTGAACGAGCCGGGTGCGAGGTTCGGAGTCCGGAAGGTCGCTCTCGCTCGTCGTGGGAGACGGGGCCGGAGCCCCGGGTGGTGCGAGGGCGACGCGAGTCGTTGTCGTCGAGGGCAGCTGGAGCGGATCCCGCCCCTCCCACAATGTGAGACGTGGTCGGAGCCGGAGCCCCGGGTGGGGTGGGATCAACGCGTCCACCCTTGTCTTTCCGGTCGTGGTCCCCGCTCGCCCAAATCGTGCGACGAGGTCGGAGCCGGAGCCCCGGGTGAAGCCGGGGAGCCACGCCGCCCGCAGGGTCGTTGCGCCGGAGACCGCCCGGGTGCCCCACCCGGCAGGCCGGAGCGGCCGTGTCGCGCGCCATGTCGTGAGTAAGAGCGTCCGTAGCCCCGGGTGCTCCGGCGCTCGCGAGCTGGTTGCGGGCGGAGCCCGGGTCTGCTCGGCCCGCCGCCTTCGAGTCGTCAAGGCACCCGCGCTTGCTGGTTCACCGAGAACCGCGAGGTGCATGCTCCGGCCGCTCGACAACCGGAGCCGCACCGACCACTTGCGGGTTGGCCGCTATGTACGGGAGCGGCGGTTCACCCGGTTCCGGGCGACTAGAACGGGCGCGAGAGGACAGGTAGCGCTTGAGGTCTTGCAAGGCTTCATCGGCTTCCCGGGTCCACTCGAACTTGCCCGTCCTCTTCATCGGCTTGAACAGCGGGAGAGCGCGTTCGCCTAGGCGTGAGATGAATCGGCCAAGGGCCGCCATGCTCCCGGCTAGGCGCCGTACGTCCTTGAGCCGCCTTGGGGGCTGATTTCTTCGATGGCCCGGATTTTCTCGGGGTTTGCTTCGATCCCGCGGTGCGAGACCAGGAAGCCGAGTAGCTTCCCTGCCGGTACGCCGAAGACGCACTTCTCGGGTTGAGCTTCACCCGGTTGCGGCGCAGATTGGAGAAGGTCTCCTCTAAGTCGAACAAGAGAGACGGTGCCTTGCGGCTCTTAATGACCAAGTCGTCGACGTACGCCTCCACGTTCCTCCCGATTTGCGGGTCCGGGGTTAAGCGCATGGCTCGTTGGAACGTGGGGCCTGCGTTTTGAGACCGAAAGGCATGCTTACGTAGCAAAAGCTCCCTACGGGAGTCATAAAAGCAGTCTTCTCCTCATCCTCCTTAGCCATACAGATTTGGTGGTACCGGAGTACGCATCCAACATGCAAAGCAGGTCGCAGCCTGCGGTGGAGTCTACTACGAGAATCTATCCGAGGTAACGGAAACGGGTCCTTCGGGCGGACCTTGTTCAGGTCGGTGTAGTCCACGCACATCCGCATCTTGCCGTTGTTCTTGGGCACGACCACCGGGTTGGAGAGCCACGTCGGGTGCGTGACTTCCCGGATGAACTTGGCCTCCGAGTAGCCTTTTGACTTCGGCCCGGATGAAGTCCTCGCGCTCGGGGGCTTGGCGCCTCGCCCGCCGCTTCACGGGTCTTGCGGCGGGGTCGACCTTGAGTTGGTGCTCAATCACCCTCCCGGGTATGCCCGGCATGTCCGAAGGATGCCGGGCAAAGATGTCACTTGTTTGCTTGGAGGAAGGTGATGAGCGCGAGTTCCTATTTCGGGTCGAGGTCGCCACCGATGGTGGTGGTCTTGTCCTCCGAGCCCCGAGTGAGATCTTCTTGGTAGACACCTCTCCAGGAGCCGAAAGCTTTGCCCGCTTGGGGCCGAATTGCGCAGCGGGCTTCTCCGGGGTGTCGCGCGCTCTCTTCGTGCCGGTGTCCTCCTCTCGCCGCCATTTCGGCCGCCAAGATGTCCTCGAGGCAAGCCATTGCCTTGACAGGCATCCGCCCTCTCCATGATGACACCCTTCGGGCCCGGCATCTTCGGCGTGAGGAATGCGTGATGCGGGATAGCCATGAACTGGTTGATGCCGGGTCTCCCAATGATGGCGTTGTAGGGGAGGCCGATGTCTGCGACGTCGAAGAGGAGCTTCTCCGTGCGGAAATTGTCCCGGGTGCCGAAGGTGACCGGAGCTCAATCCTACCCAAGGGGCGGGAGCTACCGGGAGCACGCCGACGAAGGGGCGCGAGGGCTGCAGCTCGGCACGCGCCCACTGCGGAGAGTCGTAGACTTTCGGGGTGATGAGGTTGAGGCTCGCGCCTCCGTCGATGAGGGTGCGCCCCACCTTCTTGTTGCGGATGGTGGGCGACACGACCAGGGGGATCTTCCCCTTGGTGTTGTCCGGACCCACCATGTCGCTCTTGTCGAAGGTGATGGGAACGTCCGCCCACTTCAATAGGGGAGCCGCGGCCTTGCCCTCGGCGATTGCGAGGACCTCGCGGCGAAAGCGCTTGGCCTCGCCTTTGGATGCGAAGCTCGAGGAGCCCCGCTGATCACGGCGATGGAGTCGTCCGCACTGCGGTACGCCTCGACTTCCTCTTTCTCCTCCTCTTTCTCCTTCTCGGCCTTCTCGGCCGCCCGCCGCTCGTCGCGCCGTTTGATGCTCGCTCTGGATGTAACGGCACTCCGACCGGTCGTGGTCGTTGGTGCGGTGGAAGTAGCACGCGAAGGTCCCCGGGGATTTAGCCGGCGACTTGCCGTACCCGCGGGAGGTGGGCGTCGCACCGCCCTGGGGACGGGCCTCCGGCCCGCGGCCACTTCTTCCGCCTTACGCTTGCGCGCGAGGTTCTTCTTCCGCTTCTTGGAGAGGGTGCCACCGGACTTGGGAGAGGAGGTACCGGGTGGGACTTTGCCGGCGGGTCGTGCCACGCTTGGGCTTCCTGGCGACGGGCGCATCCGTCGGCCAACCGGAAGAGGTCCGTGACCGTCTCCGGCCGGTGTACGCCCGGTTCGCCCGGGATATCCTTGTCTCGGACGCCGTGGCGAAGGCGGAGAGCACCCGGGAGGGGTCGATGCGCGGGATGGTGTTGCGGACTTGATCGAAGCGCCGCATGAACGCTCGCAGCGTCTCGCCCGGTTTCGGACGATGCGGTCCAGGTCGATCCGGCTTCCGGACGCTTCGCCGTTCCTTGGAAGTTGGCCATGAACTCCGGCACGAGCTCTTCCAGGAGCCGATAGACTCCGGCGCCGGGTTCATGAACCATGACCGAGCCGAGTCCTTGAGAGCCGGTGGAAGTAGTTGGCCATAATGTCCTCCGAGCCCCCGGCGGCCTTGACGGCGGTGGAATAGATCCGTAAGAACTCATCGGGGGCGGTGCCGTCGTACCTTCTCGGGAGGTCCGGGCGGAACTTGCCGGGCCACGTGACGTCGCGCGGGCGCTTTGAGAGGGCCACGCAACCCCCGAGGAAAGAGGGGTCGAGCTCCTTTCTCTTGCGCTTGGGTTGGCGCTCCGGGGACGTCTCCGCTTCCGGGCCGTCGCGGTTGTGGGTGGAGGTGCGCTCACGCTCGCGTCCCGCTCGCGCGAGCGCTCGATGCTAACGCGTGCGTCCTCCCCTCGCGGCGGTGTCCGGTGAGGTCGTTGCGCAGGTCGCGGTGTCCCCGCGCCCGTGGGGAGTGGACGGAGAGCGAAGACGCCGGCGGGCGCGCGTCCTTGGCGCGGTTGGCGCGGCGGTTGTTGTCGGTCGGTGGGCTGCTGCGGCTGGCGTGATGGTCCCGCTCGGCGCCGGGCCTGCGCCGTATCCGGGAGCTTACCTACTCCGGTGAGCCACTCCCTTGCTTGCTCTTCCCCGCCGGTCCCGCCGGCGGGTTGTTGAGCATGGTCTTCACGGCGGTCGGGGGTCGTCCCCCTCTTCTTCTGGAAGAGGCGACGCGCAGCTGGCACGCTCGGACGCAGCTTGGGCGTGGCGGTCGGCGCCGCGCTGGTCCCCTGCTGCATGTTCGGCCGCCGAGGCGCCGGGACGATTGTCGTGGGCAGGGTGGCCCGTGCGACGACGGTCGCGGCGACGGCGCCTCGTGGACGCTCTGGCTGGAGACGCTGTCCTCCGTCCGCGGCGTGCCCGAGGATCTCTGCATGGCGGTGGTGCTTCGCCACTCAAGACAGCGGCCGTTGCTAGGTGCTTGGCCACTTCAAGCAGCCGGGCGTTGTGCTTGGTTGTGAAGGCAACCGATGCTTTTTATTAACACATATCCAAGACATGTCTGCTGCAAAAGGACTTCACGAGGCGCTTTAAGAATGCAAGGGACGTCACATGCAAACCATCTGTGGGCTAATTGAATGCATCTCTCATCAATTATCGTCCATCACTTAACACGACATTGACGCTAATTGAAATAATTGAAGGCATTTCTCATCAATTATTGTTTTACGTCCGTGACTTGACACGACGTTGATTGAGCTAATCCAAGGCATCTCCGTGACACCTGCTCTGAGAGCTACAAACCTCCGCTTTCGGGGAAATCGGCCTTTTCTTCCCAATGACAGAGTACCGTCACCGTGCCGCCAGGATCAGAAAACGGAAAGAGTACCGTGTGGCCGCAGTGGTCGCCGGGCTTGTGCTTCTCGACCGCTACGAGCGTTACCACGTTGACAGCAAACACCGCTACATCGCCCTGCGTATCAAGAACAAGACTGCAGGCATCACTCGCGGCACCAACATTGAGGTACAGGGTAGGTTCCACTGTGATGATGCAGCGTCACCACACCCCTATTTCATGACATGGCCGCGTCCCGCTCTCTTGCAGTAGCCAACACCAGAAACAGGTAACCCAGAACCCCGTCTTCTTCGTCACTTCTACCTATGGCTGATTGACTTGAAAGTTGTCTACATATACTACCCTTTGCTGTCTCTTGAATCTTGATGACCACCTATAATTCAGCTATCATATATACTACTATGTGCTCCTGATTTCCTGAGCAACTACTATTATACGACTATTTTTAGCAATGTTTCTATTTAGTTTTTATTTCCTTCTTTTGAAGGTGTTGCAGCTGGGAAGCTACTTGGAGCGCGATGTCCTGGAAGAATTCTGAAGGATGACTAGAAGTGTGTCGCACTAGCAATTGTGCATGTGCCATTTTGTACTATCATGATTGCTATAAATCAACCTTACACACATAGCAATGACAACGATATTAATAATAAAAAAATAGATGAATCAAATACATGACACCAACGATATAAATATTTTCACAAAAAAGTACATCATATGTCCAACTGAGAAAAAATTCGAATTTAGGTTACCAACCTTTATCCATACCTGTTTTTTAGAAACTTAGGCTATCTCCAATCAAGGATCTATTTGATGCTCCGGCTTTCAAACACAAAAATATGCCTCCAACCGGCGACCCAAATAGGAGATCTATTTTCGGAGGGGTGGAGGCGACGACCAACATTTGGAGCTCCTCACGTAGCGACCAAAACGATTCGACCAAAGAAAAACGAGAAAAGGACAAGAGAAAGCTGGCGGCGCGAGCGACGGGCAGCGGATTCAGCGGCAGGAGGCGTAGGCGTGGTCGACGCGAGCGACGGCGACAACGGAGGGTAGCGGTAGCGGTGTGAGCGGCGGCGACAACGGAAAGCAGCAGCAGTGGTGGGCCGTGCAGGCGGCGGCGCCACCGCCGGCGGC